>CM077093.1:70871512-72071512 GCA_039513925.1 Platanthera zijinensis
AAAATAGGTGAATAAAATTTTTGTTATAAAAACTTTGGGGAGGATCCTAGGGGGGTGTTCTTGTAATTAAAACAGATGGCCCACGGCTGCTTGTGTCTAGGTTGAAATGCACATTAATTGCATCTAAGAGGTTTTTGTCAATTGTGCCCTATTTGGTAAATTTGGGATAGGCAGATTGCAAAAACCAGAGAAAGCTCCTGCAGCAAATCTCATCTTTAGGAGGCACCGGACTGTTCAAAAGTCACTTCCCCACAGGCAAACTTCCCCCAATTAGAAGAACTTGCCTGCCTCCTCCTCATCTCCACCACTCTCCACCCATTGTTTTCTTTCTTTCCATTCCTTCTTCCACTATCACTATCTCAACCTCTCCCCATCACCATCTCATCTCCACTATCAACTCCCTTCACCACCACCAGCAACAACAGAAGATCTTTTCCATCCCTACATTATTATCCATCCCTTGGCATTGCCTAATCCATTCCATCTTTCAATCTAATGGATGACTCCTACATGGATGATTCCCATTCCTCGCCTCTTGAGCCTCCATCATCCTCTACCTCCTAACCAATAACTACTCCAAGACATTCTTGCACAAACCATCCTTCATCCCATCCATTTCCACTCCAATAACTTCCATCTCCACCATTCCCATCTCTCAAACCATCCATCCTCCTTTCCACATCCTCTATTCCCATATCTGCAGCCCCTTCACCAACAATCTTTTGTCACTCTCTCCCTCTACTTTACTCAAGTTTCACTTGAGCAAGTAGACTGTAACGGCCCGGCCCATTTAGACCAAGCGCCGCCGGCCTACCAGCAGCCCAGGTCTAGAGCTCAGAGGCCCGCAAGCTTGTCTCGCCCCACGGCACCACTGGTATTAAGCCTAAAAATCAAGGCCTGCAGGCCCATTGCACCCCAACCCAATCTCCGCGCCTGTTTATCAGCAGCAGTAGGTTGTTGCCACGGGGTCTCGAACCCGCAACCTTGATAAGAGAGTCTTATTACCACTCCTCATCACCAACTGATCTGCAGCTCAGTTGGTGATGAGGAGTGGTAATAAGACTCTCTTATCAAGGTTGCGGGTTCGAGACCCCGTGGCAACAACCTACTGTTGCTGATAAACAGGCGCGGAGATTGGGTTGGGGTGCAATGGGCCTACAGGCCTTGATGTTTAGGCTTACTACCAGTGGTACCGTGGGGCGAGACAAGCTTGCGGGCCTCTGAGCTCTAAACCTTGGCTGCTGGTAGGCCGGCGGCGCTTGGTCTAAATGGGTCGGGCCGTTACAAAAAAGTGCACTTTTTTTTTGTAACGGCCCGACCCATTTAGACCAAGCGCCGCCGGCCTACCAGCAGCCCAGGTTTAGAGCTCAGAGGCCCGCAAGCTTGTCTCGCCCTACGACAGATCATTGGTGATGAGGAGTGGTAATAAGACTCTCTTATCAAGGTTGCGGGTTCGAGACCCCGTGGTAACAACCTACTGCTGCTGATAAACAGGCGCGGAGATTGGGTTGGGGTGCAATGGGCCTGCAGGCCTTGATGTTTAGGCTTACTACCAGTGGTGTCGTAGGAGAGACAAGCTTGTGGGCCTCTGAGCTCTAAACCTAGGCTGCTGGTAGGCCGGCGGCGCTTGGTCTAAATGGGTCGGGCCGTTACAAAAAAGTCCTTGATTCCCGCCGATTCGGCGAGAATCATTCTGGATTCCCACCGGTCGTCGAGAATCATCCTGCATTCTCGCCGATTCGGTGAGAATCGTCCTGCATTCCCGCCGATTCGGCGAGAATCAGTCGGCATTCCCGCCGACCTTTTCTTGTTGGCGTTGGCTTAGGGTTCTCCTGCGGAAGTGAACTTTAGCGTAGAGTGAGTTGACCTCACTCAACGCCAAAGCTGTTTTGGCGTTGAGGGAGGTAGACTCACTCCACGCCGCTGTTAGGTTTTGTGGTTTTGCTGAAGGCGTTAAGGGAGTGGACCTCACTCAACGCCATGGCTGTTCTGGCGCTGATTGAGGCTAACTCACTCAACGCCAAGGTCTGGTTAGGCACTGAGTGGATTCCACCCAACGCTGAGCCGTGTTGAGTAACTTCAACATTGTTTCTCTTTCCTCGATTTATGTTCCCGAGTGAGTTTCCTTGATTATATTTGTAGTTTCCTTGTCGGCCATGTTTTCTTTCCTAAAGGCCGAATTGTGGGATGTGGATAGTAGTGGTGGTTTGAAGCTCTTCATGGGGGAGGTGTTGTGTAATCTAGCCAAGGCCACCCTTATTCTTCTATCTTGCTCCAGGTACGGGCTGGGCAAGGGGGTGGAAGGTCCCTTGTGCTTTATCATGTAGACCCCTGAGCTTGTTGGCATGGAAATTGGTGGTTGGGGGACTGAGTTTGCCTCTAACCCGGATCCATGCTGTTGTTTTGCTACTACCATCTCCCACAGCTTAGGGTGTTAGAAGTTTCTTCCTTAGTAGATTGCAGCACTTTGGGCTCTTGGTAGCCTAGTAGGCCCTGCAGGATATTGTTCCTGAGCTTGGTTGATGTTGTTTCCTCGCACGTAGTGCATTTCTTGTCGTCCTATTTTGGACAGTTGTGACTCTTTCTACGGCATGTTTTTCAGTTACTTTTCCCCTTTGGTTGACTCCTTCATACAGTTTTTACCTTGTTTTGCTTTCTGAGGTATTCTGTTTTCTTTTGGAATGCCTCAGGTTCTGAGCTGTAGCCAGTTGGGTGGCTAGTTTGCAGTGGTGGTGTTGGTGGTCTCTTGGATTTTGGAGATCCGTTTGCCTTGTTGGTGAGGTAGTTTTTTGTACTTTCTTACAGACATACATATGTGCCAGTGGGTTCATGTCAGGTTGTTGGCGCCCACTGGTAGTTTTTACCTTTGTACTGGATATATCACTTATGCCGCTACCGTTTTCTGGAAATTGTCTACTTGCTCTGAGGAGGATTTATGCTAGGTTGCTAGTTATTTTTAAAAAACTACTATTATTATAAGTACATCGCATGATCAGCATGTTTTATAAAAGTAAATCACTATTTTCCAAGCAGCGTATAAAGACCGTTTTCCTATATATAATATAAATTAAATGTAGAGTCTTACATAGTATGAGTGGTTCTCTTGGAACTCTTATACACCCTTTAGGATGCTAAACCTGAATAAAGTATTTTTCCGCAGCACATAAGTATAGTTTTTAACTGTGGACTAGGTGATCCACCGAGCCGAGGGATACGGCCTCTAAAATATAACTGATTTTCTAATCATTAAGCTCATGATTTTCTTTCATAAAGAGTAGCAGTTGGTTTTGCCTGAGCGCCAGCAGTTATCCCCTGCTTAACGTGGCATCATGACGCGCGTTTTCTCATACTCTGATAATTATTTAATTCGGGAAAATGCGGGTTGTGACAGTTGGTATCAGAGGGAGGTTGCTTGACAAGTTAGTCGGGCCACCTTTGTTGGGTACATTGGAAAATGTGTACCTGATTTGAAGAAGCCTAACTTAGCTTAATGATATACATCAAGGTGTATTTGATGTTGTTTTAAGTTGACATGTGCAGGTGAAGAAGTATTAAAGAATACAGGAAATTATTCTAAGTCCATGTGTCGCCATCTGAAGAAACTGGGTCGACACTTCAGAATAATTGTATCGACACTTGAAGGAAGCTGTGTCGACACAAAGAAAGATAGTCGACCATATTTGTGTCGACACTGGGAAGCAGTGTCGACTCACAGAGAAAGATAGTCGACCACATTTGTGTCGACACTGGGAAGCAGTGTCGACTCACAGAAAGATAGTCGACCTCAACTATGTCGACACCTGAAAGCAGAGTCGACACATACTGAGTTCTGAATCAACAACAACTGTGTCGACACACAGGACTTGTGTCGACACACTGCAAAGTCAAGACCAAGATATTTTCTGAAGAAAGATGAAGTGTTGAGTCGACACAAATTCTCTGTGTCGACTCATTCTCAAGATGAAGTTCTGAAGAAACAGTGTCGACTTAAAGGCAAACTAGTCGACATCATCAAAGGCTGTGTCGACACCAAAGTCACTTATGTCGACACATATAGACAGTTGGTCTCGACACTTTCTGACAGTCTGTCTCAACACTTTGCTGTCCAAGACTAAGGCACAGGATCTGTTTATGGACTTGACAACTGTGGGTTATGACAGGTTAACTGAAGCTGTCAGACTTATCAGAAGTCAGTTAGAAACCGGATCAGCCGTTACCATGAAGTAGATCTATAAATAGACAGATTCAGAAGAAGAAAAAAGATATACAAGAGGAAATTAATTCTTAATCAACACATCAGTTAAGAGACAAGTCCTCTCTTCAAGAAAGTGCAAGGCATTAAAGAAGATCTTCATCAGAAGATCTAAGAAGACGATCTCAGGATCAGTCTAAGTAGAGTTCTTTCAAGAATTCAGAAGTATCATCAAAGGTGTTGGATAGAGAGGGATCCAGCCTCTTGAAGAAGAAGAAGGAAGCCATCATTGGTTTCTCAAGAAGCTGTTTGGAAATCAACTCAGCTAAGTTCAGATTCAAGAAGCTTTGAAGAAAGCTCAGATTCAGTTGATTTCATCAGCTGATCAAGAATTGTCTTGTTCTTTTCTCTCTCAACAAAGGCAAGACATTAAAAACTTCTTTTCTAATTTCTGTAGGATCTGTTAATACAGATCTGAGTTGTAAGCCTGTGTTATAAAGGCTGAGTGTAGGAGAGTTGATCTCTGAGTGGTGGGGTTGTTTGTCTGAGTGTAGGAGAAGGTTCTTCTCTGAGTTGTAGGCTTTGTGATAAGGCTGAGGTAGGGCTGTTGAGCCTGAGTTGTAGGAACCTTTTCAGGTTCTGAGCTGTAGGATTTGTGAATCTGAGTAAAGAGGAAGTTTGGCCGAATCTAGCATACTGCTAGATAGGTGAAGGGGGAAAGTGGATGTACCTAGACCTTGGGGAACCACTATAAAATAGTGTGCAATCTGTGATGGTTAAATTTCTGTGACTGCTGTGCTGTGTGTTTTAATTCTGTAATTGAATTCTGCCAAAAAGTGTTAACAAGCATTAGAACCTATTCACCCCCGCCCCCTCTAGGTGTTTAGGTTGTCTTGAAAGTAAAACTATCAAGTGGTATCAGAGGGAGGTTCCTCAAAAAGGACTTAACAGTCTGAGGTAGATCTGAAAGGCAGAATCAAGATTCAAGAAGATGGATTCTGGAGAAAATCACAAGGAGTTAGGGTCAATGAAGTTACCCATCTGCAGGAAGGAAATCTTTAGAATTTGGAAAGAAAGAGTCAGATTGTTCATGGAAGCATCTGACCCAAGGATATACATCACAGTTCAGGAAGGACCCTTCATTCCAATGAAGGTATCAGTTCTTGATGCTAATATTCAAACTCCAAAGAGTTATTCTGAAATGACCAAGGATGAAATCATTTTGGCAACCATGGATAAGAGAGCTCAGAATATTATTGTGAGTGTCATAGATGATTCTACATTTCAGAATCTGATTCACTGCAAGACCTCCAAAGAAATGTGGGACACCTTGATTGTCTATATGGAGGGATCTGAAGAAGTAAGACAGGATAGGAAGTCTATGCTCA
Organism: Platanthera zijinensis; assembly: GCA_039513925.1. Classification (NCBI taxonomy): domain Eukaryota; kingdom Viridiplantae; phylum Streptophyta; class Magnoliopsida; order Asparagales; family Orchidaceae; genus Platanthera; species Platanthera zijinensis. The sequence goes on from CM077093.1 coordinate 70,877,093, forward strand.
ACCAGGAATATGAAAGTTTTAGACAAGGAAAAACTGATAGCATAACTGAATGCTATAAGAAATTCTATAGAATTGTGAATGAGTAAAAGTCCTATGGAAGAGTCTTCAGTACCTATGAACTGAATGACAAATTCTTAATATCCTTGACAAAGGATTGGGACACAAAGATCTGTGTCATAAGAGAAGTGGCTAAACTGGCAGAGATTTCTCCTCCAACCTTGTTTGAAAAGTTGCTATCCTATGAAATGCAACTTATGGTGAGGAAGGAGGAGGAAAAGAATTCAAAAGGAGAGCATAGAGAGAAGACAGTGGCCTTCAAGGCAGAATCCACTAAAAAGAATAGGAGGATATCATCATCTCCTCCTAAGGAAGTTGCAGAAGTTAGTTCTGAAAATTCAGATAATCAGGGTTCAGAAAGCTGTGAGTCAGATGCAGATTTTACTGCATTTACAAGGCAATTCCAAGATTCTTAAAGAAGAAGCAGTGGAAGTCTAGGCCCTCCTCATCACAGCAAGTTGATGACTATTATCAGAAGAAAAAGTCATCAAGGAAAGAGAAAGGAGTCATCAGACAAGATGAAGACTTATCAAAAGGGCAAGAAGGAAAAATCCTTTGTTGCAAAGAAGGAAAAGAGCATAACAGATCAATCAACTTCAGAATCAAAATCTGAAGCTGAAGCATATATTGGACTGTATGCTGCTACTGAAGAAGAGGAGTTCATGTAATTGCTAGACTCCATCTATGAACAAGAAGATCATCAGTGCATGGGACTGATGACAAGATTAGAAGAAGACATGTGCCAGAATCAGTCTGGTCCTAGTAAGGTACTATGTCCTTCAATAAAATCTGTTTGTAGTATAAGTGCAGAATCAGCTACATCTGCATCAAGTGATGTAGATGCATCTGAATCTGAAGGAGATGTCTATCAATTGATAGATAAGTATGGGGACTTGTTGTAGGCCCTTAAGAAAAGCAAGAACCTGGTTAAATCTCAGGCTCAGGAAATTGCTGATCTAAAGGTAGCTGCAACTGAGTTTGAAAAAGTAATTGATCAGAAGTTAAATGAAATTGCCAAACTGAAGAATATAACTATTATTCAGATGGGCACAATCAATTATACCAATGATCAAGTGAAGAGTCTGGAGGCCAATTAAGAATAGAAAAGGAGTTAGTGGCTAGTTACTCTAAGCCAAAGTCTGTCTTACCCTTGATAGATGAATTTGTGACTCAAAAGGGTAAGGCAGGATTAGGATTCAAAGGTAACCCCAGGGCAGCCCAATTCAAGAGGAAAGGCAAAGCTCCTGTCAAGCCACTGAACCTTTCAGTCCCTATTAAGTTTAGAAAGGTGCAAGTGCCTTCTAACCAATATGATCATGAAGATATACATGGTCATTTTAAGACTAATGTTCTGATAAACAAGGGTGTAAATGCCAACAGGCCTATCCATGTTCATAAACCCAATGGTTATAAGAAATCAATGGGTGAAGCTGCTACAGCACCAGCAATGGACAGAAATTCTTCTATCAAGGGTGTATCTAGATCTAGATACAATAAGTTTGAATGTTGGTGCTATGGCAAGAGAGGCCATTTTGCATTAGACTGCTGGCATAACACAAGTGTTAGAAAGAACAATAGTCTACCTGTTAGAAGAGATAATGGTAGCTTTGTTAATGCTAACCTGAACCAAGGACCCAAGACTTACTTAGGTTCTAAGGGTAAGTAAATCTGTGTTGCAGGAAAGTCCAAGTGGCCATGCCCCTATATGGTACTTGGACAGTGGTTGTTCCAAGCACATGACTAGAACAAAGGGGCTGCTGAAGGAGTATACATCTGTCAAAGATGGACCTAAAGTGATCTTTGGTGGATCTGAAAAAGGAATCATCAAAGGGTTTGGTAACATTTCTACTAACCTAATTACTATCACCCAAGTGGCTTATGTAAAAGGTTTGAAACACAATCTAATAAGCATAAGCCAGCTGAGTGATTTAGGATATGACATTTCATTTGTTAAGGATGGATGTCATATCAAAAGGTCAAGTGATCAAAAGATCATATTGACTGGGTATAGGAAGAGAAATGTCTATTGTCTTAATTTTGTATGTGAGAACAAGGCTTCTTCCATCTGTCTTGTAGCTGATGATAATGCTTCTCATTGTGTCAAGTGGCACAAGAGATTGGCTCATCTTAACTATAAGACAATTGGCCAACTCTTTAGCAAAGAGTTAGTGAGGAATGGTCCTCAAGTTAAGTGTATAAAGGAAGAAATATGCTCAGCTTGTCAAAAGGGCAAGCAGACAAAATCCTCCTTTCAAAACCTTGAAAATAAGGATTCTGTGAGGTGCCTATACCTCTTACATATGGATCTTTTTGGTCCTATGCCAGTTCATAGTCTAGGTAGGAAAGTATATACTTTTGTGGTGGTAGATGACTATTCTAGATTTACATGGGTGTTCTTTCTGAGACAGAAATCAGAAACCCCAAGTGTATTACTTAGTTTTGTAAAGCAAATTCAGAATGAACTGAATAGTACAGTGGTCAAAATCAGAAGTGACCATGGTATTGAGTTTCAATCTGAAAGCATGACAAAATTATGTGAAGACTTTGGGATTTTCCAAGAGTTCTCCTCACCTAGAACACCACAGCAAAATGGCATTGTTGAAAGAAAGAATAGAACATTAATTGAAGCTGGCAGAACTCTATTGAGTGACACCTCTCTCCCAGAATATTTCTGGGCTGAGGAAGTTAACATTGCATGTCATGTGATCAATAGGGCTTCTATCACCAAGAATCACAAAAAGACTCCCTATGAGATTATGAAAGGTAGAAAACCAAATCTATCCTACTTCAGGATCTTTGGTTGTAAATGCTATATACTTAACAATGGCAAGTCATACCTAACTAAGTTTGCTGCCAAATCCCAAGATGGGATATTTATTGGGTACAGTATAAATAGTAAGGCCTATAGAATCTATAACTTGACTACTCAAGTTGTTGAAGAATCTGTACATGCTGTGTTTGATGAAATAAGATTAATCAACAGTGAGTTGTCTTGTAGATCAAATGATTCAATAGGTATAAGCAAAAGAATGGACAAGCTCTCCATTGCTGAAGCATCAAAGGAAGATGGAGCATTGGAAAATGAAGGCTACTGTCCAGGGGGAGTACAAGACTCAATAGAAGCTGATGAAAACCAAGAGGTTCAACATGAAGAAGGAGCTGGAGATGTTCAACCAGAAAGGAATCTTCCTCCAGCTACAAGACATTTAAGAGATCATCCAGCTGATCAGATTATAGGTGATCCAAGATAGGGAGTGCAGACTAGAAGCAGAAATCAAAGCACAGACCTGCATTCAAGTTTCCTGTCTCAAATGGAGCCTAAGAAGTTTGAAGAAGCCATCCAAGACCAGCACTGGATTGATGCTATGCAAGAGGAGCTGAATCAATTCAGAAGGTGCAATGTCTGGGAGCTTGTTCCTAAACCAATAGGCCACAACATAATTGGCACAAAGTGGATTTATAGGAACAAATTGGATGAGAGTGGAATAATAGTGAAGAATAAAGCAAGATTGGTTGCAAAAGGATACAGGCAGGAAGAAGGGATTGACTTTGATCAAACCTTTGCCCCAGTAGCAAGGCTGGAGGCAATCAGAATGTTCCTTGCCTATGCAGCCTATCAAGACTTCAGAGTGTACCAGATGGATGTGAAATCAGCATTCCTGAATGGTGATTTAAAAGAGGAAGTCTATGTAGAGCAGCCATCAGGTTTTGTAGATCCTCTTAAACCTGATTATGTCTATAAGCTTAGGAAAGCTTTGTATGGGTTAAAGCAAGCCCCAAGGGCTTGGTATGAAACCCTGTCTACTTTCCTTATTGAGAATAAATTCTCAAGAGAAAAAATAGACAAAACTCTATTCCTTAGGGAATCCAAAGGTAAGATCATCTTAGTTCAGATCTATGTTGATGACATAATCTTTGGATCTACTGAAAACAACCTTTGTAAAAAGTTTGCCAAACTTATGCAAGGGAAGTTTGAGATGAGCAGTATGGGGGAACTTAAGTTCTTCTTAGGGACTCCAAGTAAGACAGACTGATAATGGCCTGTCCATATCCCAGTCTAAGTTCACCAAAGAATTAATTAAGAAGTATGGTATGGATTCATCCTCCACTATGAGAACTCCTATGGGAACAAGTATGCCTATATGCAAAGATGATGCAGGTAAACCTGTTGATGAATCTTTGTATAGAGGAATAGTTGGCTCTCTACTATATCTCACTACTAGTAGACCAGATATTATGTATGCTACATGTGTCTGTGCTAGGTACCAAGCCTGCCCTAAAGAATCTCATTATACTGCAGTCAAAAGGATTCTGAGATATCTTAAGGGCACACCTAATCTAGGCCTTTGGTACCCTAGGAATAGAGATTTTCTACTAACAGGTTATTCAGATGCAGACTTTGCAGGGTGTAGAGAGGACAAAAAGAGTACAACAGGTACTTGTCAATTCTTGGGAGGAAGATTGATTTCATGGAGTAGTAAGAAGCAGACCAGTGTGACAATATCCACAGCTGAGTCAGAATATGTTGCTGCTGGCAGCTGCTGTGCACAGCTATTGTAGATACAGCATCAGTTGAAAGTCTATGGTATTCAAGTAAGTAGAACACCTTTATTGTGTGATTCTAAAAGTGCTATTTCTATTGCTAATAATCCTGTTTCTCATAGTAGAACTAAGCATATAGAAATTAAATACCATTTTCTTAGAGAGCATGTAGAAAGAGAAGACATCTCATTGGAATTTGTTAAAATAGATTGTCAAATAGCAGATATATTTACTAAGCCACTGGATGAAACAAAATTCAATAAATTTAAAATTGAATTAGGCATGCTGACCATTGATTAGTTTATCAACAAACTTACAAGTGATATTAGATTATCAAGTGGTATAGACAAAAACAGAAATTGGCTAAGTAAAATAGTGTCGACACATTCAGTGATAATGTGTCGACTCAGTGAAGTCGTGTCGACTAGTCAGAGAATATGTGTCGACACAGAGAATTTGTGTCGACACTTAAGAATCAAATAGTCGACTCATCCAGGAATGTAGTGTCGACTTCACCAGAATAGTGGTGTCGACACTTACAGATTTTGTGTCGACACTTATCTTAAGAGTCGACACAGAATTTCTTATGCTTTATTATGTCTCTCAGGTGTCGACATATCCACAATTGGTGTCAACACATAGTAGACAGACTTGCTGTCAAGACAATAGAAGTTTGTGTCGACACACTCCATCTGTGTCGACACATATAGACTGTTTTTGCCCGACTTTTGATCTTCTTTCCCTAGAAGGTATAAATAGGTCAAGAACTTATTCTGTCGACACGCTTACAAGGTTTTGGAGACTGAAACCCTGTGTCGACAATCTCTCTCTCTTCTCTCTCAAGATTTCTCGTCTGATCAATGGCGCCAAAGGTTGCAGATAACGTCAACGAAGGATATGAGTTGGTGCGCAATGCCTTTGCGGATGCCCCGACAGATGTTCAAAGGGTTGTCACTCTAATTTCTGAATCTGGATTAGAATTTTTAGTTTCTGAACCATCAAAGATCTGGAAGAAGGAGGTGATTGAATTCTTTACCTCTGCATCAGTGGATTCAGCTGGTCTCAAGATAAAATCCATTGTTCATGGGACGAAGGTGAAACTAACACCAAGAAATTTAAGAAAAACACTTCAATTATCAAACATTGAGAATGAAGAAGAGGTTCCAGCCTCTACGACCAGGGAGGCTCTCCAATGGTGTGGATTGGATCCAACCCTGAAGATTGGAGCAGCTATCAACAGGAAGGGCATGAATCAACAGGGCAAGTTTCTGTCAGAAGTAGTTGGGAAGGTAATTTTGTGCAAACCAGGTGGACATGATAGGATTTCAGCCTATATGTTCAGCCTAATGACCAGAATTGTGTTTACAATTCCAACTGACTGGTCAGCTGTAGTATTTGATAAGATCAAGAAAGGAATCAAGAAGCCAAATCTGGCTAGAATTGTGAGTTTATACCTGACTGGGGTGATCCCTGAGGTTATGCAACAACTGCCTGGGACAAAGATTAATCACATGAGGAAAATGGATATAAGATTATTTTCAAGGTGGGATAGGGTGCTGTCTAAAGATGTGCCTGATGAGAACAGGCAGGACACCCCTGAGAGATCCCCTACACATGATCTAGGCACTGCCCAGTATCCAGAAGAGCAAGTGAGAAAGCAGGTTGAAGATCAGCCTGAGTCTACTCAAGTTCAGAAATCAACCATTCCTGCACAGATGCAGGGGGAGCATGCTCACTCTCCTGTCCAGAATGTATCAACTCCTGACCAGGTACAGGTACAGGGAGAGCAAGTGTATTTTCCTGCCAAGGACATTACTAATATTTCTATTCCAGCACAGGTGCAGGGGGAGCAAGTGTATTCACCTGCCCAGGATATTCCAAATACTAAACAAGTGTAGGGGGAGCAGATGTCTGAATCAGTGCAGGAGAAAGAACAAATTGATTTATCAAAAGATTTGAATATTGCAGATCTGGATGATTCAACATCTGTTCAAGCTCAGAAGGAATACACTCTAGATGAGTTATTTCCTAATGTTGAAATTGTTACTGATAGAGTAGAGGAGGAGCAAGATAATGAGAAGGCACTAGACATGGAGATAGAGCAAGAAGCTGAGAAGGAACAAGGAGTTGAGGAGGAGCAAGTAGTTGAGGGGGAGCCTGTGAATGTTGCGGCTGAGCAACATGTCACTGAAACTAATATTCCTCCTACTCCACCTGAAAGAGTTCAAATAGAAAGTTCATCAGACTCTCAGACTGAAGAAGCCAGAATGGCTAAGAAGAGAAAGCTCATAGTCTTCAAGAGAAGGAGCCAAAGTTATAAGCAGGCACTCCAAACATCAACTCACCAATCTCCATCTGAATTTAACTACAACAAGTTCATGGTAGATTTGCAAGTTAAGTTGGATGAGCAGAGATTAGCAATGGAGAAGTATGTTGATGAGAGCAATAAATCCCTTCAATTTGACTTGGCTCAAGATATTAAGTCTATTAGATTTGAAGTAAATATGAATAAGAAGGAGATGACAGATTGCTTCCATAAGGGAGGTAATGATGTAGTGTTTTTGGCTAAACAACAGCAGTCTATCCTCACTAAAGTGGATGATATTGCTTTGAAGCAAGGTTATGTTTTGGAGAATCAGCTGAGGATGAATGATAATTTGGCTGAATCTCACCATGAAATTCTTGAAGAGTTCAAAAAGGCTACTGCAGGGGTGACTGAAGCAAGAGCAAAAGAGATAGAAGCTTTTGATCAGAAACTAAAGGAGGCTATAGCTTCAGTTCAATCTGCCATCACTACATCTCAGAAGGAAATATCTGCCAAACTTCAAAAATTGAAACCATATTTTAAAGAAGGTGTGAATTATCTAGATGGCCAGATCAGATTTCAGAAGGATGATCTAAGAGATCATATTACCAGAGAAGTCATAAAGGGGGAGAGGTTGTTAGTTCATGCTGGCTCAGAGCACACCAAATGGGTGACAAATAGTATTCGAGCCACATTGGGATATCCACCTTTGTGTGATGATGATATGGTGGCTGAGTCAGGAATTCAAATAGGTCTACTTGAAGGTAATCAACCTGAGATTGCCCAAGTCATTTTCCCTCCTCCTGATTTTGATATGATTAATCAGCAAGTTCAGGATATGTATAGTCCTCCAAAGGAGGTTACCAAGGTTGTATTGAAAAAGTTGATAAGCCTGATGCCAACTTGAAAGAACAGCAAGATGCTCTACTATCCAAGAAAAGATTTAGAGAGCAGGTTGAACTTAAGCCAGATTTTGAGCAGTGGAGTCCTACTTCAAGAAATATTATACTAACTGCATAGAAGCCTGTAAAGGACAAAGTACATGAAAGAGGAAAGTGGTATAATGAAATGGAATGGCAAAAGTATGAAGTTAGGCAGGAAGCCATAGTACAGTTCAGGAGAAAAGCCAAGCTGGGAAGGCTGCCACCAGATGCTCAGGAGCCGAGCAAGTACTTTCCAAAGCCCTTTCATTACTTTGAAAGGCAAAGGCTAAAGGAAGAAGCTCAGAAGAAAGCTGAGCTAAAAGGCAAGAAGCCTACTGAAGTTGTTGAAGCTCCTATGAAGGCTCAAATCTAATCTGGCAAAGGAATTGTTATAAGAGAGCCTGATCAGTCTTAGTTCTAAGTTCTTTCAGATGTTTTGTAATGTTTTGATCATTCAATGTAAACATCTGTAATCAAACATTATCAAGTTATAAACAAAATTTTATTTGGAATCATATATTCATGTTCACTCTGTGATGAATTGTTAATATTTTGTTTATATAAAATATTCCTGTAATATCATACATCATCATATTATTTTTGTTATAAATGGTGTATATCATTAACTAAAAGGGTTATGACTTCTCCAAATAGGGGGAGATTGTTGGGTACATTGGAAAATGTGTACCTGATTTGAAGAAGCCTAACTTAGCTTAATGATATACATCAAGGTGTATTTGATGTTGTTTTAAGTTGACATGTGCAGTTGAAGAAGTATTAAAGAATACAGAAAATTATTCTAAGTCCATGTGTCGCCATCTGAAGAAACTGGGTCGACACTTCAGAATAATTGTGTCGACACTTGAAGGAAGCTGTGTCGACACAGAGAAAGATAGTCGACCACATTTGTGTCGACACTGGGAAGCAGTGTCGACTCACAGAGAAAGATAGTCGACCACATTTGTGTCGACACTGGGAAGCAGTGTCGACTCACAGAAAGATAGTCGACCTCAACTATGTCGACACCTGAAGGCAGAGTCGACACATACTGAGTTCTGAATCAACAACAACTGTGTCGACACACAGGACTTGTGTCGACACACTGCAAAGTCAAGACTAAGTTATTTTCTGAAGAAAGATGAAGTGTTGAGTCGACACAAATTCTTTGTGTCGACTCATTCTCAAGATGAAGTTCTGAAGAAGCAGTGTCGACTTAAAGGCAAACTAGTCGACATCATCAAAGGCTGTGTCGACACCAAAGTCACTTATGTCGACACATATAGACGGTTGGTCTCGACACTTTCTGACAGTCTGTCTCAACACTTTGCTGTCCAAGACAGACACAGGATCTGTTTAAGGACTTGACAGCTGTGGGTTATGACAGGTTAACTGAAGCTGTCAGACTTGTCAGAAGTCAGTTAGAAACTGGATCAGCCAGTTACCATGAAGTAAATCTATAAATAGACAGATTCAGAAGAAGAAAACAGATATACAAGAGGAAATTAATTCTTAATCAACACATCAGTTAAGAGACAAGTCCTCTCTTCAAGAAAGTGCAAGGCATTAAAGAAGATATTCATCAGAAGATCTAAGAAGATGATCTCAGGATCAGTCTAAGTAGAGTTCTTTCAAGAATTCAGAAGTATCATCAAAGGTGTTGGATAGAGAGGGATCCATCCTCTTGAAGAAGAAGAAGGAAGCCATCATTGGTTTCTCAAGAAGCTATTTGGAAATCAACTCAGCTAAGTTTAGATTCAAGAAGCTTTGAAGAAAGCTCAGATTCAGTTGATTTCATCAGCTGATCAAGAATTGTCTTGTTCTTTTCTCTCTCAACAAAGGCAAGACATTAAAAACTTCTTTTCTAATTTCTGTAGGATCTGTCAATACAGATCTGAGTTGTAAGCCTGTGTTATAAAGGCTGAGTATAGGAGAGTTAATCTCTGAGTGGTAGGGCTGTTTGCCTGAGTGTAGGAGAAGGTTCTTCTCTGAGTTATAGGCTTTATGATAAGGCTGAGGTAGGGCTGTTGAGCCTGAGTTGTAGGAACCTTTTCAGGTTCTGAGCTGTAGGATCTGTGGATCTGAGTAAAGAGGAAGTTTGGCCGAATCTAGCATACTGCTAGATAGGTGAAGGGGGAAAGTGGATGTACCCAGACCTTGGGGAACCACTATAAAACAGTGTGCAATCTGTGATGGTTAAATTTCTGTGACTGCTGTGCTGTGTGTTTTAATTCTGTAATTGAATTCTGCCAAAAAGTGTTAACAAGCATTAGAACCTATTCACCCCCCCCCCCCCTCTAGGTGTTTAGGTTGTCTTGAAAGTAAAACTATCAACCTTCTTTTGTTTGCTTTTAGTAGTTCAGCATCATATCATTCACACACCGATATGTCATCAGCACGTCTTAGCAAAAGCACGAACACTACACTCATAGCATAACATGATGTATACAGGGCATATTATATAGTATAGGATGCATAATATGTGTTCGTATATGGATTCACCATAGGGGCAACAAGTGAGAGTTATGTAGTATGGGATGCATAACCTCACCACATGGCTACGACTAGCACATTTTCTTGTTCGTTGCATGCGAATGTTATGTAGTATGGGATGCATAACATTTTCATGTGTACGTCGCTCATAACATGCATTAGGACTTTTTTAGAATGCATAGCACAATCATGCATAGCATAACATGGCATAAGCACAACGTGCCAAGCTAAAGACTGGCAGGATGACATATGTACACACATAAGTTTTTGAGTCAAAAATAATATAAAGTCATGCATTCCCGATCTAGGCACAAGAATTAGTATGGTGGTGGTTAACCATCCTAGGGTAGGACATAACATAAAGTTTTGTAAAAGGTAAACTCCCAGAGCAAGTTTAGCAGCTTTAAGTTCATATCTATATATGTATGGTCTGTACTAGTAGTTGAGTCTAGCCGTTGTACTAGGATATAACTAGTGTTGCTATGACTTTAGGATGGCGAGACGTCCTTCGACTAGATCAACTCCCCTGTCTGAGGGTGAGTCTTCTAGAGCTCAGAATGATGCGGTAATCGAAAGCTTGCGGCAGAGTATCGATTCCTTGAGCAAGCAGATGGTGGAGGTGCGAGCCCAGATCCAGTCTTTGGTAGTAGTTATGGCGGGTCAGACTCAGGGAGTGCAAGGCCTTGCAGGGGGGATTGCTGTTCCTCCCCCACCTGCACCCTTAAGACTTCTAGTGGTGGTGCCAGCGGAGATGGCCTTCATCTCGCAGTTTCAGAGGCTGAGCCCTCCCACTTATGACGGGAAGGCAGACTTCATGGTGATAGACGACTGGCTGATCTCCATGGAGGAGATGTTCTCGTATTCAGGGATTGCAGACGATCAGAGGGTGATGATAGTCGCCTATCAGCTTAAAGGTTTGGCTAAGAGTTGGTGGCTGAGAGAGAAGGAGAGCTTGGTAACCGGATGCTCTTGGGAAGTGTTCAAGGAGATGCTATTGAGGAAGTTCTTACCCTCGATCGAGCGTGACCGCCTCATGAATGACTTCCTCCATCTGAATCAAAGACAGCTCACGGTGGGTGAGTATGAGATAGAATTCAGCAAGTTGAGCCGTTTTGCCCCTGGATTGTTCAGCGTTGAGGCTGATCGAGTTAAGCGATTTCTCGATGGTTTGAGGAGTGAGGTGCAGCAGTTGACTAGTGCTTATGGGTCAGAAAATTACGCAGGAGTAGTGGAGGCTGCTCTGAAGGTGGAGGCTATTGAGACCGCGAAGAGCAGAGGACAGCAAAGTAGAAAGGATAAGAGGAAGTCTGTGGAGGAAAAGAAACCCCGGGTACCGGATGCGGTTCCTGGGAAGAAGAGCAAAGTGGTGTGCAGTTTCTGTGGCCGGTCAGGCCACCCGGTCGAGAGATGTTTCAAGAGAGCAGCAGCTCAGAGGAAGGAGCAGGTTCATGCGATTTAGGGTACTCCGAGGAGAGATGTCTCATGTTCTGTTTGCAAGCGACCCGGGCATGATACTGCCCAGTGCTGGTCCAAGGATAAGGTCTGTTTCCAGTGTGGGCAGAAGGGACACATCAAGTCTAGGTGTCCTCAGGTCCAGCCTGCCCTGCGAGCAGTGCCCCTTCAGGTATTACCTCCACCTCAGCGTGTGGGCAAGGGAAAGGGAAAGCTGAACGTGATCTCTTCCGAGGAGGCTGAAGCTTTGACTCTGGTCATCTCAGGTTAGTTGTCTTCCAGCCTGAATGTTTTGTTCTTGTCTTGCTAAAATGTAGTATTGTTGTGGTAGTTCCTTAGTTATATATGTTCCTATAGGGAAGTTTAAGGTGAAGAACCGCTGGGCGCGTGTTCTGTTTGACTCCGGTGCTACCCACTCGTTCGTGGCTAGAGCCTTTGTAGAGCGACATCGGTGGACTTTAGATCGAGTTTGGGATATCTTTCGTGTTAAGTTCCCCTCTGGTGAATCTGTGTTGTCAGATGTGGGCATGTTGGATTGCCCTATTTTGTTGGGGGACTTCCTTGCAAAGGAAGACCTAAAGATAATTGATCTGGAGGACTTCGATGTTATTTTGGGCATGGACTGGCTGTCCAGGTATGATGCAGTCATTCAGTGCAAAGGGAAGCGCTTGGACTTCATCAGGGACGACGGTCAGCCAGGAAGTGTGTATGCGGATCTAAGCCAGGATTCTCCTGTCATCTCTGCGGTATGTGCTCAGAAGTTTTTTCTTTCGGATTGTTTTGCTTATTTGGTCTCGGTGGTTGGGACCGCTGTTAGTGTACCGCGCTTAGAGGAGATTCCAGTTGTGCGAGATTTCGCCGATGTTTTTCCTGATGACCTTCATGGTCTTCCTTCCGAGTGGGATGTTGAGTTTGTGATCGATTTGGAGCCGGGTACGCGCCCTATTGCTAAGGCGCCGTATCGGATGGCCCCTCGAGAGCTAGAGGAGTTGCGAGTTCAGTTAGATGAGTTGTTGGCGAAAGGGTTTATCAGGCAGAGTTCGTCGCCTTGGGGTGCTCCTATTCTATTTGTGAAGAAGAAAGATGGGTCAATGCGGCTTTGCATCGACTATAGGGAGCTGAACAAGGTCATAATCAAGAACAGGTACCCTCTGCCGAGGATCGATGACTTATTTGACCAGTTGCGCGGTAGCACGGTCTTCTCCAAGATTGACCTTCGTTCAGGCTATCATCAGCTTAGGATCCGTGATGCAGATATTCCACGGACTGCGTTAAGATCAAGGCACGGACATTTTGAGTTCTTAGTGATGTCGTTTGGATTGACCAACGCTCCATCAGTGTTCATGGATATGATGAACCAGGTGTTCAAGGATTTCCTAGATAAGTTCGTGGTGGTTTTCATCGATGATGTGTTGGTTTACTCTCGCAGTGCTGAGGAGCATGAGCAGCATCTGCGCTTGGTTCTATCGGAGTTAAGGAACCATAAGTTATTCACCAAGTTAAGCAAGTGCAAATTTTGGTTGCCTCAGGTCTCGTTTCTGGGCCACATGGTGAATGAGAATGGGATCTCGGTTGACCCAAAAAAGATCGCAGTAGTGATGGATTGGAGTAGGCCGGGCATGCCCAAAGAGATCAGGAGCTTCCTAGGGTTAGCCGGCTACTACAGGAGGTTTGTGGAGGGTTTCTCTACCCTAGCTGCACCTCTGACTAAGCTGACTCAGAAGAACGTGGCTTTTGTTTGGAGCGAGAAGTGCGAAGAAGCCTTCCTGGAGTTAAAGAGGAGATTATGCACTGCTCCTGTCCTGACCCTGCCTACCGAGGGCATGGATTACGATATATACGTGGATGCTTCGCATGTGGGTCTGGGATGCGTATTAATGCAGGTGGGTAAGGTGATTGCCTATGGGTCAAGGCAACTGAAGACTCATGAGAAGAATTATCCTACGCATGACCTCGAGTTCATAGCAGTTATTTATGCGTTGAAGCTGTGGAGACACCTACTTTATGGGGCTCAGTGCAAGATCTTCACCGACCATAAGAGCCTGAAGTACGTGTTCACGCAGAAGGAGTTAAATCTGCGCCAGCGTCGGTGGCTAGAGTATGTGGCCGATTATGATGTAGAGATCCAGTATCATCCAGGCAAGGCCAATATGGTAGCCGACGCCCTGAGTCGGAGGACAGGTAAAATCTTTAATCTCTCCGCCGAACGTTTAGTGGAAGAGTTCCTCCTTATGGATATATCAGTGGAATGCGGTGGCCTGCAGAGTAGTTTGTCAGTGGCAGAGCCGTCTTGGATTTCTTTGACCAGACTTCACCAGAAGGACGACCCGGATCTTCTTCACTTGTACTCCAGGACTGAGAGAGGAGAGTTGCCGGATTATTCCATCGATGATGCGGGAACTTTGAAGTACCGTGGCAGATTTTGCATCCCCGCGGTTGGGGACATTCAGGGTATGGTTTGCAGAGAGGCTCATGGATCCAGCATTGCCTATCATCCAGGATCTATGAAGATGTATCGTGACTTAAAGCAAATTGCCTGGTGGTATGGCATGAAGGGAGATATAGCCCGATTTGTTGCGGAGTGCCATACTTGCAAGCGGGTGAAGGCCGATCATGGAAGGCCTGGTGGTAAGTTGACTCCGCTAGAGATCCTGACTTGGAAGTGGGAGAGTATATCTATGGATTTCATCACGAGTTTACCGCGATCCCCGAGGGGATTTGATTCTGTTTGGGTTATAGTGGATAGATTGACGAAGTGTGCTCACTTCGTGCCATATAAGATTGATTACCCTATGAAGAAGATAGCAGAGTTGTACTTGAATGAAGTCATTCGACTCCACGGTGTGCCGGTTAGCATCATTTTTGATCGAGACTCCCGGTTTACTTCTCGTTTTTCGCAGAGTCTGCAGGAGGGTTTGGGTACGGATCTGAGGTATTCTACTGCGTACCACCCACAGACTAATGGGCAGACGGAGCGGGTGAATCAGATAGTTGAGGATATGATCCGATGCTACACTTTAGACCACGGTGGAGTGTGGGATGAGCGGCTGCGACTTATGGAATTTGCTTACAACAATAGTTATCATGAGAGCTTGCAGATGGCTCCGTTCGAAGCCTTGTATGGGAGGCGATGCAGAACTCCGTTGTTTTGGGCTGAGGCTAGTGAGAGGCCATTGTTAGGTCCTGATGCGCTCGAAGAAATGGAATTCGCAGTGAAGCTTGTTCGGGAAAAGCTTCGTATAGCTCAGGAGAGGTACGAGAAGAACGCCAATCGGCGTAGGTCTGCCTTGGAGTTTTCTGTGGAGGACCTTGTATTTCTTAAGGTTTCCCCGATGGTGGGTGTAAAGAGGTTTGGTAAGAATCGGAAATTGGACCCGAGGTATGTGGGCCCGTTTAAGATTTTGGAACGAATTGGCGTGTCAGCTTACAGGTTGGATTTGCCAGCAAACTTCCCAGGTGTTCATAATGTTTTCCATGTTAGCCAATTGCGGAAGTGCATGCGCAGCAGTGGGCAAGTCTTGGACGTTGTGCCCCAGTTGGAGCCCAACCTCTCTTTTGTTGAAGTGCCGATCCGTATTTTGGATACTCAGGAACGGGTGCTGCGAAAGAAGTCTATTCCGATGGTGAAAGTTCTTTGGAGGAATCAGGATTTGGAGAGCGTGACTTGGGAGTTAGAGTCGGCTATGAGGGAGGCTTACCCTCAGATGTTTCCCTGATTAGTTTGGTTTGTTTTTCTTCTTGTAATGTTTGGATTATTACTTTCCTTCTTTAGTAGAAGTGTTGTGCGTAAAGTTTCGGGACGAAACTTTCTTTTAGGGGGAGTGACTATAACGCCCCCGATTTTTTTCTACGATTATTTAATTCTCGTTTGGCGTTACGATGACGTGTTTCCGTGGCTTGTGCCATTTGTGGAGTGTGGTTTAACTCCTTAGAACTGAGTGCCCTATTCTGTAGCCTGTTGGCAATATCTCCCTAGCAAGCCGAGTCGTTTTGGATGACCAGGTGTGGCCTCTCGGGGGAATGTTTGTGTTTGGCTTTATTTGGGTATAACTCGAGTTCTGTTCGTCGAAAGTTAATTTCGACTTCGCCGTTGTGTTCGTAGCGTGGATATTTAGCTACGGTGCGAATTTCGTCGAATTCCGAGGTGGTTTGGTTTTCGAGTCGTTTTGGGTGTGTTATTAGTAAAAACAAATTAGAAACCCTTTTAAATTAAGTGAACCGACAGTTTAGGCAGCGGTTAGGGCCGAATAGGCGTGTCCTTTTATTATAAAAGCCTTGTTAAGAAGGGGCGGACCCACTTCTCCTTCTTCCTTCCCGAGACCAGACCGAAACCGTCGCCCCTCCTGTTCGCGGAAAACGGAGGAAAACCGCCGGCCTGCTTCCCCTTCGGATGGTGATTCCGGGCTTATTCGTGGACGGATTTTGATTCCGAAAGCGGCGTTGTCTTGCTCTCGCTCAGATCTTCATTTCGACGGTAAGATATTTGATTTTCGTGGAGTTTTATGAGACTTGGATTTCCGGTTCTTGTGATTTTCCGCCATTAATGTACGGTTTGCTTGTTAGGTGCTTCTCCTTCTAGTGCAGAACAAAGAGGAGGGAAAGCCGACCAAGCTTCGCCGGAAATCGAGGCAAGTGGTATTCTTGCCCTTGTCATTGTTGTTCTTTTGAATTTTGGAGTGTTTCCCGGTTAGCCCTAGGGTAGAAACCATGCTTATTCTCTTATTATCTTGCTAAGTTTTAGGGCTTAGATTCTCCTATGAGCCCCCTCCTTGGGCTGTTTGCTCCTCGTGCTAGTTGTGTTCATCATTTAGACTCCAGATTTGTAGTTCTAGTTGGGTGCTTTTGCGGGTTCGAGACCCCGTGGCAACAACCTACTGCTGCTGATAAACAGGCGCGGAGATTGGGTTGGGGTGCAATGGGCCTGCAGGCCTTGATGTTTAGGCTTAATACCAGTGGTTCCGTGGGGCGAGACAAGCTTGCGGGCCTCTGAGCTCTAAACCTGGGCTGCTGGGAGGCCGGCGGCGCTTGGTCTAAATGGGCCGTGCCGTTACAAAAAAGTGCACTTTTTTGTAACGGCCCGGCCCATTTAGACCAAGCGCCGCCGGCCTCCCAGCAGCCCAGGTTTAGAGCTCAGAGGCCCGCAAGCTTGTCTCGCCCCACGGAACCACTGGTATTAAGCCTAAACATCAAGGCCTGCAGGCCCATTGCACCCCAACCCAATCTCCGCGCCTGTTTATCAGCAGCAGTAGGTTGTTGCCACGGGGTCTCGAACCCGCAACCTTGATAAGAGAGTCTTATTGCAGATCAGTTGGTGATGAGGAGTGGTAATAAGACTCTCTTATCAAGGTTGCGGGTTTGAGACCCCGTGGCAACAACCTACTGCTGCTGATAAACAGGCGCGGAGATTGGGTTGGGGTGCAATGGGCCTGTAGGCCTTGATGTTTAGGCTTAATACCAGTGGTGTCGTGGGGCGAGACAAGCTTGCGGGCCTCTGAGCTCTAAACTTGGGCTGCTGGTAGGCCGGCGGCGCTTGGTCTAAATGGGCCGGGCCGTTACATAGACCTTCCTGCTCTTGCAAATAGGTTGTATGGGATGTTGGATCCCAGGCTAACAGTCCTGCTGGAGACCTCCATGGCTCAACTCCTGAAATCAATCCAGGAGCTATCTGCCAGGCTATCTTCTCTTTCTCCTCCTCAGGCAGTCCCTTTTGTAGGGTGCCTTGATCCAGTGTATACTGAATCTAGGCAGGGGGAGATGCCTCATGAAGAAGAGATAGTTCCTGCCTCAGAAGACTTCTTTCCAGAGATTTCAGTTACAGCTTCAGCTCCAGTGCTTCCCTTCAGAGCAGTTGACTTTAAGTCACTGCTGTCAGATTTTGATGCTCTTCACGACCGTTCTCTTCCAGCTTCTGAAGCTGAGGACCTTACTAAGGCCATTGTGCCTATTGCCAGCTGTGAGCTCAGCCTGATTTCGGCTTATATCAAGTCTCTTAAGGCTGTGGAAAATATTCTTTCTATTAATGATATGAATGATGTTGCTGCTGCTATTGATGTAGTCTGTTCTTATAGTGCTGCTGACTTACTGATGATAGAGGCTGATGAGCTTGCTGTTCATATTGAAGAATCTGTTGTCTCTGATGATGTTATTTCAGTTTCTATTTCTACTACTGAAGTGTCTGTATCTGCTACTTCTGTTGCTCCAATGGTCTCTGCTGCTGATGAGTTTGCTGCTGTTATTGTATCTGTCAGTGCTGCTTCTATCACTATTGCTACTACTGCTGCTGTTATCTCTGCTGAACAATCAAAACAACAATAAGAATACCTAAAAAGGATTGATGAATTATATGACAATCCTCAGAGTTCATACAGTGACCAATTCAACACTGATTCTGATGACTCCTCTGCAACTATTGCAAGGAAGAGGAAAGCTAGAAGTAAGGCATTGATGAGAGTACCTCCAGAAAAGGTGAAAGATGACAATGATATTCCTTATTATATTCTGCATGACTGCCCCATCTCAGAACCCTGGATGCAATATTCAAAGAACCAGCTCAAGGCTATGAAGAAAAAGAGGAAGATTGCTAAGTATGATAAAGGATCTTCTCATTTTAATCCTCCTCCTCCTCCAGATGCAGGTACAGGTGGAGGTTCTGCTTCTCAATTTGGATCTGCTGCAAAACAAAGCTCTTCTCAACCTTCAGACAGATTTCAACCAAGAGGATATTATCAAAGAGGTTATCAATCAAGGAGAGGTCAGCACAGAGGAAGTCAAAGAGATTATAGAGTATACTCCAAAGGTCAATCAAGATAGCATCCATATAAAAGGGAAGGACAAGGACCCATTGACTCAACCTCTGGTCCTTTCCCTTATAAGCTGAAAGACATTGTTGCTTCAAGAACTCCTCCTTCTAATGATACTATGAATAGATATGAACCTACGGTCCCTTTTGAAGACCCTGAAAATAATCCCCTTTCTTGGACTGCCAGAATGAAAGAGCTAGCGACCTTGGATCAGATTAAGAAGGCAAGAGAACAAGGGAAAGACACTTCAAACATCTCAACCTTATCTGAGCAAAGAAAGAGAGAACTAGAAAGATACTCATCCAGAAAATTCTTTGATCCAGAAAGTTATATGAAGTTGCACCCAGAGACTGTGGTTCCCAGGCCCAAATCTCAAACCTCTCTAGGTGCTGCTGATGACATGAGATACAAGAAGGAATCTCTCAACCCTAACAGAGAAATCTTATTCAAGAAGGGCAATGAAAAGAAGTAAATGTGTAAGCTGACAATATATCTAAATTCTGACTGTCTGCTGTGATTCTGTCTGTGCTTCTACAATGCTGCATTTCTTTTCTCTGCATTGTTGTTTTTGCTTTTGAATTCTGTCTGTATGCTTATTATTTCCTATTTGTCTTGTAAATAGTAATCCTAACCCAAATAGGGGGAGATTGTTGGAACACCCAATTACTAATTTGGGCAAGGATCACTATGTTCTTAGGAAATTGTTTTGACCTTATTGTATAGTCTTAAAGGTCAATTAGAATGAGTCTAAGGGTTAGAACTTAGGTTTGGAAGCTTCCCCCAAGACCTTCTAAGATCAGAATTCAAGTGCTGAATACTAGGACAATTTTCGTCGAGCTCAGGTCGACGAAACGTCGAACTCAGTTCGACTATATCTGAGCTCAGTTCAACGAGTCATCGAACTCGGTTCGATGATCTTCGAGCTCAGATCTACGATTCTGTCTCTATCTATATTCCAAGTCTCTGAGCTCAGTTCGACGATAGTTGAGCTCAGGTCGACGATTTCTGTTTCAAGTCTAGATCTAGTCTCTGAGCTCAGTTCGACGATAGTTGAGCTCAGATCGACGATTTCTGGAGAGATCGACGATTTCAGGAATTCAAAATCAGACAGTTATGGTATTCAATCTCATTTATTATCAGCATTTATTTCAAAGGATTTTGTAGCCGTTTCAACTAATCTGGAGCAAGTTTCAAGGAAGACAAAATGGAATGTCTCTTAGGACTTTCCTCCAAAGACAAAGTTCATTTAAGGTAGTTATTTATGACTGGTTAACGGCTATCTAATAGACAGAGATAGTGTATATCTCCAAAGAATAATTAGAGAAAGATAGAACAAGAGATATCAAAAAAGAATTCTGGGAATAGACTCAAAAGAGACACAAGTCTACAGGATTACTGAGTTAGAATTCATATAGAACACAAGGAATCATACTGTGAAGGAGATCATCAATCAGAAAAGATTTCTTCTATTCTACTCCTTCAAGATCTTCTTGATTCAAGTGTTCAAAGGCTTCTTCATCAAAGACTCCAGACACATCACTTTTCAGCAACTGTTGAAATCATCTCTTGCTGGAGATCTAAAGCTACTGAAGACCTATCACCCTAAGCAAAGCTCTTCTTCCTGAATAATTGCAGATCTCAGGGGGAGCTTTGACAACATCATCCACTAGTCTTCTCTTAGACTGTTGACAGAGAAGAACAACAAACTCTTTTATTTTTCTTTCTTTACTCTTCTGTAAAAGGGTTACTCAAAACTTCCTTCAAAAGTTTTGTGGTTGTTTTTGATACCTGATCAAAACTCAGTGGTGGCAAGACACCTGATCAAAAAATTTGGGTTTGGTTTTTGAGCACCTTATAAAAATCTCATTGGTGCCCAGGACACCTGATCAACTATTCCTGCAGTGTATTCCTACCTAGGGTGATAGAAGAGTGGATGTACCCAGGTTGATTGGGGAACCACTATAGATCCTTGTGTCTTCTGAATTGCTATGTTTTTATTTTGCTGTGTGCTGTGATTTTGTTTATTGCTCTCTTAGTTTTATTACTGTAAGCACATTACACCTATACTTAAATAAAGTCTTCCACTACAAATAATATTTATCTGGAAAATTATTTTAATATATTCTATTCACCCCCCCCCCCCCCATTTAGAGTAAAGGTAGATCTTACCCTCACTTTCACTCTAAAATCTTCTAGGTGTGTGGTGGGACCTTCGTGATGCATCCTAGAGTCTGTTCTCTTGTTCCTAGTGTCCAGTCAGGTGTTCTAGTCCTGGAGAAGTAGGTGTAAGCTACCCCCTTAGGTCTGAACCTCGTTGGGACTATTTTCTAATTTCAACATTTTTTGTGCGGTGAGCGAGTACCGTTGATTATACAGAAAATCTTGATCAAGTTCCATGGTAGGGGACCAAGAGCAAGGAGGCAACCCTAGTGAGCTATTCAATGCAATCAACTTCATGCAGAAGACAAATTTCCTGGAGCTCACCAAGAGTGTCATGGAGATATTGTAGGCCCCCCCCCCCATACACACACAACTTGGGGGGACTGCTCAACCCCATCTGCTCAGGTGTCAGCCTCTCATTTAATGGGCGATAACGCACTAGGAGGAAGGCCAGGGAAAGAGGTGGATAGTGGTGGGTTTGAGTGGGAAGTCGCCAGGCGAGAGTACGGGGAACCCCATGCCCTACGCGATTGTACACGTCTTTCGGCGGGATTCGCCCGCCCCCCACATTGATTAGGTTGTTATTCACTCTCTCCTCTTCCAAAACCAGATTCAGCCGTCTCTTTGCTCTCATGGCCGATGAAATCAAGCTCCCTCTCCACTCCTTCGGCTGGCAAGCTTCCAAGCAGCAAAACCTCCTCTGGTAACACCTCCAGTAACACGTCCTTAGGTGGCAAATCTGATCTCTCTCTCTACATCCATGGTCGATCCATACTCCATTCTCCTCATTACCTCTGGTCGGTCATCTCTCAAAACTTCCATGGATGAACCCCTCCATATCTAGTTGGAGCACTGTCGGAATGTTGCCAGACAACCTTTATCGGGTTCGCCGGGGTCTGATGATCCTATTGATAGGTTCTGGGTAGGACGGCGGTATCCCCCTCCCCACCACCCTGGCGAAGGTGAACTTTGAGAAGGCGGGTTTGTTTTCTCTGCCATTGGGGGGTTTATTAAAAGTAATTAGTTATATTTTCCATAGAATTGATATTTGAACTCCCTCCCTCATCTAATGGATGTAATCCTCCTATAAATGATTGAACAGTCCAAGTTTATTCGTCTACCGGGTTACACCATAAGGGGATTTCTTTATATATGGTATAAATATAGTGGACATTCCCGATGGTGGGTTATTGTGATTTAAATTTTTTTGCTAGAATGTAACTCTACATTAGGTTATTTGGCTGTTTGGATTCATTTCATAACCCTATTGTCCGTTCGGTTAATATGGCGTGGGGCTCCGGTCAGACCTTTTATTATATTCTTTTTGACAGGAACGGTGTAACATCGTGGACTTAGCCATTTTTCATTTCTCTGCTCTCAAATCTTGTAACTGAGAGGTGGCCCGTTATGCTCTAAGGAACTCAAATACTTTTAGTCGCGGGATGACTCCTCACGACTCCCCACCTCCGCCGATTGAAGGTTCGTCCTTCTTTCCCGCAGTGGGTCGAAGCCAAATCCATGATTCACCCCTCATCACCGTGATTAGGGACGGATCCTCGCAAACTCCCCACTGATGTGGATCGAAGGTTTGCCCTTCTCCCCATAGTGGGTTGAGGCCTATGCTTGGAATCATCCCTTACCATCCTCTCAGGGATCCCAGCCCCAACGACCTCTCATTACCCCCGATCAAAGGCTTCGAGCTTATCCGCAATAGTAAGTCGCAGAGCTGTCACGACTTGACCCCTTATGTTCGTCAGCAGTTCGAAGCATCAAAATGTCACCGTCTCTTAAGGACCACGTCCTTGAAACCTCTCACTGTCGTTGATCAAAGTTTTTTTCCCATATTCATCGTAGTAGGTTGCGGTGTCGCTAGGGCCTTCCCCCTCGCGTTCTTTAGTGGTTTGAAGGTCTGCCATTAACCGTCTCTCTGGTACCTCATCCCTACGACCTCTCGCTACCGTCAATCAATGGTTTCGCCCACATCCACCGTAGTAGGTCACGGCATCGCCTGAGCCTGCCCCCTCATGTTCTCCAATGGTTTGAATGTTAGCCCTTCACAGTGTCTGTAAGACTACATCTCTGCAAGCTCTCACTACTACCAATCAAAGGTTTTGCCCTTATCTGTCGTAGTAGGTCACATCGCCGTCAAGACTTGCCCCCTCCAGATTCTACACAAGCTTTTTTGTGCTTGTATAGATATTAATTTGTGGAGTTGCATGTTGACTCGTGCAGTGCTCCTTGTCGAGCACACATATCTTGTGTAGAATTAGTTTCTTCGTATACGTTTAGAATTATAATTTTATAATTGCGCAAAGATTGGCATAGTATGTGCCCCATAATGTGTAAGACCCCATTTTTTTGCTACGCTACCGGGTCTTATGCCCAGAATCACCGTTTTGCAGTGACACCAACACTCGAGGTGGTCATCACTATAAAACATAGATCCTGCCGGCATTAGTGATCACCAAAGAAGTAGTAAGTAATATAAGTCCACAGGTCACTATCAATATAAATAAGAGTAATAGTCCACAATAAGTACACAGTATGAAAGAGAGTAGAAAAGAAATGGGCTTAAGCCCGGTACATGTCTAAAATAAATGATCACTCTCACACAACTCACAACATCTAAGCAGAAGCAAACTGAAATCCATCCTCGACCCGTTGCCGTGTAGTAGTGATAGTACGTAACAACTGCTCCTAATGTCCTTCCTCCTTGTCCTGTCGGTGCTGATGCTCCTGCTGCTCGATCCCCTAAAATGATGTTGTCCACCTACCGTTAGTCAAAATACTAAGCCACTATCATCCTCGCCTCACCCCCACGACTCCTAGACACCATGCAGGGAGGATGAAAGCCGAGGACAGTAAAGCAAAGTGGAAAAAGCAGGCGAAAACTACCCTAGCAGGTGTATGTACAAAAGAACTAAAACAAGGAAGCAGTAATGTAAATAAGTAAAGTATAGCAGTAAGTACATGTAAAGTAAACTATGAAATAAGTAACTTTAACTTATATGAATGCACATATAAATTTATAAGTTAAGGGGTTCTTTTTCAAGGCTCTCATCGTATAAACTATCACATACTAGTTTATACGATGGAGTGTCAGGTTGTATGCAAGTATGTGTATAGTTATATTTTATGCCATGATTCATTGAAGTGCAACACACGCACACGACTCTGTGCGTGCAGACCTTTAGTTCCCCCTGTTAGGAAGCTAGCTTCACTCCTAGGAGCCTCTATAGTGGCCAACGGTGATAGTGGGTCGGGCTACCCCACTCCTAGGTGGGTAACCACACTACCAGGCCTAGCCCTTATGTACGCCTCTGAAGGACATACTAAAGTTACCACGTACTATGCTAACCAACCGCCGGTATTTTCCTTGGCTAAGTGAGAACCACACTTGCCGAGTCAATGTAATCGATGCTGGTGCGATTAACAGTCTAATACCGAAGACCCACCACCTTTTATGCACAAGCAACCATGAATTTCTGAGCCATCGGCTCTCCAGACTAACATGTCCGTCACAACAACCTTCCAAGCCTTCGGCTCGCCGGGCTAACTTGTCCATTTCCACAACCACCGAGCCTACTGCTCGAATAACCCAACCAAGCTAACCTCCCGAGTCATCGGGGTGAGTGAAGGTGAAGCCCTAGTTTTACTAATTGCTCTATAATCTTTTAATCTTATGGTTTAAGGTTAACTTTGGACTACCCAGGGCATTCCCTGTGAAGAGATCTCGAGGGCACTAGGAACTACGATGTGTTGAAGCCCAAAGCTCCCTTTCGCAGGGTACAATCTCATTTAATGTTATACTGAATCTAACCCTAGTGTATTTTGACTCTCTCCTACCATAGGAAAGACGATCTTTCGTCGATCCCGAGCACCACTTAATACTAGTCAACCGAGCACCCTCCCCATCATGAATCCTAATGATGAACTCATTTTCACCTTACCAAATTAGTATACTATTAATCCCAACTCCCTATGTCCATCCTACATGCTATCATAATTCTGCAGTTTTACTATATGCAGACCAACCTAAAATGTATGATAAGCATGAGTGGTGACCCCTTCAAATATTCATCCAAATATCCTAGAATTATTACTAGGGGTCTATCATAACATATTTATACTAAATCCAGAAACTTGTAATTTTCCTAATTAATTTAGCATTTATTAATGTTTCCCCAAAATTAGGCCATGGGTGGTTTTGAACAGGAAGTACAAGATTTCCATAATTTATGGCCACTGAAAAAATTATGAACACTATATGATGCAAAAATATTAGAGAATACCATGTTTCACAAATTTTCATAAATGTATTAGCCCCTTATTAATTAATTCAAGATAATTGCAATAAATAGAGGTAAAGAGAGAAGTACCACCAAACATTATCCAAAAATTACCAGAGCTTTAATATGATCATAAAACATTACTGATTAAGTTTCATACAATTCCAAAGTCAGTAAGCTATATAGAAAAATACTTCAAATAAATCCCTAATAGGGCACTTTGTGAAAAAACATACTTGTAATCTTTTCTAAACAAAATGTAATAATTTTCCAAGCTTTAATATACCATAAAAGGTTCTTTGGACAAGAAACTTAATTCTTCGATAAGATATAGTATTTATTATCTATTCATCAAGACAATGTGCACTAGTTTACTTAACACATGAAGTACTTTGAGATAATGTCCAATCATTCCAAATTACTGACTAGTGCATATAAATGATATTTAATCAACATTGCCAGAGTTTCATAGCATTCTAAGTTAATTTAACAATGATTACTTCAAAATCATCAAAAGGGCAACATGAAGGTTATGACTATAAGTATGAGCTACTGTCTTCCAAACATCTTATAATAAATTCCAGAGCCTCATTTTGCTATAATAACTCTTCTGCCAAAATTTCATAAAGGTCAAATGTCATATGACCTTTCAATTTTTTCATAGAGAGGTATAGACCTAAATAATTTCCAATTGATTAAAGTTGTGTGCATGTGTCTAAATATCACCAAATTCCTTTCTAGGGCTATTCACCACCCTAAGATCACGTGGACTAAACTCCAATTCCATATAAAGACATGTCACCATATGTCCTTCACAAAGTTCAACCTTAGGGTTTGAACTAAGTTCCTAGGGCAAATCCACCATAATCCACCCTAAACTCCAAGTGAGGGTGTTTTAACTGACCTCGAGGCTCTGGCCAAAGTTCCATCCCCTTTGGGAGAGAATTGGCCCCTCCATGCCCCAAGCACCCTTTTGCCCTAATTTACCCTTAAGAGACCAAACTTTGGTCATACCAATACCTATTCAAACCAACCCCAAATGGATTGATATTTTTACCACTGACATATAATGACCCTGAGGATCATCCACTAAAATTTTGGAGGTATTTGAGGTCAATAGATCCCCTAATTAAATCATACATGATTTATTAAATATTTACAAAAACTATAAAAATAGTTTTTGAAAAATTTCCATTTTTAGATATGTTAAAGGTATACGTAATAGTGACCCCCAGTCCAAATCTCAAGTGATTTGGACAAGTGGTTTGGTGGGGGCACTCAATTTAGTCTCTGACTGGCCCAATGTATAAACTGCACTATTTTGAGTGTTGTGGTCAGACCATTAATCCAATTGGGTTGAAATTAATTTTAAAATAAAGTAGACTTCAATGGCTACAAATTTCATGTTGGCCACTTTGCATAGTTCTGCCCCTATGGGCATTATTTATTTGATTTAAAAGGGTGCACAGTAAAGAGTTAAAAATACACTATTAAATGATTTATATAATATCAGATCCAACGGCTCACGTGTTGTCTTCTTCCTCCAGTCGTTGGCCATGATTTAACCGACCTGGACCCCATTCCAAGGCCATTTGCCAGCGATCCAGACCCCTCCCCGGCCGTCCACCACCTCGGTTGAGATGGTGGCTATCGCTGGAAGGCGGCACGACCGTCAAAGGGGCGGTTTCCGGTGAACCCGCAAGGAAGCTCAAATCCAAAAATCCATGTAAAATGAAGCTTGTAATCGGCTAAATTGAACCCAATTACACATTATAGTTGATCCAGATACTAGCACAAGGGGAGAGGAGGAGAAGTGGACATGTGTGGGGGACGGGGTTGTTTTATTGCTGATCGCCGAATCGCCATGGCCGGACCTGAATCTCTCAGGTGCTCTGCAATAACACTACTAAGGCCTTCGGTTTCTTCAGGCGAAGGGTGGAAATGACGTCTGGGGTCCTAGGGAAGCTTTTAAAATGAGTAATTAGGGTAGATGGAGGGTCATGGCTTTAATGCCATTAATGGCCATAAGGGGAGAATTTCGGCCATGGTGGGTTCACTGAATCCAGCCACTGAAAGGACCTGGAAAACCCCTTGATCTTCTCAGAACTGATGGGGGAGATAAATCAAGCCTTTGGAGATGGAGAGAGGAGGCCCCTTGGCCTTCCTTGGCAATGAATGGCCCTTTTTCTCACTCTTTCTCTCTCCTCCATTAAAGAGAAAATGAGCTTTCTCTCTCCTAGTAATCATTACCAGAAAATGAATGGAATTCCATGTAAATATCAGGCCCCTAAAGTTAATGGGCCATTCAAGTTGGGCTTAGCCCAAATGGCTTGGGCTTGGTTAGGTCATTTAGACTAGTTTGACATATTTTAAGGTTGAGTTGATTTTAGTCAATTTGGCCTTTTGTGTTGACCCCAATGGGTCCTTAGTGACTCATTGGCCTCTCCTAAGGTCTAGGGAGACTTGAGTAGGGTTGGTTTGACACCTTGTAGGCCACTTGACCCTTAATTATGGTACTTTGACCACTTTAGGGTTAGGGTTGACTTTTGGTCAACTTGACCTTTTGGGTTACCCCAATGGGTCCATGGTGACTCATTGGCCTCTCCTAAGGTCTAGGGAGACTTGGTTAGGGTTGTTTTGACACCTTGTAGGTCACTTTGACCCTTAATTAGGGTACTTTGACCACTTTAAGGTTAGGGTTGACTTTTGGTCAACTTGACCTTTTGAGTTGACCCCAATGGGTCCTTTGTTATCCAATGAACCTTCTAAAGGGCTAGATATGTTATGGTGGGGTCAAAGATTCAAGGCAAGGCCCTAAAGTCAAACCCTGGGTTAGGTAATTGGAAAGTGTTATTTGTAAAGCATGGTGATCTTCACCTTCATGCCTAAGTTCACATGGTCTCTTTGAGCTTCCTAGGGTTTTTTCATGACCTAGCTATGACAAAACCATCTTAGGGGTCTAGTTGCAAATGGGATGTTACATAATGCGTGTGAATGATGTACGAATGCGCGCGAGCCGACGACCACCGTCGTCGTCGCCCAGCAACCTGCCCGAGTCGCCCAGGTTGTCGAAAGTTCGCAAAAATTGGTGATCTAGTTGACCGAAATGAAGCAACGTCATTCGTCAACTTAGAAATCAGCCACGTGTAATTATTAATGCGTCCCCTTCAAGAATGCTATAAAAAGACCCTCAGACCTTCATTTGAGGACAAGTAACTGGAGAGACTAGATAGAGTTTTGAGGTTTCCGAGCAAAGACGTGAGAATTAGATCGTTCATTTTCTCAGAATTCACTCTTCTCCCATTGTAGTTCGCTCACGCACCGCACTCTCGCGCACAGAGCAGCCAGCACAGGAAAGCACTTGGAGAAGTGCAATTGCAGAGGCTCATGTGGACGCACACATCAAGGCTTTGTGGACTTAGCTATTTTTTGTTTCTCTTCAGTCAAAATTTGTAACGGATATGTGGTCTGCCAGCCTTTGAGAAACTCAATACTTGCAACCTCATGGAAAATAGTGAATATTGCCCCAGCACAGATCCGGACACGTGTTTTTTATCCTTTTTTCGGGTTTTCCACCCTCTCCAGGTTTTCCACTTTAAAAACACCTCATGTCGTTATTGCTTGGTTTCATTTTACTCTTTGCACGCCCGATCGACTTGGAGCTAAACAGTCGATTCTCCTGACCGGAGGAAAATCGAGCTAGCGAACTGCAATAATTTTATTTTGTTTTTTTTTGTTTCCCAATTTTGAATTATTTTAATTACTATATTGTTTTATAAAAATTATTCTAATTTTAATGTCGAGATATTATTTCATAATTGATAATACTATTTTTTTTTTACAAATTTATCGTTTATCTTTAGTCAATTTGAACAAATTTGAAATGTAGTGCTTATTTTATCTGTGCTAAACAAGTAAACATGTGGAGGGGCAGACAGGGAATACAAAAAAGCACCTCAAACTTATTTTCTTTGATAATAATATAATATAATATATATATATAGATTACATTAGAATAACTAATTATTTGAATTAGAAGCCTTAGTATTTTGATATTCAAATAAAAGACTCTTTTTTTAAAACAGATTAAAATCTGTTGGGGAGCGGGACAGAGATATTCCCGGAGCCTTCACCGGTCCGTCTCGAGCATATATAAAATGTAGCCAGTTCGAAATCCGGCCATCATCATTCATCATCTGCTCTCTCTTTCTCTCTCTCTCTCCCTCATTGTAAGCGATTGCAGAAGGGAAATGGAGGCGTCGAAGCTGATCAGTCGCTGGAGCTCCTCACTCCAGTGGCCAACACTACGCCCACAACCTCGCCGAACTACACCAGTCAATTCCGACGACATGGAGGAGAGCAAGGTCCACTCACAGTCCGCTGCAGTTGCCGGAGTTTTTAGCGCCGGCCATCGTATGGCGGCAGCAATGTCCATTCTGCTGATCCTATTCACCATCCTCTCCTTCAGCAAGCTCCAAGACCAGTCTTCTCTCTGGTACCTCCCCCTCGCCTCTGCGTACATTGTTGCCGGAGCCTTCCTCGTTTTGAAAAGGACTCGATTTGCTCTCTTCCGATTCCGCTTTGGACGGAACTTGACTGGAAGGTGGTTCACCGGCGATGACGAAGGGGATGTGGAGAACCCTAAAGATGAAAATGCGGTGGTGAGGGTAGGAGTTGAAGTATACAGTAGCGGAAATGTCTACCAAGGGGAATTCCTGGAAGGGCGGTGCAGCGGAAGCGGAATTTGCACATTCTTCTTAGAGCAGGGGAATTACGCCGGCGATTGGCTCTACGGAAAATATGACGGCTACGGGATCGAGAGATGGGAGAATGACAGCATGTACGAAGGACGGTATAAGTGGGGTCTCCGGCATGGATTTGGTGTGCATAATAAGCTCGACAGCGGGGATAGGTATGCCGGAGAGTGGAAAATGGGGCGATACCATGGCCGTGGAGTGCTGCACTTTTCGGATGGACACTGCTTTGCTGGAGAGTTCCAGGGCGGCGTCAAACACGGATTAGGAGGCGGTCACTTCAGGTTTGATGAAGAACTATGAAAAAAATAATGTGTCCTGCATATATGCTCTGTTTTCACACTATTTGTTTGTATTAATTATAACTTGATCTCTTCTTGTTAAATAATATTAAAAAACTGAGCATCCTCCTGCCCCTGTTTAATCTCCTGGCTGTTTTCATATATTTCACTCAATTTTCATTATTTATTCTCAAACCGGCCAACATACACACCTACATGAAATTATGTATGTTTAATATTGGGTTTTATTGTTCAATGAAACATACTTATTCTAAATTAATTTACAATATTTAAATTCGTTTTTCATCAGAGGTGGCCATACCTATGGCGGCCAATACTTTGACGATCAGATCCATGGTTTTGGAGTGTACCACTTTGCCAATGGCCAGTGTTACGAGGGGTCATGGCATAAAGGCAAGCGGCACGGTTTTGGATCGTACACCTTAAAAGATGGGGAAGCATTGTCCGGGGAATGGGATTCCGGAACTTTGAAGAACTATCTCCCTCTTGCAGACTCCAATGTCGATAGGGCTGTGCAGGTATGCATGGATATTATCTTTTTTTGATTGATACGCTCGTCCTTGCTTTTGCGCTCACAACATTATAATTAAATTTGTCTATTACAGTGTGCGAGAAAAGCTTGGATGGAATGGCTTCATGCTCCCCGTATTGAAGAGCAAGCTAACAAGGCGGTTGAGGAGGCGTATAGAGCGGCCTCCGCTGCTCAAAAGGCCTCTGTCAAAGCGGTGCAAAGTCGATTGGATCATGAACGGTCTGCAAGGCGCCAAAAGTTCTCCTTACCCACATTTATTTCCATTTGAGGATTCTTACGAGTTACTATAGTTTTTTTTATCTTTCTGTTAGTAGTGTTGATGAGTTGAGTACTGATATTAATTCTTTCTCACTGTTGATATTCTTTCTCACTCTTGATATTCTTTCTCACATTAATATCATCATTTTTTTCTCTTAAACACTAAATCTGTCTGCATTTCTTGTAGTAAATATTGGATTCACTTTACTTTTTTTTTAGAAACAGTTGTTGAATTTTTAATCTTTTCCAAATGATTTTGACAAATTGATCAGCAGCACATTGAATTGGATGAGGGGAATAAAATACTAGCGTAATAAATATTAATTTATATATGAATTTTTATAATTATTTTATTTAAATAATAAATTTAATAAGCTGTACAGGAAAGACTTGAAAATGCTTTAAAGCCGTATGCTAGCTGATTGATAAGCTTCAGATAGCTCCATGAGAAAATTTCAGAGATAGAACCGACTGCAAGGGTGAAATCTTTGATAAAACTATTTTGTTTGAATAACAAAATTAATAAACTCTATGGCCATTATAGTGCACGGAATTGAAATTTAATATTTGATTTTTATGTTCATCAATATTGTGGAATTGAATATTTGTGACTAATTCTAATTCTAACGTTCGTCTAATAAATAGTATTGGTGAATATTATAGAATTGATCAATTTTTAGCCCGAACATTAATTTTTCGTCAAGACGTCATTTTTTTGCCAAGCCGTAAATTTTTTTGCTCGGGAGAGATTTTTTCGGTCGGGCGCGATTTTTTCAGACAAACGCAATTTTTTTGATCGGTTACGATTTTTTCGCCCTTGCGCGAATTTTTCGCACGGGCGCGATTTTTTCGCCCGAAAGCGCTTCTTTCTCCAAGACGCATTTTTTCGTTCAGACGTGATTTCTAAGCCCAGACGCGTTTATTTGTCTGGACGCATATTTTCCGTCCGGAGGCTCGCCCGAACATGATTTTTTACGCCCGGACATGACTTTTTCTCCAAGACGTCATTTTTCGCCCGAACGTGAAAATGCACGTACTGTCGAAAAAACAGGCGCTCGGGCGAAATACGCGCGCCCGGGCGAAATACGCGCGCCAGGGAGAAATACGCGGGCCCGGGCGAAATACGCGCGCCCGGGCGAAATACGCGCGCCCGGGCGAAATACGCGCGCCCGGGCGAAATAAGCGCGCCCGGGCGAAATACGCGCGCCCGGGCGAAATACGCGCGCCCGGGCGAAATACGCGCGACCGGTCACAAAACGCAAGGTCGGGCGCAAAACGCTATGTAAGCGCAAATCGAGCGCCCCGGCGAAAATCGCGCGGCCCGGCAAAAAACGTGTGCCACGGAAAAAAAACTCACGCCACGGCGAAAGCGCCCGTCCGGGAGAGCGAAAAAATGTGCCCGGGCTACAAAACAAGCGCCCGCGCGAAAAAACCGGCGCCCGCGCGAAAAACATGTGCCCGGGAGAAAAATGCGTCCTCGAGCTTAAAATGCGCGCCCGGGCGAAAAACGCGCGCTCGAGCGAAAAACGCGCCCCCGGGCAAGCGAAAAAAACGTTGTCGGGCTACAAAACGCGCCCCTGAGAGAAAAACGCGCGTTCGCACGAAAAAGAGGGTGCTCGGGCGAAAAACCCGCACCCGGGAGAAAAATGAGCGCTCGAGCAAAAAACGCGCGCTCGGGCGAAAAATGCACGTCCGTGCGACAAAATATGATCGTAGGCGAAAAACACGCGCTCAGGCGAAAAACGCGTCTCGACTAGAATTATTAAATTCTTACATAAATTGAAAAGAATTGTTTTTAATTCAAAATCAATTTCACGGAATTCATTAAAATTCCAATTTCAACGTCAAACGTGCAAACAAATGACAAAATTGAAATTAAACCTTCAATTTCAATTTCAAGAGCTCAATTCTGCTCAATCGTACGGGCCTAAGAGACAGCTGAATGATTGTTTTAGCCTAAATATATTACTGTACAAATTGTTGCCTAAATTTTTGATTATTTTTGTTGGATATTGAAGAAATATCATATAAGCGTGATGGTCAGATCACTCCTATTGAAACTTCAATGTACCTATTGAGAGGGGGAACTATGGGGCCCTGGGCCCTGAAGCACGTGATTGTACTCAGTGTCAATTAGGCGATCGATGAACTTGTTGCTCTTCATGGTGCTTTTGGGATAATAGGATTCATGTTACATCAATTCAAACTTACTAGTTTTGTTCAATTGTGACCATGTAATGCAATTGTATTTTCATCTTCAATTGTAGTTATAATATTTGCATTCCTGATTTATTGACATGGTACTTGGTTGATTCTTTGCAATTTGAAACTTGGGAATTATTTGTAGCTTGCTCATGTCACTAAGGGTCCGTTCGTTTCAACAACATTGATATTAAAGTATTGACTTTAACAAAATGAAAGTCATTTCCGCTGTTCGTATCAACAATTGTAAAGTGGAATTGACTTTCTGATGGAAAGTCGCAGATATTCACACAAAACTAAAAACTCATTGGTTCAATGTCTATCACTAGGTGCGGATATTGAGATTGCCAATATCGTCTTTTCAAAAGAAAAGTGATTTTTTTCTGTATGAATGAGATTTTTTAGGATCAGACATGATTTTTTCGCCCGAATGCGACTTTTTTAAACGGACACGATTTTCTGGCCAGGACGCTATTTTTTCGTCAGGATGTTATTTTTTCGCCCGGACGTGTTTTTTTGCCCGGACGCATTTTTTTCGCCCAGGCGCGATATTTTCGACCAGACGCAATTTTTTTGCCCGGACGCGATTTTTTTGCGCGGGCGCGATTTTTTTCCACCGACACAATTTTTTTCGGTCGGGCACGATCTTTTTGCCCGAGCGTGATTTTTTCGCCCGGACGCGATTTTTTTGCCGGTGGACGTTTTTTTTCGCCCGGAAGCGATTTTTTCGCCCGGGCGCAATTTTTTCTCTCGAGCGCGAATTTTTCGCTCTTGGGCGTTTTCTTCATCCGGGCGCGATTTTTTTGCCCCAAGATGTTTTTTTTCGCTCGTGGCCATTTTTTCTCCCGGGCGCGATTCTTTCTCCCGGGCGCGATTTTTTCGCTCGGGCTCGATTCTTTCTCCCGGGCACGATTCTTTCGCTCGGGCGCGTTTATTTCGCCCGGGCGCGATTTTCCGCCCAATCGCTATTTTTTCACCCGGGCGCGATTTTTTCGCCCGTGGAGGTTTTTTTCGCCAATAAGTGTTTTTTTTCGTCCGGGCGCGATTTTCCCATCCGTGCGTGATTTTTCGCTATTTTCGCCCGGACATGATTTTTTCGGCCGGACGCGACTTTTCTCCTGGACGTGCTTTTTACGGCCCGAAGCGAAAATTTCGCATCGGGGCGAAAAAATCTGGCCTGGGCGAAAAAAATCGTGTTCGGGCGAAAAAGTCGCGTCCGTGCGAAAAAATTGCTTTCGGGCGAAAAAATCGCGTTCGGGCGAAAAATCACGTCGGGTACATTGAAAATGCTTGATATGAATTTTTCATTGAAAAAGGGAAAGAACAAAACCCCGTTCGAAAATCTTGTCGGGCGAAAAAATCGTGTCGGGCGAAAAAATCGGGTTCAGGCGAAAAAATTCGCGTCCGGGCATAAAAGTCACGTCCGGTCGCGTTCGGGATTAAAAGTGGCGTCCGGGCGAAAAATTATTGTCGAAGCGAAAAGTTGAGTTCCGGCGGAAATATCGCTTCCGTGCGAAAAAATTGCGTCTCTGCGAAAAAATCGTGTTCAGACGAAAAATTTCACGTTCGGGCCGAAAAATTGAAGCCCGGGTAAAAACATCGCGTCATGACGAAAAAATCGTGTCCGGGCTATAAAATAGATGTCGAGCGAAAAATCTGCGTTTGTTATTTTTAATTTCTATGATTGAAAATCTTTCTACAAACGAACAATAAAAAGTGATTAATGTCAATTTCTATGACAGAAAGTTATCATGCGGTCGAACAAAAGGATTGGATTTAAATTCAATATCATTTTCCATGTGTATTGATATTGGATTAAAAGTCAATACTTCAATATCAATGTCTTTGAAACGAACGGACCCTAAGGTTTCCCGTGAGTTTAGACAAAATTATCAGTCATAGAATGTTTGTCATGACAACAATTCTGCCTCTATCAAGAAAAGAAAATTAGATTTCAATATAAAGTAGACAAAATTCCTAAGATAAGGTCAAGTGTTCACGAACAGCAGTTCACAACCGCCGCGATTATAACCACCATCACCGTGTCAAACATAGTGTAACGACCACATCCGTTACATGACGTATAGTAGAAGGTCCGGCCGGGGCCCCACACTATATGCCACAAACAGACGGTGAGGTCACAGGATAATACCAAACCATACACGTATCCTAACTCAGAGCATGCTAGCGGAAGCTTTAAGTTGTAATTTGAACTCTAACCAGGAATGTCCAATATATAAACCACAGTTATATATACAGCCACAGAATGTACAACAAGGTGAAGGGTTGGCCTTAAGGCCTTACAGTTCCTCTTTTCACACATGGATTACAAACATCGGCGCGCAGGCCGGCCATACATGAGTGAAAGCAAAACAAACAAAACCATTCGCGCAGCCTTCAAGGGCTTAGCCGCAGCAGCAGCAGCAGCAACATCAGCAAGGGCTTCAGCCCTTCATTTACCACTCGGCTCTCCAATACCTGCAGGGACAATCCACCCAAACGGTGGCAAACACGGCAACGGTCAGCATTCAGCTGACCCAATTATAACAATCCTACCCCTTTCTCGGGGCAGTAGCACTCCTTCCCTGCACAGCATGGTATCAACAATAGCAAATATGTGCTCGCAGGCACACTCAAGCCATCACAACCGTCGGCCATACGGCCCGACAGTCCGTGCACTCAGGGCACATTCTTGGTGCACCGGAAAACCAGGGTCAACACCACCGTTTACACGGTATTGAGCATTCTAGTCTTTTTGGCACGCGGGCCTAAGACTCTCATTATGCGCTCCAACGAAACCTATAACCAGGCTTACCAGTCGGACGGATATAACGCAGGTACGGATCAGCCACCCCCCGTTGCTCAAGTCGCCGTGCCACCACGAATACGGAAGTATCCATGGCAATTTATAGGCGCGGATCGGTTTCACCTTTCCTATTCGGCAATCTGCCTTTTCATCGAGTTGCAGCCCAACGGCTCAACCGCACACAAAGTGGCAACGTACGGCCACAAGAGTTGCATCCAACCCTCTTCATTTCCTGGACTTCATCCAGTACTTCCTGCTGCACCAAGCAACAGGTAGGCACAAGGCAAACAAGCCATAACCACGGAGTCTTCTCCGATATGCAAACTAGCATCACCAATCCAGACCAGCATGTCCAGATGGGCTTCACACAGCATGCCTAGATCCGTACTCCAATTCCGGACTCTAACAAGGGGGACTTCACATATCTACCCCAAGGGATGCCACAACCCACCGCACACTCGCGGGGAAGGGTTCCCTATGCAATGCAGAAAAGAAGGAATTCACATGTACAAGAAGGGAGATCGTTACCCTTGACGATCTATTGGGAGCCATCGAAATCTAGCCGGTGAGAAAGAACCGCAGCAGCTTTGCCTTCACAGCGCTGGCCTCGGATCTCGAATCGAACCACGGGAGCTCCGTCGGTGGCTTGATCTCCTCCTCCTTCTTCTTCCTCCTCTCTCTTTCTCTCTTCACTTAACCAAATGAAGAATGAACTCTTCATCAGCCTCTGGTGACTTAAGCCAGCAAGGAATCACCTGAGCCTTTGGATCTAAAGAGAGAAAATGAACGGCCACGATTTTCCCAAAATCCCACTTTTTTGGCTGACACGGCCTGTGACACGCCCGTGTCACAGGCCGTGTACCCTTAAGCGGCACACGCGGTACTCGTACCGACTGAACTCTACCAGAACACGGGCATCGACACGCCCGTGTCGGACCTAACACGCCCGTGTCAGTCATGTGACACGCCCGTGTCACCCCTGCCTCATCGAGCTCTAAAACCAACCAGTAGTACACGGGTAGGCACACGGCATTGGACACGCCCGTGTCAAATCTGACACGGCCGTGTTCAAGGCTTGGTTCCGGTCCGTGTACTTCCCTGACTCGATCAGCCTATTTCTTGAGTGACACGCCCTGGGACACGCCCGTGTCCCAGGCCGTGTACCCCTGACATGCCCTGGGACACGCCCGTGTCCTAGGCCGTGTCAAACAGCCTGCACCTCAAATTCAGTTTTGAGATTTTTGGGGTGTTACAATCCTCCCCTCCTTAATAAAATTTCGTCCCGAAATTTGACACGGTAAGGAAGCAAGGAAATACAATGCTATAACTTGATAACTCTGTTATAACAAAAGGTATACGGTCTACAGTTTATACAAACAGCTCGGGAAATTCAGCTCGCATGGCCTGCTCTCGCTCCCATGTTAGCTCTTCACGGCCACAATTGTCCCATCGGACTTTGACCATCCCGATCACTTTGTTCCGCAACTGTTTCTCGGCTCGATCCTCGATCCGAATGGGTCGAACCCTCGTCGTTA
Source organism: Platanthera zijinensis (assembly GCA_039513925.1). NCBI lineage: Eukaryota > Viridiplantae > Streptophyta > Magnoliopsida > Asparagales > Orchidaceae > Platanthera > Platanthera zijinensis. The sequence goes on from CM077093.1 coordinate 70,914,500, forward strand.
GCCCATACTCGACCGGTACCCGATCATTCTCCACTACTTGAGCTGGATCCTTGACAGCCTTACGAAGGACTGAGATGTGAAATACATCATGTAATCCACCCAAGTCTGCTGAAAGTGCTAGTCGATAAGTAGCTTCCCCAACTCGCTCCACCACCTCAAATGGACCAAGATACCTTGGACTTAGCTTTTTCAAACGCCGAATCCTGGACACGCCTTTGAAGGGTTTGATCTTCAAATATACCCAATCACCCACCGCGAACTCCACGTTCCGGTGTTTGGCATTGTAGTACTTTGCTTGACGATCGTGGGCTATCAATAACCTCTCCCGAATAGAGCGTATAAGCGAGGTAGCTTCTTCGACTTCCTTTTTCCCACTCAGCTTAGATTCGCATGCTTCTGCCCAAGCTAATGGTGTACGACATTTACGACCATACAAAGCCTCAAATGGTGCCATACCGATGCTTGCTTGGTAGCTATTATTATAGGCAAATTCTACAAGAAAAATATAATCTTCCCATCTCTTACCAAAGTCTAGGGCGCACATGCGGAGCATGTCCTCCATCGTCCTGTTGGTTCGTTCAGTCTGGCCATCCGTTTGGGGATGAAAGGTCGTACTAAACGCTAATTTTGTACCCAACATTTGATGAACTAACCGCCAATCATTCGATGTGAATCGTCCATCACGGTCACTGGCGATGCTCCGAGGAACACCGTGCAGTCGAACAATCTGCTCCACATAAAGCTTGGCCAAGGTTTCCACTGAATCGTCTCTTCTATTTGGAAGGAAGTGCGCCACTTTTGTCAACCGGTCCACAATCACCCAGATTGAATCATGACCGTGTTGCGATCTCGGCAACCCGTGCACGAAATCCATCGAAATGTCATCGAACTTCCACTCCGGAATGGGTAACGACTTCAGGAAACCGCCAGACTTCTGGCATTCTGCTTTCACCAACGCACATGTATTGCATTCCGCCACATAACGTGCTACATCTTTCTTTAGTCCGGGCCACCAGAACAGCTTTTTCAGATCTCTGTACATCTTTGTTGTCACAACCCGCATTTTCTCCGAATTTAGGAAATATCAGAGTATGAGAAAATACGCGCCATGATGCCACGTCAAGCAGGGGATAACTGCTGACGCTCAGGCAATCCAACTACAATCCCTATGCAAGAAAATCATGTGCTTAATGAATAGAAAATCAGTTATGTTTTAGAGACCGTATCCCTCGGCTCAGTGGATCACCTAGTCCACAAAAGAAAACTATATTTATACGCTGCGGAAAGAAAAATACTTTAATTAGGTTTTACACCCTAGAGAGTGCATAAGGGTCCCAAGAGAACCACTCATGCTATGCAAGACCCTACATTTAATTTATATAATATATAAGAAGACGGTCTTTATACGTTGTTTGGAAAATAGTGATTAAGTTTTATAGAAACATGCCAATCATGAGCTTTATTTATAACAATAATTATGGTTTGAAAATAACTAGCCACCTAGCATAAATCCTTCTCAGAGCAAGTAGACTATCTCCAGAAAATGGTAGCAACATAAGTAAATATATCCAGTACAAGGGCAACAACTACCAGTGGGCGCCAACAACCTGACACGAACCCACTGACACATATGTATGTCTGTAAGAAAGTACTGAAAAACTACCTCACCAACACGGCAAACGGAACTCCAAAGTCCAAGGGACCACCAACACCACCACTGCAAACTAGCCACTCAACTGGCTATGGCTCAAAACCTGGGGTATTTCAAAAGAAAACAGAATACCTCAGCAAGCAACAAGGTAAAAACAACTGCATGTAAGAGTCAACCAAAAGGAAGAAGTAACTGAAAAACATGCAGTAGAAAGAGTCACAACTGTCCAAAACAGGACAACAAGAAAAGCACAACGAGCAAAGAAAACAGCAACAACCCAACCTAGGAACAACATCATGTCGGGCCTACTAGGCTACCAAGAGCTAAAAGTGCTGCAAGCTACCAAGAAAGGAACTTCTAACACCCTAAACTGTGGAGAGTGGTAGTAGCAAAAGCAAACAACGAGGAACCGGATCGAAGGCAAACGCAGTCCCCCAATCCACCATGTCCAAGTCAACAAGCTCGAGGGTCTACACGTGAAAGCACAAGGGACCTTCCACCCACACATGCCCAGCCCGTACCTGGAGCACGAAAACAAGAGTGGCCTTGGCTATGTCACACAACTCCACCCCCCTGAAGAGCTATAAACCACCACTACTAACCACGACCCACGATTCGGCCTTTAAAAAGGTAAAGAAAACGGCCGATAAGGAAATACCAGAAATATAACAAGAAAACCACTCGGGAACGAAAAACAAGGTAAAGGAAGAGTGTTGAAAAGAATCAACACGACAAGGCGCTGAGTGAGACCCACTCAGTGCCTACCTAAACCTTGGCGTTGAGTGAGCTAGCCTCACTTAAAGCCAAAACCAAACACTAACCTCAATCCCACTAAGGTAATACGGAGCTCGACGATTATCGATCGGAGGTCGACGATAGTCGAACGGCCTAATGCAGAAACCGAGATCGACGATCTCCATTCAGAGATCGACGATAGTCGAACGATTCTAAGACAAAAAGAAGGCAGGGAATTTCCAGTACTCGAGTAGTTACCAACTACTCGTGTACCTCATCCCTCTACTCGAGTAGTCGCCTACTACTCGAGTACCTCATCCCTCTACTCGAGTAGTCGCCTACTACTCGAGTATACGAACATAACCAACACTCGAGTAGTTACCAACTACTCGAGTACCCCAACCCGCTACTCGAGTAGTTGCCTACTACTCGAGTATGCTAAAGCCACTACTCGCGTATCTACAACCTGCACTCGAGTAGATGCATACTACTCGAGTAAACCATATAACGACCCCATCCGTTAAATGACGTATAGTAGAAGGTCCGGCCGTGGCCCCACACTATATGCCACAAACAGACGGTGAGGTCACAGGATAATACCAGACCAAACACGAATCCTAACTCAGAGCATTCTAGCGGAAGCTTTAAGTAGTAATTTGAACTCTAACCAGGAATGTCCAATATATAAACCACCTTTATATATATCACGGAATGTACACAAATACATAGAGTTTGGCCTTAAGGCCTTACAGTTCCTCTTTCACAACGTACGGTTTACAAACCTCGGCGCGCAGGCCGGCCATACATGAGTAAAAGCAAATAAGCAAAAAACATTCGCTTAGCCTTCAAGGTCTAGCCGCAGCAGCAGCAGCAACAGCAGTAGGGCTTCAGCCCTTCACTTACCACTTGGCTCTCCAGCACCTGCACGGGAACAATCCACCCAACCGGTGGCAAACAATGCAACGGTCAGCATTCAGCTGACCCAATTATAACAATCTTACCCCTTTCTCGGGGCATTAGCATTCTTTCCCTACAAAGTATGACATCATCAAATAGCAACTATGTGCGCGCAGGCACATTCAAGCCATCACAACTATCAGCCACACGGCCCGACAGTCCGTGCACTCAGGGCACATTCTCGGTGTACCGAAATACCAGGGTCAACACCACTGTCTACACGGTATTTGAGCATTCTAGTCTTTCCGGCGCGCGGGCCTAAGACTCTCATTAGGCGCTCCAACAAAACCTATAACCAGGCTTCCAAGTCGGACGGACCTAACGCAGGTACGGATCAGCCACCCCCCGTTGCTCAAGTCACCGTGCCACCTCGAATACGGAAGTATCCATGGCTATTTATAGGCGCGGGTCGGTTTCACCTTTCCTGTTCGGCAATCTGCCTTTTCATCGAGTTGCAGCCCAACGGCTCAACCGCTCATAAAGTGGCAACGCACGGCCACAAGAGTTGCATCCAACCCTCTTCATTTCCTGGACATCGTCCAGTACTTCCTGCCGCACCAAGCAACAGGTAGGCACAAGGCATCACAAGCCATAATCACGGAGCCTTCTCCGATATGCAAACAAGCATCACCAATCCAGACCATATCCAGATGGGCTTCACACAGCATGCCTAGAGCCGTACTCCAATTTCGGCCTCTAACAAGGGGGACTTCACATATCTACCCCAAGGGACACCATAACCCACCGCACACTCGCGGGGAAGGGTTTTACCTATGCAATGCAGAAAAGAAGGACTTCACATGTCCAAGAAGGGAGATCGTTACCCTTGTCGATCTCTTGAGTGCCATCGAAAACTAGCCGGTGAGAAAGAACCGCAGCAGCCTTGCCTTCACAACGCCGGCTTCGAATCACGAATCAGACCACGGGAACTCCGCCGGTGGCTTGATCTCCTCCTCCTTCTTCTTCCTCCTCTCTCTTTCTCTCTTCCTTAAGCAAAATGAAGAATGACTTCTTCATCAGCCTTCACGGATTAAATCCAGCCAGGAAATCACCTGAGCCCTTGGATCAAAAGAGAGAAATCTGAACGGCCACGATTTGCCCAAAAACTCAATTTTTGGCTGACACGGCCTGTGACACGCCCGTGTCACAGGCCGTGTACCCTTAAGCGGTTCATACCGACTGAGGTTTACCAGAACACGGTCATCGACACGCCCGTGTCGAGCCTGACACGCCCGTGTCATTCCTGAGACACGCCCGTGTCACCCTTGCCTCATCGAGCTGCAAGCAGTACATGGGTCGGAACACGGTATCGGACACGCCCGTGTCCAACCTGACACGCCCGTGTTCACGGCTTGGTTCAAGGCCGTGTACTTCTCTGACTCGAACAGGCCATTTTCGAATTTTAATTGCGTGACACGCCCTGGGACACGCCCGTGTCCCAGGCCGTGTACCCCCGACACGCCCTGGGACACGCCCGTGTCCCAGGCCGTGTAAAATTACCTGTACCTCAAAAATCATTTTGAGTCTTTTGGGGTCTTTTTGGGGTGTTACAACCCTCCCCCCTTAACAAAAATTCGTCCCGAAATTTGCACGGTAAGGAAACAAGAACCAGCAATGCTATAACTATGTTATAACAAAAAGTACACGGTCTACAGTTTATACAAATAACTCGGGAAACTCAGCTCGCATGGTCTGCTCTCGCTCCCATGTTAGCTCTTCACGGCCACAATTGTCCCATCGGACCTTGACCATCCCGATCACTTTGTTCCGCAACTGTTTCTCGGCTCGATCCTCGATCCGAATGGGTCTAACCCTCGTCGTTAGCCCATACTCGACCGGTACCCGATCATTCTCCACTACTTGAGCTGGATCCTTTACCGCCTTACGAAGGACTGAGATGTGAAATACATCATGTAATCCACTCAAGTCTGCTGAAAGTGCTAGTCGATAAGCAGCTTCCCCAACTCGCTCCACCACCTCAAATGGACCAAGATACCTCGGACTTAGCTTTTTCAAACGCTGAATCCTGGACACGCCTTTGAAGGGTTTGATCTTCAAATATACCCAATCACCCACCGAGAACTCCACGTTCCGGTGTTTGGCATTGTATTACTTTGCTTGACGATCTTGGGCTATCAATAGCCTCTCCCGAATAGAGCGTATGAGCGAGGTAGCTTCTTCGACTTCCTTTTTCCCACTCAGCTTAGATTCGCCTGCTTCTGCCCAAGCTAACGGTGTATGGCATTTCCGACCATATAAAGCTTCAAATGGCGTCATACCAATACTCGCTTGGTAGCTATTATTATAGGCAAATTCGACAAGAAATATATAATCTTCCCATCTCTTACCAAAGTCTAGGGCGCACATGCGGAGCATATCCTCCATCGTCCTGTTGGTTCGTTCAGTCTGGCCATCCGTTTGGGGATGAAAGGCCGTACTAAACGCTAACTTTGTACCCAACATTTGATGAACGAGCCGCCAATCATTCGATGTGAACCGCCCATCACGGTCACTAACGATGCTCCGAGGAACACCGTGCAGTCGAACAACCTGCTCCACATAAAGCTTGGCCAAGGTTTCCCCTGAATCGTCTCTTCTGTTTGGAAGGAAGTGCGCCACTTTTGTCAACCGGTCCACAATCACCCAGATTGAATCATGACCGCGTTGAGATCTCGGCAATCCATGCACGAAATCCATCGAAATATCATCGAACTTCCACTCCGGAATAGGTAACGACTTCAGGAAACCGCCAGGCTTCTGGCATTCTGCTTTCACCAACGCACAGGTATTACATTCAGCCACATAACGTGCGACATCTTTCTTTAATCCGGGCCACCAGAACAGCTTTTTCATATCTCTGTACATCTTTGTGCTCCCTGGGTGAACTGAGTACTTTGCAAAGTGAGCTTCGTACATCAACTCTTCCCTCAATTTACCCACACTCGGGACGCACACTCGACCATTTCTTCTTAACAAACCGTTATCCCAAGAGAATTGGTCATCCGGCCCATCTTTTGCATAGCGCTGGAGGCTTTCATCAAGCTCCGTTGCTCGCCGAACTCTGTCCGTAAGATCATATTGCACCTCCGTCCAGTTCAAACATGCATCGGTTGACGCACCCTTGTCAACACACGATATCTCCATTGCTTCCAATTCCTGGATTAAACGCTGATCATGCCTCTGCAACCAGCTTGCTCGTACCGGAGTCTTTCGACTCAAAGCATCAGCGTCCACATTTCCCTTCCCGGGAGTATAGTGAATCTCGAAGGTGTAGTCCCCAAGGAACTCCATCCATCTTCGTTGTCGCATATTCAGATCCTTCTGATCCAACAAATACTTTAGGCTTTTATGATCTGTATAGATATCCACCTTCACGCCATATAGATAGTGCCGCCACAACTTGAGCGCAAAGATTACCGCCGCCAACTCCAAATCATGGACGGGGTAATTCCTCTCATGCACTTTCAACTGGCGCGAGCCATAAGCAATCACTTTACCAAACTGCAGAAGAACGCAGCCTAAGCCGCTCCCGGAAGCATCACTATAGATCTCATACCCATCGGTACCACATGGCGATGTCAACACAGGCGCCGTGGTCAAACGACTCTTCAATTCTTCAAAAGCTCGCGCGCACTCCGGCGTCCAAATGAACTTTTGATCTTTTCTCGTCAGCGTGGTCAGAGGTAAAGCAATCCGTGAGAAGTTTTCCACAAACCGTCTATAGTAGCCCGCAAGTCCAAGGAAGCTCCTGACCTCGGCCACTGAAGACATCACTGGCCAATCTCGGATGGCACTTATCTTCAACGGATCCACCGCGATACCTTCTCCACTTACCACATGGCCTAAAAAGGCTACTGACGAGAGCCAGAACTCACACTTTGAGAACTTGGCAAAAAGCTTATTCCTCCGCAGGGTATGCAAAACCAACCGCAAATGGTTTGCGTGATCCTCTTCCGACTGAGAGTATACTAAGATGTCATCGATAAACACAATAACAAATAAATCCAAGTACTCTCGGAACGTTCGATGCATTAGATCCATAAATACCGAAGGCGCATTACATAGGCCAAACGGCATTGTTAACCCCTAAATCGGCGATCCTCTCCAAGGAGCCCATTTTTTCTTCTCCTACAGGTTCCCACCAGCAAGGAGCAGGATACCCATGATGTCCGCCAAGTTCGCGCAAGTCGGACTGTCGAGCCCAAAAAAAGGATGGATGCTCCGCCAGCCGCACGCCAGGAGCGACCTCCGCTCGCCTCCGCGGGCCGCCCGCAAGGGGGCGGCCTGGCCCAGCCGGGCGGACTCCACCCGGAGTCCGCCCAGGCCGCCCGCAAGGGGGCGGCCTGGCCAGCCGGGCGGACTCCACCCGGAGTCCGCCCAGGCCGCCCGCAAGGGGGCGGCCTGGCCCAGCCGGGCGGACCCCACCCGGAGTCCGCCCAGGCCGCCCGCAAGGGGGCGGCCTGGCCAGCCGGGCGGACTCCACCCGGAGTCCGCCCAGGCCGCCCGCAAGGGGGCGGCCTGGCCCAGCCGGGCGGACTCCACCCGGAGTCCGCCCAGGCCGCCCGCAAGGGGGCGGCCTGGCCAGCCGGGCGGACTCCACCCGGAGTCCGCCCAGGCCGCCCGCTAGGGGGCGGCCTGGCCCAGCCGGGCGGACTCCACCCGGAGTCCGCCCAGGCCGCCCGCTAGGGGGCGGCCTGGCCAGCCGGGCGGACTCCACCCGGAGTCCGCCCAGGCCGCCCGCTAGGGGGCGGCCTGGCCCAGCCGGGCGGACTCCACCCGGAGTCCGCCCAGGCCGCCCGCTAGGGGGCGGCCTGGCCAGTCGGGCGGACTCCACCCGGAGTCCGCCCAGGCCGCCCGCTAGGGGGCGGCCTGGCCCAGCCGGGCGGACTCCACCCGGAGTCCGCCCAGGCCGCCCGCTAGGGGGCGGCTTGGCCAGCCGGGCGGACTCCACCCGGAGTCCGCCCAGGCCGCCCGCAAGGGGGCGGCCTAGCCAGCCGGGCGGACTCCACCCGGAGTCCGCCCAGGCCGCCCGCTAGGGGGCGGCCTGGCCCAGCTGGGTGGACTCCCCCCGGAGTCCGCCCAGGCCGCCCGCTAGGGGGCGGCCTCCGCCTGCCGGGCGGACTCCCCCCGGAGTCCGCCCAGGCCGCCCGCTAGGGGGCGGCCTCCGCTCCGGCAAGGGAGGACTCCTCCTGGAGTCCCCCCAATTAGCTCGGAGTTGTCTGCTCCAGATCCGCCTGCTTGCTCCTCAGGTCGCGCAGCTTGCCTGCCCTCTCCTAGCCGCCAACAGGAAGACTGCCCCAGCAGAGGAAGGTCCAGTCCGCGGAGTCCGCCGAGGTCGTCGACCTCATCTTCTCAGTCCGCCGAGGTCGCCGAGGTCGTCAAGGATGACGTCACTGGGCCCCGCTTCAAGAAGTTTCTCCCCGGGCCTATAAATACCCCCCAAGACCTCTCATTCTGCATCGGCGGGAGGAGAACTGCAACCTTGATCAAAGGCTGCGGACTCAGTTTTCTCAGTCCGTCAAGGTTGATCAAGCAAGGTCTGCGGACTCAAATTTCCAGTCCGACCAGGTCGTCAAGGGCTGTGGACTTAGCTTTTTCTGCTCTCAGCAGCTTGCGCAGCCTCCGCAGCCTCCGATTTCCAGGTCTCCCAGGTCGTCAGGGACTGGACACTTAGTTTTTCTGCCATCAGCAGGCAGCTTCAGCAGCCGCTGCAGCCTCAGTTTTCCAGCTCTCTGCAGCCTCTTTTACTCAGTTTCAGGCATCTCCTTCCTCAACCGCCAGCTTCCCCCATTGTACCCTTTACTGCTTTTTCATGTAATGGTGCAATAGCAAGTTGTAACTCTTCTTGAATAAAGGAAAAGCCCGTCGCAAGAGTGGCATTCAAGCCGCGGCGGGCGAAGTCTGCTGTTGCCGCTGCTAGCGGCCTCCTCTCTTCTTCTCTCCTCTCTCGGCATCAACCTGCAAAGCTAACCATTCAAGTAGCTGTCTGCTCGACAGTTCCAGATCAAGCTCCCTCTCTGCTCGAGCAAGCTTTTTCCTCTGCTCAAGCAAGCTCCCTCTCTGCTCGAGCAAGCTTTTTCCTCTGCTCAAGCAAGCTCCCTCTCTGCTCGAGCAAGCTTTTTCCTCTGCTCAAGCAGGCTTCTCCTCTGCTCAAGCAAGCCTTCTCCTCTATCCCCGCGACCCTTTTTCCTTCATCCTTAGCTTGTGAGATCGAACACCCGTTAACTGGTCGGTGTCGCTTTTCGCGCATCAACAGTTAACACGCGGCCTTCAGATCTCGATCGGATAGTGAAAGCAGTGGTTACTCATGACAGACCATCAACCAGCCGAGAGTCTTTCTCCAAGTCCCAGTGATGATCCTCTTTGGGAGGCCTTAGAGCAATCCCGCAGAGAAACTGCCCAACAGTTTCAAGCCATCAACCGAACTCTAGCAGCTCTCACGCAGCAATTGGCCGCTCAATCTTCAGCAGCGCCAATCCCTCCAATCAATCCAGCACCAGCATCAGAGACTCCTCAAGTTTACCCACCGGCTTATCTGCCGGTCTATCCTCCTCTTTATACTCCAACTTTTCCGCAAGGACCTGCAGCTCCTTTGCGATCTCAAGATGATGAGTTTGCAGCTCGTCAAAACTTCTTCCGGGAAGCTGCCCGGGGAAGCCCAGCCAGATTTTTGAACTTTCAGGGAAGTCACCCCTCCTCTTCAGCCCCTGCCTTTGCTCCTCCCACAGCAACCTTTTACTCCTATCCTCCTGCTCCTTTTGCAACTACTTCTCATGCTCCTTACTTTCCTTATGCAGTAGAATCAGAAGAGCCATCACCGTTTACGGAGAATGTTCGGCATGAACCAACTCCAGTCAACTTCCGGGAGCCACGGTTGCCCATTTACACTGGGGAGACTGATCCTGTCAAGCATCTTCAAGCCTTTGAATCAGCCGTCGCTCTCAAGACCCTCTCAGATGCTACCAAGAGCAAGCTCCTCGTAACGACCTTTGATGGTCAAGTGAGAGACTGGTTCTATGGACTGCGACCTCAGTCAATCTCTTCCTTTATTGATTTGCGAAGGGAGTTCCTGCTCAGGTTTTCTACCTCTTCAAAGAGGAAGGGCGGTCCAGAAGCCCTCTTTGAGATCAGGCAGCGAGATAATGAGACTTAGTCTCATTATGTGGATCGATTTCAGAAAGAAATCTTGGACATTGAGATCGTTGATCAAGAAATGTACCGAGTGGCTCTCATCCACGGCCTGCGTGAAGGTCCACTAAAGTTTGAAGCTAATGTCCGAGCACCGAGGACTTATCAAGAGTTGATTGGTTTAGCCAACTCGTATATCCGCGGTGAAAAGAGCAACCCCAGCTTCGTTTCCAGGCTGGTATCCGAGAAAAATTCTTCTTCTTACAAGCAACCTCCGAGGTCTCCTCGGAAAGACTTTCCACCTCTCTCTAGGAAAGCGAGAAGATTTCAGCATCATCAACACCCCTTCTAAGGCCATGATCGTACCCAAGAGCGGCTGTTACCATTATCAACATCATCTTCGCTAACAGCCGCAGTTCATCAGCAGCAAGAAGGTGATCTGCCAGAATTTGAGCTAGATGAGGTCATGCAAGAAGTTAGCCAAATCATGAAGGATAAGGCATATCCCAAAAGGCCTTACCAGCCGGCGAATCAGAGATCAAGAAATCCAGACCCATTCTGTGAATTCCACAAAGAGAAAGGTCATTTAACTGAAGACTGCAAGGCCCTTCGGCGATTGGTTGAAAGATTGCTCATCGAGGGCAAGATCAACGACCTGGTCAAGAAAATTGATTCTTCAAAACCTTCCACCTCTAAGGGCAAGGAGGTGGCTGAAGGTCAGCTAGAGTGCATAGAGATACATGACAAGGGCCGTCTGGGGTCCATTGATTTTGCAAGTGAGTGCATCGATGTCGTTGACGAAGGTCCCCTTGGAAGGCTATTTTGAAGCAAAGAGGACACAGTTCTTGCGTCATCAGCTATGACCAATCGCAGTTCCACAAAGCCCATCACGATCGTAGCTGGTTGTCTTTACTTTACTCTTCAAACATTCTATTCTTCAGCACTTCTGAGTGTTTCATTTTTTCATTCAATAAAGCTTACGTCAGAAATCTCATACTGACACAGTTCCCTTTTGGTGATGCTTCTTCTCCATATTTTTCTCTTTGCCAAAGAGATCACTGAACCAGCGAGATATCGCCGAGTCTTGCTCAATGCCCCCTCGAGATTGTCCTCTGGCGTAAAACCACAGTGACCACATATGATGAGGAGTTTTCTCATATGTGTGTAGTGGGGGCCGTTCAACTCTCGTGCGGAGGATGACGGGGCTTTGGATCCCGGCCGATGTCTAGAGCAGTGTGAGTGCCTAGGGGAGGCCTCCTGTGATAGTTCTATCGTGCTCCGTTAGGGATACGTTACAGTTACGATGATCTTCGCATGACAAGCAATGGCGATCAAGTGTAACCTTGTCTCTTTGATCATCTCACAACTGTGACGGCCGAACACTCTATGGTACTCTCAATCCGTGCCTCCGCGGGACTCACAACTCCGCTGATCAATCCGCAGACAAGCAATAGGCCACTTGGCGCAACTAGTCTAATTGATCAGCGATGCTTGTAACCCGAGGCAAGAGAGCAGTGCATCTGTCGATCCTTCTTAGGATTGTTTCTTGTTTATTTGTGCCCTTCTAAAGGATGCGCGGCCAGCCCGCTTTGGTTAGGACTACACCCAGGATGACTTTGGCAAGTGATGCATAACGCCCACGGGGAACACCTGTGGCAGCATTCAAACTTTTAGTTCATCCTCGGGATGTAGCCCCTCTTCTCTCCTTTTTTATCTTCTTGCAGGTTAGCAGGTTGAATACAACCTATTCTAGAGATCTGCAATATCTCTCTTGGGTTATGATCATCCTATATACACTACCGGTATAAGCTCTTATCAGATGATGGTAAAAAAGTTCTCCTATCAGATGATAATCACACATCACTCAATGCATATGGATCTTCTGGATTGACGAACCGTGCCATCGTGAATCTGATTTTAGAGTTTCTTATCTCGCTGATCTAGGTTTTCATGTCGACATTATACCTTGATCACACAAGATGATCATCATCGCAGCTTAATCATTACTCAATCGATAGCAGAGTGCGTCAGGTATCTATTCTGTTATCCGATTATGTCTTATCACACCAACAGTTAACAGCCAACATTCGCAGGTTCCGCCCAGGTACTTGTGAACTTAGTTTTCTCTCCTATCATATCTGTTGCTTACCTCTCCTTTTGCAGAGATCAACAGATATCAGCAAGTCCCTATCAGGTACTTGCACCTTACCTCCCTATCATATCTGTTGCTTACCTCTCCTTTTGCAGAAATCAACAGATATCAGCAAGTCCCTATCAGGTACTTGCACCTTACCTCCCTACCATATCTGTTGCTTACCTCTCCTTTTGCAGAGATCAACAGATATCAGCAAGTCCCTATCAGGTACTTGCACCTTACCTCCCTATCATATCTGTTGCTTACCTCTCCTTTTGCAGAAATCAACAGATATCAGCAAGTCCCTATCAGGTACTTGCACCTTACCTCCCTACCATATCTGTTGCTTACCTCTCCTTTTGCAGAGATCAACAGATATCAGCAAGTCCCTATCAGGTACTTGCACCTTACCTCCCTATCATATCTGTTGCTTACCTCTCCTTTTGCAGAAATCAACAGATATCAGCAAGTCCCTATCAGGTACTTGCACCTTACCTCCCTACCATATCTGTTGCTTACCTCTCCTTTTGCAGAGATCAACAGATATCAGCAAGTCCCTATCAGGTACTTGCACCTTACCTCCCTATCATATCTGTTGCTTACCTCTCCTTTTGCAGAAATCAACAGATATCAGCAAGTCCCTATCAGGTACTTGCACCTTACCTCCCTACCATATCTGTTGCTTACCTCTCCTTTTGCAGAGATCAACAGATATCAGCAAGTCCCTATCAGGTACTTGCACCTTACCTCCCTATCATATCTGTTGCTTACCTCTCCTTTTGCAGAAATCAACAGATATCAGCAAGTCCCTATCAGGTACTTGCACCTTACCTCCCTACCATATCTGTTGCTTACCTCTCCTTTTGCAGAGATCAACAGATATCAGCAAGTCCCTATCAGGTACTTGCACCTTACCTCCCTATCATATCTGTTGCTTACCTCTCCTTTTGCAGAAATCAACAGATATCAGCAAGTCCCTATCAGGTACTTGCACCTTACCTCCCTACCATATCTGTTGCTTACCTCTCCTTTTGCAGAGATCAACAGATATCAGCAAGTCCCTATCAGGTACTTGCACCTTACCTTCCTATCATATTTGTTGCTTACCTCTCCTTTTGCAGAGATCAACAGATATCAGCAAGTTCCTCTCAGGTACTTGCAGCTTATTTTCTTTTTTCTGCTCACTCACCCTATTTATGCAGAGACCAGTAAATACCAGCAAGTCCACTTCAGGTACTTGTAAGATTATTATCCTACTGTATTTTCTCTCATCTGTATTTTGGCAGAGTTCAATGGAAGACAGTTATTCTCTTCCCCATTTACAAAACCAGCTCAGGTACACGCAAGATGTACCTCCCATTCGCCTGCATTAACTTTTTTCTTCACAGGCAAAGGATAGACACTGACAGATTTTTTCGAAGGGAGTCATCAGGTCTTATCCCTCCTACTCTATAATTTTTTCTCTCTCCTAAATTCCTGCAGGGAGGATCACGATTTTCGTGGGTCTTCTACTTTTTCGAAGTTCCTTCCGAACTTAAAAAAGTGCGGGGATTATGTTAACCCCTAAATCGGCGATCCTCTCCAAGGAGCCCATTTTTTCTTCTCCTACAGGTTCCCACCAGCAAGGAGCAGGATACCCATGATGTCCGCCAAGTTCGCGCAAGTCGGACTGTCGAGCCCAAAAAAAGGATGGATGCTCCGCCAGCCGCACGCCAGGAGCGACCTCCGCTCGCCTCCGCGGGCCGCCCGCAAGGGGGCGGCCTGGCCCAGCCGGGCGGACTCCACCCGGAGTCCGCCCAGGCCGCCCGCAAGGGGGCGGCCTGGCCAGCCGGGCGGACTCCACCCGGAGTCCGCCCAGGCCGCCCGCAAGGGGGCGGCCTGGCCCAGCCGGGCGGACCCCACCCGGAGTCCGCCCAGGCCGCCCGCAAGGGGGCGGCCTGGCCAGCCGGGCGGACTCCACCCGGAGTCCGCCCAGGCCGCCCGCAAGGGGGCGGCCTGGCCCAGCCGGGCGGACTCCACCCGGAGTCCGCCCAGGCCGCCCGCAAGGGGGCGGCCTGGCCAGCCGGGCGGACTCCACCCGGAGTCCGCCCAGGCCGCCCGCTAGGGGGCGGCCTGGCCCAGCCGGGCGGACTCCACCCGGAGTCCGCCCAGGCCGCCCGCTAGGGGGCGGCCTGGCCAGCCGGGCGGACTCCACCCGGAGTCCGCCCAGGCCGCCCGCTAGGGGGCGGCCTGGCCCAGCCGGGCGGACTCCACCCGGAGTCCGCCCAGGCCGCCCGCTAGGGGGCGGCCTGGCCAGTCGGGCGGACTCCACCCGGAGTCCGCCCAGGCCGCCCGCTAGGGGGCGGCCTGGCCCAGCCGGGCGGACTCCACCCGGAGTCCGCCCAGGCCGCCCGCTAGGGGGCGGCCTGGCCAGCCGGGCGGACTCCACCCGGAGTCCGCCCAGGCCGCCCGCAAGGGGGCGGCCTGGCCAGCCGGGCGGACTCCACCCGGAGTCCGCCCAGGCCGCCCGCTAGGGGGCGGCCTGGCCCAGCTGGGCGGACTCCCCCCGGAGTCCGCCCAGGCCGCCCACTAGGGGGCGGCCTCCGCCTGCCGGGCGGACTCCCCCCGGAGTCCGCCCAGGCCGCCCGCTAGGGGGCGGCCTCCGCTCCGGCAAGGGAGGACTCCTCCTGGAGTCCCCCCAATTAGCTCGGAGTTGTCTGCTCCAGATCCGCCTGCTTGCTCCTCAGGTCGCGCAGCTTGCCTGCCCTCTCCTAGCCGCCAACAGGAAGACTGCCCCAGCAGAGGAAGGTCCAGTCCGCGGAGTCCGCCGAGGTCGTCGACCTCATCTTCTCAGTCCGCCGAGGTCGCCGAGGTCGTCAAGGATGACGTCACTGGGCCCCGCTTCAAGAAGTTTCTCCCCGGGCCTATAAATACCCCCCAAGACCTCTCATTCTGCATCGGCGGGAGGAGAACTGCAACCTTGATCAAAGGCTGCGGACTCAGTTTTCTCAGTCCGTCAAGGTTGATCAAGCAAGGTCTGCGGACTCAAATTTCCAGTCCGACCAGGTCGTCAAGGGCTGTGGACTTAGCTTTTTCTGCTCTCAGCAGCTTGCGCAGCCTCCGCAGCCTCCGATTTCCAGGTCTCCCAGGTCGTCAGGGACTGGACACTTAGTTTTTCTGCCATCAGCAGGCAGCTTCAGCAGCCGCTGCAGCCTCAGTTTTCCAGCTCTCTGCAGCCTCTTTTACTCAGTTTCAGGCATCTCCTTCCTCAACCGCCAGCTTCCCCCATTGTACCCTTTACTGCTTTTTCATGTAATGGTGCAATAGCAAGTTGTAACTCTTCTTGAATAAAGGAAAAGCCCGTCGCAAGAGTGGCATTCAAGCCGCGGCGGGCGAAGTCTGCTGTTGCCGCTGCTAGCGGCCTCCTCTCTTCTTCTCTCCTCTCTCGGCATCAACCTGCAAAGCTAACCATTCAAGTAGCTGTCTGCTCGACAGTTCCAGATCAAGCTCCCTCTCTGCTCGAGCAAGCTTTTTCCTCTGCTCAAGCAAGCTCCCTCTCTGCTCGAGCAAGCTTTTTCCTCTGCTCAAGCAAGCTCCCTCTCTGCTCGAGCAAGCTTTTTCCTCTGCTCAAGCAGGCTTCTCCTCTGCTCAAGCAAGCCTTCTCCTCTATCCCCGCGACCCTTTTTCCTTCATCCTTAGCTTGTGAGATCGAACACCCGTTAACTGGTCGGTGTCGCTTTTCGCGCATCAACAGGCATTACCGTGAACTCATAATGACCGTAGCGTGTTCCAAACGCCGTCTTGGGAATGTCACCTTCCCTAATCCGCAGCTGATAATATCCCGATTTCAAATCCAATTTGGAATAGACCGTTGATCCTGCCAGCTGATCAAAGAGGTCATCAATCCGCAGGATCGAATATTTGTTTTTCTCCGTCAGCTTATTCAATTTGCGGTAGTCAATACACAACCGTAAGCTACCGTCTTTCTTTTTCACAAATAGAACAGGCGCGCTCCAAGGTGACATACTTGGGCGTATATATCCCTGCTCCAACAATTCTTGCAATTGGACTTTTAACTCAGCCATCTCTTTTGGCGCAATGCGATATGGAGAGCGGGTCACAGGTTTCGCACCTGGCACCAACTCAATAGAGAAGTCAATCTCCCGCTGGGGTGGTAACCCAGGAAGATCTTTAGGAAACACATCGGCAAACTCTGACACAACTAGTACTTCACCGACACTGGCCTTTGGCTCAACAGCATGAATTAGCGTGAAGAATAACTCCGCGCCCTTCCGAACAGCATTGACGACTTGGAGTGCAGACAACAGAGTCCCGCCAACTCCTCGCATACCAGCGAACTTCGTCACAAGTCCGGTATTCTGGCCCAGTGTAATCTCCTTGGAGTTGCAATCAATAAAGGCACGCTGCTCCGAGAGCCAGTCCATACCAAAGATCACATCAAACTCCGACAACGGTAGCACAGCTGCACTCAAACCGAAATCCCGACTTCCTATTTGCACATCCACCTCGCAAGCCCTATCCGCAAGCATCACACAGCCATTCGGCAATAGCACCCTTGTACTATCCACCGTCACATGACTTGGTACCCCAATTCGAGATACGAAATCCTCAGACAGAAAAGAATGCGAAGCATCCGTATTAAACAGGGCTCTCGCCAGATTATTCCGAATCAGGACAAAGCCTGCAGCACACACACATGCACAAGCTAAACATAACCAAAACCATAGCACATAAGCAAGTAAGCTAACTCAACTCGTACCTGTGACGACGTCACTTTGCTTAATCGCTTCCTGTTGGCCAAGCTGATAGATTCGGGGCTGTGCCTGAGACGCAGAGGAATCAACCACCGCTTTGCCCTTCTCAGCATACGACGCACCCGCCTTCTTTTCCCCTTTGGGCTGAACCACCCGACAGTCACGGGCAATATGCCCCACCCGGCCACAGTTATAGCATGTACGAGAATCCGGCCTTGATGTCGCTCCCGACACAACGGTCGTAGTCACTTGCCCAGACGGCTTGGACCTCTTGCCCCCTTTCTTCTGGTAAAACGATTTGCTCGGGCGAGGTGCTTGAACCTCTGGCTTTGACACAACTAAGCCCTTGTTCCCTTGCACCCGCCACATGTCCTTCTCCAACGCACACGCAGTATCAACCAACGCCTGAAACCCTTGGCTCACTGAACTCGAAAGCAGGAATCGCAACTCATCCCGCAATCCTTCATAGAACCGATTCGTTTTCCTTTGGTCATCCGCGAAGATTGTACCCGCATAGCGTCCCAACCTGGTAAACTCATGCAAGTAGATATCCACACTATCTTCCCCTTGCTTTAACCGTTGGAACTCATTTTCCATAGCAATGCGTTGCGCCGCTGGGACATGTTTCGCCAGAAATATTCGAGAGAACTCCTCAATCGACACTTGTGTTAATTGCCTGCCCGCCAAATGGTGTTCCTCAACCTCGTCCCACCACAACCGCGCCTCTCCTTCAAGCATGAAGGTGGCTAAGGTGACCTTTAGAGTTTCCTCCGCCCTGATCGCTGTCATTATCCTCTTGACACGCGATAACCAATCTTCCGCCTGCGTTGGGGATCCCATTCCCATAAACGTAGGAGGACTGAAGCTCATGAATTGCTTCAACTGTCGGTCAGCTGCTCGTGGATCTACAGCCTCAACCGGCTCGGGTCTTACAACAACACGAACTGGCTCGACTGCCGGCTGCGCTTGCCCGGTCGGCTGAATCATGGCAAATAGAGCCTCAGCAACTAAACGAACAGTTTCCGCAGATGGAGGAGGTGTGGGCACCTCAGCTGGTGCCGCACTCTCATCAGAACGCTGGGGATCAGACTGCCCAGCACCACTACGCGTCACCTATAGGTGGACAAGACACACATTAGCGAACGTATGCAAGCAAAACAACACAAAGAGGAACGCGCAGATTCCTCAAACAAGATTTTGTACATTCCTTAATGGACATTCCAGAGTTCATTAGCATTACAGCAGGGCGCATAAACACGCGCTCGCCACCCCAGAAAAGAATTCGTCCACGAATTCGATAGAGGAAGACCGAACGAAGCTGATACCAAAATGTAACGACCCCATCCGTTAAATGACGTATAGTAGAAGGTCCGGCCGGGGCCCCACACTATATGCCACAAACAGACGGTGAGGTCACAGGATAATACCAGACCAAACACGAATCCTAACTCAGAGCATTCTAGCGGAAGCTTTAAGTAGTAATTTGAACTCTAACCAGGAATGTCCAATATATAAACCACCTTTATATATATCACGGAATGTACACAAATACATAGAGTTTGGCCTTAAGGCCTTACAGTTCCTCTTTCACAACGTACGGTTTACAAACCTCGGCGCGCAGGCCGGCCATACATGAGTAAAAGCAAATAAGCAAAAACATTCGCTTAGCCTTCAAGGGCTAGCCGCAGCAGCAGCAGCAACAGCAGTAGGGCTTCAGCCCTTCACTTACCACTTGGCTCTCCAGCACCTGCACGGGAACAATCCACCCAACCGGTGGCAAACAATGCAACGGTCAGCATTCAGCTGACCCAATTATAACAATCTTACCCCTTTCCCGGGGCATTAGCATTCTTTCCCTGCAAAGCATGGCATCATCAAATAGCAACTATGTGCGCGCAGGCACATTCAAGCCATCACAACTATCGGCCACACGGCCCGACAGTCCGTGCACTCAGGGCACATTCTCGGTGTACCGGAATACCAGGGTCAACACCACCGTCTACACGGTATTTGAGCATTCTAGTCTTTCCGGCGCGCGGGCCTAAGACTCTCATTAGGCGCTCCAACAAAACCTATAACCAGGCTTCCAAGTTGGACGGACCTAACACAGGTACGGATCAGCCACCCCCCGTTGCTCAAGTCGCCGTGCCACCTCGAATACGGAAGTATTCATGGCTATTTATAGGCGCGGGTCGGTTTCACCTTTCCTGTTCGGCAATCTGATTTTTCATCGAGTTGCAGCCTAACGGCTCAACTGCTCATAAAGTGGCAACGCACGGCCACAAGAGTTGCATCCAACCCTCTTCATTTCCTGGACATCGTCCAGTACTTCCTGCCGTACCAAGCAACAGGTAGGCACAAGGCATCACAAGCCATAATCACGGAGCCTTCTCCGATATGCAAACAAGCATCACCAATCCAGACCATATCCAGATGGGCTTCACACAGCATGCCTAGAGCCGTACTCCAATTCCGGCCTCTAACAAGGGGGACTTCACATATCTACCCCAAGGGACACCACAAGCCACCGCACACTCGCGGGGAAGGGTTTTCCCTATGCAATGCAGAAAAGAAGGACTTCACATGTCCAAGAAGGGAGATCGTTACCCTTGTCGATCTCTTGGGAGCCATCGAAAACTAGCCGGTGAGAAAGAACCGCAGCAGCCTTGCCTTCACAACGCCGGCTCGAATCACGAATCGGACCACGGGAACTCCGCCGGTGGCTTGATCTCCTCCTCCTTCTTCTTCCTCCTCTCTCTTTCTCTCTTCCTTAAGCAAAATGAAGAATGACTTCTTCATCAGCCTTCACGGATTAAATCCATCCAGGAAATCACCTGAGCCCTTGGATCAAAAGAGAGAAATCTGAACGGCCACGATTTGCCCAAAAACTCAATTTTTGGATGACACGGCCTGTGACACGCCCGTGTCACAGGCCGTGTACCCTTAAGCGGTTCATACCGACTGAGGTTTACCAGAACACGGTCATCGACACGCCCGTGTCGAGCCTGACACGCCCGTGTCATTCCTGAGACACGCCCATGTCACCCTTGCCTCATCGAGCTGCAAGTAGTACACGGGTCGGAACACGGCATCGGACACGCCCGTGTCCAACCTGACACGCCCGTGTTCACGGCTTGGTTCAAGGCCGTGTACTTCTCTGACTCGAACAGGCCATTTTCGAATTTTAATTGCGTGACACGCCCTGGGACACGCCCGTGTCCCAGGCCGTGTACCCCCGACACGCCCTGGGACACGCCCGTGTCCCAGGCCGTGTAAAATTACCTGTACCTCAAAAATCATTTTGAGTCTTTTGGGGTCTTTTTGGGGTGTTACAAACCAAACCACCTACTCGAGTATCTCGAGTCCACTACTCGAGTAACTCAAATCCCCTACTCGAGTAGTTACCTACTACTCGAGTAACTCCAATCCCCTACTCGAGTAGTTACCTACTACTCGAGTAAACCAAAACCCCTACTCGAGTAGTTACCTTCTACTCGAGTAAGCCAAAGCACCTACTCGAGTATCTCGAAACCACTACTCGAGTAACTCAGATCCCCTACTCGAGTAGTTACCTACTACTCGAGTAAACCAAGGCTAATACTCGAGTTAACGCCTTCTACTCGAGTATCTCAAAGCAACAACTCGAGTAACTAAAATCACTACTCGAGTATCTAACGACACTACTCGAGTAATACACTTAGCAAAATTCAGGAAAAGAAATCACCCCCTCTCCTAACACTTCCTCTCGGCTACACCCAAACCAGAGCAAAGATCTGAGCAGAGATAAGCAGCAACACGCCGGCAAGGTTGGGTTCCAACGGCACAAGTAGGGGGGTTCAAATAGGAATAACTAAATCCTATAGTTAGCAAGAAAAAGAGAACAACAAGGCCTCTACCCTAGGGCTAACAGGGATTTCAAATACAGCAAGAATAATTCAAAAGAAACTTGGCAAGGGCAAGAATACCACTTGCCTCAACTTTCGGCGAAGCACGGACGGCTCTCCTCCTCTTTACACGGAACAAACAGCCGCAGCACCTAGAATTAATCTCACGGCCATTAATGGCGGAAAACTCCAAAACCGAAAACCCAAATCTCATCAAAACTCCATGAAAATCAAATATCTTACCGTCAAAACGAAGATCTCAGAGTGAGCAAGCCAACGCCGTTTTCGGAATCGAATTCCGTTCATGAACAAGCCCGGAATCGCCGACCAAAGGAGGTGCAGGACGAGCGGTTTTCTCCTCTGTTCTTCCGAAAACAAGCCGACGGTTTCTCTCTCAGGAAAAGAGGAAGAAGTGGGCCGTCACTTCTTAAACAGAGCTTTTATACTAAAGCTAACCCGCCGGTTCAGCAATAACCGAACCCTAAAACGCCTAATCCCTTAATTACAATTAAGAAAATTCCAAAAGGAATAAGCCAGAAATATGGCTGCCACCAAGGCAAGGCAAATAACAGCTCAATAACTCCTCCCGCAAGAATTTAATATTCAGCCAAATCAATTTAATTAATTGATCACAAATACTATTAACACACCAAAGGACACGAAAACCGAAACACCTCGAAATTCGACGAAATTCGCACCGTAGCTAAATATCCATGTTACGAACTCAACGGCGAAGTCGAAATTAACTTTCGACGAACAGAACCCGAGTTATACCCCAAATAAGCCAAACACAAACATCCCCCCGAGAGGCCACACCGGGTCACCCAAAACGACTCGGCTTGCTAGGGAGATCTTGCCAACAGGCTACCAAACAGGGCACTCAGTTCTAAGGAGCTAAACCATACTCCACACATGGCACAAGCCACGGAAACGCGTCATCGTAACGCCAACGAGAATAAAGAAATAAACGCAGGAAAAAATCGGGGGCGTTACAGTCACTCCCCCTAAAAGAAAGTTTCGTCCCGAAACTTTACGCACAACACTCCTACTAAAGAAGGAGAAACAACTAATAGGAGTTACAAGAAGGAAAACATACCGATTAAATCAACGAAACAGGTGAGGGTAAGCACTCCTCATAGCCGTCTCTAACTCCCAAGTCGCGCTCTCCAAATCCTGATTCTTCCATAGAACCTTAACCATCGGTATGGACTTCTTTCGCAGCACACGCTCCTGAGTATCCAAAATACGAACCGGCATCTCAACAAAAGAGAGGTTGGGCTCCAACTGGGGCACAACATCCAAGAGATGCCCACTGCCGCGCACACACTTCCGTAATTAGCTAACATGAAAAACATTATGCACACCTGGGAAGTTCGCTGGCAAATCCAATCTATAAGCTGACATGCCAATCCGTTCCAAGATCTCAAACGGGCCCACATACCTTGGGTCTAACTTCCGATTCTTACCAAATCTCTTAACACCTACCATCGGGGACACTTTGAGGAATACAAAGTCCCCGACGGAAAACTCCAAAGCAGATCTACGCCGATTGGCGTTCTTTTCATATCTCTCCTGGGCTATACGAAGCTTTTCCCGAATAAGCTTCACTGCGACTTCCATTTACTCAAGCGCATCGGGACCCAACAAAGGCCTCTCACCAGCCTCAGCCCAAAACAACGGAGTCTTACAGCGCCTCCCATACAAGGCTTCGAACGGAGCCATCTGCAAACTTTCCTGATAACTGTTGTTGTAGGCAAATTCCATGAGTCGCAATCGCTCATCCCACGCTCCACCGTGGTCTAAAATATAGCACCGGATCATATCCTCAACAATTTGGTTCACCCTCTCCGTCTGCCCATTGGTCTACGGGTGGTAGGCAGTAGAATATCTCAGATCCGTACCCAAACCCTCCTGCAGACTCTGCCAAAAACGAGAAGTAAACCGGGAGTCTCGATCGGAAATGATGCTAACCGGCACACCGTGGAGTCAGATGACTTCATTCATGTATAACCCCGCTATCTTCTTCATCGGGTAATCAATCTTATAAGGTACGAAGTGAGCGCACTTCGTCAATCTATCCACTATAACCCAAACAGAATCAAATCCCCTCGGGGATTTCGGTAATCCCGTAATGAAATCCATAGATATACTTTCCCACTTCCAAGTCGGGATCTCTAGCGGAGTCAACTTACCACCAGGCCTTCCATGATCGGCCTTCACACGTTTGCAAGTGTGACACTCAGCAACAAATCGGGCTATATCTCCCTTCATGCCATACCACCAGGCAATTTGCCTTAAGTCACGGTACATCTTCGTAGATCCTGGATGGTAGGAAACGCTGGAACCATGAGCCTCAATGCAAATCATCCTCCTAATATCCCCGACAGCGGGAACGCAAAACCTGCCGTGGTACTTTAAAGTACCCGCATCATCGATAGCAAAATCGGGCAACTCACCCTCCTCAGTCCTGGTGAAGAGGTGCATAAGATCAGGATCGTCCTTCTGGTGCAGCCTAGTCAAAGAAATCCAGGACGGCTCCGCCACTGATAAGGCACTCTGCAAACTACAGCATCCCACTAAAATATCCATAAGGAGGAACTCCTCCACTAAACGATCGGCGGTGAGGTTAAAGATCTTTCCCGTCTTTCGGCTCAGGGCGTCGGCCACCACGTTGGCCTTTCCCGGATGATACTGGATTTCTACATCATAATCAGCCACATACTACAGCCACCGCCGCTGACGCAGATTCAACTCCTTCTGCGTGAACACGTACTTTAGGCTCTTATGGTCAGTGAAGATCTTGCATTGAGCTCCATAAAGTAGGTGCCTCCACAACTTCAAAGCATAAATAACTGCTGCAAACTCGAGGTCATGCGTGGGATAATTCTTCTCATGAGTCTTCAGTTGCCTTGACCCATAGGCAATTACTTTTCCATCTTGCATTAATACGCATCCCAGACCTACAAGCGAAGCATCCACATAAACATCATAATCTACTCCCTCGGTAGGCAGGGTCAGAACGGGAGCAGTGCACAATCTCTCCTTTAGCTCCAGAAAAGCTTCCTCGCACTTTTCTCTCCAAGCAAATGCCACATTCTTCTGAGTCAACTTGGTCAAAGGTGCGGCTAGGGAAGAGAAACCCTCCACAAATCTTCTGTAATAGCCAGCCAACCCTAAGAAACTCCTGATCTCCTTAGGAGTAATCGGCCTATTCCAATCCATCACTACTGCAATCTTTTCTGGATCGACCGAGATCCCATCCTTATTCACCATGTGGCCTAGAAAAGAAACCCGAGGCAACCAAAATTCGCACTTGCTCAATTTGGCAAATAATTTGTGATTCCTCAACTCTGATAGGACCAAACGCAAATGCTGCTCATGCTCCTCGGCACTGCGAGAATAAACTAACACATCATCATTGAAGACCACAACGAACTTGTCGAGGAAATCCTTGAACACCCGGTTCATCATATCCATGAAGGCTGATGGTGCGTTGGTCAGACCAAACGACATTACCAGAAACTCAAAGTGTCCATGCCTCGACCTAAACGCAGTCCGTGGAATGTCCGCCTCACGGATCCTGAGTTGATGATAACCAGAACGAAGATCGATCTTGGAGAACACCGTGCTACCACGCAACTGGTCAAATAAATCATCGATCCTACCTGTTCTTGATAGTGACCTTGTTCAACTCTCTATAGTCGATGCAGAGCCGCATCGACCCATCTTTCTTCTTTACAAACAAAACAGGAGCACCCCAAGGCGACGAACTCTGCCTAATAAACCCCTTAGCTAACAGCTCATCCAACTGAACTCGCAACTCCTTTAACTCACGAGGGGCCATCCGGTACGGCGCCTTAGCAATAGGACGCGTACCCGGCTCTAAATCGATCACAAACTCAACATCTCGATCAGGAGGAAGACCAGGAAGATCATTAGGAAAAACATCGGTGAAACCACGAACAATAGGAATCTCTTCCAAGCGTGGCATGCTAACAGCGGCTCCAACCGCCGAGACTAAACAAACACCACAATCAGAAAGAAACAATCTCTCAGCACATACCGCAGAGATGACTGGAAAGTCCTGACACAGATCAGCATACACGCTGCCGGGCTGACTGTCGTTCCTGATGAAGTCCAAGCGCTTTCCTTTGCACTGAATGACCGCATCATACCGAGAGAGCCAGTCCATGCCCAAAATGACATCGAAGTCCTCCAGATCAATCATTTTCAGGTCCGCCTTCACCAGAAAGTCCCCCAACAAAACCGGGCAATCCAAAATGCCCAAATCTGACAACACAGATTCACCAGAAGGAAACTTGACACAGAAGGAATCCCAAACACGGTCTAGAGTCAACCGATGACGCTCTACAAAGGCTCTAGCCACGAACGAGTGGGTAGCGCCGGAGTCAAACAGAACACGCGCCCAGCGGTTCTTCACCTTAAACTTCCCTATAGGAACACAAACTAAGGAACTACCACAGCAATACCGCAACAAACAAGCAAATGAAACTACTAGGCTAGAAAAACAACAAACCGCTAACCTGAAATAACCTGGGTCGAAGTCTGAGCCTCCTCAGAAGAAATCACGTTCAGCTTCCCTTTTCCCTTGTCCACACGCGGAGGTGGAGCTAAAGCCTGCAACGGAACTGCAGGAAGAGCTGTCTGAACCTGAGGACACCTCGACTTGATATGACCCTTCTGCCCACACTGAAAGCAGACTCTATCCTTGGTCCAACACTGGGCCGCATCATGCCCGGACCGCTTGCAAACTGAACAGGAGACATCTCTCCTAGGAGTACCCTGGATCGCATGAACCTGCTCCTTCTTCTGAGCTGCTGACCTCTTAAAACATTTCTCGACAGGATGGCCTGACCGGCCACAGAAACTGCACACTACTCGGCTCCTCTTTCCCGGAACAGCATCGGGTACCAGGGGCTTCTTCCCCTCCACAGACTTTCTCTTGTCCTTTCTCATCTGCTGGCCTCTGCTCTTTGCCGTTTCAATAGCCTCAACCTTAAGAGCAGCCTCTACGACTCCAGCATAAGTCACATACCCATAAGCACTGGTCAACTGCTTCACTTTGCTCCTCAAACCACCAAGAAATCTCTTAACTCGATCAGCCTCAACGCTGACCAGAGCAGGGGCAAAACGGCTCAACTTACTAAATTCTATTTCATACTCACCCACCGTGAGTTGCCTTTGCTTCAGATAGAGAAAGTCATTCATGAGGCGGTCACGCTCGACCGAAGGCAAGAACTTCCTCAACAACATCTCCTTAAACATTTCCCAAGAGCATCCAGCTACTAAGCTCTCCTTCTCTCTCAGCCACCAACTCTTAGCCAATCCTTTAAGCTGATAGGTGGCTAGCATTACCCTCTGGTCACCTGCAATCCCTGAATACGAAAACATCTCCTCCATGGAGATCAGCCAATCATCAATAACCATGAAATTTGCCTTCCCGTCATAAGTGGGAGGGCTCAGCCTCTGAAACTGCGAGATGAAGGTCATCTCCGCTGGCACCACCACTGGAGGTCTCAGAAGTGCAGGGGGAGGAGGGACAGCTAACCCCCCAGCAGGAACTTGCGCACCCTGAGCCTGTCCTGCCACAACTGCCACCAAAGACTGAATCTGGGCTCGCACCTCCTCCAACTGTCTGCCCATAGCTTCACTACTCTGACGCAGATTCTCGATCACCCCACCATTCTGAGCTCCGGACGACTCACCTTCAGACAGGGGAGTCGAACGCGTCGCAGGTCGCCTAGCCATCCTAAAATCATAACCACCCCAAATCAGATCCCCAATCAACGACTAGAACCCAAACACAAGTACAGACCATACATATATAGATATAGGCTTAAAGCTGCTAAACTTGCTCTGAGAGTTTATCTTTTTAACAAAAATTTGATGACATGCCCTAACCTAGGATAGTTAACCATCACCTTGCTAACTCTCGTGCCTAGATCGGGAATGCATGACTTTATTTTGTTTTGAAAACTTATGTGTGTATATATGGCATCCTGCAAATCTTTAGCTTGGCACGTTGTGCTTATGTAATGATATGTTATGCATGTTTGTGCTATGCATTCTAAAAAGGCCCTAATGCATGTTATGAGCGGCGTACACATGAAAATGTTATGCATCCCATACTACATAACATTCCCATGCAACGAAAAAGAAACGTGCAAGTCGCAGTCATGTGGTGAGGTTATGCATCCCATACTACATAACCCTCACATGTAGCCCCTATGGTGGATCCATATACGAACACATATTATGCATCCCATACTACATAATATGCCTCGTATACTTCATGTTATGTCATGAGTGTAGTGTTCGTGCTTTTGCCAAGACGTGCTGATGACATATCGATGTGTGAATGACATGATGCTGAACTACTAAAGCAAACAAAGGAAGGTTGCTCAACTAACTTGTCAAGAAACCTCCCTCTGATACCAACTGTCACAACCCGTATTTTCTCCTAATTTAGGAAATATCAGAGTATGAGAAAATACGCGCCATGATGTCACGTCAAGCAGGGGATAACTGCTGACGCTCAGGCAATCCAACTACAATCCCTATACAAGAAAATCATCTGCTTAATGAATAGAAAATCAGTTATGTTTTAGAGACCGTATCCCTCGGCTCAGTGGATCACCTAGTCCACAAAAGAAAACTATATTTATACGCTGCGGAAAGAAAAATACTTTAATTAGGTTTTACACCCTAGAGAGCGCATAAGGGTCCCAAGAGAACCACTCATGCTATGCAAGACCCTACATTTAATTTATATAATATATAAGAAGACGGTCTTTATACGTTGTTTGGAAAATAGTGATTAAGTTTTATAGAAACATGCCAATCATGAGCTTTATTTATAACAATAATTATGGTTTGAAAATAACTAGCCACCTAGCATAAATGCTTCTCAGAGCAAGTAGATTATCTCCAGAAAATGGTAGCAACATAAGTAAATATATCCAGTACAAAGGCAACAACTACCAGTGGGAGCCAACAACCTGACACGAACCCACTGACACATATGTATGTCTGTAAGAAAGTACTGAAAAACTACCTCACCAACACGGCAAACAGAACTCCAAAGTCCAAGGGACCACCAACACCACCACTGCAAACTAGCCACCCAACTGGCTATGGCTCAGAACCTGGGGTATTCCAAAAGAAAACAGAATACCTCAGCAAGCAACAAGGTAAAGACAACTGCATATAAGAGTCAACCAAAAGGAAGAAGTAACTGAAAAACATGCAGTAGAAAGAGTCATAACTGTCCAAAACAGGACAACAAGAAAAGCACAACGAGCAAAGAAAACAGCAACAACCCAACCTAGGAACAACATCCTGCCGGGCCTACTAGGCTACCAAGAGCCAAAAGTGCTGCAAGCTACCAAGAAAGGAACTTCTAACACCCTAAACTGTGGAGAGTGGTAGTAGCAAAAACAAACAACGAGGAACCGGATCGAAGGCAAACGCAGTCCCCCAATCCACCATGTCCAAGTCAACAAGCTCGAGGGTCTACACGTGAAAGCACAAGGGACCTTCCACCCACACATGCCCAGCCCGTACCTGGAGCACGAAAACAAGAGTGGCCTTGGCTATGTCACACAACTCCACCCCCCTGAAGAGCTATAAACCACCACTACTAACCACGACCCACGATTCGGCCTTTAAAAAGGTAAAGAAAACGGCCGACAAGGAAATACCAGAAATATAACAAGAAAACCACTCGGGAACGAAAAACAAGGTAAAAGAAGAGTGTTGAAAAGAATCAACACGACAAGGCGCTGAGTGAGACCCACTCAGTGCCTACCTAAACCTTGGCGTTGAGTGAGCTAGCCTCACTTAAAGCCAAAACCAAACTCTAACCTCAATCCCACTAAGGTAATACGGAGCTCGACGATTGTCGACCGGAGGTCGACGATAGTCGAACGACCTAATGCAGAAACCGAGATCGACGATCTCCATTCAGAGATCGACGATAGTCGAACGATTCTAAGACAAAAAGAAGGCAGGGAATTTCCAGTACTCGAGTAGTTACCAACTACTCGTGTACCTCATCCCTCTACTCGAGTAGTCGCCTACTACTCGAGTACCTCATCCCTCTACTTGAGTAGTCGCCTACTACTCGAGTATACGAACATAACCAGCACTCAAGTAGTTACCAACTACTCGAGTACCCCAACCCGCTACTCGAGTAGTTGCCTACTACTCGAGTATGCTAAAGCCACTACTCGCGTATCTACAACCTGCACTCGAGTAGATGCCTACTACTCGAGTAAACCAAACCACCTACTCGAGTAACTCAAATCCCCTACTCGAGTAGTTACCTGCTACTCGAGTAACTCCAATCCCCTACTCGAGTAGTTACCTACTACTCGAGTAAACCAAAACCCCTACTCGAGTAGTTACCTTCTACTCGAGTAAGCCAAAGCACCTACTCGAGTATCTCGAAACCACTACTCGAGTAACTCAGATCCCCTACTCGAGTAGTTACCTACTACTCGAGTAAACCAAGGCTAATACTCGAGTTAACGCCTTATACTCGAGTATCTCAAAGCAACAACTCGAGTAACTAAAATCACTACTCGAGTATCTAACGACACTACTCGAGTAATACACTTAGCAAAATTCGGGAAAAGAAATCACCCCCCTCTCCTAACACTTCCTCTCGGCTACACCCAAACCAGAGCAAAGATCTGAGTAGAGATAAACGGCAACACGCCGGCAAGGTTGGGTTCCAACGGCACAAGTAGGGGGGTTCAAATAGGAAGAACTAAATCCTATAGTTAGCAAGAAAAAGAGAACAACAAGGCCTCTACCCTAGGGCTAACAGGGATTTCAAATACAACAAGAATAATTCAAAAGAAACTTGGCAAGGGCAAGAATACCACTTGCCTCAACTTTCGGCGAAGCACGGACGGCTCTCCTCCTCTTCACACGGAACGAACAGCCGCAACACCTAGAATTAATCTCACGGCCATTAATAGCGGAAAACTCCAAAACCGAAAACCCAAATCTCATCAAAACTCCATGAAAATCAAATATCTTACCGTCGAAACGAAGATCTCGGAGAGAGCAAGCCAACGCCGTTTTTGGAATCGAATTCCGTTCACGAACAAGCCCGGAATCGCCGACCAAAGGAGGTACAGGACGGGCGGTTTTCTCCTCTGTTCTTCCGAAAACAAGCCGACGGTTTCTCTCTCAGGAAAAGAGGAAGAAGTGGGCCGTCACTTCTTAAACAGAGCTTTTATACTAAAGCTAACCCGCCGGTTCAGCAATAATCGAACCCTAAAACGCCTAATCCCTTAATTACAATTAAGAAAATTCCAAAAGGAATAAGCCAGAAATATGGCTGCCACCAAGGCAAGGCAAATAACAGCTCAATAACTCCTCCCGCAAGAATTTAATATTCAGCCAAATCAATTTAATTAATTGATCACAAATACTATTAACACACCAAAGGACACGAAAACCGAAACACCTCGGAATTCGACGAAATTTGCACCGTAGCTAAATATCCATGCTACGAACTCAACGGCGAAGTCGAAATTAACTTTCGACGAACAGAACCCGAGTTATACCCCAAATAAGCCAAACACAAACATCCCCCCGAGAGGCCACACCGGGTCACCCAAAACGACTCGGCTTGCTAGGGAGATCTTGCCAACAGGCTACCAAATAGGGCACTCAGTTCTAAGGAGCTAAACCATACTCCACACATGGCACAAGCCACGGAAACGCGTCATCGTAACGCCAACGAGAATAAAGAAATAAACGCAGGAAAAAATCGGGGGCGTTACATTTGTGCTCCCTGGGTGAACTGAGTACTTTGCAAAGTGAGCTTCGTACATCAACTCTTCCCTCAGTTTACCCACACTCGGAACGCACACTCGACCATTTCTTTGGAACAAACCGTTATCCCAAGAGAATTGGTCATCCGGCCCATCTTTAGCATAGCGCTGGAGACTTTCATCAAGCTCCGTTGCTCGCCGAACTCTGTCCGTAAGGTCATATTGAACCTCCGTCCAGTTCAAGCATGCATCGGTCGACGAACCCTTGTCAACACAAGATATCTCCAATGCTTCCAATTCCTGGATTAAACGCTGATCATGCCTCTGCAACTAGCTTGCCCGTACCGGAGCCCGACTCAAAGCATCAGCGACCACATTTCCCTTTTCGGGCGTATAGTGAATCTCGAAGGTTAGTCCCCAAGGAACTCCATCCATCTTCGTTGTCGCATATTCAGATCCTTCTGATCCAACAAGTACTTTAGGTTTTTGTGATCTGTATAGATGTCCACTTTAACGCCATAAAGATAGTGCCGCCACAACTTGAGCGCAAAGATTACCGCCGCCAACTCCAAATCATGGACGGGATAATTCCGCTCATGCACTTTCAACTGGCGCGAGCCATAAGCAATCACTTTACCAAACTGCAGAAGGACGCAGCCTAAGCCGCTCCCGGAAGCATCACTATAGATCTCATAGCCATCTGTACCACATGGCGATGTCAACACAGGCGTCGTGGTCAACCGACTCTTCAGGTCTTCAAAAGCACGCGCGCACTCCGGCGTCCAAATGAACCTTTGATCTTTTCTCGTCAGCGTGGTCAGAGGTAAAGCAATCCGTGAGAAGTTTTCCACAAACCATCTATAGTAGCCCGCAAGCCCAAGGAAGCTCCTGACCTCGGCCACTGAAGACATCACTGGCCAATCTCGAATGACACTTATCTTCAACGGATCCACTACAATACCTTCTCCACTTACCACATGGCCTAAAAAGGCTACTGAAGAGAGCCAGAACTCACACTTTGAGAACTTGGCATAAAGTTTATTCCGCCGCAGGGTATGCAAGACCAACCGCAAATGGTTTGCATGATACTCTTCCGACTGAGAGTATACTAAGATGTCATCGATAACCACAATTACGAACAAATCCAAGTACTCTCAGAACGTTCGATGCATAAATACCGAAGGCGTATTACATAGGCCAAACGACATTACCGTGAACTCATAATGACCGTAGCGTGTTCCAAACGCCGTCTTGGGAATGTCACCTTCCCGAATCCTCAACTGATAATATCCTGATTTCAAATCCAACTTGGAATAGACCGTTGATCCTGCCAGCTGATCAAATAGGTCATCAATCCGTGGAATCGGATATTTGTTTTTCTCCGTCAGCTTATTCAATTTGCGGTAGTCAATACATAACCGCAAACTACCGTCTTTCTTTTTCACAAATAGAACAGGCGCGCTCCAAGGTGACATACTTGGGCGTATGTATCCCTGCTCCAACAACTCTTGCAATTGGACTTTCAATTCAGCCATCTCTTTTGGCGCGATGCGATATGGTGAGCGGGCCACAGGTTTAGCACCTGACACCAACTCAATAGAGAAATCAATCTCCCGCTGGGGTGGTAACCCAAGAAGATCTTTAGGAAACACATCGGCAAACTCTGACACAACCAGAACTTCACCGACACTGGCCTTTGGCTCAATAGCCTAAATTAGCGTGAAGAATAACTCCGCGCCCTTCCGAACAGCATTGACGACTTGGAGCGCAGACAATAAAGTCCCGCCAACTCCTCGCATACCAGCGAACTTCGTCACAAGTCCGGTATTCTGGCACGCTGCTCCGAGAGCCAGTCCATGCCAAAGATCACATCAAACTCCGATAACGGTAGCACAGCTGCACTCAAACCGAAATCCCGACTTCCTATTTGAACCTCCACATCGCAAGCCCTAACCGCAAGCATCACACAGCCATTCGGCAATAGCACCCTTGTACTATCCACCGTCACATGACTCGGCACCCCAATTCGAGATACGAAGTCCTCAGACAGAAAAGAATGCGAAGCACCCGTATCAAACAGGGCTCTCGCCAGATTATTCCGAATCAGGACAAAGCCTGCAGCACACACACATCATGCACAAGCTACACATAACCAATGCAATAACACTTAAGCAAATAAGCTATATTAACTCGTACCTGTGACGACGTCACTTTGCTTAATCGCCTCCTGCTGACCAAGGTGATAAACTCGGGGCTGTGCCTGGGACGCAGAGGAATCAACCACCGCTTTGCCCTTCTCAGCATAATACACACCCGTCTTCTTTTCCCCTTTGGGCTGAATAACCCGACAATCACGGGCTAGATGCCCCACCCGGCCACAAGTAAAGCATGTACGAGACTCCGGCCTTGACGTCGCCCCCGACACAACGGTCGAAGACACTTGCCCAGACGGCTTGGACCTCTTGCCCCCTTTCTTCTGGTAGAACGATTTGCTAGGGCGAGGTGCTTGAAACTCTGGCTTTGACCCAACCAAGCCCTTGTTCCCTTGCACCCGTCTCATGTCCTTTTCCAACGCACATGCAGTATCAACCAACGCCTGAAACCCTTGGTTCACTGAACTCGAAAGTAGGAACCTCAACTCATCCCGCAATCCTTCATAGAACCTATTTGTTTTCCTTTGGTCATCCGCGAAGATTGTTCCCGCATACCGTCCCAACCTTGTAAACTCATGCAGGTAGGTATCCACGCTATCTTCTCCTTGCTTTAACAGTTGAAACTCATTTTCCATGGCAATGCGTTGCGCCGCTGGGACATGCTTCGCCAGAAATATTCGAGAGAACTCCTCAATCGATACTTGCGTTAAATGCCTGCCCGCCAAATGGTGTACCTCAACCTCGTCCCACCACAACCGCGCCTCTCCTTCAAGCATGAAGGTGGCCAATGTGACCTTTAAAGTTTCCTCCGCCCTAATCGCTGTCATGATCCGCTTGACACGCGGTAACCAATCCTCTGCCTGCGTTGGGGATCCCATTCCCGTAAACATAGGCGGACTGAAGCTCATGAATTGCTTCAACTGTCGGTCAGCTGCTCGTGGATCGACAGCCTCAACCGGCTCGGGTCTTACATCAACACGAACTGGCACTACTGCCGGCTGCGCTTGCCCGGTCGGCTGAATCATGGCAAATAGAGCCTCAGCAACTAAGCGAACAGTTTCCGCAGATGGAGGCGGTGTTGGCACCTCAGCTGGTGCCACACTCTCATCAGAGCGTTGGGGCTCAGACTGCCCAGCACCACTATGCGTCACCTATAGGTGGACAAGACACACATTAGCGATGGCATGCAAGCAAAACAACAGAAAAGGAACGCGCAGATTCCTCAAACAAGATTATGTACATTCCTTAGTGGACATTCCAGAGTTCATTAGCATTACAGCAGGGCGCACAAACACGCGCTCGCCACCCCACAAAAGAATGCGACCACGCATTCGAAAGAGGAAGATCGAACGAAGCTGATACCAAAATGTAACGACCCCATCCGTTACATGACGTATAGTAGAAGGTCCGGCCGGGGCCCCACACTATATGCCACAAACAGACGGTGAGGTCACAGGATAATACCAAACCATACACGTATCCTAACTCAGAGCATGCTAGCGGAAGCTTTAAGTTGTAATTTGAACTCTAACCAGGAATATCCAATATATAAACCACAGTTATATATACAGCCACGGAATGTACAACAAGGTGAAGGGTTGGCCTTAAGGCCTTACAGTTCCTCTTTCCACACATGGATTACAAACATCGGCGTGCAGGCCGGCCATACATGAGTGAAAGCAAAACGAACAAAACCATTCGCGCAGCCTTCAAGGGCTTAGCCGCAGCAGTAGTAGCAGCAATATCAGCAAGGGCTTCAACCCTTCATTTACCACTCGGCTCTCCAGTACCTGCAGGGACAATCCACCCAAATGGTGGCAAACACGACAACGGTCAGCATTCAGCTGACCCAATTATAACAATCCTACCCCTTTCTCGGGGCAGTAGCACTCCTTCCCTGCACAGCATGGTATCAACAATAGCAAATATGTGCTCGCAGGCACACTCAAGCCATCACAACCGTCGGCCACATAGCCCGACAGTCCGTGCATTCATGGCACATTCTTAGTGCACCGGAAAACCAGGGTCAACACCACCGTTTACACGGTATTGAGCATTCTAGTCTTTTTGGCACGCGGGCCTAAGACTCTCATTATGCGCTCCAACGAAACCTATAACCAGGCTTACCAGTCGGACGGACACAACGCAGGTACGGATCAGCCATCCCCCGTTGCTCAAGTCGACGTGCCACCTCGAATACGGAAGTATCCATGGCAATTTATAGGCGCAGGTCGGTTTCACCTTTCCTGTTCGGCCATCTGCCTTTTCATCGAGTTGCAGCCCAACGGCTCAACCGCACACAAAGTGGCAACGCACGGCCACAAGAGTTGCATCCAACCCTCTTCATTTCCTGGACTTCATCCAGTAATTCCTGCTGCACCAAGCAATAGGTAGGCACAAGGCAAACAAGCCATAACCACGAAGCCTTCTCCGATATGCAAACAAGCATCACCAATCCAGACCAGCATGTCCAGATGGGCTTCACACAGCATGCCTAGATCCGTACTCCAATTCCGGACTCTAACAAGGGGGACTTCACATATCTACCCCAAGGGATGCCACAACCCACCGCACACTCGGGGGGAAGGGTTTTCCCTATGCAATGCAGAAAAGAAGGACTTCACATGTCCAAGAAGGGAGATCGTTACCCTTGACGATCTCTTGGGAGCCATCGAAATCTAGCCGGTGAGAAAGAACCGCAGCAGCTTTGCCTTCACAGCGCTGGCCTCGGATCTCGAATCGGACCACGGGAGCTCCGCCGGTGGCTTGATCTCTTCCTCCTTCTTCTTCCTCCTCTCTCTTTCTCTCTTCACTTAACCAAATGAAGAATGAACTCTTCATCAGCCTCTGGTGACTTAAGCCAGCAAGGAATCACCTGAGCCTTTGGATCCAAAGAGAGAAAATGAACGGTCACGATTTTCCCAAAATCCCACTTTTTTGGCTGACACGGCCTGTGACACGCCCGTGTCACAGGCCGTGTACCCTTAAGCGGCACACGCGGTACTCGTACCGACTGAACTCTACCAGAACACTGGCATCGACACGCCCGTGTCGGACCTGACACGCCCGTGTCAGTCATGTGACACGCGCGTGTCACCCCTGCCTCATCGAGCTCCAAAACCAACCAGCAGTACACGGGTAGGCACACGGCATTGGACACGCTCGTGTCAAATCTGACACGGCCGTGTTCAAGGCTTGGTTCCGGGCCATGTACTTCCCTGACTCGATCAGCCTATTTCTTGAGTGACACGCCCTGGGACACGCCCGTGTCCCAGGCCGTGTACCCCCGACACGCCCTGGGACACGCCCGTGTCCCAGGCCGTGTACCCCCGACACGCCCTGGGACACGCCCGTGTCCCAGGCCGTGTCAAACAGCCTGCACCTCAAATTGTAGCTCAATTGGTGATGAAGGTTGAAAGAACTCCATAGTTAAGCGTGCTTGGGCGAGAGTAGTACTGGGATGGGTGACCTCCTGGGAAGTCCCCGTACGGCCCAACTTAACTGTCTAGTTCGCTCATCAAAGGGAGGTTGTGGCCACCAACAACCCGCCTGTGGAGGGAGAGGGGTTGGGGTGCTTGGGCTGCAGCCCGATAGCGACGCCTAGAGCGGAGCCGTGGCACTGCCACGTTGGATCGGCTAGGGTCGTTACACAGAGACCAAGGTTCCGTTTTGGAGGACTTATTTTCAGTGGTCAAGCGGTCATGACCGCATGTACCGGACCTATATTTAGGTCTGGTACATGCAGTCTTGACCGCTAAAAATAAGTCCTCCCAAACGGAGCCCAAGTATAAGCATAAATGTGAGCCCAAATTCAAAGCCAGAGGATCAATGGGGGGACGACTTTTCAGCCCTTCAATTTTTGACACGTAATTAATTTGTTATTCTCCTTTATTATCATACATTACATATAGATATGTGGATGTGAGAAGATTCTAATAAAACATATGTTAATGTGTCAACTTAGTACGTCTTTGATACATCAAAAGGGAGGTGATTTTCAGAGGCTTGCGATTCTAATAAAACATATGTTAATGTGTCAACTCGACAAAAATAACTTAGAAGATTCTAGACAGATCTAACAGATAAATCAACACTTTCCTGAAGAGATACTCGACGAATATCGACAAGCTTACTCGACGAATTCGACGAGTATCAGCAGATACTCTCAACACATTCGACACATATGCAAAGCGATATTCGACGAATTTAACTTAGAGAAATCCAGAGAAGTAAATTCGAACACTCAAGGCATATCCAGTGAGTCTCGATGAATTCGTCGTGTATCGACATATATATTTGACGAGTATCGACAGATACACTCGACGAATTCAACGAGTATACATGAAGATACTCGACGATTTTTACTTAACTGATTTCCAAGAACTTAGAGGCTATTCCCTAAATAAATACGATGAATTTGACGTGTGCTAGAAAGTATACATGACAAATTCGACGAGTATACATGAAGATACTCGACGAATTCGACGAGTATTCACTACTATACTCGACGAATTTTACTTAGAGAAAAATTCTATTCTTCTGAATGCATCGACTTATCCTTCCTTATTTATCCTAGTGTACTTGAATCAGAAGTACACCCCAATAGATAGATTACACGTGAGTAAACACATTGGCCTACACAATGAAGGATTACATTGTATAGTCCTGTACTTCATGACCCACTGTAACCTGAAATTGGGTTGTACTTTGCAATATAGACCTGCAAGCACAAAACTAAATAAATAGTATCAAATACAATCTCAATTCATCTTAATTCAAGTGATACTTCTTCAAATCAGGGTTATTGTGCATACAATACCCAACAACCGCACTCTCGCGCACGGTGAAACCATCACAGGAAAGCACTCGGAGGAGTGCCCTTGCAGAGGCTCATGTGGACGCACTCATAAAGGCTTTGTGGACTTAGCTATTTTTTCATTTCTCTGCACTCAAAACTTGTAACAAATAGATGGTCTGTCAGCCTTTGAGAAACTCAAATACTTGCAAGCTCAAGGAAAATAGTGAATTTGGCCCGACACAGATCCAGGCCCTTGGTTTTTCACCCTTTTTGGGTTTTCCACCCTTTCCAGGTTTTCCACGTTAAAAAATACCTCATGTCGTTGTTGCTTGGTTTCATTTTACTGTTTGCACGCCCGATCTGACTTGGAGCTAAGAGGTCCGAATCTCCGGATCGGAGAAAAATCGAGCTAGCAAACTGCAATAATTTTATTTTATTTATTTTATTTATTTTTTAATGTTTCACTATTTTAATTTATTTTAATTACTATATTGTTTTATAAAATTATTCAAATTTTAAGGTCCAGATATTATTTAATAATTGATAGTACTTTTTTTTTTTACAAATTTATCGTTTATCTCTAGTAAATTTGAACAAATTTGAAATTTAGTGCTTATTATATCTGCCCATAAACATGTGGAGGGGCAGACGGGGAAGACAAAAAAAAACACCTGAAACTAATTTTCTGCGATAATAATATAATATAATATATAGATTACATTAGATGATTAGAATAACTAATTTATTTATATTAGAAGTCTTAGTATTTTGTTATTCAAATAAAAGTCTCCTTTTTTTTAAAAACTGATTAAAATCTGTTGGGGAGCGGACGACGAGATATTCCCGGAGCCTTCACCCGTCCGATCTTCTCGAGGATATATAAATTGTCGTCAGTTCGAAATCCGGTCATCATCATTCATCATCTGCTCTCTCTCTCTCTCTCTCTCATTGTAAGCGATTGGAGAAGGGAAATGGAGGCGTCGAAGCTAATCACTCGCTGGAGCTCCTCACTCCGGTGGCCAACACTACGCCCACAACCTCGCCGCACTACACCATTCAATTCCGACGACGTGGAGGAGAGCAAGGTCCACTCGCAGTCCGCTGCAGTTGCCGGAGTTTTCAGCGCCGGCCACCTTCTGGCAGCAATGTCCGCTCTGCTGATCCTATTCACCATCCTGTCCTTCAGCAACATCCAAGACCGGTCTTCTCTCTGGTACCTCCCCCTCGCCTCTGCTTACATTGTTGCCGGAGCCATCCTCGTTTTGAAAAGAACTCGATTTGCTCTCTTCCGATTCCGCTTTGGACGGAGCGTGCCTGGACGGTGGTTCACCGGCGATGATGACGAAGGGGATGTGGAGAACCCTAAAGATGAAAATGCGGCCATGAGGGTAGGAGTTGAAGTATACAGTAACGGAAATGTCTACCAAGGGGAATTCCTGGAAGGGCGGTGCAGCGGAAGCAGGATTTGCACATTCTTCTTAGAGCAGGGGAATTACGCCGGCGACTGGGTCTACGGAAAATGTGACGGCTACGGGATCGAGAGGCGGGAAAATGACGGCATTTACGAAGGTCAGTATAAGTGCGGTCTCCGGCATGGATTTGGTGTGCTTAATAAGCTCGACGGCAGGAATAGGTATGCCGGAGAGTGGAAAATGGGGCGATACCATGGCCATGGAGTGCAGCATTTTTCGGATGGATACTGCTTTGCCGGAGAGTTCCAGGGTGGCGTCAAACACGGATAAGGAGGCGGTCACTTCAGGTTTGATGGAGATCTATGAAAATAATTTGTTCTGCATATATACTCTGTTTTCACACCATTTGTTTGTATTAATTATAACTTGATATCTTCTATTAAATAATATTAAAAAATCTGATCATCCTCCCGCCCTGTTTAATCTCACGGCTGTTTTCATATATTTCTCTCAATTTTCATTATTTATTTTCAAACCGGCCAACATACACACCTACATGCAATTATCTATGTTTAATATTGGGTTTTAATGTTCAATGAAGCATACTTATTCTAAATTAATTTACAATCTTTCAATTTGTTGTTCATCAGAGGTGGCCATACCTATGGCGGCCAATACTTTGACGATCATATCCATGGTTTTGGAGTGTACCACTTTGCCAATGGACAATGTTACGGGGGGTCATGGCATAAAGGTAAGCGGCACGGTTTTGGATCATACACCTTAAAAGATGGGGAAGCATTGTCCGGGGAATGGGATTCCGGAACTTTGAAGAACTATCTCCCTCTTGCAGACTCCAATGTCGATAGGGCTGTGCAGGTATGCATGGATATTATCTTTTTTGATTGCTACGCTCGTCCTTGCTTGCAATTGCCCTCACTATTTTATAATTAAATTTGTCTTTTACAGTGTGCGAGAAATGCTTGGATGGAATGGCTTCGTGCTCCCCGTATCGACGAGCAAGCTAACAAGGCGGTTGAGGAGGCGTATAGAGCGGCCTCTGCTGCTCAAAAGGCCTCTATCAAAGCGGTGCAAAGCCGATTAGTTCTTGAACGCTCTGCAAGGCGCCAAAAGTTCTCCTTACCCACATTTATTTGAATTTAAATATTCTCATGAGCTTGAATTTTTTTTTATCTTTCTTTTCATAATGTTACTGAGTTGAATACTGATATTCTTAATTTCTGACAGTTGATATTCTTTGTCACGGTTGATAGCATCAACTTTTCTCTGAAATAATAATTTGTATGCGTTTTTTGTGGTAAATATTGCTTTCATTTTACTATTTTGAAGAACAAATTAAAGCTGTAGAATTTAATCGCTTTGAAATGATTTTGACAAATTCAGCAGCACATTCAATGAAGGAAATATTCTATACAACTTGAGATTGAGGAATACTGGCTTAATAATACGTATGTAGATTTTTATAATTATTGTTTAAAAAAATGTATACTAAGCTGCAAGAGAAGGTATGCTGGTTGTTTTAGCCTGGATGGATTAAAACCTGAGCATTTTTGAGATTTCTCTGTCTGAATTATCAATTGTTCATAAGCTTTATGGTTCAATCACATAGAATGCTTCTTAGTAAAAAAAATTCTGCAAGAGTAAGATCATTTATATATAAATTTTTAATATTATGGTCTTCTGAATTATTGTGGACCGATGTGATTGTCTTAAGAGATTAAAAATTTCGTTTTAAGCGCCAAAGAATGAGTGAAATTGAGCCTTTAAAATTAGAATTATAGCGAATTTGAGTCTTTGTTTAATTGTTTGGTGGCAGACTGATCGAAGAATGAAAGTGAAAAATATGTTGCGGAGTTTGTTTTATTATAATTAATCTCAAATTTTTCCCAACAACATTTGAATTGGGCATGTCATAATTCCAAGCTTTTAAAACCCGGACCGGACCGGCCGGTTCAACCGGTCGGACCGCCGACCGGACCCCCGGCCGGTCCGATCAAGGGTGAAAACCCGCCATGGCAGCGGACCGTCCAAGAACCGGTAAACCGGGCGGGCGGACCGGCTAACCGGAAACCGGGCTCGGTTTTGTGGAACCGGGCGGGCCATAAGCCAAATTATTAATGCATGTAAAAAATGATTTTGCTGGGATTTGAACCCAGACCACCTCCAGCTCAAGCAAAGTTAAAGCTCACTAGAGCAATTGATCTTTGATGAACTTTTTCGGAATATATTATATAAATATACATACTATTATACTAATATAAAATTAAATATTTCTAAGCATTATTATATTAAATTACCATTTAAAAAAAATCATGATAAATTTAAATATATTTGTAATTTAAAATATATGAGTAAACATATAATATATATCATTCAAATATATTCAAAAATATATAAAATAAAGAATATATATACCGTATAAAATTATATATACTCTTAAAATATATAATATACATATTCATACTTAAAATATATTTGTAATAATATATATATTTATATATAACGGTTCGACCCCGGTTGAACCGGATGAACCTTGAACCTTTCGCTTCACCGGTTCGATGACCGGTCCGGTTTTCAAAACGTTGCATAATTGAAATATTTTTTGTCCACAAAAACAGTGTCCGACATAACAACTTAACAAGGATTATTTTAAAAAATCCCTTAAAAAATATATTTTTTGTAGATTCTTAAAATCATAATAATTCTTTCAACGCGGGTGCAACTGCGTGCCCTATGCTCAAGCGCATGGGAGCGACCGTGCGCTCTGCCCTGGCGTGGGACGCGCACGTTGGCGCGTGGCGCAACCGAGTGCAAGCACATGGAGCAACCCCATGCCCATGCAAAAATAATATTGTTATAGTGTGTGTATAATATAACCAAAATGTGCAAAACGGTATGCATATAAAAAATAATATTGTTATGATGAGCGCATAATTATAACCATAATATGTGTGTGTGTGTAGCACCTAAATTGGTTACAGTATGCGGATAATCACAAATCTACACAATGGGCACATATTTTGGGTACGGTATATGGATAGCCGCAAAACTATCCTAACCAATTTACGGAAATGTCACCCTTAAAATCTATAAAAGGGGCCCTAGGCTCTCGATCCTTTCATTCCATTTGATTTCCTACGCCTGCGAGAGCTTCTGAAGACTCCTTTAAAAACCTATTGGTATGCTCGAAGGAATCCTCAAAGATTTTTGAAGAACTTCGATGATTTCATGAATATCTCCCAGCAGCATTTGAAGATCCCTTGTGGATTTGACTGTGCATATTCCACCCCACACACATTGCACTATGTGAACATTTCACCCCATGCCCATTGCACCTTGCGCGCATTGCGCCCTGCACATCGCTCTAAAATCTTTCGCTCGTAACCAGAGACAAGCCGCAGAATCCAGATTGTGTCGAGCTCACCAGCCCTGCTTCTGAGCACAAGCCTAAGACTCTAAAGTGCACCAATCATGGTGCTTTTCATTGTAACAACTTAGAAAGCACTTCGCTCTACGAGCGGTGGTCTGTCACCTCAGAGCTTCTTTTCCTTCTGTCTCTCTACAATTGTAATGAGAGACTGTGAGTCGCCCTCGAGTTCTCTAAAAATCTTATAACAAGCAAAAAATGGTGGATATTTGACTGGCACAGACCCGACCACGTGATTTTTTCCTTTCCAGGGTTTTCCAAATTAAAAAGTTCTCTTTTCAGCAGTTTCATTCTACATTGACTGTTTGCGCCCTCGACCGATCCCAAGCTAAGACGATTCGGTTTTTGACCGGTCTATCATAGCATCAAGTTTTCCCGCAACAATAGCAAATAAGTCTTAATTTTTAAATCAAAATATCAATATGTAATTTCCTAATAATTGTATTCTTTTCTAATGTAATATAAATGATTTACCTTAAAATTATTATATTCTTTTCATAAGTAATATAACTTATTAATTTACCATCATGTAAACCCTTAATTATGATCTTCGAGGCTCCACCACCTGCATTTGTGCAAGATCTTGATTACGGCTCAGCCCAAAATAGAGAAGGATTGAGACT
This sequence comes from Platanthera zijinensis, assembly GCA_039513925.1. Classification (NCBI taxonomy): domain Eukaryota; kingdom Viridiplantae; phylum Streptophyta; class Magnoliopsida; order Asparagales; family Orchidaceae; genus Platanthera; species Platanthera zijinensis. The sequence goes on from CM077093.1 coordinate 70,957,986, forward strand.
CCATTATTTTGTGCCACGGGGAGTGGCATCGTAGGTAAGCAACCCACTTAGCATGATGTCTAATCTCATTTTGGGAGTTCAGACGTTTTAGTGTCTCGTGATCGGTATTCAGCACAAACTCATGTTGAATCGGGTAGTGTCTCCAATGCCAGGTAGCCTGAATGATAGCATAAAACTCTATGTCATAGGTGCAATATCTAGTCTTTTCCTCGTTCAGCTTCTCACTAAACAAAGCTATAAGTCGACCTTCCTGGCTCAAAACTGCGTTAATTCCTATAATAGACACATCATTGTCAACCTCAAAAACCATATCAAAATTAGATAGTGTTAAGGTACGCTCGTGAGTTTTTTTAACTAATATAAACACATGCTCGGCTTCTTCAATCCAAATAAACAAACCTTTTTTTCAAACAATCGGTCACAAGTGCGATCGAGATACTAAATTTTCGAATAAAACGACTATAAAAGGATGCTAGCCCATAAAATCGACGAGCCTCAATAATCATCCTATGTCTAGGCCACGATTCTATCATCTTGACTTTCTATATCAACTTTAATGCCCTTAGAAGAAACGATATATCGTAAGAAGGTCAAGCTATCAGTAATAAACATGCACTTCTTAGAATTTATATATAATTTATTCGTGCGGATGATTTCTAATACTTGCCTTAGATGAGTCAGGTGTTGATCAGGATTGAAGATATAAATCAATATATTGTGAAAATAGACCATTACGCAAACTCCTTTGAGTGGCTTAAGAACATGATTCATCATTCACATAAAGGTGTTGGATGCATGTGGGGGGCCAAAAGGCATCACCAGCCACATGTATAAATCCTTTATAGTATTAAATGTAGTCTTTCATTCATCCCCCGGGCGAATCCTAATCTGGTGGTATCCACTCTTTAAGTCAATCTTCAAAAATACGCGAAATCCACTAATCATACCAAGCATGACATCCATTTGGGGAATCAGAAAACAATATTTCATCGTAATTTTATTAAACACTTGGCTTTCTACACAGATACGCCACATCCCATCTTTCTTAGGAACTAGTAGTGTGGGGATGGCACACAGACTCAAACTCTCTTTAATGTGACCCTTCAATATCAGTTCGGTCACCTGCCTATTTAGCTCCTCATGCTCTTTCGAACTCATATGATAATGGGGGAAATAAGGTAAGCTATCTCTAATAATGAGGTCAATGTCGTGTTGTATGTATCTCATCAAGTGTAGCTAGTCGGGCAGATCCTCTGACATAATATCAGAGAACTCAACAATGAGAAGTCGCACTATGCTTAGGATGTCTAATGAGAAGAACGTGATAGCTCCATGACCCAATCACGTTCGCTTTCCAACTGACACAAACACCTTGGTGTGGGACATGTGGCAGCATATGAAGATATCACTAGCAATAACCACCTATTGTCGGCGATAGCGACAGAAACTATAAAAGGCTGGAACTTCGTGCTATCAATATTACACACCTCCTGGAGCCAGTATTCTCGTGCACTCTCAACCTTGAATCTCTGTTTCCAGAAAACTCCTAACCACCTTCAAAAATTCAAGATCAAAGGGGAGATTGTTCGTGTACTTCAACTCTAACGATCCTCACAACGCTTCATCATCTCCTACAGAGCTCTTCATTTGGGGGAGTTTTAGATTTATATTACATTCTCTTGTATTTTTTCCTTGTGATTGTAAATGGTAGATAATTCATCATCTTGCATGTGGCAGCTAGACCATTGTGTAGTTTAGGGAGAATTTGTCGCCTTGTTTGCAACGATTAGGTCAAGGTTAGATCTAGGGGAAGGCAAGAGGTGTTATCTTGGGAGAGATAAGCTATAGTATATCGGTCCTTAGGAGAAGGACCAGTGAATTCATCAAAAAGATTTTTCTCATATATCCTTAATTTCAAGATTTATTGAAATCATCATTTTCGTACTTTACTTTGAAAAATAAAACCTTCATTTTTTTCATATCATTTTTTTCTAAGTGTTAATTTCTTAAAAGTATTTAGCAAGAGAAATTGTGCTTGTTTTTTTATTATTTGCAAAATACTTTTTAAGTTCTTTAGATATTTTAAAAAACCCTTATTCACCCCCCCCTCTATTGGCGCCATAAGATTCAACACTTGGTTTCAGAGCTAGGTTATTCTAAAACTAAATAGAATAAGATTTTTTTTGAGTTCAATGCTTATAAGAAGAAGGTTTATAAAAGATAATGAAGTGTAAAATTAGTGCTTTGATAAAGAATACAAGTGTATAAATAAAAACAACATGAAAATATGTAATGTACAAATATAACATTAAATATACATAAAGAACTTTACTACTACAAAAATTTAATGCACAAAGATTTTTGAAAGAGAAGTGGAAAACAAATTATTTGCACAAGACACTTTATAATTTTTCCAAGGTACTCAACCTCAAATTGCTCATTAAGACTTATCAGGAGAGTGAGTAGTGCTTGTTGGAGTATCCTTGCGATTTTTTTTATTATTTTTTTACCATATTTTTGGTTTTTTAATTGTGACCAAGGACTCCAAATTCACTTATTTTGCAAACATAGATAACAATTTTTTTAAAGCCACATTGTACTGAAAAATAGGTGCATGAACTATGATTAAGTAAGTTATTTATGTAATTCAAGACATTAAGTTAACACGTGGCACATTCATGAAAGAATAAAATCTAAATACATATATAAATTATCAAATAGTGTGAGTGCAATGTCATTATCAAATATAATGCATTACTCATAATTAGAGGCATGCAAAAACAATTAAACACGACTTCTACAAACTATTTAATTGCACATTAGAATTGATATACAAGGCATGAAAATGACCAAGAACATTATTCTATGAGACTTGAAAATTAAAAGCACACATTGTAAATAATCCTTAAATGATAAATTCAGTCAATCTTGATGTTTACATTACAACATATACTGTGAAATATTTGTTTTGATAATAGTGAAGAATTTAGTTAAATATTTTGATGTTAATTGAAATATTTTGGATTTAAAAAAAATAAAAATCAAATAAGAGAAATAATAAAATATTTTTTGTAAAGAATCGAAGTCGTCGGCGATTGCACGTTATCGCCAAACAATAACTATTTTTATAAATAGCAAAGATTTTGCCCTCATTCTTCCAGCAGCCCTATCACGAAATAACCTGGTTTTGGACAGCAAAAGCTAGAAGATCTAAGGTATTTCTCTTAAACTTTGAAATTTTTTGAAAGATTTTTCAATTTGATGATGATGTAGATGATTCATTTCATGTTAATGGTTTTTCATGGAATTTTTTTTGATTTTGAAGATTCCAACACTAGATCTTGAAAATATTTTAGGAATAATAGGTTTTTGATGTTGAAAATACTCTTAGATTTCACATTTTGAAGTTATAACTTTATTTTCATGGTAGATCTACAAGAAAATGTAAAATGTAGTAGAAGATGTTTAGTATTTAGGGTTTATTTGAAGTGAAATTTTGAAAAGATGACGAATAGTATATTTAGGTTTTATTTTGGAAATTTTTTATAGATTATGGTGACATGGTCTTAGATTTCAAATTTTTTTATTTTATTAATAAATAGATGTAATTTTCAATATTAAAGATTTTCACCAAAAATCATGATCATAGGATTCCGCCCAACGATAGCCCAATATTGCATGCGATAAAGGATTGACTGGAATTTTTTAAATTTATGCAGAAAATGGATTCATGTTCCAGCTCAGGGGCATGGAGGAGTAGATCTAACAATCCTCACACATCTATCAATCTTATCTTGGAATTGAGAAAGCTTCAATTGGAGTAGTAATGATGGTGGAATTTAATCAGACTTTCCATGCTCGATCAAATTTACGACTTGCTTGCTGGAGCATGTATAATGTCGGTCATAATCTTAGATATGTTTTTATCCATACTAGTTAAAGAATTTTATAACCATTTAGAATATCTGACATATATTGAATTAAATGGGGGTGTGAGATCCAAACTACATGGGTGTGTGGTTGAGATCACACATGAAGATCTGAGAAATGAATTTGGCTTAATCGATAGCTGGAATATCTTAAATGTGCTAGAGAACTATAGGAAGGAAAGAGATTGGGCACATCTAAATCAGATTCTGCATGGAAGGACTAGTAAAGTTTGATTCAGAGTACTGCTACTCTTACTCATGATGCATATATGATCTAAGATATACCATGTCACATGATTATGTTGAAATCTGGGGATACTAAGAAGATGCATAACAACACAGCTTAGTTTAGTGGCCTATCACATATTAGAATAAGAGTTGTTTGACGTCACAGACTTGATCTTATCGATTATCTGATATACATATAGGATGAAAAATCCTATTAGAAAACTTAATGCACTCCCTTTAGGAGGTATTATATAACGTATATTATATTAGAAGTATGCATGGATTCATCGGGATAGGTATCAAGATGATATTGCTCCTCTGATATATATTTAAGCCTCAATTTGAGTTCCACTTGCATAAAGTGTGGCTTCTTCTTCAGCTAGACCGTCACTACCACATGGAGTATCATTACGAGAGATGCATGAGTCCTTAGAGGAACACAAGATGGACACTACAAAGAATTTTATAGGAATAAAAAATATGCTCAAGTTTTTGATTGGAGGCTCCAAAAAGAAACCTACACTCGCAGAGGAACAAGAATGGGAGAACCCAGTTGTAGATCCGCTATGACACTCAATTCACCAAACTCGACGATAGAGTGATATAGGTCAAGGCTACAGTGAAGAAGAATATGAGATCAGTGGAGACAGTCATGATTTCTGAGCCCCTACAGCTTGCAAGTGATTTTTATGAATTTCTAGAAAATTTTGATATCGCCCGACGATAGTTTACTATTATCGGCGATATCTATTTTTGTTTACTTAGATGTTATACCACTAAGACAATTAACTCATATTATTATGCTGTGATTTGTATGGAATTTCAGTAGTTTATCATGCTCGATCCCTTATAGTTTATGAATTTGATTTTTGTTAATTAAATTCTTAATTTTAGAATTAGTTTTTTTCTCAACTTTTTTTAAATATGATAAAATTAATACTTTTTTATTTTAAATTTGAAAAAATTCAGCTTGAAATGTCTAAAATTAGTAACTCTAATCTTATAATGTGAAATGAGAATATGGAAGTAATTTTATGAAAATGTTTGCAAGTTGTGATTTGGAGTCTATAAAATTTATTTTTACATGTTCTTGTTTAATGTGGTCATGAATAAAATGATGTAAAATACCTATGTGTTTTGATCTAGAATGATGTATATGATTGTTAGTTTGATCGATTGCACTCTTATTATCGCACTTTAATTGTACGTTATGTTGATGCACGCCAAAGTCTTTTAATGCCTGAGTCATCAATATGGCTTGTGAACAACTAGCTAGTTGTACAACCCCGTATCCGGGCGAGCGGGATCCTCCCCAAGTGGCGGGCTCGGGACGTGCTACGAGCGACGTCTTGGTGCAGCCCCGTTCGAAGACGTGCGGGTGCTCGTGCGGGTGCTCGTATATGTGTGTGGAGGCTTTGTTGGTAGAGGCTTTTATATTAAATATTTGGCTAATATATAATATATTAATATTATATATATTATAATATATACAAATATTAGAGATTATGTAATATAAAAAAAGGAGTCAAAATGGGGTTAGAGGGGGGGCTCGGTACAGGCAGAGAGAGGGGAGGGCAGCAAAAACAAAAAACAAAAGAAGAAAATAAGAAAGGCAAAAAAGAAAAAGAGATATAGCAGCAGGGGGGGGGGGGCTCGAGACAGGGAAGGCGGAAGAAAAAAAGGAGCAGGAAATAAAAAAAGAGAGGGGGAGATCGGGTTTTTAGGGCAAGGGAAGAGCCGCTCCTCCTCCTCCCCTCTCGTCGACCGGGCAAGCAGCAGCCCGGCCTCCTCTCCTCCTTCCATCGTCGACCGAGCAAGCGCCAGTCCGGCCTCCTCCTCTCCCGTCGCCGGCAAGTCCGCGCCACCCCGGCCTCCTCCTCCTCACCCTCTCTCGGCCTGGAACGGCCAAACCCGGCCGAGCCCAAGCTCGGCCTCTCCCCTTCTCCCTCTCCGCCATGGCCGCCGCCGGCAAGCCCGATCCCGACCTCCCTCCACCTCTCCCGCCGCCGGCAAGCCCGAGTTAGGGCTCGGCCCCTCTCTTTTTCCCGGCCTAAAACAGCACAGCGGGGCCGAGCTCCTCTCGGCCCCCTCTTCCAGGCCGCCTCCAGCGGGGCCGAGCTCCTCTCGGCCCCTCCTTCTTCCAGGCCGCCCCCCGCGGGGCCGAGCTCCTCTCGGCCCCCTCTTCCCGTCGTCGCCTCGAGCAAGGCTCGGCCTAAAAAGGAGGACGGCCACCGCCATCGCCGCCTCGAGCAAGGCTCGGCCTAAAAAGGAGGACGGCCACCGCCATCGCCACCTCGAGCAGGGCTCGGCCTAAAAAGGAGGACGGCCACCGCCATCGCCGCCTCGAGCAAGGCTCGGCCTAAAAAGGAGGACGGCCCCCGCCATCGCCACCTCGAGCAGGGCTCGGCCTAAAAGGGAGAACAGCCACCGGCACCTTCGTCAAATCACGCGTCAAGGGTAACGATGTTTCTACTCGGGCAGGTGAAGCCCTCGATTTACATTTGCATGGAAGCCCCTCTCCACCAATGGGTGGGGGAAGGGAGCTCTCCAACGGGTTGACGTGTACGTCCCCGCTATTAATTGCATCTAGTATCCGGAAGTGTGAGTACGGATTTAGGCATGCTGTGTGAAGCCCATTCGGACGTACGAGCCGAATTGGTGATGTGCTGTGTGAAGCCCATTCGGACGTACGAGCCGAATTGGTGATGTTCTGTGTGAAGCCCGTCCGGACGTATGAGTCGGATCGGTGATGTTCTGGGGTTCCCGGAGAAGACTCCAGGGAAGTTGGATATTGTCTATTTGCAGGGAATGCGCACCGTAGCCCCGAAAAAGGGGTGTACGGAATATGTTTGGCCCGCTTATGTTAGCCGACCGTCGTTCAGCTGGCAGTCGTTCACCGAGACGTTGGCGTACAGGTGTTGCAGTACCAAGCGGAGAATAGTGGGCTTAAGCCCAAGCTCGTGCCGGCCCTCGAAGGCCCATTTTTATTCATATTGCCGGCCTGCGTGCCGATGTACGGAATTCATATTCCTGTAATAATTTATAATCTGTGATGCTCTGTGGATGTACGATTTCCCCTTTTTGCTTTGGGCGAGCGGTGTGTTCGTGAACCGCTCGTCCCGTGGGAGCCCCGAGGTTTATGCCGGGAAGCCCCTATTGGCCTGTTGATAGCCTTTTAAGGCAGCGGAGTCGCGCTGTTTGCAGCCCAGTTGGGCAGCGTGTTGTAGAATTGCTCGGCGATGTTGCGCCTTTAGTAGCGCGTTTGAGGAGCATTTTGTATAGACCCAAGAAGACACATCTGGATAGGAGAGAGTTGGTCTTGAGACCCTCCTTAGATGTTCCGGTCGGCCAAGAGCGCCCTCCGAAGGTGTCTTAGCTCAGCTTTTGGCTTGGGAGGGGAAGAGTTTGTTAGTCTTCCGGGTATGCGGTGGGTCCTCCACGCTGAGACCTTGGGTCTGTTCCTTACGTTCCTAGTCTAGAGCCTAAATCGTTCATTTGAGTGTAGTAGGTGTGCGGTCACCCCTCTTTTGGGACCCCGAACTCCACGGAAGTCAATTTTGGCTTCGGTCATTTTTGGCTTCAACAGTTATGGTGCGGTGAGCGTGGAGAGTGGCCAGCACGGAAGAACTCATTTGAACGTCATGGCTATAGAAGAGGAACCAAGTGACGACCAAGGTCATGTGATGAAAGAAGTCCCCTCCCACTCCTCGTTAGTCGATCTTAACCATCCTAGCGTTTCGTCTCCCCTCTGGTTCCCAAGAGGGTGGACGTAGCGGGTAGATGTGCCTCATGTCGGACTTTGACTTGGTTGACTCTGTCAACAGTTCTTTTGAGTTATTTGATTACCTTTATTTTTGCTTATAGTTGGTTTGGAGAGGAGACCCCCGAGAAGACCCGCTGACCAGGCTCTCATCAAGCTGGCAGGGCTGTAGGCTCACTCGGGGGTTGGAGTTGTGTTGGGGAGGAGACCCCCGAGAAGACCCGCTGACCAGGCTCTCATCAAGCTGGCAGGGCTGTAGGCTCACTCGGGGGTTGGAGTTGGTTTGGAGAGGAGACCCCCAGGTAGACCCGCTGCGCAGGCTCCCATCAAGCTGGCAGGTCCGAAGGCTCGCCTGCGGGGGAAAGGTTGGCTTTTGAGATGTTCTGGTTTAGCCACGTCATCGACACCCCGAGCCGGGCTCGGCCCCAGGTAGACCCGCTGCGCAGGCTCCCATCAAGCTGGCAGGTCCGAAGGCTCGCCTGCGGGGGAAAGGTTGGCTTTTGAGATGTTCTGGTTTAGCCACGTCATCGACACCCCGAGCCGGGCTCGGCCCCAGGTAGACCCGCTGCGCAGGCTCCCATCAAGCTGGCAGGTCCGAAGGCTCGCCTGCGGGGGAAAGGTTGGCTTTTGAGATGTTCTGGTTTAGCCACGTCATCGACACCCCGAGCCGGGCTCGGCCCCAGGTAGACCCGCTGCGCAGGCTCCCATCAAGCTGGCAGGTCCGAAGGCTCGCCTGCGGGGGAAAGGTTGGCTTTTGAGATGTTCTGGTTTAGCCACGTCATCGACACCCCGAGCCGGGCTCGGCCCCAGGTAGACCCGCTGCGCAGGCTCCCATCAAGCTGGCAGGTCCGAAGGCTCGCCTGCGGGGGAAAGGTTGGCTTTTGAGATGTTCTGGTTTAGCCACGTCATCGACACCCCGAGCCGGGCTCGGCCCCAGGTAGACCCGCTGCGCAGGCTCCCATCAAGCTGGCAGGTCCGAAGGCTCGCCTGCGGGGGAAAGGTTGGCTTTTGAGATGTTCTGGTTTAGCCACGTCATCGACACCCCGAGCCGGGCTCGGCCCCAGGTAGACCCGCTGCGCAGGCTCCCATCAAGCTGGCAGGTCCGAAGGCTCGCCTGCGGGGGAAAGGTTGGCTTTTGAGATGTTCTGGTTTAGCCACGTCATCGACACCCCGAGCCGGGCTCGGCCCCAGGTAGACCCGCTGCGCAGGCTCCCATCAAGCTGGCAGGTCCGAAGGCTCGCCTGCGGGGGAAAGGTTGGCTTTTGAGATGTTCTGGTTTAGCCACGTCATCGACACCCCGAGCCGGGCTCGGCCCCAGGTAGACCCGCTGCGCAGGCTCCCATCAAGCTGGCAGGTCCGAAGGCTCGCCTGCGGGGGAAAGGTTGGCTTTTGAGATGTTCTGGTTTAGCCACGTCATCGACACCCCGAGCCGGGCTCGGCCCCAGGTAGACCCGCTGCGCAGGCTCCCATCAAGCTGGCAGGTCCGAAGGCTCGCCTGCGGGGGAAAGGTTGGCTTTTGAGATGTTCTGGTTTAGCCACGTCATCGACACCCCGAGCCGGGCTCGGCCCCAGGTAGACCCGCTGCGCAGGCTCCCATCAAGCTGGCAGGTCCGAAGGCTCGCCTGCGGGGGAAAGGTTGGCTTTTGAGATGTTCTGGTTTAGCCACGTCATCGACACCCCGAGCCGGGCTCGGCCCCAGGTAGACCCGCTGCGCAGGCTCCCATCAAGCTGGCAGGTCCGAAGGCTCGCCTGCGGGGGAAAGGTTGGCTTTTGAGATGTTCTGGTTTAGCCACGTCATCGACACCCCGAGCCGGGCTCGGCCCCAGGTAGACCCGCTGCGCAGGCTCCCATCAAGCTGGCAGGTCCGAAGGCTCGCCTGCGGGGGAAAGGTTGGCTTTTGAGATGTTCTGGTTTAGCCACGTCATCGACACCCCGAGCCGGGCTCGGCCCCAGGTAGACCCGCTGCGCAGGCTCCCATCAAGCTGGCAGGTCCGAAGGCTCGCCTGCGGGGGAAAGGTTGGCTTTTGAGATGTTCTGGTTTAGCCACGTCATCGACACCCCGAGCCGGGCTCGGCCCCAGGTAGACCCGCTGCGCAGGCTCCCATCAAGCTGGCAGGTCCGAAGGCTCGCCTGTGGGGGAAAGGTTGGCTTTTGAGATGTTCTGGTTTAGCCACGTCATCGACACCCCGAGCCGGGCTCGGCCCCGAGAAGACCCGCTGTCCAGGCTACCATCGAGCTGGCAGGTCTGTAGGCTCACTCGATGGATTCGGGGAACGTGACTGGAAAATTCAGATTTTCTAATGCACAATAATAAACAATTTAAACATTAATCGTCAATAGTGACCTAGAAGAAGTACTATAGAGGAGGGCAATTCATATTTACTAATTGATGCAATGAGAAAAAAAAAAAAGATATCACATCTCTATTTTGCCAAACAACTAAACTTTTTTCTCTGTTCTAATAGCTCTGCAAATGGAGATCATCCAAATAAATCTCCATTTCTAATAACTTGATTCCTACAGTTCCATTTGCAACCCTTCATTTACCACCACTCCTTTCACAACCATCACTGTTATCCCAAGGAGATCCTAGTATGGAATTTCCTTAAAAGGTGTTGTTGGTTTAATACTTTGTGATTATCTAGAGGCACTTAAAAGGAATCATCTGGTATTTTCTCTATTTTGACACCCTGATCAACACTTATGAAAGTGACATATTTAATAGTACCTAAATATATCACTAAGTGTATGATAATCAAATTGTGATTATATTATTTTACAATTTTCAACTCAGATAGAATTTACAGATTCTCTACTATATCTAGATGCACGTGGATTGACACTACTTAAATTTTTACATATTTTAGATCTCCTTTAGACAATTTGGGGATGTATTTTCCTTTTCATGCTTGTGTTTCTGCTGATCGGTTGATTCCTGTAAGTTTGTAGATAGCCTCAGTTTTCATATTATCCTTGTATAAATCGTACCGATTGCAAAGGCGATCACCCCTCTTGAGCATAATTGAAAAGGTTCTCGTGCCTTATGTCTTGGGCAACTGCTCATTTCTTGACATAAAAGATAGGATGTTCCAGTCAACATGTATCAAGTGATGTGCATTGACCTTGAAATTCATAACACCTCATCATTACGACATGGTTGACATAAGGTATAATTCATTGACAAAAAGTGTACCAGGAAGGTTATCCTCATGCAAAACCGTGTCAGGTAAAAGATGAGTAAAAAGTTGAAAACATGGGGTACACCACAATCGACCTTGTCAAAGACTTTGACGTCATGTAAGGAGTTGCTATTTGCACATCGGATTGCTCACCTGTCATTACTTGTCATAAGGTCGAGCAGGGGAAGAACACGACAAGTCAGCTTTACTATCTCTTTTATCAGACTAGTCTGACAGTAAAACAATTTTTGGAATTCATCAATCCTATCTAAAGCTAATTTGTAGAGGGTAGAAGTGCCTAAGGTTTATAATGTGCCAAGGCTTGATGAAGTTTTCGATTTGGGATTACGTTCTCAACACACCGTTTTCCTTGTTGGGTCTTTGACCCTTAGCATGTGGACTTCTTTTTTCTTAATTGTGTGACTATGAGTGAGTCATTAGTGCTAGCCTGCTATAGCATCTTTTTTAAAAGCACATGCATCCAATCTAAAACCAGTTAGTTGTGGTGGAGCGCTAGAGCCATGAAGGGATCCGGGATCTAAAAATTGGCTCACAGGGTTGGGTAAGTTTCTTGATGCGGGGCTAGCTTTTCAACAACAATGACAACATTCTTGGACAAAGAAGCTTTTCCTGAGAGCAGGGACACTTGATAATCCCACGTGATGGTAGATATGGAAAAATGTTTACTTTTTGGGCTTTGACAATAGAAAAAATGCTGCATTGGGCAAAAATGGCCAATTAATCAGAATTATGTCATCTACAAAAGGCGTGTACGAGAATCTCTCTTTGGATCTAAGAATCTTCATAACAATTGCAAAAAGATGTAGACTGGGTGTTGATGTTTGATGTAAACTTACTATAATTGAAAATTCGTAGGTCACTCCACAATTACTTTCTAATGTTAGCTAATGCTTCATCGTACATATTTTTAGTAACTTCAAGATCTCTTATACACATTTTTTATTCCTGTGGGGGAGAGGATTAGCTCCGCGTGGTCAAGAGAATGCAAAAAGATACGGCCCTATTGTTTCACAATATTATGAAAAACTTCATACTTATTGTAAAAAAATAGTATAAGAGCAATTGAATAGCAGGGAGCATTACAGGTATCGTGTGGTTCAAAGAGATCAAAATGGGCACGAAGAGATTAGTATCCTAAGTGCAGTTTTCAGATTTCTCTCAAAATTTTTCTTTGGGTCGGCTCCCACTCGCCGGATACTTGGGGTTGGACATTTCTTTCCGAGCTTGTACCAACCTCGCAAAGAGCGGGGATTGTGTATAACCCCGTATCCGGGCGAGCGGGATCCTCCCCAAGTGGCGGGCTCGGGACGTGCTACGAGCGACGTCTTGGTGCAGCCCCGTTCGAAGACGTGCGGGTGCTCGTGCGGGTGCTCGTATATGTGTGTGGAGGCTTTGTTGGTAGAGGCTTTTATATTAAATATTTGGCTAATATATAATATATTAATATTATATATATTATAATATATACAAATATTAGAGATTATGTAATATAAAAAAAGGAGTCAAAATGGGGTTAGAGGGGGGGCTCGGTACAGGCAGAGAGAGGGGAGGGCAGCAAAAACAAAAAACAAAAGAAGAAAATAAGAAAGGCAAAAAAGAAAAAGAGATATAGCAGCAGGGGGGGGGGGGCTCGAGACAGGGAAGGCGGAAGAAAAAAAGGAGCAGGAAATAAAAAAAGAGAGGGGGAGATCGGGTTTTTAGGGCAAGGGAAGAGCCGCTCCTCCTCCTCCCCTCTCGTCGACCGGGCAAGCAGCAGCCCGGCCTCCTCTCCTCCTTCCATCGTCGACCGAGCAAGCGCCAGTCCGGCCTCCTCCTCTCCCGTCGCCGGCAAGTCCGCGCCACCCCGGCCTCCTCCTCCTCACCCTCTCTCGGCCTGGAACGGCCAAACCCGGCCGAGCCCAAGCTCGGCCTCTCCCCTTCTCCCTCTCCGCCATGGCCGCCGCTGGCAAGCCCGATCCCGACCTCCCTCCACCTCTCCCGCCGCCGGCAAGCCCGAGTTAGGGCTCGGCCCCTCTCTTTTTCCCGGCCTAAAACAGCACAGCGGGGCCGAGCTCCTCTCGGCCCCCTCTTCCAGGCCGCCTCCAGCGGGGCCGAGCTCCTCTCGGCCCCTCCTTCTTCCAGGCCGCCCCCCGCGGGGCCGAGCTCCTCTCGGCCCCCTCTTCCCGTCGTCGCCTCGAGCAAGGCTCGGCCTAAAAAGGAGGACGGCCACCGCCATCGCCGCCTCGAGCAAGGCTCGGCCTAAAAAGGAGGACGGCCACCGCCATCGCCACCTCGAGCAGGGCTCGGCCTAAAAAGGAGGACGGCCACCGCCATCGCCGCCTCGAGCAAGGCTCGGCCTAAAAAGGAGGACGGCCCCCGCCATCGCCACCTCGAGCAGGGCTCGGCCTAAAAGGGAGAACAGCCACCGGCACCTTCGTCAAATCACGCGTCAAGGGTAACGATGTTTCTACTCGGGCAGGTGAAGCCCTCGATTTACATTTGCATGGAAGCCCCTCTCCACCAATGGGTGGGGGAAGGGAGCTCTCCAACGGGTTGACGTGTACGTCCCCGCTATTAATTGCATCTAGTATCCGGAAGTGTGAGTACGGATTTAGGCATGCTGTGTGAAGCCCATTCGGACGTACGAGCCGAATTGGTGATGTGCTGTGTGAAGCCCATTCGGACGTACGAGCCGAATTGGTGATGTTCTGTGTGAAGCCCGTCCGGACGTATGAGTCGGATCGGTGATGTTCTGGGGTTCCCGGAGAAGACTCCAGGGAAGTTGGATATTGTCTATTTGCAGGGAATGCGCACCGTAGCCCCGAAAAAGGGGTGTACGGAATATGTTTGGCCCGCTTATGTTAGCCGACCGTCGTTCAGCTGGCAGTCGTTCACCGAGACGTTGGCGTACAGGTGTTGCAGTACCAAGCGGAGAATAGCGGGCTTAAGCCCAAGCTCGTGCCGGCCCTCGAAGGCCCATTTTTATTCATATTGCCGGCCTGCGTGCCGATGTACGGAATTCATATTCCTGTAATAATTTATAATCTGTGATGCTCTGTGGATGTACGATTTCCCCTTTTTGCTTTGGGCGAGCGGTGTGTTCGTGAACCGCTCGTCCCGTGGGAGCCCCGAGGTTTATGCCGGGAAGCCCCTATTGGCCTGTTGATAGCCTTTTAAGGCAGCGGAGTCGCGCTGTTTGCAGCCCAGTTGGGCAGCGTGTTGTAGAATTGCTCGGCGATGTTGCGCCTTTAGTAGCGCGTTTGAGGAGCATTTTGTATAGACCCAAGAAGACACATCTGGATAGGAGAGAGTTGGTCTTGAGACCCTCCTTAGATGTTCCGGTCGGCCAAGAGCGCCCTCCGAAGGTGTCTTAGCTCAGCTTTTGGCTTGGGAGGGGAAGAGTTTGTTAGTCTTCCGGGTATGCGGTGGGTCCTCCACGCTGAGACGTTGGGTCTGTTCCTTACGTTCCTAGTCTAGAGCCTAAATCGTTCATTTGAGTGTAGTAGGTGTGCGGTCACCCCTCTTTTGGGACCCCGAACTCCACGGAAGTCAATTTTGGCTTCGGTCATTTTTGGCTTCAACACTAGTGTTATGTACTCGTTCTCGGTGGTGGAGAGGGCAATAGAATTATATTTCCTACTCGACCACAAAATAAGTGACATGTGTCGTAAGTGCTCTTACTATCTATTGAGCATCCTGCATAAACAGAATCAGAATAACCATGAAAATAAAAGAATCATTATGTGAATAGCATAATCCTAGTCCAGATGTATTGATAAAATATCTAAACAAAAATTTAACCGCTTTTAAATGTGATTCTTTAGTATTAGAATGAAATCGTGCACATAAATAAATGACAAACATAATATCGAGTCTAGATGTAGTTAAATACAACAATGATCCTATCATTCCTCTATATAAGATTTGATCAATAGAAATTCCACTTTCATCTTTTCCAAATTTCAATGAAGCACTCATAGGAGTATTAGTTTTCTTAAGATTTTCAAATTCAAATATTTTAAGAACATCATAAATATATTTAGATTGACAAATAAAAATATAATCATATTTTTGTGTAATTTGAAAACCTAGAAAATAATTTATCCTAACATGCTCATTTCAAATTCATTTTTCATAACCAAAATAACTTCATTACATAACTCTTCATTAGTGGTTGAAAATATAATATCATCTACATAAATTTGTAAAATACCTAAATCAGTATTAATATTCTTTAATAAAGAGTGTATTATGTATACTTCCTATTTTATAATTGTTTTTAACAAATATAAAGTTATTTTTTCATAACATGCACATGACGCTTGTTTCAAATCATTGAGCTTTTCTAATTTATAAACATGAACAGGCAATTTTTTATTTACAAATTCAGGGGGTTATTTTGCATAAACTTCTTCTTTAATATACAAATTTAAAAATACAGTCTTAATATCCATTTGAAACAATTTAAATATTTCAAAACTAGCAAATGCAAGAAAAAATCGAACTTCTTCAAGACGAACTACGAGTGCAAAAGTTTCATCAAAATCTACCCCTTTAATTTGTGCATATCTTTTTACTAACAATCTAGCTATGTTCCGTGTAATTCTAGATTCACTATCTAATTTATTTTTAGAAACCTACTAAATACATACTATAGGATGATCAGAAGGTAGTTTTACAAGTTTCCAAACCCTATTATGTTCAAAATGATTAAGCCATTTATTCATAGCTAAAAACCAAAATTTATCATTTAAAGCGGTTGAAACATCTTTTGGTTCTATTGCGGAAACAAAACATAGGTTAGAAATTAAATAATGTAAAGAAGAACGAGTATAAACCCCTTTTGATGGTTCTCTAATGATTAATTCCTTTGGATGATCTTTTGAAAATTTAAGTTCACTTGGAGGCACATATTCTTCCACTTCTTCTTCTCTTTCCTCCTTTTCTTCTTTTTTTCTCCAAGTAATTTTTCATCTTCGTGTTCCAAAGGAGGAGGGGGTTTTTCTTCGTTCCTTGTAGGATTAGTATTTACACAAGGAACAAACTCATCAAATCAAACATGAATAGAATATTCAACTATTTTTGTCCTTTTATTATAAATTCAATATGCTTTACTAGTTGTAGCCAATGAAAATTCCTTTATCACATTTTTCATTAAATTTTCCTAATGAATCTTTAATGTTTAAAATAATTGTTTTAACCACCAAAAACTCTAAAATAAGATACATTTGTTTTTTTTATAATTTAATTCATAAGAAGTTAGTTTTAAAAATGGACGAAGCATGACACGTTAATAACATAACATGTAGTATTCACAGGTTCAGCCGAAAAAGATCGAGGTAATCTATATTCAGAAAGCATAGTACGTGTTAGTTCTTGAAGTGTTCTACTACACTATTTTGTTCTACTACATCATTTTGTTGCGTTGTGTGAGGAGCGAAAAATTCATGCTATATGCCTAAATCAGTCCAAAAAAGTAATAAATCTATCATTATCAAACCTACCTTTATGATCCGAGTGTATACATTTAATTTTTAAATCGAGTTTATTTTGTATATGAATACATAACATAGTCAATTCAAAGTACGCATCGGATTTAGAAATTAAAAATATAGTCCAACAGAATCTTGAAAAATTATTTATTTTCAAACTGGCCAACATACACACCTACATGCAATTATCTATGTTTAATATTGGGTTTTAATGTTCAATCAAGCATACTTATTCTAAATTAATTTACAATCTTTCAATTCGTTGTTCATCAGAGGTGGGGTTACCTATGGCGGCCAATACTTTGACGATGATATCAATGGTTTTGGAGTGTACCACTTTGCCAATGGACAATGTTACGAGGGGTCATGGCATAAAGGTAAGTGGCACGGTTTTGGATCATACACCTTAAAAGATGGGGAAGCATTGTCCGGGGAATGGGATTCCGAAACTTTGAAGAACTATCTCCCTCTTGCAGACTCCAATGTCGATAGGGCTGTGCAGGTATGCATGGATATTATCTTTTTTGATTGATACGCTCGTCCTTGCTTGCAATTGCCCTCACTACTTTATAATTAAATTTGTCTTTTACAGTGTGCGAGAAATGCTTGGATGGAATGGCTTCGTGCTCCCCGTATCGACGAGCAAGTTAACAAGGCGGTTGAGGAGGCGTATAGAGAGGCCTCTGCTGCTGAAAAGGCCTCTATCAAAGCGGTGCAAAGCCGATTAGTTCTTGAACGCTCTGCAAGGCGCCAAAAGTTCTCCTTACCCACATTTATTTGAATTTAAATATTCTCATGAGCTTGAAATTTTTTTTATCTTTCTTTTCATAATGTTACTGAGTTGAATACTGATATTCTTAATTTCTGACTGTTGATATTCTTTCTCACTGTTGATAGCATCAACTTTTTTCTGAAATAATAATTTGTATGCATTTTTTGTGGTAAATATTGCTTTCATTTTACTCTTTTGAAGAACAAATTAAAGATGTAGAATTTAATCGCTTTGAAATGATTTTGACAAATTCAGCAGCACATTCGATGAAGGAAATATTCTATACAACTTGAGATTGAGGAATACTGGCTTAATAATACGTATGTAGATTTTTATAATTATTATTTAAAAAATGTATACTAAGCTGCAAGAGAAGGTATGCTGGTTGTTTTAGCCTAGATGGATTAAAACCTGAGCATTTTTGAGGTTTCTCTGTCTGAATTATCAATTGTTCATAAGCTTTATGGTTCAATCACATAGAATGCTTCTTAGTAAAAAAAATTCTGCAAGAGTAAGATCATTGATATATAAATTTTTAATAATATGGTCTTCTGAATTATTGTGGACCGATGTGATTGTCTTAAGAGATTAAGAATTTCGTTTTAAGCGCCAAAGAATGAGTGAAATTGAGCCTTTAAAATTAGAATTATAGCGAATTTGAGTCTTTGTTTAATTGTTTGGTGGCAGACTGATCGAAGAATGAAAGTGAAAAATATGTTGCGGAGTTTGTTTTATTATAATTAATCTCAAATTTTTCCCAACAACAATTGAATGTGGCATGTCATAATTCCAAGCTTTTAAAACCCGGACCGGACCGGCCGGTTCAACCGGTCGGACCGCCGACCAGACCCCCGTTCGGTCCGGTCAAGGGTGTAAACCCTCCATGGCAGCGGACCGTCCAAGAACCGGTAAACCGGGCGGGCGGACCGGCTAACCGGAAACCGGGCTCGGTTTTGTGGAACCGGGCGGGCCATAAGCCAAATTATTAATACATGTAAAAAATGATTTTGCTGGGATTTGAACCCAGACCACCTCCAGCTCAAGCAAAGTTAAAGCCACTAGAGCAATTGATCTTTGATGAACTTTTTCGGAATATATTATATAAATATACATACTATTATACTAATATAAAATTAAATATTTCTAAGCATTATTATATTAAATTACCATTTAAAAAAATCATGATAAATTTAAATATATTTGTAATTTAAAATATATGAGTAAATATATAATATATATCATTCAAATATATTCAAAAATATATAAAATAATGAATAAATATACCGTATCTTTATACTATAAGGAAACCCATTTCTAGGCATGGTGTAACATTCACTTGCCCAAAATACCCCCTTCATCTCTTATTTTGATTTCAAAAATTAAGGATTTATGAGACATTTCGAGCTTGCCACCGTATTATCCCGCTCAAATTTTCGGCTTTGGCCTGTAATAAAATCGGGAGGATGAAACCCTAAACCAAAATTAAAGCGCAACTCTTCCCTTCGCTCTGCCGTTTCCGAACTACAGCGCAGAGCCCGTCTCCGCCACTCTCTGCGCAGGGAGAGGGCGACGCGATGACTGCTGTTGCTCCTCGCCTTTCTCTTGGTCGACGACATCGAGCCTTTATTTTTGCCAACGACAACAGTGAGCCTTTCTCTTGGCCGACGACAACGGCGACGCTTAAGCCGACGACGACAAATGTTCACGCTGCCTGATACCTCTCTTCTTCTGCGTAGCTAGGGCAGCACCAACGACAACGACAAATGTTCCCGTCTCAAGATCTCCTCCTCCCGTCGCAAGGTCGTCGCATTAGGGTTTTCGCCGTCGCAAGCCCGTCGTCGTCGCTTCCATCAGTTCCCCGTGAGAGAATCCGGCAAACTCCCAGACCGTTGTTGTAAGTTCTCGGCAAGCTTCCATCATACTCCTCTCTTCTTTGACTTAATGAAGCTTTCATCTTTTTCAGGTTCAGGGTGAGGATTTCTGCGATGTCTGCAATTCCGACAAGCTTTACAGTCCCGAACTTCCTTCAGTTCTGCGATTTTGCGTTCTCAGCTTTGTTCTGTGCAAGCCCCTCCTCCGCCAAATGCACCTCCTCAACAACTCCTCAACTGTTTCCTCCAGCAATGTCCTCCTCCAGCATTGCTGCGAGACTCCTTCAGGTGTGTTTCCTTTTATTGTCCGATTTTTGTTCACTCTATCCACAGGAATTTTGGTTTTACTTTGTCTCTTTCAAGGTGAGGACCCAATTAGAAAGACAACAACAACTGCATAAGGTAACCCCTCTATAGAGTATAAAAAAATGCACAGGTTAATCTTCCATGTGTTCAGTATAAGTGTTAATTCCATGTGTCGTGGGTGTTGTGCAGTGGCTGTAAGCTCTCTCTCTCTCTCTCCGATTTCATGGAAAATTCAAGTAGAAGCAAACAATGTGTTTGATGAAATGCCTCATAGAGAATTTAACCAATTTCTGGCTAGCAGTAAAGCTGTCTTTTAACCAATTTCTTAGCCGAGCTCAATTTCTTAGCCAATAAATCTTTTAACTTGAGCTGGCCAAATAAATCTTTTAACCCTTTAATTGGATGCTTTGGGAAGGAAGGAATCATGTCCTTCAATATTTGAGTCTTTTGGAAGGAATCATGTCCTTCAAATAAATCTTCACTGAGTTTCTCTCTCTCTCTCTCTCTCGCATTTCAAGTGCTTTCTACTAACATTTCAAATGATTTTCCAGATTTTTCACATGTCTATTCTTACTGCAGTTTATTTATGTTTTCTTGGATCACCTCTTATATGAGTATTTAATTGTTTTCAGCCTACAATATTTGGCTATTATAATTACTCTATGAGTTAAAGTTCCCAGTGCAATTTCAATTGTTTTCAGCCCTCTCTTTTCATTAGTGTGAAGTATTTTTGTGCATGGATGTTATAAAATGTGAAAATGAGGGGAGGTTTTTGTAATTTCAAAAGAGGAAATTTTGTAAAGAAATCAAGAGATGCCAGAAATTTAAAACCTGTGAGAGGATATGAAAAGGAGCAAGCAGCAGGCCACCATCTCAGGTATGCTTCTTTGCTCTATTTCACTCTCAAGTAGTGTCTTTTTTTAAATGGTTGGAGTGAAAATGTTCTGTATACATACATCATAATGCTAAGGAATTGTTGGTATGGATCTCCAATATGCATTGCTTCAATGGTATAAGTCATCCATTGGTTCTTTTATATTTGAGCTCTTTAATTATCTTTGGTAACTCACTGCTAGAGGACATTTGATCTAACACAATGATTCATCACTATCTTGCTTTTCCAATGCTCTTCATTACTTTGCCATTCAAGATTCCAAAGTATCATTTAAATGTGGTTACTTTCCAGGATCGGGGGAGAGGAAAACACCAAACTCAAAAAACAATTGCTGATGAAAAACTTTGAATACGCTGGATGAGAAGGTAAACTACAACGTTTTACCGCAACAATTACATTAGCTTTTCCCTTCAATATTTTGATCTACTTGCTTCATTGTTGGAGTTGCTGGTGTCATTTCGAGTACATTATTTTTATTGGTTTTCAAATTATATCTTCTTCCTTCATGTGTTTATGTTTTCATGATAAAACATGCATAATAGTTGTGTTTATATATTTGATGGTTTTAGAATAGAAACACTAAGTTTGGGGGTTGATTTAGTTGGACAAAATTGAGGATTTTGATAATAATTAAGAACTTTATGTTGTGTCAGATGGTTCATGGATATTTCAAGTGAGAGGACATCGAGCGAGCTTGGGGGTCCAATCTTCACTGCGCGTTGCAGGCAAGAGAATGAGAGCAACAGTAGTTCTGTCGCGCGGGGCACCCTAAGAGCTACAATTGTCGCGCGGGGCACATAATTCCCGACCAATGTCGTCTTCCACATCCAAATGTCGGCGCCCACAATCAATGTCGCCGCCCCCGACCAATGTCGCTGCCCCCGACCAATGTCGTCGCCCCGGACCAATGTCGCCGCCCCCGATCAATGTCGCCACCCATGACCAATGTCGCCCCTACGACAAATGTCGTCGTCCATGACCAATGTATTCCCTCATGACCAATGTCGTCATCCACGATCAATGTCGCATCCTACGAACAATGTCGTCGCCCTCAATCAATGTTGCCGCCCTCGACCAATGTTGCTGCCCTCGACCAATGTCGCCGCCCTCGACCAATGTCGCAGCCCCGACCAATGTAGCCACCCCCAACCAATGTCGCCTCCCCCGACAGATGTAGCCGCCCCCAACAAATGTCGTCGCCCCAGACCATTGTCTTCGTACCAAACCATTGTCTCCCCCCTCAACCAATGTCTCCCCCACGACGAATGTCGCCCCCGCGATGAAGAATGCCCCCATGACAAATGTCGCCCCCACGACAAATGTTGCCACCACGACAAATGTCGCCCCCTCGACAAATGTCGCATCCACGACGAATGTCGCCCCCTCGACAAATGTCGCACCCACGACGAATGTTGCCCGCACGGGGTCTCCCGTGCACGACTGCTTGAGGGCATTTTTGGTCATCTCGACAAATGCCGCCCCCATGACGAATGTCGCACCCACGACAAATGTCGCCCCCTCGACGAATATCGCACCCACGGCAAATGTCGCCCCCTCGACAAATGTCGCACCCACGACGAATGTTGCCCTCACGGGGTCCCCCGTGCACGACTGCTTGTAAAATTATATATACTCTTAAAATATATAATATACATATTCATACTTAAAATATATTTGTAATAATATATATTTATATATAACGGTTCGACCCCGGTTGAACCTTGAACCTTTCGCTTCACCGGTTCGATGACCGGTCCGGTTTTCAAAACGTTGCATAATTCAAATATTTTTTGTCCACAAAAACAGTGTCCGACATAACAACTTAACAAGGATTATTTTAAAAAATCCCTTAAAAAAATATATTTTTTGTAGATTCTTAAAATCATAATAATTCTTTCAACGCGGGTGCAACTACGTGCCCTATGCTCAAGCGCGTGGGAGCGATCGTGCGCTCTGCCCTGGCGTGGGATGCGCACGTTGGCGCGTGGCGCAACCGAGTGCAAGCACACTGAGCAACCCCATGCCCATGCAAAAATAATATTATTATAGTGTGTGTATAATATAACCAAAATGTGCAAAACGGTATGCATATAAAAAATAATATTGTTATGGTGAGCGCATAATTATAACCATAATATGTGTGTGTGTGTGTGTGTAGCACCTAAATTGGTTACAGTATGCGGATAACCACAAATCTACACAATGGGCACATATTTTGGGTACGGTGTATGGATAGCCGCAAAACTATCCTAACCAATTTACGGAAATGTCACCCTTAAAATCTATAAAAGGGGCCCTAGGCTCTCGATTCTTTCATTCGATTTGATTTCCTACGCATGCGAGAGCTTCTGAAGACTCCTTCAAAAACCTATTGGTTTGCTCGAAGGAATCCTCAAAGATTTTTGAAGAACTTCGAAGATTTCATGAATATCTCCCAGCAGCATTTGAAGATCCCTTGTGGATTTGACTGCGCATATTCCACCCCACGCACATTGCACTATGTGAACATTTCACCCCATGCCCATTGCACCTTGCGCGCATTGCGCCCTGCACATCACTATAAAATCTTTCGCTCGTAACCAGAGACAAGCCGCAGAATCCAGATTGTGTCGAGCTCACCAGCCCTGCTTCTGAGAACAAGCCTAAGACTCTAAAGTGCACCAATCATGGTGCTTTTCATTGTAATAACTTAGAAAGCACTTCGCTCTACGAGCGGTGGTCTGTCACCTCAGAGCTTCTTTTCCTTCTGTCTCTCTACAATTGTAATAAGAGACTGTGAGTCGCCCTCGAGTTCTCTAAAAATCTTATAACATGCAAAAAATGATGGATATTTGACTGGCACAGACCCGACCACGTGATTTTTTCCTTTCCAGGGTTTTCCAAATTAAAAAGTTCTCTTTTCAGTAGTTTCATTCTACAATGACTGTTTGCGCCCTCGACCGATCCCAAGCTAAGACGATTCGGTTTTTGACCGGTCTATCATAGCATCAAGTTTTCCCGCAGTAATAGCATATAAGTCTTAATTTTCAAATCAAAATGTCAATATGTAATTTCGTAATAATTATATTCTTTTCTAATGTAATATAAATGATTTACCTTATAATTATTATATTCTTTTCATAAGTAATATAACTTATTAATTTACCATCATGTAAACCCTCAATTATGATCTTCGAGGCTCCACCAATTGCATTTGTGCAAGATCTTGATTACGGCTCACCACAAAATAGAGAAGGATTGAGACTCCATTATTTTGAGGCCACTGCTTATGATACCACGTGACGGTAGCAAGATAACGTGTGGCGGTAGCTTATTTAAAAAGGCATCGAATGAGATTTATTTCTCATTCTCTCTCTCTCTCTCTCTCTCTCTCTCTTAGTTCTTGAGGAAAGAGAAGGAAGAAGTCAGGAGGTAAAGGGCAAAGGTGACCCAATCCGATCACAAGAATGCCTTAGATCACCTTTGCCCTTTGCCTTCTAACTTCTTCCTTTTCTTTCCCTAAGAACCAAGAGAGAGAGAGAGAATGAGAGAAAATGAGAAATAAATCGCATTCCAAGCCTTTATCAGGAAGCTACAGCCACGCGGTATCTTGCTACCGCCGCGTGGTATCATAGGCGGTGGCCGCTTAGCCTAGCTGGCGTCCCTCTACCGCTCAAGATTGCCTTAACCTTATCTGGCATGTGGCAAGCTACTGTCGACATTACCACTACCATCGGGCAGTACCGTCCTGAGGTGAATGTTAATATAATTCAGCTATCTCCGCTCAATACCTCTCTACCACCACGCAGTAGGCTCTCAATGATTCATTGAGTGCGTCAAGTGGTATCGCCGTATGTTACCTTTCTACCGTTGAGCGGTACCTTCCTGAAAGCAAGGTTAATTTAATTCCGCTGGATACCGCCGGTGTTAACATTACCGCCTGGTGGTAAAACCCAGAAATCAACTCCTTCCCATTTTCAAGAACTTTGGGGCATTACAGGACATACCTGCATTTACAAACTAATTTCCCTTAGGAACTCAAATAGATTTGGGTCCTTAGTTTTGTGTTAGCTTGACACCACTAGAAGTGTTAACATTGTGAGTGGTCATTCTTGCAGTGTTAACTTGTGGAGTCTTACAATTCATAAGGTTTAACCAGTAATCGATGGTAAAATTACCAACCTTGCCACAACACCAACAGTCAAACCTGTTGTATCTTCTCTTGTTCTCTTGCCTTACCTTTTGAACGGGTGGTCTTGCAGGAGAAGCTGACTTGGAGGTAGAAGCATCGTGATTACAAAACACATAAGACTTCTTCGTCTCAAGTGGCTTTACTATAACATGCTTTATCTTTGGTGTCCTCTTGGCACTCGGTCCATGAACGAATGGACCATAATCCTTAAGGATGATTTCTTCGTGAGGTGCCTTTAGAGCACTCGTTCCAAAATTCCTAGGGAGGCTCCATCCTTGGTAGTTTTTGTTAGGATCAACATATGTTGGTCTAGCAAAGTGACTATAGGATGCCTCAAAGTCATACTTGTTTGCATGGAAGATAACTTTCTTGAATGTAGTGTGACTTTGAGCAGCATTACCTTTATTCTTTGTGGATTTATGTCCCACTGCACTACCCTTCTTGGGAGCCAAAAATCAAACTATGATAGGAAGGACAATGTTTGGCTTCAAGAAGCTTGCTAAAAGCTTCATCTCTACTAACAGCTTTTCTTTCAGTTCCTCGATGACTCTCTCTTTAAGACGTACTTGTTCAGTAAAGGTCAGGAGTTACCCCTTCAAGGATTGGACTTCATCTCTAATAGGAATTAATTTTTCAATTTCTTTTATCAGATCAAATTCCACTGCCTTGAGAGACTTAATCTCCTTGGCCTAAGTTTTGACTACCTTATGATATTTGTCAAAGTTCGCCAGTAATACCTTATACTGAGACAATAAATCTGACTCCTCCTTAGAAGAGTAGTCTTCCTGACCATCTGAAGCAGCATCTGGATCAGAGAGCGGCGTGTTAGAGTTTACTATCCCATTGTACCTGGAGTTGCATTCTTCCTCGTCAGTATGTGCCATGAGCCCAAAGTAGGCTTCCTCATCTGAGCTTGACTCGTCTGAGTCACTGTCGCTCATAGTCTTTAACTTCTTTATTATGAAGCTATTTTATTGATTCTTCTTCCTGCTGAAAGGTTTCTTCTCTTCTCTCTTAGTTCCTTCCTTCTTTTTTGTGCGGGCAATCAGCAATCATATGCCCTGGCTTATTATAATAGTAGCACATGACGTCAGTTGAAATATGTTTTTCAGTTTTGAGTTATACCTGTTGTTGTTCTTGTAGCTTTTCTTATAGTGATCGCCATCACCATGTGATCTCCTATAATTAGACGAGGAGGAATGATTTCTCATTTGCCTCCTCTTGCTGAGCATCCTCTTGAATTGTTTAGAGAGTAAAGAGAACTCTCCATCTGACATTTCAAAGTATGAGGTGCTTAGATCTGAGTCTTCCTGATAACATGAGGTTTGTGTTCTGGCAGGAGACATAACTCTAGCCTTCCTTGCCCTTAAGCCTTCAGTGCCACTGACCTTTCTCTGGTTATGGATCTGCTTTCCTCTTCTTTAGCTTTCCTCATGTTCATTTGAAGTTCATTTGGGAGAATCTTCCCGAACATATTCTGAGGGTCAGTTTTGACAAGTTTACTAAACTCCCTTACCGCACAAACCTTGTTATCCCATTGTTTCATCAGGGATCTCAAGAATTTTTTGTTAAGTTCACCGTTGGTGAACACCCAACCAGAGTTCCTTAGGCTGTTAACGATCTTGAAGAAAATCTCATAGCAGACAGCTATCGAGTCTCTTTTTCCTTATTTTAATGCCTCATATTTCTGGTTGAGGAGGGATTTTCGATCATCCCTAACCTCCTCCGTTACTTCCATGAGGACAATTAGAGAATTCCACATTTCTTTGGCAGACTTGCAGTGGATTAAGTTCTACAACATGGAGTTGTCCACAACACTTGCAATTATGTTCTTCGCTTTCTTGTCCAGAGAGACAAGAACAATCTCATCTTTATTTAAATCCAACATCTTCTTAGGAACCATCAAACTTTGATTGATAGTTGAAGCAGCCATTGGAACATGAGGACCTTCTTCAACAATCTGAAAAATTCTGGGTTCGACAGCTTGCATGAAGAACCTGACTCTTTCCTTCCACATGGGAAAATTTTCCTTAGAACACACATGCAACTTCATGGGGGACATATCCTTGCTTCTGTCCATAACATAAAATCTTGTGCTTGACTTGACAACTAGATTGAGATCTTTTTCAAGGTGTTAACATTTTAACAAACAACCACCTATAATACAATTTGAAAGCATCTAGTTGTCTATCTAAATCACCTAGGGCGGGATGAATAGGTGAGCTCTACGTCTTTTAGCAGATGAAAATTAATAACAAACAAACATATATAAGCACAACACAGACATAAGGATTTATAGTGGCTCCCCGGAATGGGTACGTACAATGTCCCGCCTCACCTATCTATCACTTTGGGTTAGATTCGGCTACTTCACCAAAACTCAGACTATCACAATCTTATACCTCGAAGCCTCAACTCTTATAACATGGAAACAACTCTCCTACAACTCGGAGACCAACCTCTCTTATAACTCGGAGAACACGCTCTCCTATAACTCGATCCAATAAATAAGGATCTACAAACTCGGAAGTAGAAATTTCCTATAAAATGTATATAATTTTTACAGTTTCTAGATTGAAAATAATCTTCTTCTTCAGATCTGAATGGATTCAATCTTCTTCCTTCTTGGAGAATAGATCTTGAAATAAAGTTGAAGGAGAATACTTGAAAACTTGAAAATCTTGATCTAAAAGCTTTGGAATCCAACTAGATGAAGAACACTTTTGAAGAATCTGAAAGAAATTATCTTGTCGAATTTTTCTTGTTATGAATTGCTGATCGTGAACCTTGAAGTCATCAGGTTGAAAGTTTCTAAGCACAGTAGATTGGGAAAGAAACTTCTCGGGCGTTCACAATTTTAGAAATTAGGTCAAGTTAATTTTTTGATTCCTTGTGAAGATTAAATATTGAAATAAAATTCTTGGTATATATATAAGATTCCATTAACAACGAATAGAAATCTCCTTCTATAACAAGCTTCCATGTGCACTATACATGGCCGTCATTTTGAAATAGAACCTGTTGGAAAAATCGATCCAGAAAAATCGTTAAGTCCATTCGTCAAAATGACTCGTGTCATACTTAGAACACTCTACGAATTGGTTAACCACTCGACGAATTTGATGAGAGCATTCGATAAATTATACGAGATCATTTGACGAATTACACGAGATCATTGGACGAATTTTACTTAGTCAAAATTGGACCAGAAGAATTTTTTTTGTTAGCAATCACTGGACCACTCGAGAAGATTTGATGAATTCCATGAGTATTCATGTGATGTCTTGACAAATGACACAAGAATTCACATGTATACCCGATGAATTTAACTTAGCCATTTCTGAAGAAGATTTAAGAAACTATCTGAAATTTCGTGAGTAAACTCGTCGAATTCCATGAGTTTTCACGTGATGTATCGACGAATGACATGTGACTTCAC
This sequence comes from Platanthera zijinensis, assembly GCA_039513925.1. NCBI lineage: Eukaryota > Viridiplantae > Streptophyta > Magnoliopsida > Asparagales > Orchidaceae > Platanthera > Platanthera zijinensis. The sequence goes on from CM077093.1 coordinate 70,986,028, forward strand.
GTGTATACTCGATGAATTTTAGTTAGGAAATTTTCTGATTCTTCCTAAACTCAGCAACCATCTTTTTCCTTGATTCCTATACATTTGAAAATGAAGTACACTTCAATAGAGAGATTATACATGAGTCAACACCATGTCCTACACAATGAGGGATTACATTGCATAGTCATGTGTTACTTGAATCATTATAATCTGACATTGGTGTGTACTTGGCAATTAAATCATGCAAGCACATAACTTGAAAGCATTGTCAAATACAACTCAATTCATCATAGTTCAAGGGGAACTTCTTCAAATCAAGGTTATTGTAGAAACAATACCCAACAATCTCCCCCTATTTGAAAAAGTAAGAACTCTATACACTAAGGTGAATTACACATAAAATACACACATGGATTTCAATTTTTGTTACTAGCATCAAACGGTAGTGCTATTACTTGCAGTAGTGAAGGAATATTGAAATTCATCCTTCTTTAAAAGTAATCATCATTATAATATTTTTTGGGATATTTAAATATATTTTCTTATGAAATATCCTAAAATTTCTGTAAGTAACTTTGATAATTTAAATAAGATTTTAATTTCCTAAAATCCCTTACTCACCCCTCTTTGGGTGCATAAATGTCCAACAATATATCGGTTGCTTCGCTTACATGGCCTATATCGACTAGATCAATAACTTGATTTTATCGACTGCATCGACTTCATCCTATAAATACTAGACTTAGTCTCTGGACCAGCATGACATACATTATATTGACAGTATCAACTGCATCGACTTCATCAAGTCAATACTGGACTTAGTTTCTGGATCAGCCTGACATACATTATGCCGACTATATTGGCTGCATCGAGTTCATCCCGTTAATAATAGACTTAATCTCTAGATAAGCCCGAAATACATTATGTCGACTATATTGGCTGGACAATTAAGCCGACAAGACTATCAAGTTGACAAACCTCTTAGCATCAAAAACATTCTCCCCAGCAAACCTTCTTGTCGACAAACTGTAATATATTTTCCAGTTAACTGAGTTTTCCTTTACACTTATAACCTTTATGAGTTGAGCAACCACAATCAATTATCCACTTTCTCATACATTATTATGTACGAACACATAAGCTCATATTACATTGGAAGCGAGACTAACTTGTTGACTACTTCAAGATCACAAAGACACTAATAGTCTCACACTTGAGCTAGAACATATCAACTATAGTCTCATAAGCAATGAGCGACATCTAGCAATGGATCATTACTAACCAAGCAATATGAGAGTTCGTAACTCAATGAACTTAACGTGACCTATATTTCAATGTTGTCATGTCCCTTTGTCCCTTACATCTGGATAGAACTAGAGGCATAGACTGTGTCACCCTTAGAATTGTTCAATCCCAATTTCTTGATCTAGAATGGACTTATAGAGAATGGTAAGCCCAATATCATATATTGAATCAACCAAGAATGTCCATGCATTTCTCAGTCTCATTCCATCAAGGGGTGGATGCATCTCCTATCATACAAGAGGACAAATTCCATTTCTATCCACACATAAATACTCAAATGATTCGTAACGCACCCAATAACCACCATTATCATAAACCTTTCTCAAGGAAGACTTTAGATGACATCAAAGTACGCTCTTCCTCACTTGTTGATCGCTATGACTTCAGGTCAAATGACCAAAAACACCATTATCACTAGAGACCTATTTGTGACACATTCATATAACAATCCACAACGTAGCCTCAAGGTGGGTCTATCTAGTACAACTTATTCACTAACAACTACCTATAGGATAACTTGATATCACAATATCATGACCTGTGAGAATTAGTCATCAACCAATGCACATACTAGTCTTAATGCATTATCATCTCCCTTAGCTTCTATGATGATATGACGATTAGGGACCATTTAAGAATGAAGCTTCTAATAAACATAGGATCTCACGTTCAAGTCACGTACTTGAATTCCTATGTATGCAAACATTTTAAGGACATTTATTACGTTAATTATTCTATCATATATAAACAAATTGGCATAATAAAAGAACTTGTCATAAACATAAAATGAAATACATAGTACTTTATTCATCATATGAATTGCAGCCGATAAATATACAATCCACAAGACTCCTACTAGAGTTGATCATTCATATATTTAATACTCATTGATCTAGTTTGACAATCATGTTTTCTCTATATAATGGGTTTCGTTAGTGAATCCGCAATATTTTCTTCGGTCGGTACTCTACATATGCTTATATATCCTCGATAGATAATCTCTTGAAAAAGATGGAACCACCGAAGTATATGATTGGAGCGCTGATGTGATCTAGGTTCTTTAGCCTGTGAAATTGCACCATTGTTGTCACAATAAAGAATTACGAGATCAACAATACTAGGAACTACATCAATCTTGCCGATGAATTTCCTAATCCACACAACCTCTTTTGTAGCATTTGCAGCGACGATATACTCGGCCTCAGTTATAGAATCAACTACTATCTCTTGCTTGGAACTCTTCCAACTTATTGCTCCTCCATTCAGGGAAAACAAAAAAATTGAATGAACTTTGAGTCGTCCTTATCAGTTTGGAAGTTAGCACCCATGTAACCCTTCACAATGAACTCTTCCTCTCCACCAAAAACTAAGAATACATCCTTAGTCCTTCTCAAGTACTTTAGGATATTCTTTACTGTTGTCCAGTGACCATCACCAAGATTAGACTGATACATGCTAATCATGCTCAAAGCAAATGAGACATCGGGTCGAGTACACAACATTGCATATATGATTGATCCAATTGCCGAAGCATATGAAATCAACTTCATGTGGTCCTTATCTTCTAAATATTTCAGTCATTGGTACTTTGAGAGACTTACACCATAAAACATGATTAAGAATCCCTTCTTGGACTCGAGCATATTGAACCGCTTCAACACCTTTTCAATGTATGTACTTTGGGTCAAACCCGGCAACTTCTTCGATCTATCTCTATAGATCTGAATACCAAGTATGTAGGTCGCTTCACCCAAGTCTTTTATAGAAAAACAGTCCCCTAGGCTATTCTTAATAGCTTGTTGGGTCGGACTGTCATTTTTGATCAGCAGTATATTATCTATAAACAATATTAAGAAAACAACAATGCTCTCACTAATCCTCTAATAAACACAAGGTTCAACTTCATTCTTGATAAAAACAAACTCTTTGATTTTCTCATCAAAACGTAGATTCCAAATTCAAGAAGCTTGTTTTAATACTTAAATAGATCTTTACAACTTGCATATTTTAGTGGCTTCATTTGGGGATATAAAACCATCGGGTTATGTAATGCATACTTCGTCAAGGAGGTTCCATTAAGTATAACGATTTTGACATCCATTTGATAGATCTCGTAGTCATAATACACAAAAATAGGAAGCAAAATTCGAATGGACTTAACCCATGACAATAGTGTAAAATGTCTTATCATAGTCAACACCATGAATTTACTCGAAACCTTTAAGGTCTAATCGACCTTTGAATTTCTGTATATTCCATTCCATGTCAGACTTATTCTTGAAGAACCACTTGCACCCTACAGGTCATATCCCTTCAGGTGGTTCCACTAAGGTCCAAACTGTGTTTGCATACATGATGTACATTTCAAATTTTTTGGCCTCAAGACCCTTCTCGGAGTCTGGTCAACTCATAGCCTCTTGGTAGGTTGCATGCTCATCATCATGATCCATAAGCAACACATTACCTATTTGAGACACGAGAAATCCATATCTCTCATGCTCAAACCTTGGTCTATTAGGTCTACGTAGGACTTGTGTTTCTTGAGCAGGCTCTCTAGCTACAACAGTTTATAGTCCAGTCGTAGGCTCCAATTCTGGTTAACTTACTGTTTGTAGTTCTTGAACTTCTCCAAGTTCTACCTTATTTGTCTTTCTTGATGAAAACTCTTTCTTCAAAAAGACACCAGTTCTCGCTACAAACACTTTGCCCTCAGACTGTAGGTAGAAGTAGTACTCTTTGGTTTCCCTTGGATACCCCACAAGGTAACACTAGCTTTGGTTCCAACTTGTCAGATATTTGATGTTACACATATGTCTTACAGCCTCAAATCTGTATGAAAGACATACTAGGATGATTCCCAGTCCATATCTCATATGGTGTCTTTAGAACCATTTTTATTGGATCACGATTTAAAGTGAAATCAATAATCTTTAAAGCAAAACCCCAAAAGGAAACTGAAAAATATGCATGACTCATCATCGATTGTACCATGTTTAACAAAGTACAATTCCTCCTATTAGACACACTGTTATATTGTGGTCTTCAGGATGGAGTGAGTTATGATACAATACCACACTCATTCAGATGATTACAAAACTCATAAATCAGATATTTGCTACCTCGATTAGATTAAAATTCTTTTATCATTTTTCTCAGTTGGTTCTCTACTTCGTTATTAAACTCTTTGAACTTTTCAAAGGTTTAAAATTTGTTCTTCATAATAAATACATATCTGTATCGACTAAAATCATCAGTGAACATAACAAAGTAGTAAAACCCACTTCTAGCCATAGAACTTATGGGTCAGCATACATCATTATGTACAATACCCAAAAGATCATTAGCCCTCTCAATATGACCAGTGAAAGGGGATTTAGTCATCTTGCCTAATAAACATGACTCGCATCTCCAAATGATTCATAATTAAATGAGTCTAAAAATCCATCTTTATGAAGCTTGGATATGCGTTTCTCATTTATATGACCCAAATGATGATGCCAAAGGAACGTAGGATTAGAGTCATTTATTTTTAGTCTATTAATATTATCTATGTTATAGATTAGATGGTCTAAGTTCAAAATATATAAACCATTAAACAATTGAGTAACACCATAACAAACATCATTCATAAATATTGAACAACTGTTATTCTTAATTATAAATAGAAATCCTTTTATGTCAAGATATGAAACATATATAATGTTTCTAGTTATGGAAGGAATATAATAACAATTATCTAGCTCAATTATAAGCCCCATGGGTAAAGAAAGACAGTAAATACCTACAACAATAACTCTTGATCCATTTATAACAAGCAGGTCGACCTCTCCTTTACCCAGCATTCTTCTTCTTCTTCCCAGTTCTTGCACATTTTTACAAATGTTAGAACCACATCTGGTATCTAATACCCAACATGAAGGAGTAAAAAGATTTATCTTTATACAAATATACCTGAAGCGGAAGTCACACTTCCCTTCTTCATCTGCGAATCTTCAATATAAAGAGGACAATTCCTCCTCCAATGTCCAACCTTGCCATAGTGGTAATATTTCCCTTCTTTAACTAAACTCTTTTTCTTCAGTGCTGAAGACTTGGCATCAAGATACGACTTAGGTCATAGATTAATATTCTTTGATCCCTTGACCTTGTTCTTGCCTTTATGCACCATCAGTATGGGGCTAGCAGGCTTGGCCTTCTTCATATTTGTTTAAGTAGTTCTCAACATGCTTAGGGGCTTGGGCAGTGTCTTGTCAATCTTATTCATATTATAGTTCAAGATAAACTGCTCATAACTATCCGGCAATGATTGTAGGATCAGATAAGTAGCCAACTCTTGGTCCAATGGAAACCCCAGTCTTTCAAGGTTCTCTATATACCCAATCATCTTCAGTATGTGAGTCCCTACTGGGTATTGAGCTCCCATCTTACACTAAAACAATGCCTTAAATATATCAAACCTTTCTTGTCGAGCTTGTCCTTAAAACATTTTTTAAGGTGCTCAATTACCTCATAAGCACACATGTTCGCATGTTACTTTTGAAGCTCATAGTTCATGGTGACAAGCATGAGGCATTCAACATCAAAGGAGTCATCTCCATACTTCTTATAAGCATCTTTATCTGCCCGACGGGCAGTAGAGGCTGGCTCTACAGGGTGATCTTATTCTAAGACATAGAGCTTACGCTCTTGCCTGAGAATAATTCCCAGGTTCCTGTATCAGTCAAAGAAATTTGTCCCGCTCAGCTTGTCCTTCTGAAGGATAGCTCTCATGTACAGGGTGTAATGCGATTCACTTGCCATGAAAATTCTTCAAAGAATTTATGAAAGTAAATAGTACTATATTTCAAAATACAATTTTATTTTAATTAGGACTTTTAGTAAACAACTCCCACTTTTTCAATCAAATTGTATAACCCTCAATATTAATTCAAAGATTTTATGCAAGCTACTATATAGTGGACAAGATCTGTATTTCACCAACCACATAAGTCAACTTTTTTTGATCATCCATATAATGGTTGTTTAGGTAGGCAACCTTTGCAAATTGCATCATCATGCAACTCTTGTATGGACGGTGAATAACTCTTTATTCACATCCATCTTATGGTGCTACCAACCCTAGGCCTCTAGGAACTCAACCTTTGAGGCCACCTAGTTAAGTTAGACCCGATGTCAACAATGGGATATCACAATTATCCACTCGTACCCTTATAAAGATAGATTAATACACCTTGCTTTGGCAAGCCCACATTTCATCGATCGAGGAAGGAGAGTGTCATCAATCAGAAGACATCCAAATATTTAATATTAAGTTAAGGGATTTTCAATATACAATCGATTAACATTTAATTGTGATTAACATTTAATCAATGTGCACACATTTCTCACAAAATACAACATTCGTATATTACATACATCCTAGATGTGCACAAAAGAAAACCATCAACACTTGATGTAAAAAGGGTAAAAACAAAACATTTAGAACATTTCTAAATCTTCAGATTTACATGTAGTGGAAACGGGCACAAGTAATCATCCTTATGCTAGTAGACAAGCGCATCTCTCAATGTCAAATTCAAAATCTAAGATATTTGGTTTCACAAACCACACAGAGAGACAGTTACTACTAAGGGAAAACATTTTTGAAACATGAAAATCATATCAAATCACAGACGTTCCTAGAAATATATCAAAATTTGATGTTTTAGGAATAAATTTGGATATTTATAATAGTTCTAAATCTCCTAATTTATACGCACTATTACACTAACCTCGCTTTTACACCACTGTTGGGTTTTTTAAATGGGAATGAGACAACAAATCACCATGTGCACATCATGATAAAATCTAGAAAAAACCCTAACTAGAGTAGGAACTTGGAGTTCCATGAATAAAAAAAATAGACAAATAGATAATAGATGTAAAGTACCTGTAAGGGGGTCGATTCACAATCAGCCAAGATGGTCCAAGAAAGCTTCAAGTTCTAATATGGAATTCTATTCCAAAGTTTTCTATTCCATCGAGTTCGAAAGCGAAGAAAGATATCTGCACCTTTACCGGTATCCATAGTAATGGGAGAAACATCTCGTCGTCGTCACATGAGGGCAGATCGGAGGGGAAAGGATCGAAGCCTTCGTCTCCATCAACTACTAGTTTTGATTTTAAGAGAGGACCATCAGCATTAGGGCTTGATTCCCAATGGAGGCCACCGTCGGGGTTTGCCATCACTGAACAGTTGCACGACTAGGGCTCGGGAGAAAGAAAAAGAACTAGGGAAAGCTTGCCCTAATCTTGAAAATATATCCTTATTATTATTCAGTGAACCTGATTCAGGACTAAACATGGGGGTAAATGAAAAAGTGCGTCGAGTCAATACTATACTTAGCCATTTTTCCATAACCCAGTTGATATACAATATATCGGCTGCATCGCTTAAAAGGCCTATGTCGACTGCATCGACTAGATCAATAACTTGATTTTTCGACTGTATCGACTACATCAAATTCATCCAATCAATACAAGAGTTAGTCTCTAAACCAGCCTGACATACATTATGTTGACTTTATCGGTTGCATCGACTTCATCCAGTCAAAACTGGACTTAGTCTATGGATCAACCTGACATACATTACGTCGACTGTATCAGCTGGACAATCCTGCCGACAAGACTATCAAGCCAAAAAACAACTTAGCAACAAAAACATTCTCCCCAATAAACCTTCTAGTTGACAAACTGTCATACAGTTTCTAGTCAACTAAGTTTGTCTTTACACCCATAATCTTTATGAGTTAAGCTACCTCAATCAATTATTCAATTTCCTGTACGTTATTATATACGACCTCATAAGCTCATATTACGTTGGCAGCGAGACTAGCTCGTTGACTACTTTTAGATCATAAAGACACCAACATTGGGGCCTTTTATGGATTCAAACATTTCCCCTCTTCAGTCTGCTTTTATTCCCGGGCAGCTCATTACTGATAATATTTCGATTGCTTTTGAGATTAAGCACTTCCTGACCACAGATCCACGAGCATTTGAGTCTAGCCTTGCTCTTAAGCTTGATCTGTCCAAGTCCTATGACCAGGTTGGGTGGTCTTCCTTGTTTGAGCTTTGGCCTCCTTGGGTTTTTATGATCAGTTTATCACTCTTATCTTGAGTTGTGTTCCTTCGGCCTGATACACTTTTACCATTAACAAGGAGACTTTGGGTACCATATTCCTTGCCGAGGGTTTCGATAGGATTACCCACTCCCCCGTATCTATTTTTCATGTGTTCTGAGTTTCTCAACAGATTGTTGGAGCGAGCCGAGCAGGTGGGAAGTTTGAGGGGTGTAACGGTTCGCCCTCAAGCTCCGCGAATCTCCCACCTACTCTTTGTGGATGACACTCTAATCTTTGCTTTGGCTGAGAGGGAGGCATCTTTGGCTATTTCAGCAATTTTGGCCTTTTTGGGCATTGGTCTTGGTGATTAGTCTCCAAAAATCGAAGTGGTGTTTGGGAGGGGCATTCCAATGGAATTTATGAGGGATATTACTATCATTTTGGGGGTTGATTGGGGTAAGCGACATGAATTATACTTTGGCATGCCAAAACCGAGTGTGGCAAAAAAATTAAGGAATGAATGGTTCGCCTCCTTTTTCTGGCTGGGCGGGAAATTCTCATTAAGGCGGTGTTGATGACCATTCCAACATTCATCATGAGGTTTTTTAAGCTTCCACCCTCATGGCTCTTGCAGATTGAATTCATGATTGCTTATTTTTGGTGGGATGGTATGGGTCAATAAGGGGCTCATTGCAATTCTTGGAGATCAGTATGCATGCCAAAATCGATTGGCGGCTTGGGATTTCAATGTCTTAAGGCATTCGAATCTGCCCTTTTGGCCAAACTATCTTGTTGATTATTGACGAGGCCATATTCTCTAGTGGCTCAGATTTGTAGGGCCCGCTGTAATGCCACAAAAATCCTGAAAAAGGAAGGATTAGAAGTTAACGCGCGGCTGTAGAGTTAACGCCAACGTTAGCTATTGAATTAATTCTTCTGGCATCTCTGGTATCTACCGCGCGACAGTAGAAAAGTATCGCATCGCGTTATCACTTAACGCACTCGACGCACTCGACGCTTTCTTCGAATCGTTTAGAGGACTACCGCATTGCGGTAGAAATTTATCGTGTGGCGATATCACTCAACGCACTTGACGCACTCAACACTTTCGACAAAGCGTTCAGTGACTACCGCGCAGAGGTAGTGAGCTAACGTGCGGCGATAGATTGAGGTAAAGTACCGCTTGGTGGTAGTAACTTAACGCGTGGAGGTAGCTTGCCACATGGTAGTAAGGTGGAGGATACTTTGGGCGACAGAGCGATGTCCATTGGGCCAAGCGGTGACCGCCTTAGATACCGTGCGGCGGTAGTAGATACCGTGCGACGGTAGTAGATACCGCGCGTCGGTAGTCAGATATAAGCTGTACATGAGAATGAATTCTCATTGCTCTCTCTCTTAGTTCTTGAAGTTCTTGAGAGCAAGAATCTGGGTTTGGGCTTTACAAGCTAGGCAAAGGAGATCATGTGGTCAGATTTAAGAGATTAGGCAAGAACCGTGAGGGGGAAAGAGAGGCGATCCTTTTCATTCGGATAGAAGACTTGATCATGGCTCCAAAACAACCTACGAGGGTAACGACTTTCTCCTTGGACAAGTGAAATACTCAATTTGTATACGTGCATGGAACCCTCACCAAAAGGTGAAGAAAAGGGTGGTTTCCAGCAGGTAGATCATTGTGATCCCCGATAAAACTTGAATATAGATCCGAAATCAAAGTACGAAATATGCATGCTGTGTAAAGCCTATTTGGACAAGTTGGTCTAGATTGGTGATGAATTGATTTGTGTGCAAGAGAAGTCTTCGTGGAAAAAATGTGTGGTTAAACGTGTAGAATTCGAGGTCTGGGGGTATGTAGGTTGCTGCAGTGATAGTACTGGAGGTGATCTCCAGGAAAACACCCAAAATGGGGAAGAAGTGACTTCTGTCCCTACAGCATGGAAGTAGTAATACCGTCGGCGATGGCTTCCAGTGACCTATGCGGCTTGCCTCTAGGAGACCTGGGGCCATTATTTGAAGCTAAGAGCCTTGCGAGCCCAGCTAAGGTGGCCATGCGAGATTGCCTGAATGTTGTTGTGAAGCCTGCATCCGTAAGACAAGGTGCGTAGCATGAAATGTTGTGAGCCTAGAGAGCCCAACTATTGTCCATGAGAGCCATGATGATCATTGCAGGCTCATGTCCTAGGGACATGTGAGCGACAACTGATGCTGAGAGCTTGGAGTGCCCAACAAAAAGGTCAGAGAACCGAACGGGCAATGGGAAGCTTACTTGCATCTTGTCAAGGGCCTTGATTGCTTCGGCTTTCGCCAATGACATGGCGATTTGAGCAACGAGAAGAGTGCTGAACTGTACCCGCATTATATCGTTCAGGCTAGATTGCCTAAAGTAATTGGCTTTCATCGTTGGAATAATGAGAATCTTAGGCCATGTGTCGGAAAAGACTAGAATGCTCAAGGATACCATCAAGTCTGGGACTGTGGATGATGGTGGGACCCTGAAAGTCCGGTATACTGAGAATGTGCCCCGAGTGCATGAGACATGTGGCCGATTAAGCCTGCGTCAGTGGCGAATGGTGCTTAAGTGCACACTATTATTTGCCAAAATATTTATATGCTGCTGCTTGAAGGGAAGGAGAACCGCCGCCTTAAGTGAGGGGTGGGGTCGTTATAAATTGGTCAGCTAATGTTGACCTTTGCTTTGTTTGCTACATTTTGTTCGGGCGTGCTATGAAGGTGCTGGAGAGCCAAGTGGAAAGTAGCAGGCTGAAGTCACTTATGCTGTAATTGTCTGGCCCTAAAGGCCCAAAGTCGAATGAATAATGTTTCTTATGTATGGCCGGTCTGCTTGCTGATGTATGGAAATACTTTTTCTAAAGGAAATAGTTGTAAAGCCTTAAGGCCAGAACATTTTTTGTATTTTGTAATAATATTTCTATAGTTTTATATAGTGGACATTATTGATACTTGAGTTCAATTTAACCCATGAAGCTTCCGCTAGAATGCTCTGAGTTAGGATTCGTTTAGTCTCTTGATATTAACATGTAACCCTGCTGATTGTCTGTGGAATATGGCGTGGGGCCCCGACCGGACCCTCTGTTATCTTTCTTCAGCTTTCAGCTGCTACAGCAATAGATCTTGCTGCATCCTTGTAGATCTGTTGTTCTGCTTCTTCCTGAACTGACCCCCAAGTTTAGTCATATCTTCTTCTCAGCTCCAGAAATTTATCTTTAGGATTAGGCTTTGTTAGAACTGTGAAGTATCCTGCCCAAGGGTTTCTTCCTTTGCTGCAACCTGAGCTGAGATGGACTCAGTCCTAACTTCTTGATTGTATAAATAAGATAACTCTTCCTCTTCTTCTTTTTCTGGACTGAGAGGATTCAACCCTAACTCCTTTTGAGAAATCTCAGAGCTTGCTGGTGCAGATGAAAATGGCACCAGCTATCTCTTTTTTTAAACTCTTAGATCTAAAGCATGAACTTCTTCTTTAAGACTCTGCAATAATGACGATAGAGAAGATGAAGTCCAGCTGTATTTCCATGAGCTTCTTCTTCTTCCTCTATCTCTGCCTTTTATTATTATCCCACCAACTGCTCTTTGAGCAGTGGGCCCCAATTTAAAATTGTTGGCTTCTATCTGGTTTTGCATTAAATACTGTAGGTAAGTGGTGACATTTGTCGCGTACTTTAGCTTTCCCGCAACAAATTCAAATTCTTTTGACCTGTTGACTTTGCTGACATCACCATCTATGGACTTAGCCAAAATCAAGTATCATTAGTATAGGCATTGAGTGAGTAAGCTTCACTCAGTACCAAAACACTTAGACATATTTTCTTTCACTAGGCGTTGAGTGAGTAAGCTCACTCAATGCCAAAATACTTAGACAGATTTTCTATCACTAGGCGTTGAGTGAGTAAGCTTCACTCAATGCCAAAACACTTAGATAGATTTTTTATCACTTGGCATTGAGTGAGCAAGCTCCACTCAATGCAAAACTACTTAACAAATATTCCTGTTATCTGGCGTTGAGTGAGTAAGCTACACTCAACACATTTTGACTTAGTCAAATTTCTGTTAAATCACAGTATCTAACTAGCTAAGGTTCAGTCAATGTAGCTTTTTCTTACTTGGCGTTGAGTGAGTAAGCTTCACTCAACGCCTGTGGACTTAGTCAAATACCTACACAGATTTTCTGTGACAGTGACTGTCTGAGCTATACTCAACGATTTATGTTGTATGACTTTGAGTGAGTAGGCTTCACTCAACGCCTGTGGACTTGGCCATATTTCTGCCTATTTCTTCTTAGGCTTTCACAGCCTTAGCCTGTCTCACGAATTTTTATTGTATGGCGTTGAGTGAGTAGACTTCACTCAATGCTTGTTGACTTAGCCACATCTCAGCTTGACAATTATTTGTCTTTGACTATACAAGCTGAAGTCAACGCTATTAGCCAGTTGGTGTTAAGTGAATAGACTTCACTCAATGCATGTGGACTTAGACAATTTCCTGTCTTTCCACTAGCTTGCCTAGACATCACCTGTCTTGTCCACTTGAATCAACCTGTCCAATCAATGCATAGAAGATATCCTGCATATATAAGACTTGTAGGACATGTTAGATTACGACATGTACATATCATTGTTTACAAGGCCTTCAAATCTAGGACATTGGGATCAATGGACCCAATAATCTCCTCCTATTTGAAGAAGTCAAAACCTAAGACAATGTATACACTAACATAAATATGCAACATATATATTAAAAGACACATTGCATAACTCTGAGACAATAATGAACATAATCATAAATGACATTCATTTAACTTAGAAGGGATAAATGTTTTTGTGCAGAAAACAAAACAAAATACATTCCTTAAGCCCTATAAGTAGAATAAGAAACATATCAATTTTCAGGTTCCCTTATCACAATACCACTGCCCTTAGGCTTCTTTTTGGATCTGTCTTCTTTCTCAGCTTCATCAGCTATCTTTTTCCCTTTCCTGTCAGCTATGTCTGCTTCAGCTACTTCAAACTTATTGATTTTCTGTCTCTAGAAGTAACCATAAAGTTTGGGAATGTATTTGATAGGTTTAGTGGCATCAGGAGCCAATGTGCATGCATGCATGTCCCTTATGAATTTTTCCATTCATATTCCCTTTCTTCCATCTTGTTCCATTCACCTGAGTTATATAGTTTACCTCTATCAGTTTTCTTAGTCTTTATATGCTCCCAGGCAGATAGGATGATGGTTCTTGACTTTGGGCTCCACTGTTCAAAGTCATCTCTCTTCTCTATCTTTTATTTATACCTCTTTTTACTTAGTCTGATTTCTTCCCCTTCCTCATCAATAGTCTTTTACTTTAACTTCTGTAGTGGTTCAACATAGGGGCTGAACACAGGAGCAGTATATGCATCTCCCCAATGGGCACTATCTCCTCTATTTTGATCCTCTTGTAGTTGGCCTTCTAGCTGAGTAGTAGACAAGTTAGGATTCAGTGCTTCTTGTATTTGAGCAGGAAATACTGGGATGTTGTCATACTGGACAGGTTAAATCCCAAAAGATCCCATCACCACATTGGTATCCTAGACCATATTCTCAGTGTTTGTTTTTATAGCATTACTCTCCCCCTTTTTGACTTCTTCAATAAGCTCTTTGGTTTGGGAGAGGCATGCCTTTTTTCCTTTCAGCTTCTAGATAGTTCACCCCTACTGTTACATGATGTTTGACCTCCAGCATATGGTCATCTAACAGCTTGGTGCAACCATTTGCCTTGATTAGTATTGCAACAATTTGTTGTTCCAGCAGTTCTTTCTTGGCATTATGGATTGCTAGCATGTTTTGATTCTGGATTGTCTGATTTGTTATTATAGTAGTAACATTAGTGTACATGACATCCAGTTTATCCATAGTGTAGTCAACTGCTGGGGCTGCCCTAGTGAAGAATTTGACAGTTTCACCCTTCAAAAGATTTACTTCAAATCTGATTGACTTAATTTCTATAGAGAGCTCCTTCCTGACTTCTTTGAGAGCATCATCCACAAAAGTTTCCAAAGATCTCCTCTACTCATCCAGTAGTCCCTTCAGCTAGGCAAGAAATATAGGAGGAATCTGATCCATCCTAGCTGAGGTACATCCATCATTAGTTTCTTGAATTGGCCTGACCTCTGTATTGTGATCAGAGTCAGCCACAGTGAAGGAAAAAGACTGGGCTTTCCTTGGAACACTCTCTTCCTTCTCTGACATGGAGGAGTCTATTTCATGCACTTCAACATGAGCAGGGAGTTTAGATTGAAGCTCCCTCTCAACATCTGTCATGCCCTCATTGGCATGCAGAACAACATCATCAACAACATTCTATTGAAGATTTTCTATATTCTCTTGAAGATTTTGGAGTTGCTCCCCCCCAGACAGTGGAGTCTCCATGAACTGATCCAGATCTTTCTCCCCATCAGCAGGTGCATATTGCATGGCATCCTCTGAGACTTAATCCCCCTCATTCTGAGGATTGTGTTCTACTAGAAGCTCTTGGGGTGGAGGTGAAGATACATCTTCAGTATTCACTAGGGTCTTTGAGGTATCCCCCTCAACTATAGTAGAGATTTTGTTGACTATGTCCTCTGCCACTTTTTCAACAATTTCAACTGTAGGAGTTTCTTCAACTGGGCATCTTTATATGGAGCACTGCTCAATTGAATTCTGATGGATTGGTGAGACAATTAAGACACTTGGACAGTTGTGTCCTTTCTAGGCTGATCTTCAGACCCTGTCAGATTTGGATCATGAGGCTCTTCCTCATCTTGTTCTTCAGAAGAACTAGCTGTGATGCTTACCTATGGAACTAGGGCTTGTCTCTCCTTTTTCTTCTTAGTAGCTTTCTGGCTATGGGGGTGAAGGACCCTGTCCCACCTATCCAACATTCTTATGTCCATTTTTATCATATGATGAATTTTTGTCACCAGCCTCAAATTCAGGATCCCTGGAACAGTTTGTAGTAGATATAGGGAAACAATTCTCCCCAGATTTTGCTCATTTATGCACTCTATAATCCTGTCAAACTTGATTCTTCCCCAATCTGTATTTTTGGATAGGATTATCTTTGACATCAGCTCGAACATCTTCTTTAAGATTTTGTCATTCGAGCCTATTTTGCACAACAATGCCTTTCCAATAATGTCGGTCAGGAGCTTTCCCTTGAGGTTGAGTTCCTTTCTTATGATAGAGCTTGTAGTGTGTTTGGAGATGCCACGCCACTTCATGGCTACTTTGATATTAGACTGGTCTAGGCCATCTTCATCCTCAGTCTCAATAAACCTCGGCAACTGGAGCACTTTGCTTAGCCTCCTCGGGGTTATCTTGATCTTAGTTCCACTAACCATAGTCCTGATTTTACCTGAGGAAGAGTCTTCTTTGACATTTGCAAATAATTCCAACACTTCCCGCTTACACAGAAGACATGACTCCGATAGAACGAACTCTAGGTCAGAAACCTGGAGTAGGTGGAGAACAAATTGCACCTCTTCTAGCGCATCCTTGAATCCATTTTTCACAAGTTCTGACCCCTCGAAAAGGAAGTCCTGGCCTTTTGATGCCATTTCGTTAGCGAATTCGTGAGAGCGAGCAAAAAACTTTTCCGTCGACTCGGCAGTATCGGGCAGGGGAGGGAAAGGAACAGTGTGTTTTTCTTTGTGCACAAGACCTTCTATTTATGGTTTTTCTAAAGATAGAAGGCGGAAAGGCGTATACCTGTTTGGGGATCAAGTTAAGATCAACGGATGGGATTAATTCCTCTTACTTAGCCGCAAATAGACGGATTTGCCTTTAACCCTTTGTCTTATTAGATAGACCAATCCTACAAGGATTTAACTTGACCTGTAACACAAATACACTACATACAATTAGAGGAGAGATTGAACCAAATTTAACATACTCATTTAAAACTTAAGGATGTTGAATCCAGTTCCATCTAGTGGCTTAGAGAATATGTGAGCCACTTACTTATTTGTTGAGATAAAATTTTTAATACTTGTCTCAACTTCTCCTCGTACTTTTAATATACAAATATCTTATCTAAAAATATAGTCCTATCAAGAGAAATAGGATTTCTTGCAATTTAGAAAACCTTTAGTAGAATCAACAATTAGAGGAGTTCTACTTATCTCTTTCTTGTAGCCTAGCTCCCCCTTAATGATTGCACATGTCCTGGACATCTTTTGCTTGATATTCTTTCCATCCACATCTATCTACATGTGTATGATCCTAAAGATGAACACTTTGTTCCAATCCTAAGTCTGTAACAATTTCTATCCAAGCACCATAAATGAGTGTGGCCACTTGGACTGTCCTGTAAAACAAAATCTATTTTACCTTAGGACCCCAATAGATATTGGGTCCTAGGTTCTTATTAGCCTCAAAATGACCTTGCCTTCCTGCAGATTTCCTAACGGGAAGACTAACTTTTGCTTTGGCCACATATGGATTGTGTCAGCAATCTAGGGGAAAATGGCCCACTTTACCACAACACCAACACTCATGAATATTATATTTTCTCTTTTGAGCAGGTCTGGCAATTGGGTTAACTATAAACTGAACAGAAGAAAGAGTAGCTTCCTTGTTCTTATTTCTCTCAGCTACACTTTGACTGAAGGTAGGTCTGGCAGAAGAAGAGCTCGGTTTTTCATGAGGTCTACCACCAGCAGTCTTCTTTGTAGAGGACATGCTGTTGATGGCCTCAGAAATACCCAAGTCTGGCTTGCTAGCACACTTCCCCTTGGTCAGAGTGTGTGCTGGGAGATCTTGAGAAAATGCCACTGCCTTACTCATGTGTGAGGGGGCTGGAGCACTAAATACAAAAGGTCCATGATGGGCCTTTTGGACTTCTTCATGGGGAGCCATCTGTGCACTCAATCTCATGCCCATTCTTCTTCCAATGTAAGGTACATTTATATTCTTACAAGGAAGATTCCCATTTCTCCAGTGACCATACATGCAATCCTGCTCATACATATTGGATGGGAGAATTATCTTTTGAAAGGTTGATTGAGGCTTAACAGGAGCTTTGCCTTTCCCTTTGGAAAGGTCAATTATGGAATTCCACTTGGATTCTGATTTTCTCTTGAGGGAATCTATCTTAGAGAAATTAGCTACAATTCTCTTCTGCCACTCAAGTTTCTTCTCAAGATCAAGAATAATAGAGTCCGTATTTTTTATTGACTCAATATGGATGTCTACCATGGTCTTTAGATGACCAACTTCCCTCATTTTTAGATTCAGCAAAGATGTTGTCTCATCCTGCTGGGAAGCAGCTAGCTTCAAGGAGGCAATTTCCTCAGCTTCTTTCTTAACAAGCAACTTGCTTTCCTTGAAAGCTTTCAGAAGTGCACCATGATATTCAATCTATTGATTGATATCATCTTCTGTCAAAGGACCCTCATCATTACTTGATGAGGATGCCTCAGAGTCTGGACTGGACTCATAGACAGGTACTGTAACATCCCTCATACTTCTAGACCCCTAGGATGGTTTTCTCATGAATGGGTCATGACAAAACCCTGGGAATTACCAAAAGGTTGGGGTGAACTTGGGAATTAGAGTGTGAATCACCTTGGGCTGCAAATAGTGAGTTGCAGTTATTATGACATTTTGAAAACATTCGGCCTCTTGTAGAACCTGTAAAATTCGGAAAATGGAGCAAATTCATCAAACTAGGCTCAGGGTGTTGAGTGCGTTGGGTGCACTCAACACCATGGGCTGATTGGCGTTGAGTGCGTCGAGTGCACTCAACGCCATTTTTCTTAGAAAGATTTCTGGCCGATTTAGGCATTGAGTGTGGTGTCTTGACTCAATGCCATTGACTGATTGGCATTGAGTGAGCTGAGTTCACTCAATGCCATTTTACTTGGAAATAGTTCATACTGATTTAGGCGTTGAGTGTGTTGACTGCACTCAACGCTTTTGCCTTAAAAGAATTCGTCATGCTCAGTAAGAGTTCATCGATTAGAGAGAATTCATCAAACTCAGCAAGAGTTCATCGAATTGAGTGTATTCGTCAAAATCAGTAATGAATTCGTAGAGCTTAGCAAATATTCGTCGAACGGAGTAAGTGCTGAACAGGGTCCAAAGTTAGTCGAACAGAGTTTGATGAACGGACTTCGACAAACGGAGCAAGGTTGCTGAATAAGTTTCAGCCTTCATCGAACGGGGCATATTCATCGTACGAGGTTCGACTAATAGTGCAAATTCGTTGAGCGGTGTTCGACGAATGGAATAAATTCGTCGAACGGAGTTCAATGAATGGGGAAATTTCGTCGAACGGAGTTCGACGAATAGAACAAATTCGTCAAACTAAGCCTCTAGAGTTGGTGATTTGGAGGAGAGAGAGAAGCTAGAGATTAATGTCCATTATGGCCATAGAGGCTCCATAACCCCCACTTTTATGGGGCTTTTATTCCTTTCAGGGAGAGGTGAAGTTTTTCTGGAGGAGGGCGGCCATTAATTTGGTTCAACACCCTTAATTTGGTTGAAACCGAAGGAAAGAAATTAATGTTCATTAGTGGAGATTAATGATATTTGGGAGTTACAAGCCTCCTCTCCCAAATTCCCTCTTTAAGGACCATTTCCAGATCAAGGGAAAGCGTTTCCCCCGATTACTTCACTTTTCCATTGAGGTTGGTGTAGAAGTTGTAGAGGAGAAAAGTTTGGTGGTTGGAAATAGGGAGGAGGCAGAGCACACGTCTTCAGGCCGAAAATCAGGTCCTCCTCTACACCTTCTTCATGGGTTAGATCTTAGGAATCTTTAGAGATGAGAATCGGGCTCAATTGAGCACGATCTAGTGGAATTTTTCCACAAGTTTTTCATGAAAATGAGGGTGTCGGGTTCACCGGAATCCGCCGTCTCCGGCAGCCAAACCACCTCCGACCGATAGCCCTCACCTCAACGGAGGTGGTGGTGGCAATGGTTGGTCGGGGATGTGGTCGGAGGGCCGGCAAGTGGACTTGGAGTTTGTTATAGGTCGGGTAGATCTGGTCTGTTGGCCAGAGGAAGAAGAAAGCCAGCCGCCATCCGATCTTGCTTTAAGATCTGTGAAGATCTTAATGAATTAAATTTTGTTTATGTATAATTCTGTCACAGAAAATTACTTATCTTAGGATTTAAATTAAAAATACTTAGAGGCCTTTTATGAAAAGGTGGTTAACATTAAATTTGTAGCCCTTTGGATCTAGTTTATTTTAAAATTGATTTGAACCAATTTGGAGTTCAGTTCAAAACACATCACTCATTTTGGTGAGGTCTATACTTAGGGTTGATCAGAGATTGTTTGGGGTGCCCCGATCAATCCTGGCCTCCAAATGACTTGAAATTTGGAGCATGGGCCATTCATATCTAGTTATATAATATATACAAAAATGGGAATTCTTGGAAAACATTTTCCTATAGTTTTTGTAACAATTTAATAAACATTGTATGATTTGTTTAGAGGGTCTAAAGACCTCTAAACCCACCACAATTTTGGTGGCTATCTCTTAGGGTTAATTTATGACTCTGAAAAAAATATCAGCCCAATTGGGTTTGAATTGAATAGGTTTTGGTGAGACTAAAGTATGGCCCTTAAGGATAAATTCGGGCAAAAGGGTACTTGGGGAAGGGAGAGGTCAATCCTCACCCAAATGGGTTGGGAATTTGGCCAGAGCCTCAAGGTCGGTTAAATTACCCTCACTTGGAGTTTGGGGTCGAATAGGGTGGATTTGTCCTAGGACCCTAGTTCAAACCCTAAGGTTGAATCTTGGGGGGTTTGTGAAGGACATGGGGTGGTATGTCCTTGTATGGACTTGGTGTTTAGTTCATGAGATCTTAGGGTGGTGAAATGTCCTAGGAAGGAATTTGGTAACATTTAAACTTAGACACACAACTTAAATCATTTAGAGATTGTTAGGCCTATACCTTTTAGGGAAATATTGAAGGGTCATATGTTCTTGGATCTTCATGAGATTTTGGTAGGGGTAATTTTATAGTAATATTAGTCTCTGGAATTTGTTGTAGGATGTTTGGAAGACTTTAGCTCATACTTATAATTATAACCTTTATGTCGCCCTATGTAAGACATTAATAAAATCATGGTTAAACTAACTTAGAACGTTATGAAACTTAGTCAATAGTGTTTTATGATCATTAAAAGGCTCTGGTAATTTTTATATAATTTTTGGACTATGATTTATGTTACTCCCTTTATTAACAGTAATTATTAGAATTACCATAAATTAATTATTTAAAGGTTCTTACATTTATAAAAATCTGTGAAATTTGGTATTCACTAATATTTTGCTAATATATAGTGTTCATATTTTTTTTGGGTGGCCATAACATAAGGAAATCTAGTACTTCATGATCAAAATTACTCATAACCTAACTTTTGGGGAAATTTAATAAATGCCAAATTAATTAGAAAAATTACAAGTTTTTGGATTTGGGCTAATTGTGTCATGATAGACCCATAATAATTATCTTAGGGCATTTGTATGAAAAATTGGAGTACCTTCTATCATCCACATCATATAACTTAGGTTGGTCTGCATTTAGTAAAACTACAGAAATTGTGATAATATGAGGAATGGACATATGGAGATGGGGTTATTAGTTTACTGATCTTGGTAAAGTGAAAAAGGGAAAAATAGAGCTTCATTAGGAGTCATGATGAGGAGAGGATTGGGTTGACTAGTGTTAAGAGGTGTTTGGGATCGATGAAAGATTGTCTATCCTATGGAGAGAGAGAGAGTCAAAATACACTAGGGTTATATCCAAAAAAATTTTAAAAGGGACCGGGAATTGGGTAATAACCAATAATAGTAAGTGCCTTGCGAAAAGGAGCTTTGGGCTTCAGCCCATCGTAGTTCCTAGTGCCCCCGAGAGCCCTTCACAAGGAATGCCCTGGATAGTCCAAGGTTAACGTAAGCCGTAAGACTAAATGGATTATAAGAGTAATTAGAAAAACACTAGGATTACACATATACTCACATTCCCCCGGTGTTTTGGGAGTTAGGTTGTGTCTCACGAGCGGTAGGCTCGGTGGTTTTGGTGATGGGCAGGTTAGCCCTGCAAGCCGATGGCTCTGTAGTTATTTGTGACGGACGGGATAGTCCGGGGAGTTTTGGCTCGGTAGGATAATATATTAATATTGCATGTGCATAAAATAAAAAAGGTGGTGGGTCTTTGGTATTGGAAAGTCATCGCACCGACACCAATACATTGACTCGACAAGTGTGGTTTAGCACTTGGCCAAATAAAGTCTGGTGCGCTAGCCGACAAGAGTATACAGGAGCTCCGCTTAGTGAACAAGTGTTGAGGCATACGATAGGTCTGACTGGTAGTGCTGATACCAGTTTAGGGGTAGGCGAGGCCTAACCCACCACTTCGGTTTGCCACTACGGAGGTATCCTGGGAGGTTAGGCTCTATAAAGGGGGAACTAAAGGTTTGTGCGCACAGTGTCGAGTGTGTGTATTGCACTTACATGTTCACATCATAGCATACTTGCATGAAATAGCATAATAATTGCATATAACCCTTGACACATATTGTATAAATTGGTATGGGACTCTTTATACAATAGGCATTGCAAAACGACCCCTTGGTCTATAGGTTTGTATGGGCATTCCTATTGGTCATGGTTAGTTAGTTTACCTTCATGTACTATTACTTGCTTACCTTGTTCTTGTTTATATTGCTTACCTTCTATTAGCTGCTTACTTATACTTGCTGTGGTTTATACTTACGATATACTAGTTCCGCCGTCACATGCTTACTTTGTTACTGTCCACCTTAAATACCTTCCCTTTCCTTCTCCCTGCTCGGTGCCTAAGAGCCATGAGGGAGGGATGGGGGATGAAAGGACTTAGTCTTTCAGACTAACGGTCGTTGACCAAATCATTTTAGGGGATCCTGTAGCCAAACCAGGAGATGCATCCCCAGAGGTCAGTGCGCTTGGAGACGATACAGTCTAGCACGAGAGTTCAGGCAGCAGGGACAGTGAGTCCCGATCATTAGTAGTTATTATAGTTTTTCTTCTGCGTTGAGTGACTTGTAGTGAGGATCATGATGTATCAGGCAGGAGCCCTCTTATTAGTACCCTGATTTATCATTATTGTGGACTCTCCCTTCGTTGAGATTTATTATATATATATGTGATCTTGTGGACTTGGACTTATACTGTTCATTTGTACTTCTACTCTCTTCTGTGATCAGTATGGACGGTAGGATCGACGCTTTTGTTGGTACCCTAGTTTGATTTGAGTTTAGTCCTCTCCTTTGTGCCCCCTTGACCCAAGAAATATCTATGGTCAATGGTTAGGAGTCTAGCTGTAGAGTCCTCACTTTTCCAGATTGAGAATTTGGTTAAGTAGGTTTTTCGTTCGACTATGGTCGAACGCCGCTCGACTTTCGTCTATCGGCTGATCGACGATCGTCTATCAGTTGGTCGACGCTTTGTCTGCGCTGATAGTTCGACTATCTATTGATAGGTCGACTATCTGTTCTGCGCTGATAGTTCGACTATCTGTTGATAGGTCGACTATCTGTTCTGTGCTGATAGTTCGACTATCTGTTGATAGGTCGACTATCTGTTCTGCGCTGGTAGGTCGACTATCTGCTTGATAGGTCGACTATCTGTTTGCGCTTGATAGTTCGACTATCTGTCCTGATAGTTCGACTATCTGATAGTTCGACTATCTGTTCTGATAGGTCGACTATCTGCCGAGGTAGTTCGACTATCTTCTTCGATAGGTCGACTATCTGGATCGTTCGACTATCTGCCCGATAGATCGACGATCTCCGTGCGTCGGTCGACGATCTCCGAAGGTCGTTCGACGCTTTCTGCCTGCCTTTATATTTTGTATTTATTTATTATATTTAATTAATTAATACATTTTCTGGCACATTATTTTAAGCTGTATGATAAAATTACCAGGCAATATTTGCTCCATCCCTTTTGCCTGAGTCAAATCTTTTTAAGATAAAGTTGTTTGTCTTATTAGCTGTCTTTGTAAATTACTTTATCTGCTGACAGCCCTTTATAGCCGTTGGACTGAAAAGTCTTCTATTTGCTATAAAGAGATTATTTCTGATGTGACTTTATTTAGTCCTTCTGTTATTTGATTTAAGCCTGCAGCTTCTTAGAAAAAGGGTTATTCCTTTTATAGAATGTTTTGCTGCAGGGATGTTTCTGTCTTCTTGATATTTACAGCCCAGGTCTCAAGGCTCAGAAGAAGACAAATAATTCAAATGGAAGAGAGCCGTTGCTTGCTGCTATTATATAAAGGACCCTTTGAAGAAGGATTCAAGCTAGCTAATAGCTAACCAGTAGTTCATTCAAGCTTTCAAGCTTTCTGCTCTCAGCAAACTCCATCTAACTGAGAAGTGTTAAGATCTTCATCTCTTCTTCAACCTGAGTT
Source organism: Platanthera zijinensis (assembly GCA_039513925.1). NCBI lineage: Eukaryota > Viridiplantae > Streptophyta > Magnoliopsida > Asparagales > Orchidaceae > Platanthera > Platanthera zijinensis. Next base: position 71,009,848 of record CM077093.1, read on the forward strand.
CTCCTGCTTTCAGGAAGTTCAAACTCAGAGATTCTTTGAAGAAGAAGAAGAAGAAGATAGCTGCTTGAAGAGATTTCATTTTATTATTTATTTTCTTCCTGTAGCTTTTTCCTTCAGAACTTTCTGAAGAGTTTTCTGCACTGAAGCAAGACTTCACCTGGACATCTTTGAGCCAGGGGGAGACTTGATTCTTTAGAGCATTCTAGCTCAGTGCAAGCTTTTGTGCTTCTCTAATCTATTGTAAAATAGAGAAGACATCTTAACCTTCTTCCCCCTCCTGTACAGGGTTATTACTCCCTTCAAAAGTATCCCTTGGTGGCAGGGCACCTGATCAAAAACCTGTGCTTGGTTTTTAGACACCTGATCAAAAGTCTAAAGGGTTTCTGAATCTACCTGAAGCAGATTCTGTTGGTGGCAGGGCACCTGATCAAAAACCTGAGTGGATTCCTACCGTGTGGGTAGAAGAGTGGATGTACCCAAGTTGTTTGGGGAACCACTATAAATTTCCTTGTGTCGTCTGGATTCCATTGTTTAATTCCTGTATTGTGGCTGTGATTAGATATAACTAGGTTGCTAGTTGCTGATTAGATTTTTCCAAGCCTTAACTGTAATTACAGTTAGCTTGAGTTTGTGCACTCCACTTGTGTTAGGCTCTAGGGTTAAATCTATATCTATAATCTTTCATTCCGCACTTCACTCCAAGGGAGTTGGGTAGACCATTAAGTTTTGTCTAGTGCAAAATTTGATAACTCTATTCACCCCCCCTCTAGAGTAGTATCTATCCCTTCACTTTCAATTGGTATCAGAGGGAGGTTGACTGACTGAATAGGCTAACACCTAAGTCACAAGATCCTGATAGATACCAAAGCTTATAGATATTCACTATCATGGCCCAGTCTAAGGATTATTCAAGCACCAGACCTCCAGCATGCAACTTAGCTAAGTTTGGCATCTGGAAGGCAAGGATCAAACTTTATATGAATTCTATTGATGAAAGTATTTTTGCTTCTATTTTGTCAGGTCCCCCAAGAGCACCTGCTGCTGCCACTGCCTCGTCATCTGATATGAGTGCAGTGCCTCCTCCAGATTATAATGATGAATACAAGAAGGCTAAAATAGCAGATGCCAAGGCAATGAACATACTGGCTCAGACAATGTCTGATGAGGTGTTCCAGAAAGTTGCTGACTGCTCCTCAGCAAAGGCCATGTGGGACACACTGAACCAGATTGTAGCTGGTTCAGCTGATGAAAGGAAGGACAGAAGGTCCAACCTGATCTCACAGTACGAGAACTTCAAGAAAACTGATGCTGAATCAGTTGAAGCTATGTACACCAGGCTCAGCTCAATCATCAATGAGCTGAGAACCCTGGACAAGGACATATCATTGACAGAGGTCAATGATAAGATTCTTATGTGCTTCCCTAGCACATGGGATCTAAGAATCTGGCCCATCAAAGAAGCCATAAGTACTAATGAGATCTCAACTGAAGCCCTTCTCGGCAAGCTCAAGTCTTTTGAGCAAGTGCTGAAGACAAGAGAAGCAGAAGCTGAAGCCAAGACCCCCACTCCAACAAGAAAAGAACAATCTCTAGCTCTTAAGGCTGCAGATGTTTCTGAAGGCAACCAATCTAATGAGGAACTTATGGCATTGTTTGCCAAAAGGTTTCTCAAGATGGGGAGAAAGGAGTTCAGAAAGAAGTCTTCACGCTATGAAGACAAACCAAGGTATGATCGCTCTCCTGCTAAAGAAATTATATGTTATGGTTGCAGGAAGCCTGGACACATCTTGCTAGAGTGTCCAGAGGAGAAGAACAAAGAAAAGAGAAAAGATAAAGAACAGCACAGGAAGCACTCCAAGCCATCCTCCTACAAAAATAAAAAGAAGGAGAGAGGTTTCATTGCTGAAACCTGGAGTGATTCTGATGAAGAATCCTCCTCATCAAGCTCCAGTGAAGATGAGGAAGAGAAGAAGGCAAAAGAAGTTTGCCTGATGGCAATAGATGCCTGCAGCAACCACTTTGCTGTAGAGAGTTCTGATTCTGATGAAGAGATGCCTACAGAAGATGAGGTACTTTCTTCTTAAGATTTTACTTCAGAAGAATTTAAAGTAGAATTTAAATCTTTATGCTTAGATTTAATTAGCTCAGAAAAGGAAATAAAAGAACTTAGAAATAGGTTAGCTGACTCAGAATCAATAGCCTCTGAAAACATTAGGTTAAAGGAAGAACTCACTACTTGTAGTGAAGAAATCAAATTTCTTAAAATAGAGTTAGCTAAGTCTAAGAGATTAGAAGAATCCCTTAATGGTAGAAGCCTTAAGCTGTTAGAAATTACCAGCATGACTAACACTAGGTCAGGTAATGATAAACTAGGCTTAGGAGCTTCTCCTAGTGAACCCCCAGTCATTCTTAAAAATAACCTTTCAACTCCAGTGAACTTCATTTCAGCTAGTGGAAAGAAGAACACTGAGCAAGTAAACCTTGTTAATAAAACCTTAAATAAAGCTAAGAGAGAAAAGAGAAAGAAGTTTCTTAAAGAAATGCAAAGAGCGTCGAACGCCGCTCGACGATCGGAAGCTCCATGGTCGAACGAAGGTCGACGATCTCAGCACCCATCGTCGAACGTTGATCGACGATTTCAATATGATTTTCAAAATAACAATCAATTCCATAGAAACCTAAATAAGAATAGAAACCCTAGGTTTGTTGACCCATCATCAGCATGGAGAATCCCACCTAGGAGATCTCACCCACTAGGTTATCACCCTCAGCCTGCATTCTCATACATTTCCAGTTTTTCTTATGTGAAAAACAAGGGACCCAAGGTTACCTGGGTCCACTCTGTCTAAAAAATTGTCTTGCAGGTGAAGGCCTATCCAATCACTCAAAATAAGTGGTATTTGGATAGTGGATGCTCTAAGCATATGACAGGAAATAAAGATCTACTGTCAAAGTTCAAAGCTAAGCTCGGCCCAAAGGTTATCTTTGGAGACTCCAGCTGTGGTCAGACAGAAGGCTATGGCAAGATCACAATTGGAGCAGTTACTTTCAAGAGAGTTGCTTATGTCAATGGACTGAAGCACAATTTGATTTCAGTTAGCCAGCTGTGTGATGCTGGCTACCAGGTTTCATTTTCTAACTCCTCTTGCAGTATTACTTTAAATAATAATATTGTTTTAGTAGGTATTAGAATAGGTAACATTTACTTAGTAGATTTCAATTCATCTCACTCTGAAATCTGCCTGTTTAATGAAGTAACCCTTAATAATAATTCCCTATGGCATAAAAGGCTTAGTCATGTAAACCTTAAAAATATATCTAGGTTATCTAAGCACAACCTTGTTAGAGGTTTACCTTCTTGCCCCTACAAGAAGGAGAGCCTATGCAAGGCTTGTCAGCTAGGCAAGCAAACCAAGAATTCTTTTAAATCTGTAAATAAAAGTGATTCTCCTAGGATCCTGTATTTATTACATTTGGACCTTTTTGGCCCAATAAATGTACAGAGTTTAGGAGGGAAGTATTACACATTAGTAATTGTAGATGACTTCTCTAGGTTCAGTTGGGTTTTCTTTTTGAGAACTAAGTCTGATAACTTCAAAGCCCTTACAGACTTTCTATTATGTGTGCAGACTGAGTACTCTACTCATGTGGCCTTGATCAGAAGTGATCATGGTACTGAGTTTGACTCTCTTCTCATGCAAGAATTCTGTGAGAGAGAAGGTATCAAACATAGTTTCTCAGCTCCTAGAACTCCTCAACAAAATGGGGTAGTTGAAAGGAAAAATAGAACACTCATTGAAGCTGCTAGCACATTGTTGGCAGATGCTAACATGCCTCTATCCTATTGGGCAGAAGCTGTTAGTACAGCCAACTATGTCTTGAATAGAAGTTTGATACACAAACTTAAGTGTAAAACTCCTTATGAGTTGCTTAAAGGAAAGAAACCAAAAATTAATTACTTTAGAGTTTTTGGCTGTATTGTGTATATTCATAATAATAATAAAGAATATATTAGAAAGTTTGAAGCAAAAGCTTCAATGGGAATCATGCTTGGATATTCCCAAGTAAGCAAAGCTTATAGGGTTTATAACAAATCAACCTGTAAGATTGAAGAATCTGTGCATGTGACTTTTGATGAGTCTCAGATGTTTTACAAGGAGAAAGAAAATTCTCCTTCCTCAAGTTCTTTGCAGGTACATGATGCCCCTAAAGAAATTCTTCAACTTTCAACTCTTCAGATCACTGAATCAGACAGTGATGAAGACATTACTGAAGCTGTTGAAGCTGTTGTTGTTCCACCAACAGTAGATCAAATTCCTCCTGAGGAATTAATCCCAACTGTTGCTGAAGATCACATCCCTCCTGCTGATATTGTCACACTTAGAGATCACCCCACATCTCAAGTGATTGGAGACATATCAGCTGGTGTGCAAACAAGACATCAATTAAGACAGGATGTGATGCATGCTTGTTTCCTCTCACAGGTTGAGCCCCTCACCTTTAAAGATGCAGAGCTAGATCCCCACTGGATCATTGCAATGCAAGAGGAGCTCAATCAGTTTGAGAGATGTAAAGTTTGGACTTTGGTTCCAAGACCTAAAGGCCAACTGATCATAGGCACCAAGTGGGTGTATAGAAACAAGTTAGATGCAAATGGAATTATAGTAAGGAATAAAGCTAGGCTTGTAGCTCAGGGCTACAGACAGGAGGAAGGTATAGACTATGACCAAACCTTTGCTCCTGTTGCAAGGCTAGAAGCAATAAGGATCTTCTTGGCCTATGCAGCCTACATGAAGTTTAAGGTGTTCCAAATGGATGTCAAAAGTGCATTCCTAAATGGTGAGCTTAAGGAAGAGGTGTTTGTTGAACAACCACCAGGGTTTGTTTCTTCAACTCAGCCCTCACATGTGTTTAAGTTGCAAAAAGCTCTTTATGGACTAAAGCAAGCTCCTAGGGCCTGGTATGAGACCTTAGCTAGTTTCCTGTTAGAGCACAACTTTACTAGGGGAGTAGTTGATAGAACCCTTTTCGTCAAGCATCACAAGGACACAATCCTGTTAGTTCAGGTGTATGTAGATGATATTATTTTTGGCTCCACTGATCCCAAACTTTGCAAAAGGTTCTCTGACCTGATGCACTCTAAGTTTGAGATGAGTAGCATGGGTGTGCTGTCTTACTTTCTTGGTCTCCAAGTTAAGCAAGATGCTGATGGTATCTTCATCTCCCAATCCAAATATGCCAAGGAATTGGTAAAGAAATTTGGGATGGCTGATGCTTCAGCAATGCCTATACCCATGGCTACTAATGTAGTTATTGATTCTGATGATCACGGCAAGCCAGTTGATCAAAAGAATTATAGGGCCATTGTTGGTTCCCTATTATATCTAACTGCAAGTAGGCCAGATATAATGTTTGCTACATGCCTTTGTGCTAGATTCCAGGTCAACCCCAAGGAATCTCATCTGATTCTTCTAAAGAGAATCCTGAGATACCTGAAGGGATGTCCAGATCTAGGACTTTGGTACCCAGCTGAGTCAGAGTTTGAATTAATTAGATATTCTGATTCTGATTATGCTGGTTGCAGAGTTGACAGGAAGAGCACCTCAGGAACTTGCCAGTTCCTGGGAGAGAGATTGGTCTCTTGGTTCTGTAAGAAGCAGGCTTCTGTCTCAACTTCAACTGCAGAGGCTGAATATATAGCAGCTGCCAGTTGTTGTTCACAGATCCTGTGGATTCAAAACCAGCTTGTGGATTATGGTTACTCACACAAGAACACCAAGATCATGTGTGATAGTACCAGTGCTATCTCAATTGCACAAAATCCAGTGCACCACTCTAGAACGAAGCACATTGAGATTAGGCACCATTTCCTGAGAGATTGTGTGGAAAAGAACAAGATCTGTCTTGAGTTCATATCCACTGAGTTTCAGAGAGGTGATATATTCACCAAGCCTTTAGATGAACAGAAGCATCTGTTCTTTTTAGTTCAACTAGGCATGATCAATGGACGAGACTAAGTGTGACTTTATCTGCCTATATTGAGATCTGTTTGAAGATAGTCGAACGACGTTCGAAGATAGTCGAACGGTTTAAGCCTATCGTCGACCTCTGGTTAATGATAGCTTATCTGTTTGAAGATCGTCGATCGACGTTCGACCATCGTCGAACAGGTCGAGCTCATCGTCGATCTCTGGATGACGATAGCCTGTTGTTTGAGAAGCCAGAAATAGTCGAACGATTGTCCGACTACTCTGCTTCTGAGCCGATCGTCGAACGACCGTTCGACCATCGGGTCTAGATCTTTTTAATAGACTGACTATATCCGGTCTGATATAAAGCCGATAGTCGACCTAGGTCAAAAGATCTTTTGCTTTATCGTCGACGGAGCGTGCCCTTTCGCATTCTGCTTTCCCGCTTGCGATTTTCTGCCGCTTCGTCCCCTTCGTCTTCTTCGTCCTTCTCGCGTTTCTCCAGCGAATCCATGGCGGTCTCTCCAGCAGTTCTGGCCGTCGTCAAGTTTGATGCAGGATTTAGCGTGGATTTTGAAGCTTTCAGCAGCTGTGATGCAGGAATCGTAGAAGTTCTACAGCTGTGCAGGGATCAAGGTTTAGAGAAGTTAATGTCTGCAAGGATTAAGATCAACATTCCAGAAATCAAAGAATGGGCTTTCACGTCGTCTTCCACAGACGAATCGATGACTGGTACCATCGGCGGAGAAGAGGTACTCCTGACTCCGGCCGTTTTATCTGATGTTTTTGATTTAGTTAATGGTGACGAGGATTATGAGCAAGATGCTCAGGAATTCGGAAGAATGCTTGTTGAGCTGGGACATGCAGAGGGCATTCCCACGAAGCTGCTCAAAGTGAATTTTCCTTTCAAAATCAAGTTTCTGGCTGAGATAGTAGGAAAAGTGCTCCTGGGCAAGCACTCTGCCCACGATAATATAACAAGGCAGCAATTCGCACTCATGTGTGCAATTGTTAATCGAAAAAGGATCAATTGGGCAGCAGTGATGTTTGATTTAATAAGGAAAAAGAATGGCAAGAAAGAAGTCACCCTAGGAAGGGTTATCGGAATTTTCCTAAAGGAAAGATTCCCCCATCTGCTGAGTTCAACTGCAACTACAATCAACGCCAGCAAGAAGATGGATCCCCATCTGTTCTCAAAGTGGAAGAGAACGTTTGTGAAACTTGCTCCAGCAACATCTGAGGACACAAGGACTGTATGAGTCGCTCCTCACCATGGTGAAGCTGGCTCAGCTCTTCCTTCCTCTTCCTCTGTATTGTTGTCTGCCTCAGTTGAAGTTCCATCAACTTCAGCTGAAGTACGACCCTCTTCCTCTGCTGCTCCAGAAACAACTATGGTTGTTCCTCTTTCCCCTCCAGCCTCTCCTCTACCTACTCATCTGGCTAGGATATCTGCTCCTAGCTTCAATTTGTTAGGATCAGAGAGAATTCCTACTCCTCCTGTATCTCCAATTCATTCCCCAATTAACTCTCCTGCTCCATCTCCAGTTCGATCCCCTGTCCACATCATTTCTCATCCCAGCACCTCTCCCATATCTGCTGCAGCTCCATCCACCTCTCATCCTTCATCTGTTGAGATCTCTCCTGAGCTTATCTCCCGCATTGTGGAGCTGATTACCCCGTCAATCAAAACCATGATTGAAGAGGCAATCGCTCCCCTTGCAGCCTCCATTGATCTCTTAACTACCTCCATCAAATCCCTTTCAAAATCTGCTGAGCCATCTTCCTCTAGGGGCCTGGTTTCAGTAGCCACTGAAATCAGGCAGGGGGAGATGTTCCATGAAGATGCCTCAGACCATCCTGCCTCCCCTCCAGCTATAAAAGATACAGTTATGACTGCCCAGGAAGAATCTGCTCAAGCTGAGATAGAAATAGCTCCAGTTTTGTCTGATAAGGAAATAACAGATGGAATCATGTTGTCTGAATTTGCAGTGAAAGTTTGCCTGGAAGATCTTACCACTCCTGTGATTGCTAGATTCTTAGAAGGAATTATAACTTCATATCTGAATGAATCATGGGAATTGGTCAAATATGAAGGTAACTCATTTATTCGTTTTGTTGATGAGTCGATTAATTTGTTAGTTTGTGAATTCCTGGAAGGAATGATTTCTGTTTATTTAGCAGATCTATATTCATAATTCTACAGATGATATTAGAGAGGATTTATCTGCCCAGATAATAAAAATTGTTTCTGAAGCTGCCCCAAGTATTCCTGATATTCCAGTAGATCCCGAACTGGAATCTTTTCTAGATGATAGAGATGAATCTGAAAATCAAGATAAAGTCAAAGAAGACACTCCCGTTCTGAGTGTGGAAGAAGTTCAAGCAAGAGCTGCCTGGGTTTTGAGAGTACAATCTTTAGAAGAGAAAGAAAAGGAATTGCAAGTTGAAAAGTCAACCATCTGGGATGACTCTCCAGGGTTGGACTTAGATTCCCTTCTGGCTCTGGATGCCATGGAAGAGGAAAGAGAAAAATCTGCTCTTAAGCTTAAAGAAAAGGCTGTTTCAGAAGCCTATGATCCATATGAAAATCCTCCATCATCTCCCTCTGATGATGAGGATGATTCTGATGTTTCTGAGAAGTCAAAGAAAAAGAAAGCTGCTTTAAAGAAAAGGAAAGCTCCTGCTCCTCCTCCTCCAAGTAAAGATAATGACATTCCCTATTATATTCTGAAGGGCATTGACCCTAAATCCAAGGAATTTCAGCACTTGATGTGGTTTTCAAAGAATCAGCAGAAAGAAAGAAAAAGAACTAAGAGGTATGATAGTCCTGTCTCAAGATGGACTCCCAGAGGTCCTCCTCCTCCTCCTCCAGTTGCAGGAGCCTCTGGGAACCTATCAGCTAATCCTGCTGCCTCTTCTGGAAGATCTGCTTCTTTTCAGCCCCAACCAAGACAAAGTTATCAAAGCTCGCAAGGCAAATCGCTTTCTGGTTCTCAAAGACAAGTGAAGGAGGCTGTGGTTCAAAGACCAACCTTTTCCCTTCCTCCTTCTCCAAAGAAAAGAATTCCATCTTCAATACCAGTTCTGTCTGAGAAAAGTGATTCGGAAGATAAAGTATCTGAGGCTGCTCCTCCTGAGTCTGTTTATGAAAATCCAGAGCTTGATCCTAATTTTAGGATGGCTCGTTTCCAAGAACTAGTAGGAGCAGCTCAAATTAGAAAAGCTAGAGCCGAAGGAAAAGATACGACAGGTTTAACTACCATGTCTGTTTACAAAAAGAAAGAGCTTGAAAAGTTCCAGGTGAATCCTGAGGTTTTTGACCCATCCAAATACATGGAAAAGCATCCGGAAGTTGTAGTCCCAAGAGCTACAGAATTGAAGATCATTGGGGTGCAGGACTTAAAGCTAACAAAGAAAGAATCAGATGATCCGTTAAGGAAAATATCTTTTGTTTCTAGCTCCTCTGTATCTAAGCCTGACTCTGTTGATCCATAGTTTAATTAACTGCTGTGCTATATTTGTTTATCTGTTTGATAATCTACTAGTTATTTCCTGTATGTTTTAGTGTTCTATAGCTAGCTGTTTGTTTTAGTTTTTGAGAGACTTAACTCAAATAGGGGGAGATTGTTGGTACCCTAGTTTGATTTGAGTTTAGTCCTCTCCTTTGTGCCCCCTTGACCCAAGAAATATCTATGGTCAATGGTTAGGAGTCTAGCTGTAGAGTCCTCACTTTTCCAGATTGAGAATTTGGTTAAGTAGGTTTTTCGTTCGACTATGGTCGAACGCCGCTCGACTTTCGTCTATCGGCTGATCGACGATCGTCTATCAGTTGGTCGATGCTTTGTCTGCGCTGATAGTTCGACTATCTGTTGATAGGTCGACTATCTGTTCTGCGCTGATAGTTCGACTATCTGTTGATAGGTCGACTATCTGTTCTGCGCTGATAGTTCGACTATCTGTTGATAGGTCGACTATCTGTTCTGCGCTGGTAGGTCGACTATCTGCTTGATAGGTCGACTATCTGTTTGCGCTTGATAGTTCGACTATCTGTCCTGATAGTTCGACTATCTGATAGTTCGACTATCTGTTCTGATAGGTCGACTATCTGCCGAGGTAGTTCGACTATCTTCTTCGATAGGTCGACTATCTGGATCGTTCGACTATCTGCCCGATAGATCGACGATCTCCGTGCGTCGGTCGACGATCTCCGAAGGTCGTTCGACGCTTTCTGCCTGCCTTTATATTTTGTATTTATTTATTATATTTAATTAATTAATACATTTTCTGGCACATTATTTTAAGCTGTATGATAAAATTACCAGGCAATATTTGCTCCATCCCTTTTTCCTGAGTCAAATCTTTTTAAGATAAAGTTGTTTGTCTTATTAGCTGTCTTTGTAAATTACTTTATCTGCTGACAGCCCTTTATAGCCGTTGGACTGAAAAGTCTTCTATTTGCTATAAAGAGATTATTTCTGATGTGACTTTATTTAGTCCTTCTGTTATTTGATTTAAGCCTGCAGCTTCTTAAAAAAAGGGTTATTCCTTTTATAGAATGTTTTGCTGCAGAGATGTTTCTGTCTTCTTGATATTTACAGCCCAGGTCTCAAGGCTCAGAAGAAGACAAATAATTCAAATGGAAGAGAGCCGTTGCTTGCTGCTATTATATAAAGGACCCTTTGAAGAAGGATTCAAGCTAGCTAATAGCTAACCAGTAGTTCATTCAAGCTTTCAAGCTTTCTGCTCTCAGCAAACTCCATCTAACTGAGAAGTGTTAAGATCTTCATCTCTTCTTCAACCTGAGTTCTCCTGCTCCCACGAAGCTGCTCAAAGTGAATTTTCCTTTCAAAATCAAGTTTCTGGCTGAGATAGTAGGAAAAGTGCTCCTGGGCAAGCACTCTGCCCACGATAATATAACAAGGCAGCAATTCGCACTCATGTGTGCAATTGTTAATCGAAAAAGGATCAATTGGGCAGCAGTGATGTTTGATTTAATAAGGAAAAAGAATGGCAAGAAAGAAGTCACCCTAGGAATGGTTATCGGAATTTTCCTAAAGGAAAGATTCCCCCATCTGCTGAGTTCAACTGCAACTACAATCAACGCCAGCAAGAAGATGGATCCCCATCTGTTCTCAAAGTGGAAGAGAACGTTTGTGAAACCTGCTCCAGCAACATCTGAGGACACAAGGACTGTATGAGTCGCTCCTCACCATGGTGAAGCTGGCTCAGCTCTTCCTTCCTCTTCCTCTGCATTGTTGTCTGCCTCAGTTGAAGTTCCATCAACTTCAGCTGAAGTACGACCCTCTTCCTCTACTGCTCCAGAAACAACTATGGTTGTTCCTCTTTCCCCTCCAGCCTCTCCTCTACCTACTCATCTGGCTAGGATATCTGCTCCTAGCTTCAATTTGTTAGGATCAGAGAGAATTCCTACTCCTCCTGTATCTCCAATTCATTCCCCAATTAACTCTCCTGCTCCATCTCCAGTTCGATCCCCTGTCCACATCATTTCTCATCCCAGCACCTCTCCCATATCTGCTGCAGCTCCATCCACCTCTCATCCTTCATCTGTTGAGATCTCTCCTGAGCTTATCTCCCGCATTGTGGAGCTGATTACCCCGTCAATCAAAACCATGATTGAAGAGGCAATCGCTCCCCTTGCAGCCTCCATTGATCTCTTAACTACCTCCATCAAATCCCTTTCAAAATCTGCTGAGCCATCTTCCTCTAGGGGCCTGGTTTCAGTAGCCACTGAAATCAGGCAGGGGGAGATGTTCCATGAAGATGCCTCAGACCATCCTGCCTCCCCTCCAGCTATAAAAGATACAGTTATGACTGCCCAGGAAGAATCTGCTCAAGCTGAGATAGAAATAGCTCCAGTTTTGTCTGATAAGGAAATAACAGATGGAATCATGTTGTCTGAATTTGCAGTGAAAGTTTGCCTGGAAGATCTTACCACTCCTGTGATTGCTAGATTCTTAGAAGGAATTATAACTTCATATCTGAATGAATCATGGGAATTGGTCAAATATGAAGGTAACTCATTTATTCGTTTTGTTGATGAGTCGATTAATTTGTTAGTTTGTGAATTCCTGGAAGGAATGATTTCTGTTTATTTAGCAGATCTATATTCATAATTCTACAGATGATATTAGAGAGGATTTATCTGCCCAGATAATAAAAATTGTTTCTGAAGCTGCCCCAAGTATTCCTGATATTCCAGTAGATCCTGAACTGGAATCTTTTCTAGATGATAGAGATGAATCTGAAAATCAAGATAAAGTCAAAGAAGACACTCCCGTTCTGAGTGTGGAAGAAGTTCAAGCAAGAGCTGCCTGGGTTTTGAGAGTACAATCTTTAGAAGAGAAAGAAAAGGAATTGCAAGTTGAAAAGTCAACCATCTGGGATGACTCTCCAGGGTTGGACTTAGATTCCCTTCTGGATCTGGATGCCATGGAAGAGGAAAGAGAAAAATCTGCTCTTAAGCTTAAAGAAAAGGCTGTTTCAGAAGCCTATGATCCATATGAAAATCCTCCATCATCTCCCTCTGATGATGAGGATGATTCTGATGTTTCTGAGAAGTCAAAGAAAAAGAAAGCTGCTTTAAAAAAAAGGAAAGCTCCTGCTCCTCCTCCTCCAAGTAAAGATAATGACATTCCCTATTATATTCTGAAGGGCATTGACCCTAAATCCAAGGAATTTCAGCACTTGATGTGGTTTTCAAAGAATCAGCAGAAAGAAAGAAAAAGAACTAAGAGGTATGATAGTCCTGTCTCAAGATGGACTCCCAGAGGTCCTCCTCCTCCTCCTCCAGTTGCAGGAGCCTCTGGGAACCTATCAGCTAATCCTGCTGCCTCTTCTGGAAGATCTGCTTCTTTTCAGCCCCAACCAAGACAAAGTTATCAAAGCTCGCAAGGCAAATCGCTTTCTGGTTCTCAAAGACAAGTGAAGGAGGCTGTGGTTCAAAGACCAACCTTTTCCCTTCCTCCTTCTCCAAAGAAAAGAATTCCATCTTCAATACCAGTTCTGTCTGAGAAAAGTGATTCGGAAGATAAAGTATCTGAGGCTGCTCCTCCTGAGTCTGTTTATGAAAATCCAGAGCTTGATCCTAATTTTAGGATGGCTCGTTTCCAAGAACTAGTAGGAGCAGCTCAAATTAGAAAAGCTAGAGCCGAAGGAAAAGATACGACAGGTTTAACTACCATGTCTGTTTACAAAAAGAAAGAGCTTGAAAAGTTCCAGGTGAATCCTGAGGTTTTTGACCCATCCAAATACATGGAAAAGCATCCGGAAGCTGTAGTCCCAAGAGCTACAGAATTGAAGATCATTGGGGTGCAGGACTTAAAGCTAACAAAGAAAGAATCAGATGATCCGTTAAGGAAAATATCTTTTGTTTCTAGCTCCTCTGTATCTAAGCCTGACTCTGTTGATCCATAGTTTAATTAACTGCTGTGCTATATTTGTTTATCTGTTTGATAATCTGCTAGTTATTTCCTGTATGTTTTAGTGTTCTATAGCTAGCTGTTTGTTTTAGTTTTTGAGAGACTTAACTCAAATAGGGGGAGATTGTTGGTACCCTAGTTTGATTTGAGTTTAGTCCTCTCCTTTGTGCCCCCTTGACCCAAGAAATATCTATGGTCAATGGTTAGGAGTCTAGCTGTAGAGTCCTCACTTTTCCAGATTGAGAATTTGGTTAAGTAGGTTTTTCGTTCGACTATGGTCGAACGCCGCTCGACTTTCGTCTATCGGCTGATCGACGATCGTCTATCAGTTGGTCGATGCTTTGTCTGCGCTGATAGTTCGACTATCTGTTGATAGGTCGACTATCTGTTCTGCGCTGATAGTTCGACTATCTGTTGATAGGTCGACTATCTGTTCTGCGCTGATAGTTCGACTATCTGTTGATAGGTCGACTATCTGTTCTGCGCTGGTAGGTCGACTATCTGCTTGATAGGTCGACTATCTGTTTGCGCTTGATAGTTCGACTATCTGTCCTGATAGTTCGACTATCTGATAGTTCGACTATCTGTTCTGATAGGTCGACTATCTGCCGAGGTAGTTCGACTATCTTCTTCGATAGGTCGACTATCTGGATCGTTCGACTATCTGCCCGATAGATCGACGATCTCCGTGCGTCGGTCGACGATCTCCGAAGGTCGTTCGACGCTTTCTGCCTGCCTTTATATTTTGTATTTATTTATTATATTTAATTAATTAATACATTTTCTGGCACATTATTTTAAGCTGTATGATAAAATTACCAGGCAATATTTGCTCCATCCCTTTTGCCTGAGTCAAATCTTTTTAAGATAAAGTTGTTTGTCTTATTAGCTGTCTTTGTAAATTACTTTATCTGCTGACAACCCTTTATAGCCGTTGGACTGAAAAGTCTTCTATTTGCTATAAAGAGATTATTTCTGATGTGACTTTATTTAGTCCTTCTGTTATTTGATTTAAGCCTGCAGCTTCTTAAAAAAAGGGTTATTCCTTTTATAGAATGTTTTGCTGCAGAGATGTTTCTGTCTTCTTGATATTTACAGCCCAGGTCTCAAGGCTCAGAAGAAGACAAATAATTCAAATGGAAGAGAGCCGTTGATTGCTGCTATTATATAAAGGACCCTTTGAAGAAGGATTCAAGCTAGCTAATAGCTAACCAGTAGTTCATTCAAGCTTTCAAGCTTTCTGCTCTCAGCAAACTCCATCTAACTGAGAAGTGTTAAGATCTTCATCTCTTCTTCAACCTGAGTTCTCCTGCTTTCAGGAAGTTCAAACTCAGAGATTCTTTGAAGAAGAAGAAGAAGAAGATAGCTGCTTGAAGAGATTTCATTTTATTATTTATTTTCTTCCTGTAGCTTTTTCCTTCAGAACTTTCTGAAGAGTTTTCTGCACTGAAGCAAGACTTCACCTGTACATCTTTGAGCCAGGGGGAGCCTTGATTCTTTAGAGCATTCTAGCTCAGTGCAAGCTTTTGTGCTTCTCTAATCTATTGTAAAATAGAGAAGACATCTTAACCTTCTTCCCCCTCCTGTACAGGGTTATTACTCCCTTCAAAAGTATCCCTTGGTGGCAGGGCACCTGATCAAAAACCTGTGCTTGGTTTTTAGACAACTGATCAAAAGTCTAAAGGGTTTCTGAATTTACCTGAAGCAGATTCTGTTGGTGGCAGGGCACCTGATCAAAAACCTGAGTGGATTCCTACCGTGTGGGTAGAAGAGTGGACGTACCCAAGTTGTTTGGGGAACCACTATAAATTTCCTTGTGTCGTCTGGATTCCATTGTTTAATTCCTGTATTGTGGCTGTGATTAGATATAACTAGGTTGCTAGTTGCTGATTAGGTTTTTCCAAGCCTTAACTGTAATTACAGTTAGCTTGAGTTTGTGCACTCCACTTGTGTTAGGCTCTAGGGTTAAATCTATATCTATAATCTTTCATTCCGCACTTCACTCCAAGGGAGTTGGGTAGACCATTAAGTTTTGTCTAGTGCAAAATTTGATAACTCTATTCACCCCCCCTCTAGAGTAGTATCTATCCCTTCACTTTCAGCTTTGTAGTGACGACCTTCCCGGGTGTGTTGGTGTCATCGCAAAGCGACGGTTCTGGACATAAGACTCTGGTGGTTTAAAAGAAAAAAAAGAAATGGGGTCTTACAAACTAGTATCAGAGTGGAAAACATCGATCGAAAGAGTAGAATTCCACGAACCCTGGGTCACCCTTGCTTGAGTTTAATTTGGGGACAAACTAAGCAGCAGAAGCTGTGGTGTGCCCATATGGGAGATCACATATAATTGTCCACTTTTAACTAGGTTTGGGTTAAATTTTTTACAAATGGCCTTTGTCATGCACCCCCCGGCACATCCTACATCGTAAGGCAGAGCCCAGCAAACTCCAAATACTGCACCACCTCCCCCTCCTCCCACTCTGTTTCTACAGTCAGGGATGGGGCAGACTCTGATGGCCATTCTAGAGGTCTTCAGGGCCCAGTAGGCTCTGGCACCGCAGCCAAACCCGGAAGCCAATTAGTTGAGCATCTTCCGAGGACACTCTCACCCATCTTACATTGGGACGGAGTTGGTCATACGGACAGAAGAGTGGCTTGATATAATGTTTGAGATGATAACTGGGATACGGTGCCTGTGGGAGGAGAGGGTACCTTTTGTGGTCTCCTACTTGGAGTCTAATGTCAAGAGGTGGTGGAAGACACTTCTGGATATGGTGTTTGTAGATCGGGAAGTTGCTGACATTACTTGGGAGGAGTTCAGGGCCACACTGTTGGAGCACTTCATCCCATAGTAGGCAAGAGATGAGCCTGAAGACAGGTTCCTACAGCTGAGGCAGGGCAACAGGACGGTGGTGGAGTACCACCAGGAGTTCAACCACTTTGCCCGATTTGCGGACTCCTATCAGCTGGACGAAGCAGGGTATACCAAGAGGTTTTATAAAGGCCTTCGAGAGGACCTAAGACAGGCTATTCTGTTTGTATCCTATGGGAATATACCTCGAATTCTGGAGATGGCAAAGTGGATGGAGGCTGATTGGCACACGACTCGAGGCTGGAAGAGGCCAACTGAGGATCAAGGTCGGGGAGGCAGGAATGATTAGCGGAGGGGCCGCTTTGCTAATGAGAGAAGGGCAGAGGATTAACCCCTCCAGAAGGTGAGGCGGGAGCCGAGGGAGCCGGTGGTATTGGCCCCTCAACCTCTTCATATGTGGGAGATACAGAGGCCCAGGGTTGCAGTACTTCCCCCGCTCGAGTGCTACGAATGCCATCAAGGAACTGCCCCATGAGAGGGGCACCTATACCGGCACCACAGGCTAACCTGCCCGCTCTGCAGTTTGCAGGTCGAGGCCGTGGAAGAGGACGTGGTTTCCAGGGAAAAGATCAGAGGCAAGAGAGGGAGCAGGCGTATGCTCTAGAATTGGCTCCACCTCGGCACCAAGGCAGGGTGATTGCAGGTATGCTAGTAATTTTAAATTTGTAATTTACCTTTGAAATTTTAGGAACAACAAACAACAGTAGCTTACTAGGAAAGAAAACCATAGGCTCAGTTACCTAAACACACTTAAATAAACAGGAATAGTTATGGTGTACAGAAAACCTTCCCACACCATGGTGGATAAGGGGGCATCACAACTTCATCTCTGAGGAGTTCGTAAAGGGACTGGAAGGAGTCCGACATTACTCGGGAGTCGCTAGGAGGGTGCGTCTCCCCAACAGGATGGAGGTCTCAGCTACTGCAAAGTGCCTTCTGAAGGTGACTATTGATGGTCTGACACTCGAGGCCCCGACTATGGTCTTGAGGATGCCAGACTTCGACCTGGTCCTGGGCATGACATGGCTTACTTGGAACCATGCCTAGATAGATTGCCCGACAAGGAAGGTTGTACTGAGTTATGACGGCATCTTTGTGACCTTTGAAGGAATTACTCCCGTCTCCCGTAGGCTGTTATCTTTTATTCAGGCCGTCAAGGCCCACTTGCAGGGAGATGAGGTCTATCAGGTGTTATTTGAGAATGTCGTGGCCAAGACGACGGTTGCCAATATATTGGTAGTGCAAGACTTTGAGGATGTGTTTCCAAAGAAGCTAACAGGATTGTCGTCGCATCGGGAGAAGGATTTTCAGATCCAGTTGGTGCCGGGAGCTAAGCCGGTGTCTAGGGCTCCCTATCTGATGGCTCCAAAGGAACTAGTGGAGTTCAGGAGTCAACTGAAGGAGATGGTGGAGGCTGGATTCATTAGGCCAAGTTCCTCGCCTTGGGGAGCTCCGGTCTTATTTGTAAAGAAGAAGGATGGGACCCTCAGGTTGTGCATCGACTATCGTGCACTAAACCGGTTGACAGTCCGGAACACATACCCATTGCCAAGGATCGATGAGTTATTTGATCAGCTAGAGGGAGCATATTGGCTCTCGAAGCTAGATCTGAGGTCGGGATACTATCAGTTATGGATTCAGGAAGAAGATATCCCAAAGACGGCATTTAGCAGCAGATATGGCTTGTATGAGTTTATCGTGATGCCCTTTGGGCTCACGAATGCGCTATCGCTTTCATGAGCTTGATGAACCGGGTGTTCGAGCCGTACCTCGACAGGTTTGTCATTATATTCATAGATGACATCCTCATTTATTCAAGGATAAAGGAAGAGAATGTATAACATCCGGCCTTGACTCTGGAGAAGCTCAGGGAGCATCAGTTATATGCCAAGTTCAGCAAGTGCCAATTTTTGCTGACGGAGGTAACCTTTTTAGGATGCATTATTAGTGGAGTAGGGTTGGCAGTGGATCCCGTAAAGATTCAGGCTATGCGAGACTAGCCTCAGTTGAAGACGGCCATGAATGTCTGAAGTTTTCTAGGATTGGTCGGGTACTACCGGAAGTTTGTGCAAGGATTCTCTCAGATAGCCATCCCACTCACTTCTTTGATGAAGAAGGACACTCTGTTCATTTTGTCTCCGCAGTGTGAGGCAGCCTTCCAGGAGTTGAAGGGTCAGCTTACGTCGGCCCCTATCCTCGCTTTTCTATTTGGGAAGGAGGGCTTCCAGGTGTACACTGATGCGTCATTTCAGGGGATGGGTGCTATACTATTACAGCATGAACATGTTATAGCATACGCCTCCCGCCAGCTAAAGAGGCACGAGCAGAACTACATTATGCATGACTTGGAGATGGGAGCAGTGGTGTTCACTCTAAAGATTTGGCGTCATTATCTTTATGGTGTGCACTACGAAATATTTTCGGATCATAAGAATCTGAAATATGTCAACACGCAGAAGGAGTTGAACATCCGCAAGAGACGATGGGTGGAGTTTCTATCTGATTATGAGTACACAATACACTATCACCCAGGGAAGGCGAAAGTGGCGGCGGACGCATGCAGATTACTTTGTTATCCTCGGACGACTCAGAGCTTTATGAGGAGTATCTGGCCGCGATGAGTACTACCGATGATATTCGAGATCACATCAGGGCTGGGCAGAGAATGAATGACAAGCTAGAGCCAATATTCAGGGCCTTGGAGGCAGGCACAGCCGGGGAGTATACATAAAAGGATGAGTTATTACGCTTTTGAGGATGGTTATACATACCGGCTGGCGGTAGGATTTGGGAGGACATTTTGAACGAGGCTCATTGCAGCAGGTACTCGGTGCACCCGGGCTCACCAAGATGACGGCCGACCTGAAGAGGACGATGTACAGGACGAGAATAAAGAGAGATATCAAATGCTTTGTGACCCATTGCGAGGCTTGTTAGTTAGTGAAGACAGAGTGTAAGAGTCTGAACGGATTATTGCAACCACTTCCGGTGTCAGAGTAGAAGTTCGACGATATCGCCATGGATTTCATACATGGTCTTCCTCGGTCACATGCGGGGAACAACTCGATATTGGTGATCGTCGATCGATTGACGAAGGTGGATAGATTTCTATCGATCAGGAAGGACGCTCCACTGGGTGACTTGGTGCGGAGGTTTGTGGAGCAGTTCGTCCAATACCATAGAGTGTCGAGGATGATAGTGTCCGATCGTGATGGACGATTTATGTCTAAAGAGTGGAGGTCGGTCCAGGATTATTTGGGGACCCAGTTGACATTTAGTACCGCCTTGCATCCTCAGACGGATGGGCAGACAGAGCACACAAATCAGACAATAGAGGATTTGTTGCGTCTTTGCATACTAGACCACAGAGAGCCATGGGAGAGGTAGCTATCGTTGATCAAATTCTCGTACAATAATAGCCACCAGTCCAGCAATGGCATGGCCCCTTATGAGGCTTTATACGGGAAGAGATGCAGGACTCCTTTGTCTTAGATTCATGATGAGGATCCGAAGGCACTTGGCTCGGAGTTTGTCGAGGATACAGATGCTCAGATATGGTTGATTCGATACATGATGTTGGAGGCCCAGAGTAGACAGGACAAGTATTACGATGCTCGCCATCATCAGGTAGAGTTTCAGGTAGGAGACGGAGTATTTCTGAAGATATGACCGATGCATGGAGTCTCGGGGGTGCGTGGACAGAAGAAGCTCAGTCCAAGATACATGGGGCCTTATAGAATCCTGGAATGAATCGGTCCCCTGGCTTACAGACTGGAGCTGCTGCCAGAGCTAGCGGGTTTGCACGACGTCTTCCATGTATCCTCCCTTAGGAGAGCTCTACTTCGGCCGGAGCAGCAAATTACGACAATGGATGGGCCTATAGCTTCTGATCAATCGGTGCACCTGGAGCCGATTCGGATAGATGATACTAGGATGTGGGTCTTATGGCGCAAGAAGGTTCCGCTGGTCAAAGTCTTGTGGAGGAATCATGGACAAGAGGAGCACGCAGGGGAGCCGTAGTACTTGATGCGGCAAAGATACCCGGAACTTTTCACATCAGGTACTCCCTTTAACCTCTCAGGATGTTACATTTTACTTCTCACACTTGAAACCCCGTAGGCCTAACCTGAATTTCGAGGATGAAATTTTTATTTTATGTATTGGGATTTGTAACATCCCTCAAACTTCTAGACCCCTAGGATGGTTTTGTCATGATAGGGTCATGACAAAACCCTGGGAAGTACCAAAAGGTTGGGGTGAACTTGGGAATTAGAGTGTGAATCACCTTGGGCTGCAAATAGTGAGTTGTAGTTATCATGACATTTTGAAAACATTCGGCCTCTTGTAGAACCTGTCAAATTTGACAAATGGAGCAAATTCATCGAATTGGGCTCAGGGAGTTGAGTGCACTCAACACCATGGGCTGATTGGCGTTGAGTGCGTCGAGTGCACTCAACGTCATTTTTCTTAGAAAGATTTCTGGCCGATTTAGGCATTGAGTGTAGTGTCTTGACTCAACGCCATGGACTGATTGGCGTTGAGTGAGTTGAGTTCACTCAATGCCATTTTACTTGACAATAGTTCAGACAAATTTAGGCATTGAGTGTGTTGACTGCATTCAATGCTTTTGCCTTAGAAGAATTCGTCGAGCTCTGCAAGAGTTCGTCGAATGGAGAGAATTCGTCGAACTCAGCAAGAGTTTTTTTAATGGAGCGTATTCGCCAAACCCAACAAAGAATTCGTCGAGCTAAACAAATATTCATCGAATGGAGAAAGGGCTGAACTGGGTCCAGAGTTCGTCGAACAAAGTTCGACGAACGGAGCAAGGTTGCTGAACAAGGTTCAACCTTCGTCGAACGGGGCATATTCGTCGTACGGGGTTCGACGAATAGAGCAAATTCATCAAGCTATGTTCGAAGAATGGAATAAATTCGTCGAACAGAATTCAACAAATGGGGAAAATTCATCGAACGGAGTTGGACGAATAGAACAAATTCATCGAACTAACCCTCTGGAGTTGGTGATTTGGAGGAGAGAGAGAAGTTAGAGATTAATGGCCATTATGGTCATGGAGGCTCCATATCCCCCACTTTTATGGGGCTTTTATTCCTCTGAGGGATAGGAGAAGTTTTTCTGAAGGAGGCCAACCATTAATTTGGTTCATCCCCCTTAATTTGGTTGATACTGAAGGAAAGAAATTAATGGTCATTAGTGGAGATTAATGACATTTGGGAGTTACAAGCCTCCTCTCCCAAATTCCCTCTTTAAGGACCCTCACCAGAGCAAGGGCAAGTGTTTCCCCCGATTACTTCTCTTTTCCATTGAGGTTGGTGTAGAAGTTGCAGAGGAGCAAAGTTCAGTGGCTTGAAATGGTGAGGAGACAGAGCACACGTCTTCAGGCTGCAAATCAAGTCCTCCTCTACTCTTTCTTCATGGGTTAGATCTTAGGAATCTTTAGATATGAGAATCGGGCTCAATTGAGCACGATCTAGTGGAATTTCCACAGGTTTTCCATTAAAGCGAGGGTGTCGGGTTTGCCAGAATCTGTCGTCTCCGGCGGCCAAACCACCTCCGACTGATAGCCCTCACCTCAACGGAGGTGGTGGTGGCGGTGGTTGGCCGGGGAGGTGGCCGGAGGGTCGTCAAGTGGACTTGGAGTTTGCTCCAGGTTGGGTAGATCTGGGCCTTTGGCTGGAGGAAGAAGAAAGCCAGCCTCCATCCGATCTTTCTTTAAGATCTGTGCAGATCTTGATGAATTAAATTTTGTTTATGTATAATTCTATCACAGAAAATTACTTGTGTTAGGATTTAAATTAAAAATACTTAGAGGCCTTTTTGAAAATGTGGTCAACATGATACTTGTAGCCCTTTGGGTATAGTTTATTTGAAAATTGATTTGAACCAATTTGGAGTTTTGGTCAGACCACAACACGCAATTTGGTGAGGTCTATACTTAGGGTTGATCAGAGATTGTTTGAGGTGCCCCCATCATTCCCGAGCTCCAAATGACTTGAAATTTAGATCATGGACCATTCATATCTAGTTCTATAACATATCCAAAAATGGGAATTCTTGGAAAACATTTTCTTATAGTTTTTGTAACAATTTAATAAACCTTGTATGATTTGATTAGAGGGTTTAAAGACCTCTAAACCCACAAAACTTTTGGTGGCTGTTTCTTAGGGTCAATTTATGACTCTCATAAAAATCTCAGCCCAATTGGGTTTGAATTGAATAGGTTTTTGTGAAACCAAAGTATGACCCTTAAGGATAAATTAGGGCAAAAGGGTACTTGAGGCATGGATGGGCCAATCCTCACCCAAATGGGTTGGGACTTTGGCCAGAGCCTCAAGGTCAGTTAAGTCACCCTCACTTGGAGTTTGGGGTAGAATAGGGTGGATTTGCCCTAGGTCCCTATTTCAAATCCTATGGTTGAACCTTGGGGGTTTGTGAAGGACATAGGGTGGTATGTCCTTGTATAGACTTGGTGTTTAGTCTATGAGATCTTAGGGTGGTGACATGCATTAGGAAGGAATTTGGTAATATTTAGACTTAGGCACAACTTAAATCATTTAGGGATTGTTTAGGCTTGTAACTTTTAGGGAAATATTGAAGGGTCATATGTCCTTGGATCTTCATGAGATTTTGGTAGGGGTAATTTAATAGAAATATTATTCTCTGGAATTTGTTGTAGGATGTTTGGAAGACTTTAGCTCATACTTGTAGTTATAACCTTTTTGTCGCCCTATGGAAGATTTTGATAAAATCATGGTTAAACTAACTTTGAAATTTATGAAACTTAGTCAGTAGTGTTTTATAATCATTATAAGGCTCTGGTAAATTTTATATAATTTTTGGACTATGATTTATGGTACTCCCTTTATTAACTATAATTATTTGAATTACCGTGAATTAATTATTTAGAGGTTATTACATCTTTAAAAATCTGTGAAATTTGGTATTCACTGATATTTTGCTATCATATAGTGTTCATAATTTTTAGGTGGCCATAATATAAGGAAATCTAGTACTTCATGATCAAAATTACTCATAGCCTAACTTTTGGGAAAATTTAATAAATGCCAAATTAATTAGGAAAATTACAAGTTTCTGGATTTGGGCTAATTGTGTCATGATAGAACCACAATAATTATCTTAGGACATTTGGATGAAAATTTGGAGCACCTCCTATCAGGTACATCATATAGCTTAGGTTGGTATGCATTTAAAAAAACTGCAGAAATTGTGATAATATGATGAATGGACATAGGGAGATGGGGTTATTGGTTTACTGATCTTGGTAAAGTGAAAAAGGGGAAAAGAGAGCTTCATTAGGAGTCATGATGAGGAGAGGATTGGGTTGACTAGTGTTAAGAGGTGTTTGGGATCGACGAAAGATCGTCTATCCTATGGAGAGAGAGAGTCAAAATACATTAGGGTTAGATCCAAAATAATATTAAAAGGGATCGGTAATTGGGTAATAACCAATAAGAGTAAGTGCATTGCAAAAGGGAGCTTTGGGCTTCAGCCCATCGTAGTTCCGAGTGCCCCCGAGAGCCCTTCCAAGGAAATGCCCTGGTCAATCAAAGGTTAACGTAAGCCGTAAGACTAAATGGATTACAAGAGTAATTATAAATACACTAGGATTACACTTACACTCACACTCCCCGGTGTTGTGGGAGTTAGGTTGGGTCTCACGAGCGGTAGTCTTAGTGGTTTTGGTGATGGCCAGGTGAGCCCGGCGAGCCGATCGATCGGTAGATATTTGTGATGGACGAGATAGTCCGGGGAGCTTTTGCTCAGCGGGAGAATATATTAATGTTGCATATGCATAAAATAAAAAGTTGGTGGGTCTTCGGTATTAGAGAGTCATCGCACCGACACCAATACATTGACTCAGCAAGTGTGGTTTATCACTTGGCCAAATAAAGTTTTGTGCGCTAGCCGGCAAGAGTACGCAGGATCTCCGCTTAGTGTACCAGCATTGAGGCCTACGATAGGTTTGACTGGTAGTGTTGATACTAGTTAAGGGGTGGGCGAGGCCCAACCCACCGCTTCCGTTTTCCACTACGGAGGTATCCTGGGAGGTTAGGCTCTAGAAAGGGGGAACTAAAGGTCTGTGTGCGCAGAGTCGAGTGTGTGTGTTGCACTTACATGTTCACATCATAGCATACTTGCATGACATAGCATAATCATTGCATATAACCCTTGACACCTATTGTATAAATTGGTATGGGACTCTTTATATAATAGGCCTTACAAAACGACCCCTTGGTCTATAGGTTTGTGTGGGTATTCCTATAGGTCATGGTTTCTTACTTAGTTTACCTTCATGTACTGTTACTTGCTTACCTTGTTCATGTTTATATTGCTTACCTACTATTAGCTGCTTACTTATACTTGTTGTGGTTTATACTCACGATAGACTAGTTCCGCTGCCACCGGCTTACTTTATTACTCTCCACCTTAAATACCTTCTCTTTCCTTCTCCCTGCTCGGTGCCTAGGAGCCATGGAGAGGGGTGGGGGCAGATAGGACTTAGTCTCTTATACTAACGGTCGTTGACCAAATCATTTTAGGGGATCATATAGCTGAACAAGGAGATACATCACCAGAGGTCGGTGTGCTTGGAGACAGGACAGTCTAGCACGGGAGTTCAGGCAGCAGGGACAGTAAGTCCCGATCATTAGTAGTTATTATAGATTTTCTTTCGCATTGAGTGACTTGTAGTGAGGATCATGATGTATCGGGTAGGAGCCCTCCTATTAGTACCCTGATTTATCATTGTTGTGGACTCTCCCTTCGTGGAGATTTATTTTATATATATGTGATCTTGTGCACTTGGACTTATACTGTTCATTTGTACTTCTACTCTCTTTTGCGATCGGTAAGGCCAGCAGGATCGACGCTTTGTAGTGAAAACCTTCCTGGGTGTGTTTGTGTCATTGCAAAGCGGCGGTTCTAGGCATAAGACCCTGGTGGTTTAAAAGAGAAAAAAGAAATGGGGTCTTATAGATACTAAGGATGAGCTAGATATGGAATGAACCTGATCTAGACCAGGCTGATCTTGGAAGGATTCTTCTTCTATCATGGCCATTAGCCCATAACAGTAGTTGGCATCTGCTTTATCTTCATCATCCACCTCTGAATCACTTTTTGAGTGTGACAGAGGGGCCCTGATCTCTATTCTTTCATCTGGATAGACATCGATTGATGGGTTGATGATATCACCTTCCTTATCTTCCTCCTCTTTACCTTCCATGTGGACAATCAAGGCGTCCCACATTTCTTTGGCAGTCTTGCAGTGGACCAAGATCTGGAAGATGGAGTCATCCAACATTCCTAATTTGAGTAGCTACAATATCTATTTACATATGTCTAAATTAATAAGCACCGTAGCATAATCAGTAAGTTTGTCTATTTTATTTTCTATGCCCATGTAGTTTTAAATTTCTCGTTTTAGTTTATTTAGAAATTACTAAGCCAGCTAGCTATTTTCGAGTCCACGGAGAGTTGATTTGCTCGGGACAAGCAAATGTTTAAGTCTGGTGGTGTGATGAGTCCGATTTATATAGGGTTTTTCGGGCTCATCTGGGCTTGTTTTCTCACGTGTGCACTGCATTTTAACTGGATATTGGTTATATTTGCATCGTTCGGTCTTTGACCTCCTTGTGCACTATTATGGGCCTGTGGGTGTGCAATTGCGCATTCTATTGATGGGGGTAAGCACTTGGTGCTCCCCGTGTTTCTTTCTGCTACTTTGATTGTTTTTCTGTGCTGTTGGAGGCTCCTCCTTTGCTTTATGTTTGCTGATTGTAGGTGGTAAGTTTTCCTCTTTTCATAGTTCTGATTTGAGGAAAACGCATGGTCGTGCGTTTTATTAGCGCACGGTTACGTCTGGTCGTGCGTTTTCTGCAAGTTATTCTGGAAGGATTGACCGGCCCGTGTGATTCCTTCACGCACGGTTTCTTCGGAACCGTGCGCTAAGGAAACACAAGGTTTTCCTGTAGCTTTTGTTTTTAGGCCGTTCTGTGGCTAATCATGTGTTTTCCTTCATGCACGGCAGAAGCGCCCATGTGCGAGTTAAACGCACGATTACACCCGGTTGCCTGCATTTTGTGCATTCTGTCATTATATGCGGGATTTCCTTAGTGCACGAGCAGAATCGCCCGTGCTTGAGTAAAATGCATGGGTCAACACTTCTTCTTCCTCAGGCATTTTCTGGAGATTAATATCGCACGGTTCACGCATGGTCATGCGCCTGACCGTTTGTGACCATTTTTTTTTCTGACTTTTACTTTTTAAGATGCAGATTTCTTCTGGACCAGGACAACTCCAGTTTTTCCCCCGCCATTTCCGCTCCTTTGAGCGGGAAATCATCCCTCCAACCATCACTCTCTCTCCCCTCCGTGGGAAGCTCCTCCGGCCACCATTTCTCCTCTGAAAGCTTGCAAAAGTTCCGTCTCCGGCCATCTTCATATTCTCCGACCTCCAAGCTACCATTCGAGCTACTTGTTGCTGCACTTGAGAAGTTCTCCATTTAGATCCGACTTAGCGACTCGACACGAAGAGGATGGGTTAGAAGAAGGAAGTGACAACCCTTCTAGATCCCGGACGCCTTCCGAAGACTGAGCTAGGATGAGGATTGACAACCTTCACTTCCGGCCGAGAATCTTGGAGAGATTTTGCGTGCTGGTTGTATTCCTTCACTGTTATTAAGCTTGCCATGTTCTGAACTTGTGATAGTAAACTTGTAACTTAATAACACTATTTTTGCTTGAGTTTCATCTAGGTTTGTTAATGATGCATTAATCTTGGGTTGTGTTTGAGCCGTTCTAGCGATTGCTAGAAGCGCGCGCTGCGAAGAGGTGTTTACGACCCTCATTTGTTCGTTCATCTACGCTATTACTTGTTGGAGTGATCCACCCGTACGACGCGGTGAAGTTGATCCGCACTAGTTTAATCATGCTTAGCGTAGGAACCCAAAACCAAACTCCCCTTTTTCATAGTTGCACTTGCATTCATTTTTCCAAAAGTGATGTCCATGCTCCCTGATTGCACTCCGAGTGAGATCTATATTTGGGGAAGCTACTCCTCATCTTTATTACTTGATCGTGATCGGTAAACTTACCGAGAGCGCATCAAGGTTTTGGCACTGTTATCGGGGAGTGCATCCGTTGCGTGCGATCTTTTGTTTCTTTTGGAAAAAGTTATAAATGTTAGGTGTTTTAAATTTTTTTGTGAGTTGTATGACCGATCTGAACCCTGGTGGCGAGGTTGAAGATTTGGGTGCTGATCCTGAGACCACACGAGCAAGGAGAGCTCAGGTGCATTCTGCTGCTGCAGAGGAAAGGATGGAAGACTTGGGCCGTGGAGGAAATGGCCAAGGTGAAAGAGTTGTTGAGGGCCAGGAGGTTGTCCAACCTCGTGCCAAGACGATGCGGGATTTCATTACCCCTACGGCGGGGAGTGTCTATCCCGGGTTCGGACCAACCATTGCCAACCCTCACTTCGAGATAAAGCCTGCGATCATGAACATGATCAAAAACAACACGCAGTACTCGGGTTTGTCGAGCGAAGACCCTCAGCTCCATTTGGTGGAGTTTTCTGAGATATGCGGTACATTCCGCTATGTTGGCATTTCAGATGATGTGGTAAAGCTGAAGTTATTCCCTTTCTCGCTGCGAGATAGGGAGAAGACATGGCTTCATACGATTGCCCCTGGCACCGCAACTACCTGAGAAATTTTATCTTCTATGTTTTTAGCTAAGTTCCACCCAGTAGATAAAATTGTTAATGCTTGTAAGGAAATCGCTACCTTCAGATAGCTGGACCAAGAGACCTTATCATAGGCGTGGGAGCATTTCACTGATCTACAGCGTCGTTGCCCCCAACACGGTTGCGAGCCGTGGAAACTTGTCAAAATATTTTATTTTGGTGTCGAGCTGAACTACCGGGCTATGATTGATGCGGCGGCCGGCGGTACTATTATGAACCTGTCTCTCGAAGAGGCTATGTAGCTCCTTAGAGACACGGCCTCCCACAACATATACTGGATGACAGGCAGGAATGCCCCAAGAGGGGCAAGATATTTATTTGATGTAAATGCGATGGGGCAACAGGCAGAATCAAGCAACCTTATGATGGATGGAAGAAGGATGCTAACCCGATCGACTACTCCTCCGGCTCCGGTTGGAGGCATATCATGTCGATCAGGGATGTGGAAATCCCGACCACCATGCTTTTGAATGACCAACTGGAGAGTCATTCGTGGACCTGGCAGGTATAACCTTTGATGAAAATGTTAATTTCATAAGCAATCAAAAACGTGCTACGCCCTATAATAATATTTATAACCCAAACGCGAGAAATCATCCGAATTTCTTGTGGAACCAAAACTCCCCCAGTCAAACATGGCTGGGAGGCCAGCATCAATTCGATGCTCTTGCTTCTAGCAGCCAGCTGCGACCTCCTTAGTCGGGTTATAATCCGAATATGCAAGGGACGTGTAAGAGCGCGTTAGAGGAGATGATGGAAAGGTTTGTTGAGATGGCCCAATCTAACATGGCCACTCAAATTGATTCTATGAGGAACTTAGAGACACAACTGGGGCAGCTTACCCAAGTGTTCTCCGAGCATACTCGTGGCGCGCTCCCAAGCGACACGGAAAAGAATCCCCGTGAGCAAGGGAAGAGCGCTGGGGAGGCAGAGGAGTGAAATGTTAATGAAGTGGTTGTCAAATGCGAGATTAATGAGATTGAGATGGTAGACCTTTGCGATTCAGGTTCATCATGCAACATTCTTGCTTTGCAAGATGGGGTGATTAAAGAGGTGGAAGTGAAACTTAACGGGGCTGTGGTTTTCACCGACTACCAGGTGTTGGGACCCATAGGAAATAATTCAATGCCTATTCTTGGGGTTCCATTCCTGAAAGCCAGTGAAGCGACGCTGAGATTTAACGCATGAAGCATCACCTTGGCTTCCAAGGTTGATTTGTCGCTATCTCCATCACTTCCCATTCTAATCCCGAGTGAATCTAAAAATCTACTGGAATTAAATGTTTTATTATCTGATGATTTATCTAATGCTGATGAGACAGGTGTTGTGCTGAATAAGCAAGACCGGGCTATGCAAGAAAAAGATGTGATGATGATTGCTAATGGAGAAGTCAAGGAGGAATTGTTTGATGTGAAACAAGTTGCTGAAGAGAAGAAACGAGGGCTGTGCACGGCTATTGGTAGCGTGCAGGAAACAGATTTGAAAACTTCTATTAAGCTGAATGAATGATGTAAAACTGTTAAACAGGTGACATGGGCTGATCTTTCACCCACCGTGGGTGAGGAAAGGATGCCCCCTGATGAGAAAGATAGGCCTATTGCTGATAAGGTTGGGGTGGGTATACCACCCTGGCGATCCCCGTCTGTTAATCTTAAAAGAAAAGAGATTCTTATGCGCAAAGCATTTGATTTTGCCCACCGATGCGGAAAAGAGGAGGCTAGGGGCATGGGAGATTTGGATTCCTTGGGCCCTAAAGCCTTCACCTCTTCCTCATCCTGTGCATACGGGGGGATCTACCACAAATATGCGTTTAGCTGAGGAGTGCAGGATCTCTGGGGTTGTCTCCTTTTTCCTGTTGTTGCTAGTATTAGATTTGCTTAGTGCTGTGTGTGACTCTAAACTTTTTCATGCATTCAACTTTTGCTTTTGAACATTATATAAAACTATTAATACAGGTATTTGGTCCACCTTAAGGACGGTAAAGAAAAGGGCTTTTGGGAAACAATCCAATGTTGCTGCTACTTTAAATTTATGCAATTAAGTTTGTGTGCATATATTTGCATAGCTTTTTGTGGTTGGAGATATGCTTTTTGCAGGTGGATTTCGCTTGGGCCGTGGGCTTATTGCTGAAGTTTAACGCCAATCTTCTGGTATGCTCATTTGTTGAGCATTGGTAACCTCTTCCCCAACTTTCGTTTCATTAATTTTATTACAAATCTTTGATAGGTTGTTTAGAGTAAGTCTGGTGGGGGAGAGTTGTACGCATTACCTTTGCACATGTACTACTTTTGCTAGCATGCCAAAAGTATATTTCCATTTTATTTTTTTATATCGCGTCCGCATTGTGCACCTACACCCACTTGAGCGCCATCTTAAACAAGCGCTCGGGTCGAGTCAAACGCGTTTCTTTTGTGTCAACTTTAAGATAGGGTGCTGGCTTAGGATTTTATGATAGAGTAGCTCGAAACTCGTGCTGTGCTCCTAATCGAGTACTCATGGTGTGTATAAATAGCTTAGATTCAATTTTTCTTTATGCTCATAGTTTATACTTTTCTGCATTTGTAGATACTGTTTGGGCTACTCAATTTGGCTGAATCTGGAGCAATCGAACGGTAGTGTAGGAATGTGTGTAGCTGCCACTAGTCTCGTATTGCTCAAGTCGGGAGGAAGGATCATCTTTTTTGGTGACTAAGAACTTGCCCCAAGCTACTCTCGAAGCATTAGTGCATGGTTAGTCAAGCGTGAGCGTGACGTAGGCCATCATTTAGGACCAGTTGAGCTGTGTACCCATTCTAACGGTAATCCTTGTTAGCCCCTTTTGCGCCTATCCCGCCTTTTGATTTAGCCCTACTTGCAATCACAAAAGCCTAAAGAACTTTCCCAGTAGCACACCCTTATTTTTGGCTATTAGTATGCTAATTCTTCCGCTTGGTGTTGTTGCTGCGATGCAGTTTGTGGTTGTGTTGTGGAGATGTTAATGCTAATGTGGCTAAATGTTTTTAAAAAATGGAAAAATAAAAAGAAAAGGAAAAAAATTTGTTTGATCTGATAGGAGAAAAAGTTTAAATGAAATTTATGTTTATGTTGTGCTGTGGCAGTAGGCGGTGCACACACCAGTGTTGTCAAGTTAGAGTTTGGTGGTGTGGTGCACCTGCGCGTATTGTTTGTGTGAGGATATGCATTTGTATGAGCTCATTTGGGTTGTGTGTAGCCGTTGTTCTACCTTTTGCATCCATACCTACGTATGCACCCAAGCCCCATTCTATCCTACAAGTCCTGCGGATTCACGTTTAAGTCGAACTAGCGTCGTGGAGAGAGTGCGAACGGGCAAGCGTATGGTCCCCGACATTGGTGGATTCTTTTGGAGGTGATCCCGAGCCCCGGTCTTAGGCAATGCTCAACTCAATGGCCTGCGTACTTTCTTCCTACATATGACCGAACGATTCTCCAGCATTCCTAATTTGAGTAGCTACAATATCTATTTACATATGTCGAAATTTATAAGCACCATAACATAATTAGAAAGTGTTTATTTTATTTTCTATGCCCATGTAGTTTTCGATTTCTCGTTTTACTTTATTTAGAAATTACTAAGCCAGCTAGCTATTTTCGAGTCCATGGAGAGATGATTTGCTTGGGACGAGCAATGTTTAAGTCTGGTGGTGTGATGAGTCCGATTTAAATAGGGGTTTTCGGGTTCATCTGGGCTTGTTTTCTCATGTGTGCGCTACATTTTAACTGGATATTGGTTATATTTACATCGTTTGGTATTTGACCTCCTTGTGCACTATTATGGGCCCGTGGGTGTTAACCCCAAAATCGGCAATCCTCTCCAAGGAGCCTATTTTTTCGGCTTTTCTCTTACAGGTTCCCACCCGTAAGGAGCAGGCTAACCCTGATGTCCATCATGTCCGCGCAAGGCGAACTGCTGGGTCTGAAGTCGCCCAAGGACAGATGCTCCGCCAGCCGCCCGCTAGGGGCGGCCTCCGCCTGCTGGGCGGACTCCCCCCGGAGTCCGCCAAGGTCGCCCGCTAGGGGGTGACCTCCGCTTGCCGGTCGGACTCCCCCGGAGTCCGCCAAGGCCGCCCGCTAGGGAGCGGCCTCCCCGGCCGGGCGGACTCCCCCTGGAGTCCGCCAAGGCCGCCCGCTAGGGGGCGGCCTCAGCCTTGCTGGGCGGACTCCCCCGGAGTCCGCCCAGGCCGCCCGCTAGGGGGCGGCCTCCCCGGCCGAGCGGACTCCTCCTGGAGTCCGCCCAGGCCGCCCGCTAGGGGGCGGCCTCAGCCTTGCCGGGCGGACTCCCCCGGAGTCCGCCCAGGCCACCCGCTAGGGGGCGGCCTCCCCGGCCGGGCGGACTCCCCCTGGAGTCTGCCCAGGCCGCCCGCTAGGGGGCGGCCTCAGCCTTGCCGGGCGGACTCCCCTGGAGTCCGCCCAGGCTGCCCGCTAGGGGGCGGCCTCCCCGGCCGGGCGGACTCCCCCTGGAGTCCGCCCAGGCCGCCCGTTAGGGGGCGGCCTCAGCCTTGCCGGGCGGACTCCCCCGGAGTCTGCCCAGGCCGCCCGCTAGGGGGCGGCCTCCCCGGCTGGGCGGACTCCCCCTGGAGTCTGCCCAGGCTGCCCACTAGGGGGCGGCCTCAGCCTTGTCGGGCGGACTCCCCCGGAGTCCGCCCAGGCCGCCCGCTAGGGGGCGGCCTCCCCGGCCGGGCGGGCTCCCCCCAGAGTCCGCCTAGGCCGCCCGCTAGGGGGCGGCCTCAACCTTGTCGGGCGGACTCCCCCGGAGTCCGCCCAGGCCGCCCGCTAGGGGGCGGCCTCCGCTCAGCCTGCCTGCCCTCATCTTTCTCAGTCCGCCGAGGTCGTTGATGCTGACGTCACTGGGCCCCGCTTCAAGAAGATTCTCCCCGGGCCTATAAATACCCCCCAAGACCTCTCATTCTGCACGCGTGAGAGGAGAACTGCCACCTTGATCAAAGCCTGCGGACTCAGTTTTCCAGGTCGTCGGAGTTGATCAAGCAAGGTCTGCGGCCTCAAATCTCCAGTCCGCCCAGGTCGTCAAGGGCTGTGGACTCAGCTTTTTTCTGTCAGCAGTAGGCAGCTTGCGCAGCCTCCGCAGCCTCCGATTTCCAGTTCTCCCAGGTCGTCAAGAGTTGTGGACTTAGTTTTTTCTGCCCTCAGTAGGTAGCTTGGGCAGCATTTGCAGCTTCAGTTCTCCAGTCCTCTGCAGCTTCTTTTACTTAGTTTCTGGCATATCCTTCCTCAGCCGCCAGCTTCCCTCATTGTACCCTCTACTGCTTTTATATGTAATGGGGCAATAGCAAGTTGTATCTCTTCTTGAATAAAGGAAAAGCCCGTCGCGAGAGTGGCATTCAAGCCGTGGCGGGCGAAGTCTGCTGTTGCCGCTGCTAGCGGCCTCCTCTCTTCTTCTCTCCTCTCTCGGCATCAACCTGCAAAGCTAACCATTCAAGTAGCTGTCTGCTCGACAGTACCTGATCAAGCTCCCTCTCTGCTCGAGAAAGCTTCTCCTCTGCTCAAGCAAGCTTCTCCTCCATCCCCGTAACCCTTCTTCCTTCATCCTTAGCTTGTGAGATCGAACACCCATTAACTGGTCGGTGTCGCATTTCGCACATCAACAGCTAATACGCGACCTTCAGATCTCGATTAGACAGTGAAAGCAGTGGTTACTCATGTCAGACCATCAACCAGCCGAGAATCTTGCTCCAAGTCCAAGTGATGATCCTCTTTGGGAGGCCTTAGAGCAATCCCGCAGAGAAACTTCCCAACAGTTTCAGGCCATCAACCGTACTCTAGCAGCTCTCACGCAGTAATTGGCCGCTCAATCTTCAGCAGCGCCAGCTCCTCCAATCAATCCAGCACCAACATCAGAGACTCCTCAAGTCTATCCACCGGCTTATCCGCCGGTCTATCCTCCTATGTATACTCCAACCTTTTCGCAGGGGCCAGCAGCTCCCTTGCGATCTCAAGATGATGAGTTTGCAGCTCGTCAAAACTTCTTCCGGGAGGCTGCCCGGGGAAGTCCAGCTAGATTTTTGAACTTTCAGGGAAGTCATCCCTTCCCTTCAGCTCCTGCCTTTGCTCCTCCCACAGCAACCTTTTACTCCTATCCTCCTGCTCCTTTTGCAACTACTGCTCATGCTCCTTACTTTCCTTATGCGGTAGAACCAGAAGAGCCATCGCCGTTTACGGAGAGTGTTCGGTATGAACCAACTCCAGTCAACTTCCGAGAGCCACAGTTGCCCATTTATACTGGGGAGACTAATCCTGTCAAGCATCTTCAAGCCTTTGAATCAGCCATTGCTCTCAAGACCCTCTCAGATGCTACCAAGAGCAAGCTCCTCGTAACAACCTTTGATGGACAAGTGAGAGACTGGTTCTATGGACTGCGACCTCAGTCAATCTCTTCCTTTATTGATTTGCGAAGGGAGTTCCTGCTCAGATTTTCTACCTCTTCAAAGAGGAAGGGCGGTCCAGAAGCCCTCTTTGAGATCAAGCAGCGAGATAATGAGACTTGGTCTCATTTTGTGGATCGATTTCAGAAAGAAATCTTGGACATTGAGATCGTTGATCAAGAAATGTACCGAGTGGCTCTCATCCACGGCCTGCGTGAAGGTCCACTAAAGTTTGAAGCTAATGTCTGAGCACCGAGGACATATCAAGAGTTGATTGGTTTAGCCAACTCGTATATCCGCGGTGAAAAGAGCAACCCCAGCTTCGTCTCCAGGCTTGTATTGGAGAAAAATTCTTCTTCTTACAAGCAGCCTCCGAGGTCTCCTCAAAAAGACTTTCCATCTCTCTCTAGGAAAGCAAGAAGATTTCAGCATCATCAACACCCCTTCCATGGCCATGATCGAGCCCAGGGACGGCTGCTACCATTGTCAGCATCATCTCCGCTAGCAGCTGCAGTTCATCAGCAGCAAGAAGGTGACCTGCCAGAATTTGAGCTAGATGAGGTCATGCAAGAAGTTAGCCAAATCATGAAGGATAAGGCATATCCCAAAAGGCCCTACCAGCCGGCGAATCAGAGATCAAGAAATTCAGACCCGTTCTGTGAATTCCACAAAGAGAAAGGTCATTTAACTGAAGATTGCAAGGCCCTTCGGCGATTGGTTGAAAGATTGCTCATCGAGGGCAAGATCAACGACCTGGTCAAGAAGATTGATTCTGCGAAACCTTCCACCTCCAAGGGCAAGGAGTTGGCTGAGGGTCAACAAGAGTGCATGGAAATACATGATGAGGGCCGGCTGGGGCTCATTGATATTCCAAGCGAGTGCATTGATGTCGTTGACGAAGGTGTCCTTGGAAGACTATTCTGAAGCAAAGAGGACACGTTTCCCGCGTCATCAGCTATGAACAATCGCAGTTCCTCAAAGCCCCTCGCGATCGTGATTGGTTGCCTTTACTTTACTTTTCAAACATTCTATTTTTCAGCACTTCTAAGTGTTTCATTCTTTCATTCAATAAAGCTTACGTCAGAGAACACATAATGACACAGTTCCCTTTTTGTGATGCTTCTTCTCCATATTTTTCTCTTTGCCAAAGAGATCACTGAACCACCGAGATATCGCCAAGTCTTGCTCAGTGCCCCCTCGAGATTGTCCTCAGGCGTAAAACCACAATGACCACATATGATGAGGAGTTTTCTCATATGTGTAGTGGGCCGTTCAACTCTCGTGCGGAGGATGACAGGGCTTCGAATCCCGGCCGATGTCTAGCATACTGTGAGTGCCTAAGGGAGGCCTCCTGTGATAGTTCTATCGTGCTCTGTTAGGGATACGTTACAGTTACGATGATCTTTGCTTGACAAGCAATGACGATCAAGTGTAGCCTTGTCTCCTCGATCATCTCACAATTGTGACGACCGAACACTCTATGGTACTCTCGATCTGTGCCTCCGCGGGACTCACAACTCCGCTGATCAATCCGCAGACAAGCAATTGGCCACTTGGCGCAACTAGTCTAATTGATCAGCGATGCTTGTAACCCGAGGCAAGAGAGCAGTGCATCTGTTGATCCTTCTTAGGATTATTTCTTGTTTATTTGTGCCCTTCTAAAGGATGCGCGGCCAGCCCGCTTTGGTTAGGACTATACCCAGGATGACTTTGGCAAGTGATGCATAAGGCCCATGGGGAACACCTGTGGCAGCATTCAACCTTTTTAGTTCATCCTCGAGATATAGCTCCTCTTTTCTCTTTTTACCTTCTTACAGGTTAGCAGGTTAATTTCAACCTATTCTAAGGATCTGCAATATCTTTCTTGGCTTATGATCATCTTATATGCGCTGCCTGCATAAGCTTTTATCAGATGATAATCAACAAGTTCTCTCATCAGATGTTAACCACACATCATTTATTTAAGGCGTATGATTCTTCTTGATTAACAATCCATGTCATCATAAATCTATTTTCGGACTTTCTTATCTCGCTGATCTGGGTTTTCATGTCGACATTGTATCTTGATCACGCGAGGCAATCATTATCATAGTCTGACTTTAATCAGGTGATAGCAGAGTTTGCCAAATGTCTCTTCTGCTATTCGATTATGTCCTATCATGTAAACAGTCAATAGTAGCAAGTTCCTCTTAGGTACTTGCATCTTATTTTCTTCTTCTATCAGCCTGCTTACCCTCCTTTTGCAGAGACTAGCAGATAGTAGCAAGTTCCTCTCAGGTACTTGCAGCTTATTTTCTTCTTCTATCTGCCTGCTTACTCTTCTTTTACAGAGATTAGCAGATAGTAGCAAGTTCCTCTCAGGTACTTGCAGTTTATTTTCTTTTTCTACCTGCTCGCTCACCTTTCTTTTGCAGAGATCAACAGATATCAGCAAGTTCCTTTCAGGTACTTGCACCTTACTCTCCTATCATATCTGTTGCTTACCTTTCTTTGGCAGAGATCAACAGATACCAGCAAGTCCTTTTCAACTCAGGTACACACAAGATGTACCTCCTTTTACCTGTATTGACTTTTTCTTCGCAGGTAAAATATGGGCACTGAAAGATCTTTCCGAGGAGAGACATCAGGTTCTATCTCTCCTAATCTCTAATTTTTTCTCTCCTGATTTTTGAGGGGAGGATCACGATTTTTGTGGGTCTCCTACTTTTTCGAAGTTCCCTTCGGAACTTAAAAAAGTGTGGGGATTATGTTAACCCCAAAATCGGCAATCCTCTCCAAGGAGCCTATTTTTTCTGCTTTTCTCTTACAGGTTCCCACCCATAAGGAGAAGGCTAACCCTGATGTCCATCGTGTCCGCGCAAGGCGGACTGCCGGGTCTGAAGTCGCCCAAGGACAGATGCTCCGCTAGCCGCCCGCCAGGGGCAGCCTCCACCTGCTAGGCGGACTCCCCCCAGAGTCCGCCCAGGTCGCCCGCTAGGGGGCGACCTCCGCTTGCCGGGCGAACTCCCCCGGAGTCTGCCAAGGCCGCCCACTATGGGGCGGCCTCCCCGGCCGGGCGGACTCCCCCTGGAGTCCGCCCAGGCCGCCCGCTAGGGGGTGGCCTCAGCCTTGCCGGGCGGACTCCCCCGGAGTCCGCCCAGGCCGCCCGCTAGGGGGCAGCCTCCCCGGCCGGGCGGACTCCCCCTGGAGTCCGCCCAGGCCGCCCGCTAGGGGGCGGCCTCAGCCTTGCCGGGCGGACTCCCCTGGAGTCCGCTTAGGCCGCCCGCTAGGGGGCAGCCTCCACGGCCGGGCGTACTCCCCCGGGAGTCCGCTCAGGCCACCCGCTAGGGGGCGGCCTCAGCCTTGCCGGGCGGAATCCCCCGGAGTCCGCCCAGGCCGCCCGCTAGGGGGAGGCCTCCCCGGCCGGGCGGACTCCCCATGGAGTCCGCCCAGGCCGCCCGCTAGGGAGCGGCCTCAGCCTTGCCGGGCGGACTCCCCCGGAGTCCGCCCAGGCCGCCCGCTAGGGGGCGGCCTCCCCGGCCGGGCGGACTCCCCCTGGAGTCCGCCCAGGCCGCCCGCTAGGGGGCGGCCTCAACCTTGCCGGGCGAACTCCCCCGGAGTCCGCCCATGCCGCCCGCTAGGGGGCGACCTCCCCGGCTGGGCGGACTCCCCCCGGAGTCCGCCCAGGCCGCCCGCTAGGGGACGGCCTCAGCCTTGCCGGGCGGACTCCTTCGGAGTCCGCCCAGGCCGCCCGCTAGGGGGCGGCCTCCGCTCAGCCTGCCTGCCCTCATCTTTCTCAGTCCGCCGAGGTCATTGATGCTGACGTCACTGGGCCCCGCTTCAAGAAGATTCTCCCCGGGCCTATAAATACCCCCCAAGACCTCTCATTCTGCACGCATGAGAGGAGAACTGCCACCTTGATCAAAGCCTGCGGACTCAGTTTTCCAGGTCGTCGGAGTTGATCAAGCAAGGTCTGCGGCCTCAAATCTCCAGTCCGCCCAGGTCGTCAAGGGCTGTGGACTCAGCTTTTTTCTGTCAGCAGCAGGCAGCTTGCGCAGCCTCCGATTTCCAGTTCTCCCAGGTCGTCAAGAGTTGTGGACTTAGTTTTTTCTGCCCTCAGCAGGCAGCTTGGGTAGCATCTGCAGCTTCAGTTCTCCAGTCCTCTGCAGCTTCTTTTACTTAGTTTCTGGCATCTCCTTCCTCAGCCGCCAGCTTCCCCCATTGTACCCTATACTGCTTTTATATGTAATGGGGCAATAGCAAGTTGTATCTCTTCTTGAATAAAGGAAAAGCCCGTCGCGAGAGTGGCATTCAAGCCGCGGCGGGCGAAGTCTGATGTTGCCGCTCCTAGCGGCCTCCTCTCTTCTTCTCTCCTCTCTCGGCATCAACCTGCAAAGCTAACCATTCAAGTAGTTGTCTGCTCGACAGTACCCAATCAAGCTCCCTCTCTGCTCGAGCAAGCTTCTCCTCTGCTCAAGCAAGCTTCTCCTCCATCCCCGCAACCCTTCTTCCTTCATCCTTAGCTTGTGAGATTGAACACCCGTTAACTGGTCGGTGTCGCATTTCGCGCATCAACAGTGGGTGTGCAATTGCGAATTCTGTTGATCGGGGTAAGCACTTGGTGCTCCCCGTGTTTCTTTCTGCTGCTTTGATTATTTTTCTGTGCTGTTCGAGAGTCCTCCTTTACTTTATGTTTGCTGCTTGCAGGTGGTCAGTTTTCCTCTTTTCATAGTTCTGATTTGTGGAAAACGCACGGTCGTGCATTTTCTTAGCGCACGATTTCTTCTGGTCATGCATTTTCTGTAAGTTATTCTGGAAGGATTTACCGGCCCATGTGATTCCTTCATGCATGGTTTCTTCGGAACCGTGTGTGAAGGAAACGAACGGTTTTCCTGTAGCTTTTGTTTTTAGGCCGTTCTGTGGCAAATCGTGTGTTTTCCTTCACTCACGGGTGGAAGCGCCCCTGCGCGATTTAAACGCATGATTCCACTCGGTTGCCTGCATTTTGTGTATTCTGCTGTTACCCGTGCGATTTCCTTAGCGCACGGGCGGAATCGCCAGTGCATGAATAAAATGCACGGGTCAACGCTTCTTCTTCCTCAGGCATTTTCTGGAGATTAATATCGCACGGTTCACGCACGGTCGTACGCCAGACCGTGCGTGACAATTTTTTCTGACTTTTACTATTTAAAACACAGATTTCTTCTAGATCAGGACAACTCCGGTTTTTTCCCCGCCATTTTCGCTCCTTTGAGCGGGAAATCGTCCCTCTAGCCGTCACTCTCTCTCTCCTTCGTGGGAAGCTCCTCCAGCCACCATTTCTCCTCCGAAAGCTTGCAAAAGTTCCGTCTCCGGCCATCTTCATCTTCTCTGACCTCCAAGCTACCATCTGAGCTACTTGTTGCTGCACTTGAGAAGTTCTCTGTTCAGAGCCTACTTGACACGAAGAGGACAGGTTAGAAGAAGGAAGTGACAGCCCTTCTGGATCCCAGACGCCTTCCGAAGACTGAGCTAGGACGAGGATTGACAACCTTTGCTTCCAGCCAAGAATCTGGAGAGCTTTCGTGCGCTCAGTTGTATTCCTTCACTATTATTAAGCTTGCCATGTTCTGAAACTGTGCTAGTAAACTTGTAACTTGATAACACTATTTTTGCTTGAATTTCATCTAGGTTTGTTAATGATGCTTTAATCTTGGGTTGTGTTTGAGCCATTCTAGCGATTGCTAGAAGCGCGCGCTACGAAGAGGTGTTTACGACCCTCGTTTGTTCGTTCATCTACGTTATTACTCATTGGAGTGATCCACCCGTACGACGCGGTGAAGGCGACCTGCACTAGTTTAATCATGCTTAGCGTAGGAACCTAAAACCAAACCCCCCTTTTTCATAATTGCACTTGCATTCGTTTTTCCAAAAGTGATATCCATGCTCCCTACTTGCACTCCACATGAGATCGATATCTGGGGAAGCTACTCCTCATCTTTATTACTTGACCGTGATCGGTAAACTTACCGAGAGCGCATCACCCATTTCCACTTCTTTTTCCTCAAAGGTTTCCTCTGAACTTGCTCGTATAGGAGTGGATGGCACAACCTATCTTTCTTCAGCTTTCAGCTACTACATCAATAGATCTTGCTGCTTCCTTGCAGATCTGATGTTCTACTTCTTCCTAAACTGACCCATAAGTTCAGTCCTATCTTCTTCTTAGCTCCTGAAATTTATCTTCAGGATTAGGCTTTGATGGAACTGTGAAGTATCCTGCACCAAGGGTTTCTTCCTTTGCTGCAACCTGAGCTGAGATGGACTCAGTCCTTGCATCTTTACTGCAGAAACAAGACAGCTCTGCCTCTTCTTCTTTTTCTGGATTGAGAGGATTCAGCCCTAAATCCTTCTGAGAAATCTCAGAGCTTGCTGGTGTAGATGAAAATGGCACCCGATATCTTTTTTTTTAAACTCTTAGATCTGAAGCATGAACTTCTTCTTTAAGACTCTACAACAATGACGATAGAGAAGATGAAGTCCAGCTGTATTTCCAAGAGCTTCTTCTTCTTCCTCTATCTCTGGATTTTATCATTAGCACACCAACGACTCTTTGAGTAGTGGGCCCCACTTTGAATTTGTTGGCTGCTACCAGCTTTTGCATTAATGACTGTACAGTAGGTAAGCAGTGATATTTGTCGTGTACTTTAGCTTTCCCACAACAAATTCAAATTTT
Source organism: Platanthera zijinensis (assembly GCA_039513925.1). NCBI lineage: Eukaryota > Viridiplantae > Streptophyta > Magnoliopsida > Asparagales > Orchidaceae > Platanthera > Platanthera zijinensis. The sequence goes on from CM077093.1 coordinate 71,050,992, forward strand.
ATTGACCTGTTGACTTTGCTGAAGTCACCATCTATGGACTTAGCCAAAATCAAGTATCATTAGTATAGGCGTTGAGTGAGTAAGCTTCACTCAATGCCAAAACACTTAGATAGATTTTCTGTCACTAGGCATTGAGTGAGTTAGCTCACTCAACGCCAAAACAGTTAGACAAATTTTCTATCACTAGGCGTTGAGTGAGTAAGTTTTAGTCAATGCTAAAACACTTAGTCATATTTTTCTGTCACTTGGCATTGAGTGAGCAAGCTTCACACAACGCCAAACTACTTAACAGATATTCCTATTATCTTGCATTGAGTGAGTAAGCTACACTCAATGCATTTGGACTTAGCCAAATTTCTATGAAATCACAGTATCTGACTTGATAAGGTTCAGTCAACGCTTTTTATCACATGGTGTTGAGTGAGTAAGATTAATTCAGTGCTTGTGGACTTAGTCAAATGTCTACATAGATTTTCTGTGGCATTGACCGTCGGAGCTATACTCAACGATTTATGTTGTATGGCGTTGAGTGAGTAGACTTCACTCAATGTATGTGGACTTGGCCACATTTCTGCCCGTTTCTTCTTAGGTTTTCACTGCCTTAGCCTGTATCACGGCTTTTTTCCGTATGGCGTTGAGTGAGTATACTTCACTCAATGCCTGTGGACTTAGCCACATCTCAGCTTACAAATTGTTTGGCTTTGACTATACAAGTTGAAATCAGCGCTATTAGCCACTTGGCATTGAGTGAATAGACTTCTGTTAATGCCTGTGGACTTAGACAATTTTTTCTCTTTCCACTAGCTTGCCTAGACATCACCTATCTTGGCCACTTGAATCAACCTGTCCAATCAATGCATAAAAGATATCCTGCATATACAGAACTTGTAGGACATGTTAGATTACAACATGTGTATATCATTGTCTACAAGGCCTTCTTCAAATCAAGGACATTGAGATCAATGGACCCAACAATCTCCCCCTATTTCAAAAAGTCAAAACCTAAGACAATGTATACAATAACATAAATATGCAACATATATATTAAAAGACATATTGCATAACTCTGAGACAATAATGAACTTAATCATAATTCACATTCATTTAACTTAGAAGGGATAAATGTTTTTGTGCAGAAAACAAAACAAAACACATTCCTTAAGCCCTATAAGCAGAACAAGAAACATATTAATTTTCAGGTTCCCTTATCACAATGCCACTGCCCTTAGGCTTCTTTTGGATCTGTCTTCCTTCTTAGCTTCATCAGCTATCTTTTTCCTTTTCCTGTCAGCTTTGTCTGCTTCAGCTGCTTCAGACTTCTTGATTTTCTATCTCTGAAAGTAACCATAAGGTTTGGGAATGTACTTGATAGGTTGAGTGGCAGTAAGAGCCAATGTGCCTGTATGCATGTCCCTTCTAAATTTCTTCCTTTCATATTCCCTTTCTTCTATCTTGTTTCATTCACCTGAGTTATAGAGTTTACCTCTATCAGTTTTCTTAGTCTTTATATGCTCCCAGGCAGATAGGATGATGGTTCTTGACTCTGGGCTCAACTGTTCAAAGTCATCTCTCTTCTCCATCTTTTTTCTAAACCTATTTTTACTTAGTTTGATTTATTCCTCTTACTCATCAACAGTCTTTTGCTTTGACTTCTATAGTTGTTCAGCATAGGGGCTGAACATAGGAGCAACATATGCATTTCCCCATTAGGCACCATCTTCTCTATTCTGATCCTCTTATAGTTGGCCTTCTAGCTGAGCAGTAGACAAGTTAGGATTCAGTTCTTCTTGTATTTGAGCAGGAAATACTGGGATGTTTTTGTACTTGATAGGTTTAATCCCACAAGATCCCCTCACCATATTGGTAGCCCAGACCATATTCTTAGTGTTTGTTTTTATAGCATTACTCTCCCCCTTTTTGACTTCTTCAATAAGCTCTTCTGTTTAGGAGAGGCAGGCCTTTTTCCTTTCAGCTTCTAGATAGTTCACCCCTACTATTACATGATGTTTGACCTCCAGCATATGGTCATCTATGTTGAAGTATGAGACCGGGCGGTCTGGCGATCTAAGCCTGGCGGGTTGTAGACCGCGCGGTCTAGCGGTTACTCTCCAGCGGTTTGATATCCAGGCTGTTGATGTTTGTAGTCTGGCAGTTTATCTCCGGTGGCTTGGAAACCGGGCAGTCTTGCGGTCTCCTGCCGCGGCTCCTCTCTTGCATCTGATATTACCGAGCGGTTAGCCCATGGTCTAACCGCCCGGCTTGTTCAGTCTTCTTTTCTAGCTGCTCTAATTTTGTATAGCCTTAGTCCCACATTGTTAGTTTGTACTCTCTCTACTCTCCTCCATTCTATAAAAGGGAGGTCATACCTTTGTAAATGATATCTTTTTGGATAATAAAACTTTCAATTATTCAAGTTTCCGGCTTGTTTTTTAGTCGTTTGTTCGCTACTTTCACATGGTATCAGAGGACTCGATCTTCTCCTCCTGATTCTGTGCGCCCTCTCTGACCGCGCGACTTGTCCGTGCAGCTTGCTACTTCTTCTCGCAACCTGTCCTCGCGGCTTGTTCCTCCTGCTTGCGCCCTGTTCGCGCGGCTTCTTTCTCTCCTTGTTGTTTCCCTTTGTGTGCGCGATATCTTTCTTACCTGTGCTTAGTCGCCGCGACCTGTTAGCCTTGTTCGCCTTGTTTGGACCTTTCTTCTGTTCGCGTGGGCTGTCTTCTAGCCGCTCGACTTCTTTCCCTCTGCTTAGTTCTGCAGCTTGGTCGTGGATTTTCTGGCCACTGGTGTCTGACATCATGACCGCGACAGCTCTCCTTCTCCCTAATCGCGCGGCTTGTTTCCTAACCGCACGACTTCCCGTTGTTTTCTCCTATGGCTCTTTCTGAGACTTCAACTGCCACCACTCCTGTCGCCAATCCGGCTCCACCTCCTACTCCTTCTGGAAACCTTGGCACAGTTTCTAAATTAGTTGGTTCCAACATCCGGGTTGGAGCATTTCTTTCACCTTTCTCCTTCGCTCTCAGCACAAACGTCATCACCTCACAGATGACCCTCCTCCTCCAAACTCTGCTCAATTTGATGACTGGGATGCCAGTGATGCGCTTGTCCACACTTGGCTGGCTAACAGCCTTTCTAATAAATGTCTTCCTGTCATATGCCATGATGAGACGGTCAAGGCCGCATGGCTTCACCTTGCTGCTCTCTACTCGAAGGGGGCCCAGACGTCCCACATTTATACTCTCTATGTGAACCTCTTCGCTCGTCCTTCCATGTCTCCTACTGCGGCTTATCAGCAGGTTCAGGCCCTTTGCGCCGAGATCCTCCAGAATCTCCCCTTCTCTGTGGACTTGGCCAAGCAGCACAAACACTTCCAGGAACTCCTGGTTGTTTGTTATCTTCTGCGACTCCCCGAGTCTTTTGATATGATCCGCCAGCAGATCTTGGGTGAAGTAGAGTCTCCCACTTTTGATTCCACCGTGGCTCGCATCGCCGCTATTACTTCGCTGCTCCAGCATTCTCTGTTTTCCTCACCTCCTCCACAGGACTCCTATGCTCACCAAGCTCAGCGGGGTGGTGCTAGTGGCCGCAGCCAGTCTGGCACGCGCGGTTCGTCAAGGTTCCTCTGCTCTCACTGTGGTCATACCGGCCACTCTGTTGACCGCTGCTGGCAGAAACATCCTCATCTTCGTCCCTCTGGTGATACATCTTCCTCCACCTCTGCCTCCTCTCGGCCATCTGCCTCTGTGGCCATGACCTCAGGTAGTGCTCACGTCGTTACCCAAGGTAAATGGTTGATTGACTGGTGCTACAAATCACAGGACTGGCAATCCTCAATTCTTTTCTCGCCTAGAAATGCATGATCGGTTACCCCCGGTTCTTGTTACGGATGGTTCACCTTCCCCGGTTCATGGGACGGGCATGGTTCAAGTCACCCCGTCGCTTCGCTTAGCGGACACCCTCTATGTCCCGAAGTTCCCTTGTAATTTATTATCTGTTACTACTTTATGCAAGCAACTTCAATCCTCTGTCTTATTCACTCCTACTTCTTGTTGTTTTCAGGGCCCGAGGACCCAACAGACGATTGCTACTGGGACTGAGAGCGGCGGCCTCTACTTCCTCGACAATGTTTCTGCTTTGTCCGCCTTCTCTTCCTCTTCTACTGATCTACTTCAATGGCATCTTCGCATTGGATATCCTCCTCCTCGGATTCTTCGTCAGCTTCTGCCCCACTTACTTCAGACCAGTCCTCCGCTCAACTGTGATGCATGTCAGCTTGGCAAACATCACCGCTCCTCCTTCCAGTCAAAGCAAGGTCGTGGTTCCTCTCGCCCGTTTGATCTCATTCATTCTAATGTCTGGGGTCCTGCTCCTACTCTCACCGTTGGTCGGGTTAGTTCTTACTTTGTAACTTTTATTGATGATTTCTCTAGATGTACCTGGGCGTATCTATTAAAAGATCGCTCTGAACTCTTTTCTGTATGGCAATCCTTTTATTATATGATTAAAACTCAGTTTGTTATTTCTATTAAAGTCCTTTGCTCTGATAATGCTAAAGAGTATCTCAGTCATGAGTTTTCCTCTTTTTGTATGCAAAATGGTCTTATTCATCAGACAAGCTGTGTTTACACCTCCCAACAAAATGGGGTGGCAAAATGCAAAAACCTCCATCTCCTCGATGTCGCTCTCACTCTCATGACGTAGATGCAGGTGCCTCGCTCCTACTGGGGCTATGCTGTTCTCCTCGCCTGCTATCTCATCAATCGCATTCCCTCTACGGTTCTCCATGGAAATACCCCCTTCTCCATTCTTTACCTGGGCAAGGAACCCTTTCCTCTCCCTCTCCGTATCTTTGGGTGTACGGCTTTTGTGCATGCTCCGTCCGCTACCTGTGACAAGCTTTCCCCCTGTTCCACAAAATGTGTCTTTTTGGGGTACTCGGCCACTCAAAAAGGCTATTGTTGCTTTGACCCCATTCTGCGCAAATAGTTTGTCTCCGCAGACGTCACCTTCTTCGAGAATGCATCCTACTTCTCTTCTCAATCTCCGCTTCCTTCTGATTTCTCTGACTCTCCACCATCACTCTGTGTTCCTTCCACGCATATCAACGTCTCCCCTCCTATATCATCTCCTCCTCCGTCTCCTACTCCTCCTCCTCTCTCCATTATACCCCCTCCCTCTTCTCCGCAACCGTCTCTCTCTAGTCCTGGGCCAGATTTCTCCGCCACAGATGCTCCGGTCCCTGAGGCACAAGTCGACCTGAATATTCCCATTGCTCTTCACAAAGGGGTGCGGGCGTGTACCCAACACCCACTTGCGGCCGTCTTTTCCTATGATCGGCTTACCCCTTCTCACAGGTGTTTTTCTTTGGCTATCTCGGCTACTACCACTACCTGCACCTACCAGGAGGTTCTTGTTATTCCTCTTTGGAAATCTGTCATGGATGAGGAAATCGCCACTCTTACTGAAAGGGGTACCTGGACCCTTGTTCCTCCACCGGTGGGTACTGATGTGGTTGGCTGTCACTAGATGTTTGTTGTGAAGTTTCTCCCAGACAGCACTGTAGAGCGCTACAAGGCCCGGATGGTGGCCAAAGGCTTTACTCAGACTTATGGGGTTGACTACTTTGATACTTTCTCCCCAGTTTCTCGCCTAAGCACCATTCGAGTTCTTCTCTCTGCGGCCGTCAACAGGGATTGGGCTATTTCCTAGCTTGATGTTAAGAATGACTTTATCTATGGGGATCTTCAGGTGGACGTCAACATGGAGCAACCTCCTGGGTATGTTGCTCAGGGGGAGACAAGAGTATGTCAGTTGAAGAAGGCCATCTATGGCCTAAAACAGAGCCCTCGGGCATGGTTCGACAAGTTCAGTGGCATTATGGCTTCCATCGGCTTTACAAGAAGTTCGGCTGATCACTCATTGTTTATTCGCAAAACTGCATCGAGCCTTGTGGTTTTGGCAGTGTATATGGATGATATTCTTATTACGGGTGATGACCAGGATGGGGTGGACTTGACAAAGAAACACCTCCGTCAACACCTTGTCACGAAGGATATGGGCTCCCCGAAATATTTTTTGGGGATAGAAATCTCTCGGAAGCCCGACTCGTTAGTTCTCTCCCAAAAAAAGTATGCTCTTGATCTTCTACAAGAGACAGGATTGACTGGTGCCAAACCGGACCGGTATCCCATGGCTACTGAAGAAGACAAAACATGGACAGATGACTCACCTCTTATATTCGATGCCACGAGGTATAGACATTTGGTGGGCAAACTCATTTATCTTACGGTGACCACACCCGACATCGCCTATGCTGTAGGCAAGGTTAGTCAGTTTATGCAAGCTCCCAGAGAATATCATCTTCAATCTGCCTTGAAGATATTAGAGTATGTCAAAGCAGCATCGGGAAAAGGGCTACTCTTTCAGAAGCATGGTCATCTGAGAGTTGAAGCCTTCTCAGAATCAAGCTATACGGATTATAAAGGTGACCATAAATCTATATCAGGTTTTTACACGTTTGTTAGAGGTAATCTTGTGATCTTGAAGAGAAAGAAGCAGTTTGTCTTCTCAAGGTCCAGTGCAGAAGCCGAATATCGGAGTATGGCGTCAACCACATGTGAGTTAAAATGGTTACAGGCTTTCATGCTTGACCTAGGAGAGGTCTACGACTATCCTCTTCCTATGTTCTGTGACAACAAGGCTGTTATATACATATCCAAAAATCTGGTCTTCCATGAGAGAATGAAACATATAGAAGTTGACTGTCATTTCATCCGGGAAGAGGTCTTGAAGAGATAGATTTGCACTCTGTTCGTCACCTCCGACAAAGAGTTGGCGGATATCTTCACCAATCCGGTTTCTAATTCCTTCTTCTCATTTGTGACAAGATGGGCATGATTGATATCTACGCTCCAGCTTGAGGGGGAGTGTTGAAGTATGAGACCGAGCGGTCTGGCGATCTAAGCCTGGCGGGTTGTAGACCGCGCGGTCTATCGGTTACTCTCCAGCGGTTTGATATCCAGGCTATTGCTGTTTGTAGTCCGGTGGTCTGGCGGTTTAACTCCGGTGGCTTGGAAACCGGGAAGTCTTGCGGTCTCCTACCGCGGCTCCTCTCTTGCATATGATATTACCGAGCGCTTAGCCCATGGTCTAACCGCGCGGCTTGTTCGGTCTTCTTTTCTAGCCGCTCTGATTTTGTATAGCCTTAGTCCCACATTGTTAGTTTGTACTCTCTCTACTCTCCTCTATTCTATAAAAGGGAGGTCATACCTTTGTAAATGATATCTTTTTGGATAATAAAACTTTCAATTATTCAAGTTTCCGGCTTGTTTTTTAGTCGTTTGTTCGCTACTTTCACAATCTACTAGCTTGGTGCAACCATCTAGCTTGGTTAGTATTGCAGCAGTTTTTTGTTCCAGTAGTTCATTCTCAGTATTATAGATAGCTAGCATGTTTTGATTTTGGATTGTCTGATTTGTTATTACAGTAGTAACATTAGTGTCTATGTTGAAACCTAAAATCGGTCTCTTGTGTCAGTGAGGACCTCCACATCATTCACCCCTAGTTCCCTGGCCAAACGCAGACCCACAATCACGACTTTGTACTCGGCTTGATTGTTGGTGATGGGGAAATGTAACACCACTGTCTGCTTGATCCTCATTCCCTAGGGGCTTTCCAAGATGACCCCCGCCCTAAGGGAATGCCTCCCCGAGGCACCATCCACCATGACCTTCAAAGGACTGAGCGAGTGAGTGCCTCCTCCGCCACCTCGATCACATAGTCAGCCAGGAAGTCGGCCATGGTCTGGGCCTTGATCGAGAGGCGAGGGACGAAGGAGACGTCGAACTTGCTCAATTCTACCGACCACTTAGCTAGTCTGCCCGAATGCTCCACCCCCTCGAAGATATTGCTGAGGGGTTGGTCAGTAACAACTCGGATCGAGTGTGCCTAGAAGTAAGGCCGGAGCCTCCGGGCCGAGATGATTAGAGCGATGGCCAGCTTATCCAGAATAGGGTAGCGGAGCTCGGCCTTTCTCAACACCCTACTCACATAAAAGATTGGGAGTTGCTCCTTCCTCTCTTCCCGAATTAAAACAGAGCTCAGGGCCTCCGGCCCGACTCCTAAGTACAAGAATAGATCCTCCCCCTCCTTTGGCCCCTAGAGTAAGAGGGCTTGAGTCAGCTACCTCTTCAAGGCTTGGAATGCCTCCTCGCACTCCGAGGTCAATTCTAACTTCCGGCCTCCCCTCAAGGTCTTGAAGAAGGGAGAGCATTTCTCCCCGGCCCGGAAGAGGAACCTGCTCAACCCTGTCAGCTTCCCTGTCAATCGATGCACCTCCTTTGCATTCTAAGGTGACCCCAGCTCCATATTCGTCTGGACCTTGTCGGGATTGGGTTCTACCCCAGCGGGGGTGAGGAGTTGGCCCAGAAATTTGCCCTTGCCTGCCCCAAAGATGCATTTTAAGGGATTCAGCCTCATCTTGTACTCGCGTAGTGTGCCGAAGGTTTCCTCAAGATCCTGGATGTGAGAGTCGTCGTCTCGACTCTTGATCATGAGGTCATCGACATACACTTCCAAGTTCCTTCCCCTTTGCCCTCGGAAGACCCTATCCATCATTTTTTGATAAGTTTCCCCTGCGTTCTTTAGCCCGAAAGGCATCATTTTATAGCAGTAGCACCCATCCCCGGTGATGAAGGAGACATCTTTGATGTCGGGAGGGTGCATCCTGATCTGATGATAACATGAAAATGCATCTAAAAAACTCATTACAGGGAAACCAATGACTGAGTCAACCAGTGCGTCGATCCGAGGCAAGGGGTAAAAATCCTTAGGGCACGATTTATTAAGAAGAGAAAAATCAACACACATGCACCACCGACCATCTCCTTTTTTAACCATTACAACATTGGAGACCCAACCGGGGTATTGGATCTCGGATACAAAACCGGCCTTAAGGAGCTTGGCCATCTCCTCTCAAATCGGCTCGGCCAGCCTGTCCGCTATGGGACTCTTCTTCTGCTGAACGGGGCGAGCCTCCGGATCCAGGTTGAGGCGATGGCAGGCCACGTCGGCGTCGATCCCGGGTATCCCTGCAGCACTCCAGGTGAAGATGTCCACATTCTTCTGGATGCACTCCAGCATCTTGCCTTGGGCCTCCGGGGTCAGCCCCCTGCTGACGCGAACCTTCTCCACCTTTCCTCCGAGGGTGAGAACCTCCATCTCCACCACCTCTTCCGCCGCCTCCAGATGAGGTCTCTCCCCCCATTCCTCAGCGTCCCCTCCTCCTGGGGTGAGGGCCTCTTCCCCGGCTCCCTCTATGGCCATTGCCTCGGCTAGCTCCCAAACCTCCTTCACCTCCTCCTTCTGGGCGCAGCTCTCCTCCACCTCCATCTCCTATGGACCAACCCCCTGCTCTGACTCCTCCATCCTCTGCCCCATCTCTTCAACTCCCTCCTGCAATGAGATGGAGTTTACGGTAGTGACATAGCACTCCCTTGCCATCTTAGGATCTCCGCGGACTCGGATCCGGACCCCCTCGACGTTGAACTTCAGGAATTGGTGGAAGGATGAGGGAATGTAGCGGAAGGCGCTGATGAGGGGCCTCCCGAAGATGGCGTTGTAGCTCCTAGGGCATCCACAATGACGAACTTGCAATTGCGGGACTGCCCCCCCCCCCCCCCCCAGAGAGACTTGGAGTCTTACCCCTCCTTCGACTTCCTTCCAATCCCCCGAGAAGCCAAACAGGGGTCCATCTGAGGCCAACACCCTTCTGGCCTCCACCTTCATTGCGTCAAATGCCTTTTTGAAGATGATGTTTACAGATTTCCCATTGTCGATGAGGATTTGAGAGACGGTGAAATCTTCGATGGCCGTCTGGATGACCAGCGCGTCGCAAAAGGGGTCCTCGTGACCCGACATGTCCTTGACCGTGAAGGTGATTTTTTCTTCCGGGGGCAGGGTTTGGGATATGGAGCCAACGCTCCGTCAAAACATGGTGTGAAGGCTCGCCTTACGAGAAGCCTCGATCCCCCCCCATAGATTTCTCCGATCCCTCCCCGGGTTCCCACATCTACCCATACTTTGCATCTGTCCTCCTCTGCCCGAGGCAGGACCTCCTCAATCCGCAACCCTTGGCGGTATTGCTGCTGCTGCTCCCTGTTTCCTCTCATCTCGAGGAACTCCGGTCATGTGGCTGTGGCGTGCCCTTCCTCCCGATGGAAGTCACAGTAGGTTAGCTCCACCCTAACCTCTCTTCTTCTCCTCCGTATTGCTCTTCTCCACTCTCCCATGGCTATGGCCAGAGCCTCCTCCTGGTCGGGGAGGGGTGGCCTCTGGCCCTGCCTCTAACCTGGAGGGTAGAACTGGCCCTGGCCTCCTTGGCGATAGTCCCCTCCGCGGAACCCTCTCCTCGTCCCCTGCTCTTGCCATTCGGGCCTCCATCCTAGCCGATGATTCGGTTCCTGACGCCCCCACCTGGGCTGCTGCTGTGGCTGTTCCCTCTGCCGGGGCTCAACCCTTCTTTCCTCCTAACCTCGGCCTCCTCTGGGTCTCTCCTCCTCCATGGCCCACCTAGCCAACCTCTGGGCAAACTCCGGGTTCGACGCCTCCCCGTAAAAATCTCTCGCCGCCCTATCCATCAACTCCTCGTAGGAGAGGGGGGAATCCTCTTCAACTCCATTCGAAAGAAACCTTGCTGCAGCCCCAGGGTGAAGGCCATCATCAGAGTGTGGTCTGGCATCTCCTGAACCTGGGTGACCTCCTCCTGGAAGCGGTCGACGTAGCTCCCCAGGGTCTCATTCACCCCCTTCTTGATGCGGAATAGGGACTCCGACTCCCTCTTTCTCCTCTTTGAGGTTGTAAACCTTAACATGAAACCCCAATGGTGGTACTCGAAGCAGTAGATGGAACTGGCCGGCAGCTGGTGAAACCATTCCCTGGCCATCTCCTTCAGGGTGATGGCGAAGAGCCTGCATTTGAAGCCATCCGACATCTTCTGGATCGAGACTACATCCTCAAACCACTAGACGTGCTGGACCGGGTCTCCCTTCCCGGTGTAGTAAGACATCTCAGGCTCCCTGAACCTATCTGGGACTGGTGTAGAGGAGACTTGCTCGCTGAAGGGGCTATCCCCCCCACTGGCCGAGCGGGAGGGTCTCGCGCCCCCAACTCGCCGAATCTACCGCCGCTCCCCGAACCTGGGAAGAGCACTCGCCTGGGGAGCTCGGCACCCTGACCCTCCTCGGCCACTTCCTTCCCTGCTCGCCTGATGGGAGCGACTTCTCCGAGTGCCGGATCCGCGAGAACCAGAATCACCGAAGTTGAGCTCTCGGACCGCATGCCGAGTGCGAATCAGACCATGCCGAGTACTTCCTGCCTGAACTCCTCGATCATCCCCATGGTGGCGAGAGGGGGAGGGGTGGCGAGTTGGTCCTGTCCGATACTTGCACTTCTCATCCAGTCATTGAGCTTGCCGAAGGTTTTCTGTGTTGACCACTGTCCACGCTCGCCGCACCAAAATGTTGAAACCAAAAATCGGTCTCTTGTGGAGTTCACCCTTAGGGAAGGGGTGGTCGCACACCTACTTCGCTCCTGCAAGAAAAACAACAGGGAAAAGAGAGCAAAGTACTAGACCAAGGGCCCGGCGCGGAGGTCCCACCACACACCCGGAAGATCACTGAGCGCTTCCCCTCCTTAGCAAAATGTCGGGCTAAGGTACCTCAAAAAGCGCTGGAGGACTGGGAGATGAGTAAGCATGCCTTTTTGAGGTATCCCTTGGGTCCTATTTATAAGATTCTGAAGGTGATCTGCAAATAACTAACCTTCGTTGTCCTGAAATTACTAAAAACTCCCCGGGCTGGCCTGTGAACAGCCAAACCCCGCTGTTCTAAACAGTTATATGCAGCCCACCTAGGTTTGCCAACAGCGAGACTTCGCTGTTTTGACTGGCTAAGGGCAGGCCAACGGGGCAAAGTGGTAAGAACCCCCCCCCCCCACTGAGTACTTGGCGAGTAACCCTTTGATGCCTCTTCTCGGCGGGAGGCATGCGGCGCGGGCCGGGCCTGGCTCGTCTGGGAGGGTGCGGGCCAGAGGGTAGCCCGCCTATAAGGGCGCGGGCCGGTCCGCCTAGGAGAGGCGGGGAGGGCTGGACCGCTAAAAATAGGTGCGGGCCGGAGGCTAGCCCGCTTGGGAGGGTGCGGGCCAGAGGGTGGCCCGCCAAGGAGGGAACGGGCTGGTCCGCCTAGGAGAGGCGGGTAGGGATGGCCCACCGAATAGGCAGGGATAGATGACTGACCCGCCTGGGAGGGTGCAGGCCAGGCTGGCCTGCCGCTTGGGAAACCCTTAGATGTGCGGGCTGGGGGGGACCTGCCTGCATCCTCTTGAGCCCTTCGGCGAACACGGGGTTGTACATTCCATGATATCCAGTTTTTCCATAGTGTAGTCAACTGTTGGGCTACCCTAGTAAAGAATTTGACAGTTTCACCCTTCAGAAGATTTACTTCAAGTATGATTGACTTAATTTCTATAGATAGCTCCTTCCTGACTTCTTTGAGAGAATCATCCACAAAAGTTTCCAAAGATCTCGTCTGCTCATCCAGTAGTCCCTTCAGCTGGGCAAGAAACATAGGAGGAATCTGATCCATCCTAGCTGAGGTGCCTTCATCATTAGTTTCTTTAACTGGCCTGACCTCTGCCCTGTGATCAGAGTCAGCCATAGTGAAGCCAAAAGACTGGGCTTTCCTTGGAACACTCTCTTCCTTCTCTAACATGGAGGAGTCTATTTCAAGCACTTCAACATGAGCTGGGAGTTAAGATTTAAGCTCCCCCTCAACATCTGACATGCCCTCATTGGCATGCAGAACAACATCATCAACAACATTCTCTTGAATATTTTCTGTATTCTCTTAAGGATTTTGAAGTTGCTCCCCCCCCCAGAAAGTGGAGTCTCCATGAACTGATCCAGATCTTTCTCCCCCTCAGTAGGTACATATTGCATGGCATCCTCTAAGACTTGATCCCCCTCATTCTAAGGACTGTGTCCTACTAGAAGCTCTTATGGTGGAGGTGAAGATACATCTTTAGCAGCAGCTAGGGTCTTTGAGGTTTCCCCCTCAACTGTAGTAGAGATTTTGTTGACTAAGTCCTCTGCCACTCCTTCAACAATTTTAACTGCAGGAGTTTCTTAAATTGGGGCATCTTTAGATGGAGCACTGCTCAACTGAATTCTATTGGATTGGTTAGAAAATTCAGACACTTGGACAGTTGTGTCTTTTCATGGCATATCTTCAGACCCTGTCAGATTTGGATCATGAGGCTCTTCCTCATCTTGTTCTTCAGAAGAACTAGCTATGCAGCTTACCTCTGGAACTGGGGCTTGTCTCTCCTTTTTCTTCTTAGCTGCTTGCATGCCATGTGGGTGAAGGACCCTGTCCCACCTATCCAGCATTCTTATGTCCATTCTTATCATATGATGAATTTTTGTCCCCAGCCTCAAATTTAGGATCTCTGGAACAGTTTGTAGTAGATATAGGGAAACAATTCTCCCCAGATTTGGCTCATTTATGCACTCTATAATCCTGTCAAACAGGATTCTTCCCCAATCTATCTTTTTGGATAAGATTATCCTTGACATTAGCTCGAACATCTTCTTTGAGATTTGGTCGTGCGAGCCTGTTTTACACAACAATGCCTTTCCAATAATGTCCATCAGGAACTTTATCTTGAGGTTGAGTTCCTTTCTTATGATAGAGCTCGTAGTGTGTTTGGAGATGCCGCACCACATCATGGCTACTCTGACATCAGACGACTGGTCTAGGGCATCTTTGTCCTCAGTCTCTGTAAACCTCGGTAACTGGAGTGCTTTGCTTAGCATCCTTGGGGTTATCTTGATCTTAGTTCCACTAACCATAGTTCTGATTTTACCAGAGGAAGAGTCTTCTTTAGCATTTGCGAATAGTTCCAGCACTTCCCGCTTCCACAGAAGACAGGACTCCGATAGAACGAACTCTAGGTCAGAAACCTGGAGTAGGTGGAGAACAAATAACACCTCTTCTAGCGCATCCTTGAATCCATTTTTCATAAGTTCTGACCCCTCGAAAAGGAAGTACTGACCTTTTGGCGCCATTTCGTTTGCGAATTTGTGAGAGCGAGCAAAAAAAAATTTCATCAACTCAGCAGTATCGGGCAGGGGAGGGCAAGGAACAGTGTGTTTTGCTTTGTGCACAAGACCTTCTATTTATAGTTTTTCAAAAGATATAAGGCGGAAAGGCGCGTATCTGTTTGGGGATCAAGTTAAGATCAACGGTTGGGATTAATTCCTCTTACTTAGCCGCAAATAGACGAATTTGCCTTTAAACCTTAGTCTTATTAGACTGACCAATCCTGCAGGAATTTAACTTGACCTGCAACACAAATACACTATATACAACTAGAGGAGAGATTGAACCAAATTTAACATACTCATGTCAAACTTGGGGATGTTGAATACTTGTCTCAACTTCTCCTCAAACTTTTAATATACAAATATCTTATCTAAAAAGCATAGTCATGTCAAGAGATACAAGATTTCTTGCAATTTAGAAAACATTTAGTAGAATAAACAACTAGAGGAGTTCTACTTATCTCTTTCTTGTAGCCTAGCTCCCCCTCAATGATTGCACATGTCCTGGACGTATTTTGCTTGATAGTCTGTCCATCCACTTCTGTCTACAGGTGTATGATCCTTAAGATGACCACTTTGTTCCAATCCTAAGTCTGGAACAATCTTTATCCAAGGACCATAATTAGGTGTGGCCACTTAGACTGTCCTGCAAAACAAAATTTATCTTACCTTAGGACCTCAATAGATATTGGGTCCTAGGTTCTTGTTAGCCTAAAAATGTCATTGCTTTCCTGCAGATTTCCTGACAGGAAGACTAACTTTTGCTTTGGCCACAAATGGATTGTGCCAGCACTCTAGGGCAAAATGGCCCACTTTGCCACAACACCAGCAGTCATGAATATAATATCTTCTCTTCTGAGTAGGTCTGGCAGATGGGTTAACTGTATACTGAACAGAAGGAAGAGCAGCTCCCATATTCGTATTTATCTCAGCCATACTTTGACTGAAGGTAGGTCTGGCAGAAGAAGGGCTTGGTTTTTCATGAGGTCTACCAGTGACAGTCTTCTTTGCAGAGGACATGTTGTTGATGGCCTCAGAAATACCCAAGTCTGGCTTGCTAGCACACTTCCCCTTGTTTAGAGTGTGTGCTAGGAGATCATGAGAAAAGGCCACTGCCAAAATCAAGTATCACTAGTATAGGCGTTGAGTGAGTAAGCTTCACTCAACGCAAAAACATTTAGACAGATTTTCTGTCACTATGTGTTAAGTGAGTAAGCTTCACTCAACGCCAAAACACTTCGACAGATTTTCTATCACTAGGCATTGAGTGAGTAAGCTTCACTCAACGCCAAAACACTTAGTGAGATTTTCTGTCACTAGGCGTTGAGTGAGTACGCTTCACTCAATGCCAAAACACTTAGACAAATTTTCTGTCACTTTGCATTGAGTGAGCAAGCTTCACTCAATGCATTTAGACAACCAAATTTTTGTGAAATCACAGTCTCTGACTGGCTAAGGTTCAATCAACACTTTTTATCATATGGATTCGAGTGAGTAAGCTTCACTCAACGCCTGTGGACTTAGTCAAATGTCTACAAAGATTTTCTGTGGCGTTGACTGTTTGAGCTATACTCAACGATTTGTGTTGTATGGCGTTGAGTGAGTAGTGAAGTATCTAGTTGCCTACCTAAATCCACTAGATTGGGATGAATAGGTGAGTTCTGCGTCTTTTGCAAAAAAAAAACTTGAGAGTAATCGACACAAAAAATAACCAAGCATAACCCAGATGAAATAAGAAATTTATAGTGGTTCCCCAATCTTGGGTACGTCCACTTTCCACCTCGCCTATCTAGCACCACGGCTAGCCTCTGCTACTTCACTAAATCTTGGATTACAATAATCCTACAACTCGGAGCAACGCTCCTACAACTTGGAGATAACACACTCCTACAAACTCAGAGAACAAAGCTCCTACAAACTCAGAGACAAAGCTCCTACAAGAGTTAAATTAATTATTACAACAACAATAAAGACTTTATACTTTCAAATTTGAAATCTTCAAGGTTCTTTCTTATTGAAAATTGAAAATCTCTATGAAGAAGTTTAGGAAGAAATCCTGAGAAAACTTTGATCTGAAATGCTTAGGACCCGACACGATCAAGTAAATGTTTGAAGAACTTGAATCAATGATCTATCGAATCTTTTCTTCTTGGAATCGCTGGATCGAGAGAGGAACTACAATGAAGAACGGCGATGACGGCGTGACTTCTCCCGAACTTAAAATTGCGATTGATTCTGAATAATGTCAGGGTTAACGATTCCTCTGAAAAGACTTCTTATAGGACCTCGTCTAACGGTCTGAAATCATTAAGGAAGGATCCACGCGGACCAATCATTAAGAACTTAGGTTATATCAAAATCCGTTCAAGTGGTTTAAAAAGAAGTTTTCTGCAACCCTATTTCTCGAGAAGACATATGATTTCTCGAGAAGGATTTGCTTTCTCGAGAAATAACATAGCCTTCTTGATAAAATACTTAACGCAAATTCTTTGAACTGAAGAACTGATTTCTTGAGAAGGTACTTGACGTATCGAGAAAAATACTAAGCTTCTCGAGAAATAATTTTGACTTCTCGAGAACTGCGTTGCATTCTCGAGAATTATACTTGGCTTCTCGAGAATTCTTCAAGGCTTTCTCGAGAAAAAGACTTAAAGATTGTTTCTGAGAATTTTCCGAGAAGTCTTAAGGTTTCTCGAGAACAGCTTTGCTTTCTCGAGAACTATACTTAGACTTCTCGAGAAATACACTTCATCTTCTCGAGAAAAGTACTTAGTAATTTTTTCTCTGAAAAACTAATTCTTCTTTGTTGAAAACCAATAACCCTTCATTTCTTCCATTGCTTTAGTACCTGAAAATGAAGTGCATCCCAATAGAGAGGTTACACATGAGTCAATACCATGTGTCACATAATGAGGGATTATATTGCATGGTCTTGTGTTTAGTGACTCATTGTAAAATGACATTAGTCTACACTTAGCAAAAATGACCTGCAAACACTCAACTAAAGAATAACATCAAATACATAATTAATTCAACTTAGTTTAAGAGTGACTTCACACAAATCTAGGGTATTGTGGATACAATACCCAACAATCTCCCCTATTTGTAGAAGTCAGAACCCTCTACACTAAGGTGAATTATATCAAGATAATCAAAGAATTAATTAACAAATAAAATAATATATGCAATGACAGTTAAGAGATAATTAGATCATCAAAATTCAAAATTATATATATATATAGAGAGAGAATTTGTCCAAAGAAATGTCCAGGTCCACATAATTCCATAGCACTAATAATCATAAATCATTTGTACAATTATTGGTGTTGTGGTTCCTTCTTCCCTTGTTGCCTTTTCTAGCTGCTGAATGGCTTGGGATAGTATTTTAGAGGACGAGGAGGAGCATTAGGATTATTGCGGCCATATTCACGATCATGAATCCTTCTTTTTGTCATAGATTTCTCATATAGCTCCCACTCCTTATGGCTATAATGATCATCCTTATTATCGTGAAGTTCCACAACTAACTTCAGAGTGTCTAGAATTAAAGACTTGGAGGTTGGACTCCAAATTTCAGCAAATTCCTTTTTTATCCTTTTGGCAGCTTCTTGACTTGAGATAGATCGGCTGGCTGAAGCACCATCACCATATTTTATTTTCTTAGGCACTGGCACCTCAAGAGGTAGGTCCTGAGGTATCTCTAGCTGATCAAAAGTCCATACTTTAGAATAATTCATAGGAGGAACTCCATACTGTTCTGGTGTAGGAGAAAATGTAGGCTTACAGACATTTAGATCAAGATGAGGAGGTGGAGCCTTATTTGGATCAACTTGAAACTATGGAAAAATTTGATTGTGCATCCACACAGCAGTATCATAAGAATAAATGCTACACCCATAATCCATGTTTCTATATTTATACTAATCTCCTTCAATTGATTACCCCACTGAGTCTTCATTTCTTGAAGTTTGTGTTCTAGATTTTCTTTCACCTTATTCTCCCCCTTTCTGACTTCTATGGTTAGGTCCTTTATGGCATCTTCCTTGAATTTCCTGACCTCTTCACAGGTTTTGAAGTTATGTGCTTCAGTTTTCTTCAGCAAGAGTATATGATTGTTAGCTATAGTAACTGCCTGATTCATGACTTCACCAAAACTAGTGATAGTGTGGTCCAAAGCCTTGCCACTAATATTGAGCAGTTTTTTTAATTCATTTGTATTACTCTGAATCTCAGCAAATCCTCTGCTCATTTCTTTCTCAAGAGCAGTTACTCTCTCAGTTACATCTTTGAGAGACTTGTCAAAGTACTCTCTCTACTTTGTTAACATAGAATCAATCTTACCCAAAAGGGTATCATCAGGAAAGACTGCAGCTAGAGGAAGTGGCGGAGGTAGTGTTGGTGTTGTCTAGATTGATAGTTCTTCAATAACAACTAAGCTTTTGCCTCTTTGGGCAGATGTCATCACATCCCCTTCCTCATCAAGAATGATAGGTAGAGAGAATTTTAAATTCTTGACAGGAGGTTCTATAGGTTCTGGTGTACCTTAATCCTCATTAGAGAGCATAACCACATTCTCCCCCTCAATTTGTGTCATGGGCTGAGAATCTTATGGAATCTCTCCTGAAGTATGAGCTTCTATTATTTTGTCAATATCAACTGCAGTAGCGGTGACTTGGGCATCCACGTGAGCATCACAAAGATTTTCCTGATCAGAGGAATAGTCAATATCCATACCTGAGCCACCATCATACACAGAGGTGCTCTTCTCATTATCAAACTGAGCTTTGTTTTCCTTTTCCACCACCACATCATCAGCAAAAACTTTATCTGTAACCTGATCTGTAAGAACATCTGAATGAAACACTATGTCTGGTACCTTTACTTGCTGATCTTCCTCATGAACTAAAGGAGCAGGCTTCCCCTCAACAGCTATAACAGATGTGCCAACTGTATCAATATGAAGGGGAGATGGGGTCATGTCCTCATCAACTACAGTCCTTGGAACTGCAAGAGCTTGACCTGGCTTTTGAATTTTGATTTCCCATTTGTTGATGGATGAGAGTGATACTTTCTTTAGGTGGTGAATGGACACATCTTTGGACAAGTCAAAAACTTCAGGGTGCACTTGATTCAGATATAGAGAGACGATCCTTGCAAAATTAGGTGCTTTTATGCTTCTATTAATCTTTTAAAATAACATGTGTCCCCATTGGAACTTCTTGCACTTGATTCAGTCATCATGCAAAAGAAGTCTGAGGAGATATATCCAATTGAACCTATATTGCAGAGGAGAACTTTTCCAAGAATGTCGGCCAAAAGCTTGCTTTCATCATTGATGTGTTGTATACAAATAGAGGTAGTGGATTGGGAGAGGCCACAAAATGAAAGAGCCCTGGAGTAATCGGGTTCTTCCAAATAATCTTCCTCATCAATGGAGGGTAACCTCAGAAATTTTGTTTAGGAGGACAGCTTTGTTTTGATCTTCACATCTTTGACAGATCTTTTCAACAATTTCCCACACCTTTTAAGCTTTGCATTTCTAAAGAACTCTTCAGCTTCTGGAACCAAGACTATGCAGGGATGCCCGAGAATGAAATAGAGGTCGGTGGTTTCAAGAAGTAAAAGGACATTACGGAAATCGTCAGAGATTTCTTCAATACCTGTGTGAAGAAACTCACTTTCGATGCCAATCTTTGCAATGGGAGCCATCGATTGAAGAAGATGAGAGATTTCAGACTTTTTCGAGAAGAAACAACGGAGTTTGCGAGAAGAACGGCAGAGGCCTTCAGCGAAACTCAATGTTTTTCTCGGGAAGAGCTTTTTCGAAAGTATGGATTTGGACATTCTATGGAATGTTCTATTTATATAAAATTGAAAATCTTGAAGAATAAAGAAGAGCGTACCTGAGGAATGTCGGTTGGAATGCTTCTTGAAAAGTTATGTTAGTTGATTTCTCGAGAAGTCGAGAAGTCCAAATGCTTCTCGAAACATTTAAGGTGTTCTTCCGAGAAATATAAGTTAATTTTCCGAGAAATCCATTAAGTTTTCGAGAAATCCAGTTCTATGCTTGAATTTATCTGAAGGTTTGCTGAGTAAGAATTCTCTTGGAATTTTCTGAGTGGCTGATTGTAGAATCTTCTCTTAACTTCAAATGTGAACTTTTCAGGACTCCGTGTTAAGCATACCAAGTTCTGTCTTGAAGAAAGAGAACATGACCTCGTCTAGTGGCTTCGTGAAGATATCTGCAACTTGCCTATCTGTTGGAACATACTGAAAGTTGATGTCCCCATTCTCCACATGCTCTCGGATGAAATGATATATCAATTCAATGTGCTTTGTCCGGCTGTGTGAAACTAGATTGTTTACAATTGCTATAGCACTGGAGGAGTCACAAAACATGGGAATGTCTCTGAACTTCAAGTTGTAGTCTTCAAATTGATTCTTTATCCAGAGAAGTTGTGCACACCAACTGCCTGCAGAAATATATTTTGACTAGACGGTTGAGATTGCAACATAATTCTATTTCTTACTACTCCAAGATATGAGCCTTCTTCCTAAGAATTAGCAAGTCCTGGAAGTGCTCTTTCTGTCATCTTTGCTACATGTAAAGTCTTCATCTGAAAAATCCAATTAGTTCGCTATCAATACTTCTTGGGTACCATAAGCCAAGATTTGATATTCCCTTAAGGTATCTCAAAATCCGCTTTGTAGCTGTGTAGTAAGATTCCTTCGAGTTCACTTGATATCTAGCACATACACATGTTGAAAACATTATGTCAGGCCTGCTAGTAGTAAGATAGAGCAAGGATCCAATTATGCTTATGTACTTGGTTTCATCAAAAGGTTTTGCTTTCTCATCCTTGTCCAAATACATAGTTGAACCCATTGGAGTCCTCATAGAGGTTGCATTATCCATTCCGAATTTCCTTAACAACTCCTTGGTGAACTTCGTCTGAGAGATGAAAATTTCATCTTCAGATTGCTTCACCTGAAATTCTAAGAAATACTTCAGTTCACCCATACTACTCATTTCAAACTTCTCTTACATAAGTTTGGAAAACTTCTTGCAAAGGTTATCATTAGTGGAGCCAAAGATAATATCGTCGACATAGATTTGCACTAGCAAAATCTTATCTTTTACTTCCCTAAGAAATAATGTCTTATTTATCATTCCCCTCGTGAACTTGTTCTCAAGAAGAAAGTTAGACATCATTTCATACCAAGCTCGTGGAGCTTGTTTTAAACCATATAATGCTTTAAATAATAAATAAACATAATCAGGATGGTTAGGATCAATAAAACCTGGGGGTTGTTCCACATACACTTCTTCCTTTATTTTACCAATGAGGAAGGCTGACTTCACGTCCATTTGATAGACAATGAAACCCATGAGAGAAGCAAATGCGAGGAACAACCTGATGGCTTCGAGTCTTGCCACTAGATCATAAGTCTGATCAAAATCAATCCCTTCTTCTTGTCTATATCCCTTAGCTATAAGTCTGGCTTTGTTTTTGATGATGGTTCCATCTTCATCCAACTTATTCCTATAGACCCACTTTGTTCCAATTATATTTTTGTCTTTGGGTCTTTGTACAAGCTTCAAAACTTAACAACGCTTGAACTGATTGAGTTCTTCTTTCATTGCAACTATCAAAGATGCGTCTTCATTTTCTTCTTCAAATTTCTTTGGTTCAACCTGCGAGAGAAAACTCAAAATTCATATTTTCATTAGTAGTACCTCTTTGAGTTCTTACACCATAACGAGGATCTCCTATGATTTGATCAATCGGGTGATCCCTCAAGTGTTTGAGCTCTAGGGTCCTTGCATTGGGAGCTTCTTCTATTTCTAGAGTGTCTTCCTCAACTTGGATAACTTCTTCATCTTGGTGATCTCCCTCTCCAATTGAGGTTGGAGGAGTGATTTTGATAAACTTTTGAGCATTTTCTTCAACTGTCTCATCCTATCTTAACTCATTATGCCTTGAACCGGCATCTTCAACGAAAATACTGGAAGAGCTGCTTTGTAGCATGCTCGTCACATCAAATACAACATTAATAGATTCTTCTATAATCTGGGTTTTCTTATTAAAAATTCTATAGGCCTTACTATGGCTACTGTAGACTACAGAAATACCTTCAAAACATTTTTCTCCAAACTTTGTACGATGGTATTTACCATTATTAAGAACATAACATTTGCTGCCAAAGATCCTGAAGTAGGACACAGTCGGTCTCCTGCCTTTAGTAGCTCATAGGGAGTCTTACGATGACTCTTGTTGATCAACGCTCTGTTTTGCAGGTGACAAGCTGTATTGATGGCCTCAGCCCAGAAGTACTCTGGTAGAGAGGAGTCAGTCAGTAATGTAGTACATGCATCAATGAGTGTTCTATTCCTTCTCCCTGCAACTCCATTTTGTTGTGGAGTACGCGGGGATGAAAACTCATGAAAGATACCTAGACTTCTACAGAATTCTATCATAGCACAAGATACGAATTCTGTTCTATGGTCACTTCTGGTTCTGACTACTGAACGTTTAATTCGTTCTGAATTTGCCTGACAAAATGCGTGAATACATCAAAGGTATCTAACTTTTGTTTCAAAAATAACACCCAAGTAAAATGTGAATGATCATCAATAATTACCAGTGTATATGACTTACCTCCTAAGCTATGAACTTGTATTGGACCGAATAAGTCCATGTGTAGTAAATACAAGCACCTTAAGGAATCTTTATCAGCAATGCCCTTAAAGGTAGACCTTGTCTGCTTGCCCATTTGGCATGCGTGACATGGACTCTCTTTAATGCACTTAATAGTCAGTACATCACGTACTAGGTCTTGAGAAAATAACATATTAATAGTTTTGAAATTAATGTGTGCTAGCCTCTTGTGCCATTGGTCACAAATTGATGCACTATCTTTTACAACAACAAAAACTGGGGTAGAAGTGTCTAAACATAGAAAATTGAAACAAAAAATATTTCGACTACTAGTGCCTGTTAATACCGTATCCATAGTAGAGGCCGATTTTATCAGGCACTGATCCTTAGAGAAAATAATCAATGAAGCCTTTATCACAAAACTGACTTATGCTAATCAAATTATGTTCTAATACTTTCACATAAGCCACATCAATGAATGATACTACACCATTAGAAATCATACCGTAGCCTTTTGTAATTCCCCAGTCAGAGCCACCAAAGATTACCTTTGGACCGTCTTTGACTGGAGTATAATTTTGAAGTAGACTTCTTGTCCCGGTCATATGCCGAGAGCATCCACTGTCCAAATACCAGATAGGCATTTTGTTGGCCTTTGGACATACCTGTAGTCATAGATCATTTTACCTTAGGAACCCAATAAGATTTGGGTCCTTGGTTCCTTGTTAGCATACTCCCCCTACGAGTGTTAACACTACGAGTGGTCTGTCTCATATGATTAACTTGAGGAGTTTTAATGTTTCTGGGATTAAACCAGCAATCCACAGCAAAGTGACCAACTTTGCCGCAATGCCAACAATCAAACCTGTTGTATCTTTTCCAAGTCTCCCGCTTGACCTTTTAAACTTGTGGTCTAGCAAGAGCGGCTGACTTGGAGGTAGAAGCCTCATGATGATAGCACTCACATGACTTCTTCTTCTCAAGTGGATTTTGACCAATGGGTTTCACTATTGGATCTTTCTTATCATTAGGACCATGAATATAGGGACCATAGCTCTGTAGAGTGATCTATTCATAAGGTGCCTTGAAGACACTTGCACCGAAGTTTCGGAAACGAGTCCACCCCTTATAGTCCTTGACAGGTTTAAACAAAATTGGTCTTGTCAAGTGACCATAGGAGCTCTCAAAATCAAATTCGTTAGAAGGAAAAATAACCTTTCTAAACATAGTCTGAATGTGAGGCCCCTTCCCTTTCTCTTCGGCGGTTGCTTTTGTACCAGCCTTATTTTTCCTTTTTGTCTTGGCCCTCCTGGAAGGTTTACTAGGAGAAGCCACATGACCTAAGCCAGCTCCTTTAGCCTGAGCAGAGAATACATTAATAAGTGAAAGGATTATCTTGGGCTTGGAGAAACTTTCAACAAGTCTCTTTTAGGTGGAAAGCTGTCCTTCCAACTTCTCGATGATTTTCTCTTTTAGGTTAAGGAGCTCGTGTGAACTATTATTGTCATCAACCAGGGCGTGGAGTTCCTCCCTGAGTGAGTTCATTCTTACGACTTCCTCCCTCAGAGTGATCTCCTCAGCCTTAAGGGATTTGATCTCCTTGGCCTGAGTTCTAACAAATTTTCTATACTGGTCATAGACCTTGATCAGCTCTTTATACTTAGCCATTAGTTCTGATTCATCATTAGAGGAATAGTCCTCATGAACATCGTCTGGAGTATCGGACTCTGAAAGAATGGTGTGAGAATTTACCTCCCCATGAAATTTGGGGTCAGCTTATTCTCCATTGGAGTGAGCCATGTGTCTGAGTGGGCTTCTTCATCCTCACTTAACTTGGATGAGTTAGTGTCATTGAAGCTCTTTTGCTTCTTTACCATGAAGCTCTTCTCCTTCTTTTTGTCATGGAAGGACTTGTGCTCTTCTCTTCTTCCACCCTCCTTCTTATGAGGGCAGTCAGCGATCACGCGACCTGACTTATTATTACAATAACACACAATGTCAGTAGAATTATGTTTGTTCTATTTAGATTTATACCTGTCATTTGTGTAACGTTTCTTTTGATGATCACCATCGTGACGTAATCTCCTGTATGAGGAGTCTTTGCCACTCATCTTTTTCTTCTTACTGAGAAACTTCTTGAACTGTCTGGAGAGAAGAGAGAACTCTCCATCAGATAACTTTGAGTCCGAGGTTCTTGGCTCTAAGTCTTCTTCACTTTCTTCCTGTGCGGGAGCAGGAGATGTTGTTTTAGTCTTTATTGAGCTATCTAGCTTCAGTGCAATAGACTTCTCATTTGATAAAGATCCGCTGCCCTCTTCTTCAGCTTTTCTGGAGTTGATTTAAAGCTCATAGGACATAAGCTTCCCGAAGAGGTTCTGGGGGTCAGTATCTGCCAGTCCTCCAAACTCCCTGATAGCACAAATCTTATTATCTCATTCCTTAGTTAAGGATCTTAGGAACTTGTCATTTATTTCTCCATTTGTGAAAACCAGGCCGTAGTTTTTCAGGCCGTTGACGATCTCGAAAAAGTTCTAATATATATATCAGCTATTATGTCATTTAGGCCTTGCTTGAAGGCCTCATACTTCTGGTTCAGAAGGGATCTTCTATCATCTCTTACTTCTTCTGTGCCTTCTATCAGGACGATCAGAGACTGCCACATTTCCTTAGCGGATTGGCAGTGTATTAGGTTCTATAACATCGAATCATCGACTGCACATGCGATGATATTCTTTGCTTTCTTGTCTAGAGGGAAAAGGGCAATCTCAACTTTATCGAGATCCATTAGTTTCTTCGGTACCTTATTAGATAGATTGATAGTAGAAGCTATCATGGGAACATGAGGGCCTTCATCCACTATCATGAATATGCGGGGATCAACAACTTCCATGAAGAATCTGACTCTCTCTTTCCATATGGGTAAGTTAGCCTTGGTGTACACCGGAAGCTTTATAATATTCTTGGATCTATCCATGCTTGATAATCTCTACGACAACTAGAAGTAGATCTGTTCAAGGTGTGAACCTTTTTGTGAACAACCTCCCTCTGATACTAATTGATATATCTAGTTTCCTACCTAAATCACCTAGATGAGGGTGAATAGGTGTCTTCTACGTCTTTTGCAGAATAAAAACTTGAGAGTAATCAACACAGAAAATAACCAATCATAACCCAGACGATGCAAGGAATTTATAGTGGTTCCCCAATCTTAGGTATGTCCACTTTCCACCTCGCCTATCTAGCACCACGGCTAGCCTCGAGTACTTCACTAAATCTCAGATTGCAACAATCCTACAACTCGGAACAACGCACCTACAACTCAGAGATAGCACACTCTTACAAACTCGGAGAACAAAGCTCCTACAAACTCGGAGACAAAGCTCCTACAAGAGTTAAATTAGTTGTTACAACAACAATAAAGACTTTTTACTTTCAAATCTAAAATCTTCAAGGTTCTTCCTTATTGAAAAATGAAAATCTCTGTGAAGAAGTTGAGGAAGAAATCCCGAGAAAACTTTGATCTGAAATGCTTAGGAGCCGACACGATCAAGTAGATGTTTGAAGAACTTGAATCTATGATCTGTCAAATCTTTTCTTCTTGGAATGGCTGGATCGAGAGAGGAGTGACAATGAAGAATGGCGATGACGGCGACCCTTCTCCCAAACTTAAAATTGCGATTGATTCTGAATAATGTTAGGTTTAGCGATTCCTATGAAAGGACTTCTTATAGGACCTCGTCTAATGGTCTGAAATCATTAAGGAAGGATCCATGTGGACCAATCATTAAGAACTTAGGTTATATCGAAATCCCGTCAGGCAGTTTAAAAAGAAGTTTTCTGCAACCCTATTTCTCGAGAAGACATATAATTTCTTGAGAAGGACTTGCTTTCTAGAGAAATGGTATAGCCTTCTCGAGAAAATACTTAACGCAAATTCTTTGAACTGAAGAACTGATTTCTCGAAAAGGAACTTGACGTCTCGAGAAAAATACTTAGCTTCTCGAGAAACAATTTTGACTTTTCGAGAACTACATTGCTTTCTCGAGAACTATACTTGGCTTCTTGAGAATTCTTCAGGGCTCTCTTGAGAAAAGACTTAAAGATTATTTCTGAGAATTTTTCGAGAAGTCTTAAGATTTCTCGAGAACAGCTTTGCTTTCTCGAGAACTATACTTAGACTTCTCGAGAAATACACTTCATATTCTCGAGAAAAATACTTTGTAAATTTTTCTCTGAAAAACTAATTCTTCTTTGTTGAAAACCAGCAACCCTTCCTTTCTTCCATTGCTTTAGTACATGAAAATGAAATGCATCCCAATAGAGAGGTTACACATGAGTCAACACCGTGGGTCACACAATGAGGGATTACATTGCATGGTCCTGTGTTTAGTGACTCATTGTAAACTAACAATGGTCTACACTTAGCAATAATGACCTGCAAACACTCAACTAAAGAATAACATCAAATACATAATTAATTCAACTTAGTTTAAGAGTGACTTCACACAAATCTATGTTATTGTGGATACAATACCCAATAAGTTAGCTTCACTCAACGCCTGTGGACTTGGCCACATTTCTGGATGTTTCTTCTTAGGGTTTCACTGCCTTAGCCTATCTCACAGCTTTTTGTTGTATGGCATTGAGTGAGTAGACTTCACACAATGCCTGTAGACTTAGCCACATCTCAGCTTGCCAATTATTTGGCTTTGACTATACAAGCTGAACTCGGTGCTATTAGCCACTTGGCATTGAGTGAATAGACTTTACTCAAAGCCTGTGGACTTAGATAGTTTTCTGTCTTTTCACTAGCTTGCCTATACATCACCTATCTTGGCCACTTGAATCAACCTTTCCAATCAATGCATAGAAGATATCCTGCATATATAGAACTTGTAGGACATTTTAGATTACAACATATGTATACCATTGACTACAAGGCCTTCTTCAAATCCAAGACATTGAGATCAATGTACCCAAAAGTTACAATTTGGTATTAGCTTGTCTCGGTCTTTCTTCTGCAAATTCGTGATCGAATTCTTTTGAGCGGTGGAGAGCATGTGGTTGTGCTTACCATTATTACAAATATAAACTCAATAATGACCATTTAGGAATGAAAATATACGTGTTTTAAGAACCGGCGCGTTCCTAATGGTCATTGGTTGCCTTTTGAGTAGTCGCTAAATGGTGTATTTTACACTTATAGGTGACTAGAAGTGGTACGGGACAGTCTGAACCCCAACGTTTTGTTTAGAGTGCAGCACAAGTTAAAGTGCCCACACCTCCTCTTTCTGCGGAAACAGTACGCTTAGTTGCTGAGGCAGTGTTTACAATGATGAATGTACAACCGACTGGGTAGGTGCGACCTGTGAAGGTACCAGTATAGGTTGGTGTAGCCGATCTTATAGCTGTTATTGTTGGGTTCATTGCCCACAATGTCCTAGATTTGAGGAATTCAATTATGTCAATGAGCATATACAATGGTATATTTAATACATGGCCAAGTTCATAAAGTAGAATTGTCTTAGTAGCAATGATGGGACAAGTAGCCTAAGTGGCTTAATCAGGTAATCACTCACCTAAGGTGTGGATAAAAAGAAATCTAAGTCCACAGGCGTTGAGTGAAGGATACTCACTCAACTCCATATGACTTATAGCGCTGAGTGGAGCCTATATAGTCAAAGACAAAGTAATGGCAGGCTGGAAATGTGGCTAAGTCCACGGGCATTGAGTGAAGTTAACTCACTAAACGTCATACAGCAAAAGGCTGTGAGACAGGCTAATGTTGTAATAGCCTAAGTAGAAATGAGTAGAAAAGTGGCTAAGTCCATTGGCATTGAGTGTAGTTCACTCACTCAACGTCATAGCTTCATAATCATTGAGTATAGCTCAGACAGTCAACGCCACAGGAAAACTGTGAATATTTACCAAGTCCACAGGCGTTGAGTGAGGCAAGCTCACTCAATGCTATGTGATAATTTATTGAATAATTCTCAAAGGGAGTGTTCTTTTTAAACATAGAAATTTGGCTAAGTCCAAATGCATTGAGTGTAGCTTACTCACTCAACGCCAGATAACAGAAGTGTCTGTTGAGTAGTTTGACATTGAGTGGAGCTTACTCACTCAATGCTAAGTAGCAGTAAATCTGGCCAAGGCAAAAAGCGTTAAGTGAGGCATGCTTACTCAATGATCTCAGCGCTTAAGATGTTGCAGACTCAGAAAATTAGCTAAGACAAAAGGCGTTGAGTGAGGTGTGCTCACTCAACACTCTCAATGCCAAGCATGCAGAAGTGGGTGAAGAATATGCTAAGAAAAAAAGAGTTGAGTGGGGCTTGCTCACTCAACGCTGTCAATGCCTAGATAGACAGAATTCTGCCTTAAGTATTTTAGCATTGAGTGAGGCTTGCTTACTCAACACCTATTCTACTAATGCTTGATTTTGGCTAAGTCCACAGGTACTGACGTCAGCAAAATCGATAAAGTCAACTGATTTCAAATCAAGTACGGAGAAGCTACAAAACACAACAAACTCTATCGAGAAGCTACTATACGTTTTCTTCCCTTAAAGCAAGGTGCAACTGGAAACTGCAGGTGGGCCCCACTGATCTGTAAGAGTCATTGATTGACGAACTATAAAAGGAAGAGATGGGGGAAAATGCAAGATAAATTTTAGGGCATTACCAATTTCAAAAGGTTGTAGTTAGACTTCATCTCTCTCGCCATTATCGCCGAGAAAGAGATTGAAGTCTTCCTGCAGGAACACAAAAAGTTCAGTGAGTTGTTGCTTCTTCATATGCTACAGCATAATCAAAAAGGTTTCTGATATAGGAAGAAAGTAGAGCCATCATTATCCAGTGGGCTCAATTGGCTGATTGAAGAACACAAGTTCACCTGCTTCTTCAACAAGATCAGAATCTTCATTCTGAGTTTCTTCCAGTAGAGGGAGAACTTCTACCTCATGCTGTGAAGCAAGATAGTGCTGAGATAACTCAGCCCTAGCTTTTGACACAAAGAAATTTTCTTGTGTTAAAACATTCAAAAACTCATCTTTCTGTAGGATCCAATTGGATCTGAGTTGTAGGGCCACTGGCCTGAGGTAGGGCAATATTGCTTAAGTACTAGGAGAGTGAAGCTCTCTGAGTTATAGGATCCAACTAGATCTGAGTTGTAGGGCAACTGGCCTAAGGTAGGGCAATTTGGCTGAGTTGTAGGAGAGTATAACTCTCTGAGGTAGGATCCTTTGGATCTGAGGTAGGGTTGTCCTCCCAGCTTGAGTGTAGGGCCTTTGGCCTAAGGTAGGTGATTAGTTGATCACTGGGTTGTAGGCCCTTATGGCTGAGTTGTAGGTCTTGGAGGAGACTGAGAGATCCTGAGGGATCTGAGGTGTAAGCTCCTTGGAGTAGTGTTTTGGAGAAGTGCCTTAACCAATAGGAAGTTAGCAAGGTGGGAGGAGAGTGGATGTACCCATAAGTTGGGGAACCACTATTAATCTGTGTGTGTTTTTCTGTATTGTTTTCTTTGTGCAGGTTCTTGAAAGCAAACTACTGCCAACACACTTAGTGATAAAGGAAAGAACTAAAAAGAGAATAATAACAGTGAAACAACCTTTTCACTCCCCTAGGTTGCAAGGTACCTTGAAAACAAAGACTTTCAAGTGGTATCAGAGGGAGGTTGCTCAAAAAGGATCTAACCATCTGAGTGATTCTCTAAGGTAGCTACAGACAATCCTTATGGGTTCAAGAGTGAACTACAAGGAGATGGGTGCCATGAAACTTCCTATCTGTAGGAAAGAAGGTTTTGGCATCTGGAAGGAAAGAGTTAGGTTATTCATGGAAGCAGCTGACCCTAGAATCTTCATAATAGTTAAGGAAGGACCTTTCATCCCTATGAAAGTGTTTGTTCTGGATATAAATGTCCAGACACCCAAGATATATGCTGAGATGACAAAGGATGAAGTCATTCTTACCACTATGGACAAAAGGGCTCAAAACATCATTATCAGTGCAATTGATGATTCTACCCTTCAGAATCTGATTCACTGCACAAATGCAAAAAAAAATTGGGACACTCTAGTGATCTATATAGAAGACACAGAGGAAGTCAGGGATGATAGAAAGTTTATGCTGAACCAGGAGTATGAAGCTTTTAGAAAGTTCAAGGGAGAAGACATAACCACCTACTATGAAAAATTCTTTAGGATAGTGAATGAACTAAGGACCTATGGAAGGATCTTTAGTCATTATGAGCTAAATGATAAGTTCCTTAGGTCTCTCACAAGAGACAGGGACACAAATATTTATGCCATCAGAGAAGTGGCCAAGCAGAGTAACACTCCACCCCACACCCTATTTGGTAAACTTCTCTCATATGAGATGCAATTAACTGTCAGGAAAGAGGAAGAGAACAACTACAAGTATCTGGCCAAAGAGAAGTCTGTGGCTTTCAAAGATGAAGCCATAAAGAAAAGTAGGAGGAAGACCCCTCCTTCTCCAAGAAGACCAGCAGATTCAGACTGCTCTGAATCAAAAGCATTAAACAGCAGCATGTCTGATGAGGACTTTGTTGTCTTCTCTAGGCAGCTCCATAAGTTGATAAAGAAGAAGCAGTGGAAGAGTAGACCCTCCTCCTCAGCACATCACTGGAAGAAATCCTCCAAGGAGCACAGGTATGGATCTAAACCCAGTAAACACAATTCTACTAATATTATCTGTTACTGCTGCAGCAAGACAGGACATGTCATTGCATATTGCCCAGTGAAGAGAAGGGAGGATAGTGAGAAGAAATCTCACCAAAAGCACAAGGGCAAGAAAGAAAAGTACTTTTTGGCTAAGAAAGAGAAAAATTGGACAGACACATCATCATCTGAGTCTGAAGAAGAGGAAGCCTATATTGGGCTAATTGTTGTTGCTGATAAAGATAAAGATATTACAACATGTGAAGTCTATCCTCTAGTGAGGATAGGAATCAGGGCCCCTCTGACACTATCAGACAGTGACTCAGAGGTGGATGAAGATGCCCACAGCTGTAGAGGACTGATGGAAATGACTGATAAAGAGGAAAGCCAGGATCTGCCTAGTTAAAGTAAGGTACATTCCCTATCCAGTTCTGTATCTGGGTATGAGACCAGTCCTTGTACAGAAGCCTCTTCATCTAATGGTGAAGATGATTCTGGCTCTGAAGGTGATGTCAATCAACTGATTGACAGATATGCTGAACTTTTTGATACCTTTATGAAGTGCAAGAAGTTGACTAAGATACAGGCTAAGGAGATTCTATCTCTTAGTTGCTTCCCAGCTTGTTGAAACAACATCTGTGCTGAATCAGACCATGAGGGAACTCAGTAAACTGAAAAACCTTTCAAGGATCCAGATGGAGGCTATCAAGAGCAAGAATAGTCTCATTAAAGATCTTGAGGAAAACTGATGGTTATTTTCTCAACGCTAATGCGTGTTACCAATCGATAAGGCAAGTATACCTATTGTTCGGAGTATAAAATCAAGTGTCGTATTTCAACTCGGGGCTTGTCGAGTACTTGTACTCACATGGAAAGCTATTATCTTATCGAAAGAAAAGTTGGTTTTTGTTGAATAGAAAAAGAAGCGTTACACGAATAAAGAAAAATTCGATAATGGGGAAGCTAACACTTGATCTAGAATCCCCTTTGGCTAAAATAAACCTTCTTGAATAATAAAGTAATGCGAGTTCTCAACTACTCACTCGACCATGGAGGTTCCTAAAGTACAAAAGCGTCTCTTTCGATCTCATGCTTCTGACTAACCTTCGGTTGATCGATTAAGACCTTTCGGCCAGTCGAAACCCCTAAGCTTTCTTTAGGCGGTGAACCCCACTATTGGATTTGACTCCAATCCAGAAGATTTATGTCGTCCTCTCTCGAGGTGTGTATGCAACTCCTTTTATCTTTGAGTGATCTCCTCGTATCTGCAACCTCTCGATCATTTAGGATACAGATCTTAGATCGAAGATCATATCCGCGCAATATGAAATCGATAAAATAAAAATCAAAGATAAATCATAGAGAGTAAGATTAAGAACAAGATATTTGATAAAAAGGAAGAGTTTATTTTATTCCAAGATTCATCATGATCAAGTGCTAAATGAAAATTAGCTACTCATTATTAGGGAAATACAAGCTAAGGTAAGGAAATACATGATGAAAATAAAAAGCAACTTGAATTAAAACTTAAAGCAAAGCTAGGCTAAGTAATGGAAATTACAGCAAATTAGAAGCAGTAAACTACAAGACTCTAACTCCAAAAATTCCTCCTCGAGCATCTGAAGTTGTCTGGAATTTATAGGAAAAATTTCTGTTTGGTCACGCCCTAGGTCACGCCCGTGACCTAGGGCGTGTCAGGCTCGAAACCCTCATCTTGAAACCCTGGGAACGTTAGAGGAGAAACTGCCAAAATCTGTTAACTGATGGGCCACACCCCTAGGTCACGCCCGTGACCTAGGGCATGTCAGAGCTGTTCCTGGAAAAAGGCGGGAATCTAAAAATGGCGGGAATAAACTACTCTTAATGGAGGTGTCACGCCCCCTAGTCACGCCCGTGATTAGGGCGTGTCTAGCTGTAACGGCATTCTGGCAGCAACGGCACGAACGGCTGAGTAATTGGTTGGAAAACATACTGGACACGCCCTGGGTCATGCTCGTGACCCAGGCGTGTCAATTTAATCTGATGTGGCGTAGCATAACGGTTCTTCCATGGCTGGCACGCCCTGTGTAAGAGAGACACGGGCGTGTTATTTTACGATACGAGCGTGTTAGGGCCGATCTACATTCTTCGGTCGTATGTCGACGATTTGCGTAAACAAACTTTGCTCGTGTGTGTCACGCCCCCGTAGGGCGTGTCTAGGCTGAGAAGGGGAAATTTCAAATTTGCTACAAAAATTCTACAATTTAGCCCTGCAAGATTGAAAATAATTTTATTAGTGCAAATAGTTATTAAATATAAAAAGTAGCTAATTATGAACTTTAAATTATAAAATTGATATATTAAATCTAACTATTAATAGAAAATATTAAATGAAAAATAGAAATAATTAGAGTTATCAAATACCCCCATACTTATCTGTTTGCTAGTCCCGAGCAAACAACTTCCTATAGGCAGTAGAAAAATTTTAAATGCTAGAAAAGAAAGTTGAACCTAAGGAGTAAAATGCGAAGTCTTATGCCTATGCTTGTAGCTATTTTTGTAGACAAACTTACTCAGCATACAAATTAGGTTTTTATTTTTCTTAAAATGCGTTTCCACTATTATTTTTACTTTTAAAATGAAAAATCCGGTAAATCTTAAAATTATATTTAGGGAGAGTGTAGTGTGTGTACTAAGATAACATTGCACGAAAGAAGATCGAAATACCCTCCAAAGAAATCCATCAATGTCGATGGCCATAGGCTTGCCCTTTCACACTCTTGCCACGACACTAGTCTAACTTAAAAACATAAATCAATAGGGCTTAATTAGGTTGGAACGTAGGCTTAGGTTTTTTTGGTGAGGGTGGTCAAAGATAAAATCGATGGCTAGTCACACCAAAACCTAGAGAGAGCTTGCACATCATAAATTTGCTATAGCTTTTGGAATGGAGCCACGTCCATGATCCTTTTGTATTTCTCTTATAGTTTTCACTCTCTTATCTTGTTGAAAATTTCTTCAACCTCTTCATTTTTTTTTCATACTATTATTATTTTCTTTATTTTAAAGAGGAAAGAAAAATAAATCAACTCTTTTTTTATAAGAAAAGAGCCACCAAAAATGAAAAGGCTCCTAATCACTCACAAACCATGTTTTTATATTTATGTTCAAGCTCGGTCTTAGGTGTGCAATTAGGTTGCTTTTTAGACTTTAGTAAAATGTTTGGTGGAGCTAAAACAAAAGAATAGGGTAATAGACTCAAAAATGGCTTAACAAAGATAAAATTTTAGGTACGAGTACAAAAGCTCAAACTGGCCAAAAGAAGTGCCTAAATCATATTTATGCTAATGAGTCTAAATTATGCAAAGTCTTGAGAATAGCTAGAGGGCAAGTTCTAGACATCGAGAAAGAATACCTCTTTCATGATTCGCGAAATATCTCTTTAGTAGACTTCTACTTACTCATCTAAATTATTTTAGATTTTATCGGTTTTTAAAGTGAAAGTAAAATAAAACATTTTCATGCATTTAGAAAACTGAAAATCTAATTATATGCTGAATATTTAGATCTACTAAAAATTCTACTTACACGTACACTTAACTAGAAACACAGCATGGCCAACAGTTTTACTCCAAAATTCAAAATTCAATTAAAACATTAAAATTATCTAAACACTATAAAGAAAGTTAAATTACTAGGAATTTTGCATGTAAATAATTATAGAAATAATGACTTCTCTAATTAAAAAAAGTAAACCTAATTTGTTGTGTTACTTCTTAGACTTACCGAGGTATACCCTTTGAAGGGCTCACATCGGTACTAGGAGGTAAGATGGGGTGATATCCCAAACTTCCTTTTCTAAGAAATTTAATTTTCGATTTTCTACTTTTTTTGTTGATTTTTTTAATTTTTGAAAAACCAAATTCATGACAAAATATAATTTTTGGAATTTTTGATATGTAATTTTTTTTGAGTTTAAATTTTCTTTTTTGTTTGTGGTTTTTGTTTTTAAATTTTTTTTGAAAACTTTGTATGTTTTGCTTGAGAAATATCTCCCCCCATACTTAAGTAATACATTGTCCCCAATGTAAAAAAAATGAAGAAAAGAACGAAAAGGAGACTTCCCTGAGAATGCATGGAAATGAGACTCCCCCATATCAAAAGATACCAGTAAAATAGGAGCAAAGCAAAACATAATAGTTTATAGAATTTTTTTGTTTTTGTTTTTTGTATAATAAAAACAAATACATAAAAATAAAGATATAGATACAGAAATACGACCCTCTACAAGCCCAAAGAAATAAAAAGACAACTACTCTTGGTAGGGAGCGTCTTCATGCTCCTGATAGAAAGTCCGCATGTTGGCGAACTCGCGGTTAATATGCTCCATAGAAGAAGCATGGCTTTGCTCGAGCTTGGTAAAGTGCTCATCAAAAGAAGCAAAGCGACCGTCAAAATTGGTCCGCAACTCGTTTATGTGCGTATGAATCGACCCAAATTGTTGGTCCCAATAATTTGAAGGCTCGGGCACTGGAGCAGAGTGCAGCGGTGGTGGCGGAATCTAGGGGGAATGATGAGTACCGCTGGGACCGGCACCATGATCAAGATCAAGATCCCCACCACCGACTGACGGGGGAATAGCCTCAAACTTTCCTTCGCGTCGTCGTGCTAGGCCAAGGGACTGAAGGGTCGGGAACTGGAGAGCCTGTGACGTTTGCATGCAACTGAGCCGCGGAAGGGCATCCCAAAAACCGATCTGCTTGGCTAGGAAAGTAATAAAATTCCCGTCGTGCACTGCTCCCAATCTCACATTTTTGGCCTAATGCCGAAAGAAAATGGCGAGCATGTAACCAAGGTTGAGTGGGACCCAGTAAAACATACTATATAAGTATAGTAAGTCTGCCCGAGTCACCACGATGTGGCTATCATCGCGTCCGGAAAGAGTAAAAGTGAGAAGGTTGTGTAGAATGCGTAAAGCGGGGGAAATGAGGTGGCTACCCTTGGATTTTTTGGGGGTGTAGGGGGCGGCATCATTACTAATTTCTGACCAAAAAGTGAGGAGGTTGAAGTCGGGAGGGAAATTAGTTTTGAGATCGAGGTAGGCAGGGGAATGGGAAAATGCCTCCGAGCAAAAGCCCATATCGATATTGAGTTAGCGGATGGTGAGCTGGTGCATCATTCCGCCCATGCGAAAGATGATGAAATCATCATGCACTGCCCAATGGAACTCAAAAGAGGCCAAGAACTCGATGGTGAGCTCGAGGAAAGCTTGCTCCGAAATGGAGAAGAGGGGAGCCCATCACGGGGTGGATAGAAATCCCTGAACTATCTCCGCCACTCCGAAGGTGGCAAGGATGGCCCAATCCAAGATCCGGAACACGCCAAAGGGTTTGGCGCGTAGTCGCTCGCTCCGATATTGTTGGGTGGCGTTGTCGAAAAGGAGCATAGCTTCCGCCGATTCGGGATCTGCAGGGTGTTCGGAGGAAGAAGCTGTGGAATGAGGTTGGTGGCGAGGCATGATGAGAAAAAGGATAGAAGTTCTTGAGCACAAGGAGAAGAGAATAGGATGGTTGATAGGTGGAGGTGTGAAGAGAAGAGAAGGGAGAAAATACCTATTTATAGGTGTTCACGGGTCGGTCACACCCCCCTGTCATGCCCGTGACAGGGGGCGTGACAAGCACGGGTCAAAGACAGAAGGAATCTGAGGCGGACTGACTCAGATTTGGGGTCATGCCCCATAGTCACGCACGTGACTCCCAGAGTCACGCCCGTGACTCTGGGCGTGTAAGAGGTATCCAAGGCCCTGCACGGGAATTCGAGGCACTGGCCTCGGATTCTGCTTTAACGCCCCAGTGTCACGCCTGTGACTCTGGGGCGTGTCGGTCAAAATAGACACGTGAAAGGGAAGCCGAGGCGTGAACTGGTCAACGCCTCGGATACCTGTGATATGGGCATGGCATGCCCGTGACCATAATGGGCACGCCCGTGTCATGTCCGAAAGACGGACGAGAAAATCGAGGGAGGAGGCACCTCCCGCGGTTAGGCTAAACACGCCCTGGACACGCCCGTGACCCAGTGGTCACGCCCGTGACAGGGGCGTGTATGAGATAAAAAAACAAAAAAAAATTCTTTTATATATATATTTTTTGTTTTGCTATTTTTTCTTTTTTTATTGAAGATCCAAATAAAAATAAAATAAAAGTTACCGACATGAAGAAGTATGTAGACTTGACGTTCTTCCTCAACCGAGCGTCATGCATCGATGTCCTTCTAACCTGTAAAAACTTAAAAAGAAAATTAAAATAAAAAGAAAGGATAATCGTGGGATGCCTCCTACGAGCGCTTTGTTTATGGTCGGTGAGCTCGACCATAATGGTGCGCACGAACTAGGGGTTTGACAACATTATGTTGTCCAATTGTGCATTAATAGTATCACCGGAAACAAATAATTTCAGCCGGTGCACATTCACTTTAAAGTCGCCTCCTTCCGAGTGCGAAATAAGCACCGTCCCATAGGGCCAAACCTCCTTTATGACAAAGGGGTCGGACCAACGGGACTTAAGCTTACCCGGAAATAAACGCAAGCGCGAGTTATAAAGAAGGACTTGGTCTCCCGGTTGGAAGTCCTTCGGGTGCTTAATTTTTTTATCATGATAAAATTTGGTGCGCTTCTTATAGAGTTTATTGTTCTCATAAGCGAGGGAGCGCCACTCATCGAGCTTGTTAAGTTGGAATTTACGAAGCTCAGAGGACAAATTTTCATCAAGATTTAAAAATTTAAGTGCCCAAACGACACGATGTTCAAGCTCAATCGGTAGATGGCATGCTTTCCCATGGACCAATCGATATGGCGTACAACCGATAGCAGTCTTGTACGCGGTCCGATAAGCCCATAGAGCATCATCAAGCTTGACCGACCAATCCTTTCTACTAGTAGAAACCAATTTTTCTAGTATACGTTTGATTTCACGGTAAACTACTTCTACTTGGCCACTGGTTTGAGGGTGATAGGGGGTGGCTAACCTATGTGTAACGCCATATTTGGATAATACTTTAGCAAATTGTGCGTTACAAAAGTGTGCGCCCCTATCACTAACTATTACCCGCGGTGCTCCAAATCGTGAAAATAGTTTTTTAAGAAATCGGGTCAAGACTCGGGCGTCATTAGTGGGAAGGGCTTGCGCTTCCGCCCACCGTGACACTTAGTCGACCGCTACCAAAATATATGTATTTCCATAGGACATTGGTAGCGGTCCGACAAAGTCGATCCCCCATAAATCAAAAACTTCTATTTCTAAAAATGTATTTAAGGGCATTTCATCACGGCGGGAAATATTACCTGAGCGTTGGCATTGTTTGCAATGACTTACATGGGCGTGAGCATCCTTGAAGATGCTTGGCCAATAGAAGCCTGCTTCAAGTACTTTTCGAGCCGTCCGATTAGCTTTATAGTGCCCACCGACGAGTCCTCATGGCAATGCTTTATAATTTGAGCGCCTTCCTCATAAGAAACACACCTCCGCATTACTTGGTCCGCGCAAACACGAAAGAGAAATGGATCATCCCAAAAATAATTTTTCAAATCGGAAAAGATTTTCTTCTTTTCTTGATAATAAAAACCGTTCGGGAGGAATCTTGCAACAAGGTAGTTTGCAAAATCGATGAACCAAGGAGTGGGGAGAGTAATTACCTTATGAATGGCGAAAAGGCGCTCCTTGGGGAAGTTGTCGTCAATGTACTCCTCTATGAGCTCCCCCAAATTGTGGTTCTCCAACCGCGAAAGATGATCAGCTGCCAAGTTCTCCACTCCTCTCTTATCACGAATCTCCAAGTCAAATTCTTGGAGGAGTAAGATCCACCTAATCAATTGCGGCTTTGCATCTGTTTTTGTTAGTAAATATCTCAAATCCGAATGATCAGTAAAAATAATAATTTTGGACAAGGTTAGGTAGGAGCAAAATTTATCAAATGCGAAAATAACAGCTAAAAATTCTTTTTTGGTGGTAGTATAATTTTCTTGTGCGGCGGTTAGTGTTTTGCTCGCATAATAAATAGGATGAAAATGTTTATTTATGCGTTGTCCTAAAACCGCACCTACGGCAAAACTATTAGTATCGCACATTATCTCAAATGGAAGTTCCCAATTGGGAGCGATCATGATAGGAGTGTTAATCAATTTTTATTTAATAAGAGAAAAAGCACGCAAACAATTTTCATCAAAAATAAATGGCGCATCTTTTTCTAATAAGTGTGTAAGGGACTTAGTGATTTTAGAAAAATCTTTGATAAACCGGTGATAGAAACCAGCATGCCCCCAAGAAACTACAAACGGCCTTAACATTTGAGGGGGCGGTAGCTTTTCTATAGTTTCAATTTTTGCTTTATCTACCTCTATGCCCTTACTAGAAATTTTATGGCCTAAGAACAAACCTCCCGCACCATAAAATGGCACTTCTCCCAGTTTAAGACGAGGTTTGTGTCCTTACATCTTTGGAGTACACGGGAAAGATTTGTTAAACATAAATCAAAAGAATCTCCAAAGACGGATAAATCGTCCATGAAGACTTCCATGATATCCTCCACTAGTTCATCAAAAATCGCTAGCATACACCTTTGGAAGGTTGCCGGCGCATTGCATAAACCAAAAGGCATTCTTCGATAGGCGAAGGTGCCAAACGGACAAGTGAAGGTTGTTTTCTCTTGGTCTTCGGGCGCGATTGGGATTTGAAAATATCCCGAAAGACTATAAAGAAAATAATAAAAAGAGTGTTCGGATAACCGTTCAAAGATTTGGTCAATGAACGGTAAAGGAAAATGATCCTTACGGGTTGCATCATTTAATTTACGATAGTCGATGCACACCCGCCATCCGGTAACGGTTTGAGTAGGGATTAATTCATTTTTATCGTTAGGTACTACCGTTAACCCTTCTTTCTTGGGCACCACTTGGACCAGACTCACCCAAGAGCTATCCAAAATCAGATAGATGATGCCCACATCTAATAATTTTATTACCTCGGCCTTGACTACCTCCTTCATGTTAGGATTTAGCCAGCATTGAGGTTGAATAGTTTTGTGAGCGTGTTCTTCTAATAAAATTTGTGGGTGGAAAAGGAGGGGTTAATCCCTCTCAAATCCGTGATCTTCCACGCAATTGCGCGGCGATGACGTTTTAAAATATTAGATAATTTATTTTTTTTCATCATCAGTCAAGTAGGCCGACACAATAACAGGAAGTTTAGAATCCTCCGCTAAAAATAAATATTCTAAATGATCAGGCAATTGTTTTAATGCAAGTGCGGGAGGTTCATCATATGAAGTTTTAAAACGATCACTACTGGCTTCTAAAATTTCAAATATAGGTGCGCGAGTGATCGAAATATTATCACTATTTTCATGAACAATTAAACCTAAATTTTCAAAATCAGATTCATGATCAATAGATGATAAATTATGTTCAGAGAGAAGAAAGGAGTCTTCTTCGGGAGAAGTCTCCAAATAATAACATGAGTCGTCATTTACGAGCGAATTTTTCATAGACGAGTCAATAGTAAAGGTAGCTTCTTCATCTCCGACTCTAAGGAGAAGTTTACTGTTACTAATGTCTATAACCGCATGCGAGGTGGCAAGAAAAGGGCGATCGAGAATGATTTGTACCTCGGTGTCCTCTTCGATGTCAAAGATGACAAAATCTACCGGAAAGATAAATTTGTCAACTTTGACAAGCACATCCTCAATGATCCCCGTAGCGAGCTTGACAGATCGATTCGCCAATTGAATGCTCATTCTTGTGGGTTTAGGCTCTCCTAACCCCAACTTTTTCACTAAAGAATAAGGAATTAAATTGATGGAGGCGCCTAGATTGGCTAACGCACGTTTTACCAATAAATTGCCAAATAGACAAGGAATAGAGAAACTACCCGGATCGGGTAATTTCTTAGGCAATTTATTGAGTAAAACTGCCGAGCACTCTGCGTTCAATTGAACCGTAGAGATATCCTCAAGTTTCTTTTTATTAGACAAAAGATCCTTGAGGTACTTGGCATACTTCGGCATTTGTGCGATGACTTCGCAAAACTATAAATT
This sequence comes from Platanthera zijinensis, assembly GCA_039513925.1. Classification (NCBI taxonomy): domain Eukaryota; kingdom Viridiplantae; phylum Streptophyta; class Magnoliopsida; order Asparagales; family Orchidaceae; genus Platanthera; species Platanthera zijinensis. Next base: position 71,092,549 of record CM077093.1, read on the forward strand.
TATTTGAATTTGTTTAAACATGTCTAAAAATTTACCGTGATGCTCATCCACCCGGACTTTTTGCATTCTAGACGGATAGGGAAGAGGCGGTTGATAAGCTTTTGGTTTATTAGAACTAGAAGGCTTAATTGGAGAAGAAGATGAAGAAATTGTTACCTCCATATCAACCGGAATTGTAGAAGTGATTACCTCCTTCCCGCTCCGTTGAGTGATGGCTTTGGCATGCTCCTTTGGGTTGGGCTCCGTATTTCCCGGTAGCGCTCCTTGTTGGCGATCGGAGAGCATTTTGGCGATTTGCCCAATTTGGGTCTCCAAATTACGAAGAGATCCGGTGAGATTCTGGATGTTGGCATCATTTGTAGTCGTATATTTGGTGAACAACTCCTCGAGATTGGGAGCTTTTGGAGCTTGTGGTGGAAAATAACTGGGAGGAATGGTGTTAGGTGGGCAAGCCGCGTTCTCTAGATTACTCTAAGAGAAGTTGGGGGTGATTCCTTATACCCGGGTGATAGGTATTACCAAAATTATTACCTGAATTATAAGGTGGCCGATTCGGATTACCCATGTAATCCACATGCTCGGCAATAGTAGAAGGCTCCCAATATTGGGGCTCACAGGTAAGTGTAGACGAGGAAGTAGTCATCTCGTTCATCTGTTTTTGTAGTTTCTCAACCTGGAGAGATAAACTAGAAACCGTATCTATTTCATACATCCCAGACGGTTTAGGCAGACGATACCGAGGTGTACTCCACTGATACGTATTCATGGTCATACCTTCTATAAGTTCTTGGGAGGCTGCCAGTGTCTTGTTATTTAACATTCCACCGGTGGCGGCATCAATATGTTGCCACGTTTGTTGATTGAGGCCATTATAGAAGGTCTGCACTTGCAATCAATCGGGGATTGCATGATGCGGACAAAGGCGAAGCAATTCCTTGAATCGCTCTCGAGTGTCATATAACGTTTCCTTATCAACTTGGGAGAAATAAGTAATATCATTGCATAATTTGGCCGTCTTAGCGGGCAAAAAATATTTCGTGAGAAATTTTTTCGTCATCTCGGCCCAAGTCGTGATGGAGCCTCTTGGTAGAGAACTCAACCACTGCTTAGCCTTGGTGCGCAAAGAAAAAGAAAAAAGCCTTAGCTGAATGGCATCATCGGAAACCCCGTTTATTTTAAAAGTATCGCATATTTCTAAAAAGTTAGAAATATGCGCATTTGGGTCCTCGTCTTGAAGCCTTTCAAATTTTACCGATTGTTGTACCATTTGAATGATGTTTGGCTTCAATTCAAAGTTATTGTTGGCAATAGCGGGTCGAATAATACTTGATTGCGCCTCATCCAAATTTGGCCGGGCATAGTAGGACATAGTCCGTTCTTTAGCAATATTTGGATTTTGGTTACCCAAAATAGAAGAAAATTGAGAAGGCGGGGAAGATGATGAAGAAGAAGAAGACGAAGATGAAAAAGTATTACCTATGGATTCCTTAATCAAATCTGGAGAATTGAGGTCACGGAGTCTTAGGCGTCGTCGTAAGCTTTGCTCGATCTCTGGATCCAAATCAAGTAGATTTGACAGATTCCCTCGGGTCATACACCAAAAATAAAACAAAAGATAAAAGTTTTAAGATTTAAAAATTTATAAAATAAAATTTCCCGGACTTCCCAAGGGCTACCCAGTGATGGGTTCGCAAGGTACTAGGCGGTATTGCGGGATGAAAACCCAGCACGGCCCTTTCGCAAGAAATTTTAATTATAAAAATTTACAGATAAAACTTTCAACTAAAAAAAAGTTTTTTTTTGGAAACTTTTTTTTAAAACAAAAAAAAAATGATAAAACTAATAGATCCTTGCTTTGAAAATATCAACAAAGGAAAGTTCCCCGACAATGGCGCCAAAAACTTGATGGATATTTTTTCCACGCTAACGCGTATTACCAATCGAAAAGGCAAGTATACCTATCATTCAGAGTATAGAATCAAGTGTCATATTTTTACTCGGGGCTTGTCGAGTACTTGTACTAACAAGGAAAGCTATTATCTTATCGGAAGAAAAGTTGGTTTTTGTTGAACAAAAAAAGAAGCGTTACACAAATAAAGAAAAATTCGATAATGGGGAAGCTAGCACTTGATCTAAAATCCCCTTAGGTTAAAATAAACCTTCTTGAATAATAAAGTAATGCGAGTTCTCAACTACTCACTCGACCGTGGAGGTTCCTAAAGTACAAAAGCGTCTCTTTCGAGCTCATGCTTCTGACTAACCTTAGGTTGATCGATTAAGACCTTTTGGCCAGTCAAAACCCCTAAGCTTGCTTTAAGCGGTGAACCCCACTATTGGATTTGACTCCAATCCGGAAGATTTATGTCGTCCTCTCTCGAGGAGTGCATGCAACTCCTTTTATCTTTGAGTGATCTCCTCGTATCCGCAACCTCTCGGTCATTTAGGATGCGGATCTTAGATCAAAGATCATATCCACGCAATATGAAATCGATAAAATAAAAAATCAAAGATAAATCGTAGAGAGTAAGATTAAGAACAAGACATTTGATAAAAAGGAAGAGTTTATTTTATTCCAAGATTCATCATGATCAAGTGCTAAATGAAAATTTCCTACTCATCATTAGGGAAATACAAGCTAAGGTAAGGAAATACATGATGAAAATAAAAAGAAAAATGAATTAAAACTTAAAGCAAAGCTAGGCTAAGTAAAGAAAATTATAGCAAATTAAAAGCAGTAAACTATAAGTCTCTAACTCCCAAAATTCCTTCTCGAGCATCTGAAGTTGTCTGGAATTTATAGGAAAAATTTCTGTTTGGTCACGTCCTAGGTCACGCACGTGACCTAGGGCGTGTTAGGCTCGGAACCGTCGTCTTGAAACCCTGGGAACGTTGGAGGAGAAACTGCCAAAATCTATTAACTGATGGGTCACGTCCCTAGGTCACGCCCGTGACCTAGGGCATGTAAGAGCTATTCCTGGAAAATTGTGGGAATCTGAAAACGATGGGAATAAACTATTCTTGATGGAGGCATCATGCCCCCTAATCATGCCCGTAACTAGGGGCGTGTCTAGCTGCAACGGCATTCTGGCGACAATGGCACGAACGGCTGAGTAATTGGTTGAAAAACGCACTGGACACACCCTGGGTCACGCCCATGACCCAGGCGTGTCAATTTAATCTGATGTGGCGCAACATAACGGTTCTTCCACGGCTAGTACACCCCGTGTAAGGGAGATACGGGCGTCTTATTTTATGACACAGGCGTGTCAGGGCCGATCTACGTTCTTCTGCCGTATGTCGACGATTTGCGTTGACAAACTTTGCTCGTGTGTGTCATGCCCCTGGTCACGCCCCCGTAGGGCTTGTCACAGGGCGTGTTTAGGCCGAGAAGGGGAAAATCTCAATTTTGCTCCAAAAATTCTACAGTTTAGCCCTGCAAGATTGAAAAAAAAATTATTAGAGCAAATAGTTATTAAATATAAAAAGTAGCTAATTATGAACTTTAAATTATAAAATTGATATATTAAATCTAACTATTAATAGAAAATATTAAATGAAAAATAGAAATAATTAGAGTTATCAAAAAGCACCAGAGGGAGAAAGGTATTGTGGCCAGTTTCTCTCAGTCCAATATAGTGTTTCCCTTGATAAACTCCTCCTCACAGAAGGGTAAAAAGGGGTTGGGCTTTAAGGGTAACACAAGACCAACCCATCCCAAAGGAAAAGGGAAAGATCTAGTTGTGCCAATGACATCTAGGCCACCTATCCCATTCAAGAGGGTGATATTCCCTTCAAATAGGTATGAACAGGAAAGTATATATGGTCACTATATGCTTCCACAAGTAGAACAAAAGATGTTCTCAGCCATTGTGGAAGGCATAGCAGGGTAAGTGCCTTTAAGGCTGCCCATGAAGAAATTCAAATGGCCAATCATGGACCATTTGTTTTTGGTACTACAGCCCCCTCTCTCAAAAATTTGGCCGCAGCCCATTCTAAGAACCTATCAGCATAGAATCTGATTAAGGGTCAGTCTGCTAGCTTGCCTAATATGGTTGTTTCTGATACTATCAAGAGCACACTATCTGAAAAGAAATATGCTACTGATGGGATTCAGAACATGCCACACAAGCCAAAAAGCATACTAACCTTCAGTCAAATCCATGCTGAAAGAAATCAGAAAATGGATGTTGCACCTCTTCCTTCTGTTAAGACTGCAGTCAATCCAGCTGCAAAGCCTACACAGAAAAGAAGATACAACATACATGATTGTTTGTGTTGTGGCAAGGTAGACCATTATGGGCATTGACTATTGGCATAATCCTAATGTGGAAAGGACCAGAGTTAGTCCGCCAGTCAAAAAACTTGTTGGTAGACATGTTTAGTTTTAGACTAATATGTATCTAGGACCCGATAGATATTGGGGTTTTAAGGTAAAATAAATTATATATTACAGGTTAGTCCAAGTGGTCATGCCCGTATATGGTACTTGGACAGTGGTTGTTCCAAGCACATGACTGGGACAAGGAGCAACCTAAAGGAGTATACTATAATAAAAGATGGAATCAAAGTTATCTTTGGTGGTTCAGATAGAGGGGTAACAAAAGGCTATGGTAAGATCACCAATTGCATAGTCACCATCACTAAGTTGGCTTATATTGAAGGGTTGCAACACAATCTTATAAGAATAAGTCAACTCTTTGATCTTGGCTATGTTACTGTCTTCCACAAGGATGAGTGCCTAATTAGGAGGTCAAGTGACCAAGAGGTCATTTTGAAAGGCACTAGGAGTGGAAATATTTATTGCTTACACTTTCTATGTTTAGAAACCGACTCTCATATCTATCTAGAGACCAATGAGAAAGCCTCTTATTGTGTCCTATGGCACAAAAGGCTAGCCCATGTAAATTATAAGACTATTGGCAAGCTCTTTAGTCAAGAGCTAGTTAGGAATGGTCCCAATGTGAAGTGCTCCAAGGAGGGCATGTGCTCTGCTTGTCAAAAGGGCGAGCAGAAAAAAGCGTCCTTCAATGGCATAGGGACCAAAGATTCTGTGAGGTGCCTATACCTCCTGCATATGGACTTGTTTTGTCCTATGCTAGTTCATAGTCTTGGTAGGAAGGTCTACACCCTTGTGGTGGTCGATGAATTTTCCAGGTTTGCTTGGGTGTTCTTCCTCAAGATAAAGAATGAAACCCTTGATATCTTCATTAAGTTTGTAAAGCAAATTCAGAATGAGTTTAATAGCTCTGTGGTCAAAATCAGAAGCGACCATGGGACTGAATTCCAGTCTGATAGCATTACAAGGTTCTGTGAAGAGCATGAGATTCATCAAAAATTCTCTTCACCTAGAACACCCCAATAAAAATAGAACTCTCATAGAGGCTATAAGGACCCTATTGAATGACGCATCTCTCCCAAAATATTTCTGGGCTGAGGCTATGTTAACTGCATGTCATGTTCTCAATAGAGCCTTTATCACCAAGAGCCACAAGAAAACTCCCTATGAGATCTTGAAAGGCAGAAAACCAAACATGAGCTATCTTAGAATATTTTGTACTAAGTACTATGTGCTTCATAATGGAAAGTCCTATATAACTAAGTTTGTTGCCAAGTCCTTTGATGGGATTTTTATTGGGTATAACAACCATAGAAAAGCTTATAGGATCTATAACTTGAAAAGCCAAGTTATAGAAGGGTCTGTACATGTAGTCTTTGATGAGTCTACCATGATTTACAGTGAGCTACCAAGATCCTCTTTTAGTACTGTAGATATAGAAATGTTAGTGGAAAAGCCAGCCATCAAGGATATAGCTCCATTGATGCAAGCTGAAGTGGATATACCAGAAGGTCCACCAGACACACTTAAAGTAGATGAAGATTAGCATGGAGCTTTTCCTGAAGCTGTTGGTGAAAGAAGATTGCCTCCTATAATCAGGCATTTGAGAGACCATCCTGCACACCAAAATATTGGTTAAGTTAGCCAAGGCATAGTGATTAGAAGCAAGAATCTGAATACAGTTATTATTAGGAATTGTTCCCTTCAATGTTACTTAGGATTTAAAGAGGCATCACCAATCATGCTAAGGGGTATAATATATTTGATGTATACTTGAGTTATTACATGTAGGTTGTCCTTGATTGGACAGGTGAACAGGAAGAGGAAGCTAGAAGTCAGATAATTTGACTAAGACATAACCACTGAGACAGTTGAGATAACTGAGAAGAATATCTCAGCAAAACCGTTAAGATAAATTAGAAGCTCAACACATATCATTGAGAGAAGTGGTGGTCTTAGTTAAACCGCTGAGACAAAAGACAGTCTCAGTTATGAAGAAATAACCGCTGAGACAGTTGAGAAGAAAACTGCTGAGACGGAAGACAGTCTCAGCTGTGAAGAAGAAACCACTGAGACAGTTGAGAAGAATCTGCTGAGACCAAGCCAGCAGTATTTCTCTAAGTCCAGAAGCTTTTAGAGAGGTAGGCTCACTCAACGCTTCTAAAGAAGAAGCTCAATTCAATAATCGTCGAACCAAATCCTATATTCATCGAGCTGAGCCCAGATTTCGTCGAGCTCAAGTCAAAGGATAAAGATTCAGAGTTTGTCAAGCCCAGTTCAGGATCCATCGATCTGATCCCAAAATTCGTCAAACCATGCCCACATTTCGTCGAGCTCAAGTTAAAGGTTGAAGACTCTGAGTTTGTTGGACTTAGTTTTGATTTCATCAAACTGATTTCAACGTTCGTCGAACCCAGATCAACATTCGTCGAGCACAGTCAGGGTACTTGAAAGATAGGGTATATATCTTAATATTACATAAGAGATAAATATAAAAAGAAATCACAGCACATAAACTAAAATAAATAGAGAAAGTAAGCAGAGATGACACAAGGATTATAGTGGTTCCCCAATAACCTTGGTACATCCACTCTTCTACCACCTTGATAGAAATCCACTAGTAGGTTTTGATCAGGTGACTGCCACCACAATATCTATTTTCTAAGGGAGATATAACAACCCTTTAGGCTTTTGATCATGGGCCCCAAAACCAAACCAAGTATTTTGATCAGGAGACTTGATAACCAAAAGCTAACTTTTGAAGGGAGTTAAACCCTTTGTATAGTGGGGTGAAGAAGGTGATGTTGTCTTCTCTTTCTCTAAAAAACAGAGAAGACTAGTGGATTGTTGTTATCAAAGCTCCCCCTGAAATGTTGAATGATTCAGGAAAGAAGGAAACTTTACTCAGGGTGTAGGCCTTCAAATATTGTTGATCTCCAGCAAGCTTTTTTAGACTGATATTAATTTCTGTCTTTTTGAAAGCTTGGAGCAGATGAAGAACTCTGTAACTTGATGTTATTCTGCAGATGAAGATCTCTATTCTCTGTTACTGTCTCTCTCTTCACTACTTGCCTTTTGAAAAGCTGTATTATTATATTCCACTAAAGAATTCAGATATTTGAATTCTTTATGACTGAAACGGCTTGAAGCATTCCCAAGAGTAGAAAAGCCTTGGGAAATAAATCAGAATTAACTTTTGAAACAATCCACATTTAATGTTACTTTGAACAGCTATTTCCATTAGGAATGGTTAGCATTAAATGTTCTGGCCTTTAAATGACTATCATAAACTTTAAGATAATCTGTCATCTGTAAATAAATAGGCCTGGAAAAACTGCACAGATTTCGTCGACCGGAGCTCGCAGATCTTCGATCTCAGCTTAGAGATCGTCGAGCTAAATTTCTGACTTGAGGTTAAAGATCGTCGACCAGAGCTAAGAGTTTGTTGAGCTGAACTGGATTTCATCAAACTGAACTTCTGGTTGAGATCAGAGATCGTCGAGCTGAGCTCAGATTTCGTCAAGCTCAGCTCAGAGATAGAACTCTGAGTTCATCGACCTGAGTTTGACTTTCGTCGACCTGAATTCCTGACTTTGTCACAACTACATTACTTGGAATTCTTTCAGCAATTCTGGAGAGTCCTTCTGAGGCAAATCTGGAAATAAACCTATGACCCATGACTATATAATGTGGGTCAATCTAAGCAAGCCTAATAGTGATCATTGCCCAAATTAGAACTAGGGTTCCAACAATCTGCCCTTATTTGGGTAGGACACTATTTACACAAAAATAAATAAAATACAAAGAAAAACAATCTGCCTGACTTATAAATTTTTCATCAGATGTACAAGGATGCTTTGAGAAAATAAAATAGAACAAATCTATTGCTGTAATCTCTTAAGCAAAATCTCCTTAAAAAAAGTCTCCCTACTATTGTAGTCTTCTAAACAATTTCCCCCTATACAACCACTTATGTATTCTTTGTATTGACTGAGATTATAGCTTTTGATTACTATCAAATACCACTGTTCCTTTGTCATAAGGTAGATCTTTTCCTGAAAAGAGATGTTAGGAGTTCTGGACCCAGATTACCTTGGGTCCTAGTTCTCTTTCATAATAATTAGATATAAGAGTATACAGGTTGATCCTTGTACCCAAGTGGATGATATTTCCTAGGAGGGATTATCCACTCAGTAAAAGGATTTCTAAGATGTTGAGTTTGATTATGACTTTGAAATAAGTAAAAATTTCTTCTCTGAAGTTTTGGGTTCGACGAAAAATAATTTCGTCGATCTGAGTTTGTCAATCTGAGTTCGACGATTGGTGTTGAGTTCGTCAACCTCTATTCACAGAATGATAATAGTTATTTTCTGTGTTCCAAGATCGTCAATCTCAATTCGACGAAGTGTATTTATTTCGTCGAGCATAAATTCCTGAACAGTTAAAAACAAAATCTCTGTTCATAGTTTGTCGATCTGAGTTTGACGAATAGTGTTGTTTTCGTCGAGCTTGGTCCGACGAATTATATTGAACAAAAATTTTCTAAAGATTTTTAGTTTGATTTGATAAAACTTCAGTTATTTTGTCTAAATCTATTAACTTTTCTTTGCCTTTACCTGATTCTAACGAGGCTATTTTTTCAGAAGTAATTTTTAAATCTTCTTTGAGTTTTATGTTTTCAAAAGATAAATTATTTACTTTCTCTCTGAGAAGTGTTATTTTCTTCTCAGATAGAATTAAATCTTTAGATAGGATTTTAAAAACTTCTTTAAATTGATCTGAATAAAAATCAAAAGAAGAGATTACCTGATCCTCTTCTGATTAACATTCTGATTCAGAGTCTGATTCTTCATCAGAGTTACTGCAAGATGCATTTATTGCCATCAGGCAAAACTCTTTTGCTCTTGACTCTTCTTCATCTTCAGTTGTACAGGATGAAGCTTCATAGTCACTCTAAGTTTCAGCTGCAAGGTTTCTTCCTTTAACTGATCCAGCAGCCATTACTGTGAGGGAGTCCAACATATCTTTTGTTGATGAACATTCAGTAATTTTCTGAAAAATGACATCAGACATTGATTGTGCAAGAATGTTCATTGCTTATGCATCAACAATCTTTAGCCTTTTCTGGACTTCTGTCCATTGAAGTGATGGAACAACATTGATGCTAGATGTTTCCACTTGTTGATAAGGACCTGTCAAAATGGAATTATAAATGGCTTCATCAATAGAGTTCATAAAAATCCTAATCCTTGCTTTTCATAGTGCAAGCTTATCTAGATTGCACATAGGAGGTTTGGTGCTTGAAAATTCTTTATTTTATGCCATGATAAACTCTTAAGAAATATAAGATCTATCGGATCATTTTAGTTCAGGTGTTAGCATGTACAACCAAACAAACGACCCTTTGATACCAATTGAAATATAAGGGATAGATCTTAATTTTACATAAGAGATAAATACAAAAAGAAATCACAGCACATAAACTAAAAGAAATAGAGCAAGCAACCACAGATGACACAAGGATTATAGTGGTTCCCAAATAACCTAGGTACATCCACTCTTCTATCACCCTGGTAGGAATCCACTAGCAGGTTTTGATCAGGTGACTGCCACCACAATATATATTTTCTAAGGGAGATATAGCCACCCTTTAGGCTTTTGATCATGGGCCCAAAAACCAAACCATGTATTTTGATCAGGAGACTTGACAACCAAAAGCTAACTTTTGAAGGGAGTTAAAACCCTTTGTATAGTGGGGTGAAGAAGGTGATGTTGTCTTCTCTTTCTCTAAAAAACAGAGAAGACTAGTGGATTGTTGTTATCAAAGCTCCCCCTAAAATGTTGAATGATTCAGGAAAGAAGAAAACTTTACTCAGGGTGTAGGACTTCAAATATTGTTGATCTCTAGCAAGCTTTTTTAGACTGATATTGATTTGTGTCTTTTTGAAAGCTTAGAGCAGATAAAGAACTCTGTAACTTGATGTTATTCTATAGATGAAGATCTCTATTCTCTGTTACTGTCTCTCTCTTCTCTGCTTGCCTTTTGAAAAGCTGTATTATTATATTCCCCTGAAGAATTCAGATATTTGAATTCTTTATGACTGAAATGGCTTGAAGCATTCCCGAGAGTTGAAAAAGCCTTGGAAAATAAATCAGAATTAACTTCTGAAACAACCAACATTTAATGTTACTTTGAACGGCTATTTCCATTAGGAATGGTTAGCATTAAATGTTCTGGGCTTTATATAACTATCATTAATCCTTAAGATAATCTGCCAGCTGTAAATAAATAGGCCTGAAAAAACTGTACAGATTTCGTTGATCGGAGCTCGCAGATCGACGATCTCAATTCAGAGATCGTCGAGTTGAATTTCTGACTTGAGGTCGAAGATCGTAGACCAGAGCTAAGAGTTTGTCGAGCTGAACTGGATTTCATCAATCTGAACTTCTGGCTTGAGATCAGAGATCGTCAACCTGAGCTCGAATTCATTGAGCTCAGTTTAGAGATAGAAATCTGAGTTTTTCGACCTGAGTTCTACTTTCGTCGACCTGAATTCCTGACTTTATCACAACTGCATTTCATGGAATTCTTTCAGCAATTCTAGAGAGTCCTTTTGAGGCAAATCTAGAAATAAACCTATGACCCATGACTATACAATGTGGGTCAATCTAAGCAGGCCTAATAGTGATCCTTGCCCAAATTAGAACTAGGGTTCCAACAGTACATCATGCCGTTGCGGGAAAGCTGCAACAGCGCCGGAAAGTACTGTTTGTCTTCTTCTGAGGGAGGTGGCACTCACCATCTGTTACTGGGCCCACATTCAAATTGTGTCATTGATTCAAATCAACTAGTATAAAAGGAAGAGAAGAAAAGGAGATTAGGGTTAACGAAACCGTAAACTAGAACGGAAGCATAAAGCGAAATAGAGGTGGCCGAACTTCATCTTATCCAACAAGCTTGAAAGTAAAGTCCAGCAGTGAAAGCCAGAAGGTAAAGATAGCTGAAGCTTCTTCAAGTTCATCAAGATTGTTCCTTGGAGAACAAGTTAGCTTATCCATCCATTCAGCAAGAGGATATAGCTGTGTGAAGGATTGTAAGCCTTCAACAGCAGGTAGTTATATTCTGAATAGCAGAGAAACAGGCTATTATAGAAGAAGACTGATTCCTTCTACAATAAGTGGGCCGGACTGATATCTGCTCAGTCCAACAAGCTAGACTCAAATATTTTCTCTGAGTCAGTTGTTCAATCTTATTGATTACTTTCCTGTAGGATTCGTTTTATCTGAATCTGAGTGTAGGGCACTTTGTGCCTGAGTGGTAGGTGACTAATTTATCACTGAGGTAGGTGCTCTGCTGGGGTACTGAGGTAGGATCCAAGTGTGGATCTGAGCTATAGGGCTTAAGTGCCTGAGGTAGGAGAGTGCTGCTCTCTGAGGTAGGATCCAAGTATGGATCTGAGGTAGGGGTGTCCTCCTAGCCTGTGTGTAAGGCCTATTACTTGAGGTAGGTGATTGATGAGTCATTGAGCTATAGGTGACAAGTGTGTCACTGAGTTATAGACCTTAGAGGAGGCTGAGTTGTAGGTGCCTGGAAGGGCACTGAGGTAGTTACCGGGATAGGTACTGAGTTATAGGAGAGCTGCAACACTCTGAGAGTATGGCCTTGTTCCTGAAGTTGTAGGGCACTTTGTTCCTGGGCTGTAGGCCTTATAAATAAGGTTGAGGTAGGTGGTTAGTGGACCACTGAGCTTTAGGAGCACTGCAGGGCTCTGAGGTAGGATCCCTTGAATCCGGCCGCGAATCTCGGAGAGCCTTCATGCGTTTGGTGGTTTCTTTTCCCCTTCACTTGTAGTATTTCCTTTTTCTGTATATTTTGAGAGTTGGAATGATGTGTAAGACTATTATTAGCTTGAATATTTCAGCATGTCTAGGTGTTGATTTATTTTAGTTCTTGATAGCATGTTTAGCTCTATTTTCTCTTGTCCGAGTTGTGATTGTGTCATTCTAGCGATTGCTATAAGCGTGCGTTGCGAAGAGGTGATTGCGACCCTCATTAGCTCATCCATCTTCCGTTTTACTCTCTTGAGTAATCACCCAAATAGACGCAGTGATGGCGACCCGTATTAGGAACATTAGTGTTATTCTTAGGAAACCCCTAATCAAAACCCCCCTTTGTTACATTTATGCTTGCAATCACTTTTTTTAAAATGGAGAAATCACATCCCCTACTTGCACTCCTCGAGAGATCGATATCCAGGGATTAAAATCCTCAACTTTATTACTTGACTATGATTGATACACTTGCCGACACATCAATTTTTTGGCGTCATTGCCGCAGAGTGCAACCGTTGTGTGTATTTTTCATTTGAAAAAAGTTGCAAGTGTTTTTGGTATTTTGAAAGGATTTTTTTGTGTTGTATGACAGATCCCAACTCCGGGGAAAGGGTTGAAGATCTTATAGTTGAGCTAGAAACCACATGTGCAAGGCGAGCTTTCCTGCGTGTTGCTGCTACTGAAGAGAGGATGGAGAATCATGGCCTAGGAGGAAATGGCCAAGATGAATGGGTTGGTGAGGGACAAGAGGTTGTCCAACCATGCATTAGGACAATACGTGATTTCACAACCCCTATTGCATGAAGTGTTTACCCTGGCTTTGGACTGGCCATCATAAACAACCACTTTGAGATTAAACCAGACATCCTTAATATGATCAGGAATAATACTCAGTTCTCGGGCTTGCCGAGTGAGGATCCGCAGCTCCATATGGCGGAGTTCTCGGAAATTTACGGCACATTTTGATATGCTGGTATCTCTGATGACATGGTGAAGTTGAGTTTATTCCCTTTTTCGTTAAGGGACAAAGCAAAAACCTGGCTTCATACTATTGTCCCAGTGACTGCTACTACATGGGAGGCCTTGACCACCAAGTTCTTGGCTAAGTACCACCCTGTGGACAAGATTATGAATGCCTGGAGGGATATTGCAACCTTCCGGCAGCTAGATCAAGAGACGTTATCTGAGGCATGGGAGAGATTCTCCGACCTGCACCGTCGATGCCCCCAGCACAGCTGTAAGCCTTGGAATCTAGTTGAAATCTTTTACTTTGGTATTGAGCCGAAATTCAGGGCAATGATCGACGCGGCGGCTGGAGGTACAATAATGAACTTACCTCATGATGAGGCATTGAGGCTGCTTTGTGACACTGCCTCCCATAGCACGTACTGGAATGTCAAAAGAAATGCCCCTAGAGGGGCAAGGAATTTGTTTGAAGTAAATGCGATGGCGCAACAAGCTGAAGCGAGCCATCATAATTTGGATGGAAGGACTATGTTGCCAGATCGACCCCTCCTCCAGCTCGGTATATGGACATATCTTTCCAGGGTTGTGGTAAACCCGACCATCATGCTTTCGAGTGCACTGCTGGAGAGACCTCTGCTGAGCCGTCAGGTATAATGTCTGACGAAAATGTAAATTTTATAAATATTCAAAACCGCACTATTCCATATGATAATGCTTATAACCCTAACGCGAGAAATCACCCTAATTTCTCGTGGAATCAAAATGCGTTCGGTCAAAGGTGGCAGAGAGGCCAGCAATAATTTGATGCTCCAGCCTCTAGTAGCCAGCCACGACCTTCGCATATGGGTTATAATCCGAATGTACAAGGGACGTGCAAGAGTGCGCTGGAAGAAATGATGGAGAAGTTTATTTAGATGACCTAATCTAATATGGCCACTCAAACTGCATCCTAAGGAACTTGGAGACACAGCTGGGGCAATTGGCCGAAGTGTTCTCCAAGCGAACTCCCGGCACCCTCCCAAGTGATATGGAGAAAAATCCCTGTAAGCAAGGGAAGAGTGCTGGGGATGTGGAAGAGTGCGATAATAATGAAATGGCTGTCAAATGTGAGATTAGTGCAGTAGAGACAATAGCTCTATGTGATTCTGGATCATCTTGTAACATTCTTGCCTTGCAAGATGTTGAAAAACTGAATTTGAATATCAAATCTGATGTCCAGAAATCTCTAGTGCTAGCTGATGGATCAGTAGTTAAGCCCGATGGTGAGATTAAAGATGTGGAAGTGATTCTGAATGGGTCTGTTGTGGTCACTGACTTTCAGGTGTTAAGACCCATGGGCAACACCTCAAAACCCATCTTAGGGGTCCCATTCCTAAAAGCCAGTGAAGTGACCTTGCAATTTAATGCGAGTGGTGTCACTTTGGCTCCCAAGGTCAATTTGCCTCTACCACCTTCACCTCCCCATTTAAGTTCAGATTAACATGGAGAACTTATGAAGTTGACTGTTGTGTTATCTAACGATGTGTATAGTGCTGCTAAGACAGGTGCTCTACTGAAGGAGCAAGAGCAGGTTAAGAAAGTGATAGAACCGCTGACGGTAGATGAAGGAGAGATAGAGAAGGAGTCACTTGAGGTGAAACAAGATTCCGTTGAGAAGAAACATGTGTTGAGCACGCCTGTAGAAAGCGTGCAGAAAACTGATTTAAAAACTTCTATTTGTTCTAACAAAGTTTGTAAGACTATTAAGCAGGTGACTTGGGCTGATCTTTCACCCACTGCGGGTGAGGAAAGGATGACCCCAGTTGAGAAAGATAAACTTGTTGCTGAAATGGTGGGTGTGATCATACCACCTTGGCGATCTCCTTCTGTGGATCTGAAACGAAAGGAGTTGTTCCTGCGCAAGGCGTAGAATTTTGCCCGTCGGCATGAGAAGGACGAGGTTAGGGGTAGGGGATACTCATCATCCCTAGGCCCTAAAGCCTTTGCCTCGCCTTCATCTCGTATGACTGGGGGAATCTATCACAAATCAGCATTCAGTTGAGGAGTGAATGATCTCCAGGGCTCGTTTCTTGCCTTTTCTAGTTTCATTTACTGCTTACTGCTGTGTGTGACTGTAGACTTTTTCATTACGTGCTGAACTTATGATCTGAACAATATTTCTATAACTGCTAATACAGGTATTTGGTCCATCTTAAAGATGGTAAAGAAAAGGGATTATGGGAGACAACCCAATTTTACTGCATTTAATTTGTTCATGTATGCTACTGTGATTATATGTTTTGAGTATGCGTGGTTGGAGATATTTTCCTGTGCAGGTGGAGTTTGTATGGGTTGTGGACTGTCTGCTGAAATTAATTCCAATCTTCTGGTATTCTCATTCGCTGAGCATGGGGTAACCTCTTCCCTCAACTTTTATTTCTCTGTTTTATTGCAAATCTTGGATAGTTTGTTTAGTTTAAGTCTAGTGGGGGAGAGTTTCGCGGGTTACCTATTCACATGCACTATTAGCACTTTCATACCAAAAGTGTATTATTATTTTCTGCTTTTATATTATCATGTCTGCATTATGCACCTACACCTACATGAGCGCAATCTTAAGCACGCGCTTGGCTCAAGTCAAATTTGTTTCTTTTGTATTAACTTTAAAATAGGGTGCTGGCTTAGGATTTTAGGATAAAGTAGTGTGAAACTCGTGCAGTGCTCCTAATCGAGTACTCATGATATGTAGAAATAGTATAGATATAATTTTTCTTTATGCTCGTAGATTTATACCTTTTCTTTATTTGTAAAAACTATTTGTACTGCTCAAAACTGCTGAATCTGGAGTAATCGAACGGTAGTGTAGGAATGTTTATAGCCGCCACTAGCCTCGTATTGCTCAAGTGGGAAGAAGGATCATCTTTTTCGGTGGCTAAGAACATGCCCCAAGCTACTCTCGAAGCATTGGCGCATGGTTAATCTAGCGAGAGCGTGATGTAGGCCATCATTTTGGCCCGGTTGTGCTTTGTACCGTTCCTAACGTCTTATCCTCGCTAGCCCCGTTGTGCCTACCCTTCTTTTGATTCAGCTCCACTATTAATTCATTGAAGCCTCATAGCTAATCCTAGTTGCACACCCAAGTTGAGCTTTAGTGTTTTACATTTTCATTTTGTGTTGTGGATGTGGTGATATTCGTTATGAATATGTGGATGAACTACAAAGTTTGTATTTGCTAAAAATGAAAAGTAAAAAAGAAAAGTTAAAAGAAAAGTGAAAAGAAAAGATACAATAGAAAATTCTAATTGAGACTTTGTGGAGGTAGGCGGTGCACACGCCTGTGTTTTCAAGTTTAAGTCTGGTGGCATGGTGCTCCTGCTTGTATTGTTGGCAAGAGGATGTATTTTAGTTGAGATAATTTGGGTTTGGTGCATAGCCTTCTCTTCTATCTTTGTTTACCTCACCGTAGCCCAAGCCCAATTTCTTCCCTAAAGTCCTACGGATTCACGCTCGAGTCAAACTAGTGTTGTGGAGAGAGTGTGAACACGCAAGCATTTTGTCCCTGACATTGGTGGATTCCTTTGGAGGTGATCTCGAGCCCCAGTCTTTGGCAATGCTCAACTGAGTGGCCTACCTACTTTCTTCCTACGCGTGACCGAACGATTCTCCAGAGTTCTATTTTTGAGTAGTTACAATACTTATTTACACCTGTCGAAATTTATAAACTTCGCAGTCTAGCTAAAAATTGTATCTATTATATTTTCTATGCTCATGCAGTTTTTGATTTCTTGCTTACATTATTTTGAAATTTCTGTGCCAGCTAGCTTTTTCTAGTTCACGGAGAGATGATTTGCTAAGGACGAGCAAATATTTAAGTCTGGTGGTGTGATGAGTCCGATATTTATAGGGTTTTTTGGACTCATCAGGGGCTTGTTTTATCACCCGTGCACTGCATTTCAACAAGATATCGGTTATATTTGCATCGTTCAGTCATTGACCACATTGTACACTGTTTTGGCCCATGGGTGTGCAATTGCACATTCATTTGTTGGGGGCAAGCACATGGTGCTCCCCATAGTTTTTTCTAGTTGTTGTTGTTTGCTTTTTGGTACTGGGAGTTGGTACTCCAGCTGGTTTTACTGCTTTGCAGGTGGTAACGATGTCCAAGTTCATTTTATATTTCCTACGTAAAATGCACGATCGTGCGAATTTCTTCGCGCACGATCTCTTGGAAATCGTGTGTTTTACACAGCAGCTCTGGGGATGTCTGTGGCTACCCGTGCATTTTGTTCATGCATGGTTTAGGCCAAACCGTGTGAGAAGGAAACGCCCAGTTTTCCTGTAACTTTCCTATTTGCACCATTCTGTGTTTAATCATGCGATTTGTTCACGCACGAGCAGAAGTGCCCGTGCGCGAGTAAAACGCACGATTTTCCTGTTTTACTGCTTTCTGTCGCTACCTGTGCGATTTCCTTCACGCACGGGTGGAAGCGCCCGTGTGTGAGTGAAACGCATGGGTCAACGCCTCTCCTTCCGCAGGCTTATCTCGAAAGTTAAATAACACACAGTTGACGTACGGTCGTGCGCCAAACCATGCATGCCCATTTTTTTGACCTGTCTCTATTTAAACTGCATATTTCTTCTTCCTAGAGGAGACCCGAACCAGTCCACCTGCAGCCCGCCATTCCTGCTCCTTTATGCAGGAAATCATCCCTCCAGCCTCCATTTTCTATCTCCTCCTTGGAGAGTTGATCCGACCACCATTTCCCCTCTAAGAGCTAGCAAAAGCTTCATCTACGACCACCATTGCTATCTCAAAGCTCCAAGCTCCATTTCATGCTCATAGGTTGCTACATCCATGAGATTCTCCGTATAGAACAAGCCCAGCGATTATTCATGAAGAAGACAAATATTCAAAGGAAGTGACAGCCCTTCTGGACCCCGGACGTCATCCGTAGACCGAGCCCGGACAAGGCCCGACAACCCTTAAATCTGACCACGAATCTCGGAGAGCCTTCGTGCATTTGGTTATTTCTCTTCCCCTTCACTTGTAGTATTTCCTTTTCTTGCATATTTTGAGAGTTGGAATGATGTGTAAGACTATTGTTAGCTTGAATATTTTAGCATGTCTAGGTGTTGATTTATTTTAGTTCTTGATAGCGTGTTTAGCTCTATTTTCTCTTGTCTGAGTTGTGATTGTGCCATTCTAGCGATTGCTAGAAGCATGCATTGCGAAGAAGTGATTGCGACCCTCATTAGCTCATCCATCTTTCGTTTTACTCTCTTGAGTAATCATATTCCTCGAGAGATCGATATCCGAGGATTAAACTCCTCAACTTTATTACTTGACTGCGATCGGTACACTTGCCGACGCATCAGTATCAGAGGGAGGTTACTCTAAAAGTACCTAACAATCTGAGTATACCTCCAAGGTTATCTATAAGATACAAGTATGGGGTCAGGAATAAACTATTAGGAGCTAGGGGCCATGAAACTACCAATCTACAGGAAGGAAGGATTTGGCCTCTAGAAGCAAAGGGTCAGACTGTTCATGGAAGCATCTGACCATAGGATCTATGTAACAGTTGTGGAAGGTCCTTTTATCCCCATAAAGGCATCCACCATAGATCCAATTCTGAGAGTGCCCAGGGCATATACAGAGATGGATAGAGATGAGGTAGTGATATTTACCATGGACAAGAGGGCACAGAATATCATAGCCAGTGCAATTGATGACTCAACCTTCAAGAATCTTGTACACTACAAGACCTCCAAGGAATTGTGGGACACACTTATGGTCTACATGGAAGCCTCTGAGGAAGTTAGAGATGATAAGAAGTCCATGCTCAACCAAGAGTATGAGGCTTTCAGACAAAGCAAATTAGAAAAGGTGGTTGACTGCTTTGAAAGGTTCTTTAGGATAGTCAATGAACTAAGAACCTATGGTAGGGTATTCAGTAACTATTAGCTGAATGACAAGTTCCTTAGATCTCTCACCAGAGATTTAGACAACAAGATCTGTGTCATTAGGGAAATGGCTAAGCTGGCAGACACTCCTCAACCAACTTTGTTTGGAAAGCTGATATCCTTGAAATGCAGCTGGCTACTAGACTAGAAGAGTAGAAGAGCATCCAATCCAAGTCCAAGGATAAGTCTGTGGTATTCAAGACAAAAGCCTCAAGAAGGAGCAGAAGAAAGACTCCCTTACCACCAAGGAGGGAAGCGGAATCAAGCTCAGAAAAATCTTAGTCAAGCTCATCAGACAACCACATGTCTGATAAAGATCTAGCTTCCTTCTCAAGGTAATTTCACGAGTTCATGAAGAAGTACTGGAGGAGAAGGCCATCTTCATACTCTTACCACAGGAAGTCATCCAAGTATGACAGGTATGCCCCTAAAACTAGTAAACAGATTTCCTCTAATGTCATCTGTTATTGTTGCAGCAAGGCTGGGCATGTAATTGCTGAGTGCCCAGTCAAAAGAAAGGAAGAAGATGAGAAGAAGAAGAAGAAGAAACATCACCATCACAACAAGGACAAGAAGAAGCGGAAGTCCTTTGTGGCTAAGAAGGAGAGAAGCTGGATAGATTCTTCCTCCTCAAAATCTGAAGATGAAGAGGAAGAAGCTTATATAGGGCTGATTTCTGTTGTTGCAAACCCAGAAGAAGAAGAGGAATATCCTGTTGCCAGGATAGGAATCAGGGCCCCTCTGTCACACTCAGACAGTGATAATGAGGAGGATGAAGAAGACTGTAGATGCTAGGGGATGATTGCAATAACTAAAGAGGAAAGAAGTCAGCCAGATTCAGAATCAAACAAGGTACAACCCCTCTCCATTCTTCCATCTTCCTCTGAGTATAAATCCAGTCCAAACACTGATGCATCTTCATCATATGATGAAGATTGCTCAGATTCTGAGACTGATGTCAATCAATTGATTGACAAGTATTGACTACTCCTAGATTCTCAGGAAGAGCAGAAATCTTGCCAAAAGGCAAGCAAAGGAGATTTAAGTCCTGAAGCCTTATAAAACTCTCTATAACAATAAATCTATTGAGTTTTATAAGAAGAGTCATGAGGTGTCTGAACTCAAGAAAAGTCTTAAGTGTCAGAACAAGCTTCTAAAAGAGAAGAATAAGCATATCAGATATCGGGAACAAAAGTTCACAGAGAGATTGGGGATTGTGATTAACCCTTCCCAGTCACAGGGTCAGTTGCCAAAAGCTATAAACTGCCAAGTCCCTGGGAAGCTGGGTATTAATCACACTAATCACCATTTCAAATCTGAATTCTCTAATAAATTGACAGTATTTCAAAAGGTGAATTTACCTTCTAAAACTGTCAAGTTTACACCTTCCCACGAGGATCAAACAAATATGTTCTCTACCAGTGGGGTGAAGACACATGATCTCAAAAGGAGTGTTTCTGTACACTCTAGCCATAAAGCTCAGGATAAGCTCTTTAGATTTGGATCCAAATATCCTGTATCTAAAGAGATGAAAGAGATAACTAGATGGCAGGCTCCAAAAGTACAATTGACCCATCCTAGACTAGTTGTATTTAGTTCCTCGGCACCTTCATCTAGGAAGAAGGGAGCAGCATCATGCAAGGCTTTTCTAGCAAAATCTATAGCTGCTCACATCTCTCATGGACAACAATTCTGTGCTGTCCTGAAGAGAAGATACAACATTCATAAATGTCGGTGATGTGGGAAGGTGGGCCACTTTGTCATTGATTGTTGGCATACTCTGAATGTGGCTAGTTGATAGAAAGGTGCTCAATCCAGGCAGAGAGTTGGGCAAACATTTTTTGATCCTAACAAGAACCTAGGACCCAACTATTGTTGGGTGCCTAAGGGTAAATAAATTCCTTTTTGCAGGTTAGTCCATATACCTGTCTAGATAAGACATGGTATTTGGACTTGGATGTTCCAGGCAAATGTCTGGGACAGAATGATTGCTCAAGGAACATGCTCCATGTAAAGAAAAAAACAAAGATTGAGGTTGTTAAGTGTGAAATCCTCAAAAGCTAGAGGCAGTAAGCCTCAAGGTAAGTCTCTCTCTTGTTAAGAGACTAAGTTTGCATATTCATGAATTAAGTTAGATGTGCTTAGGATAAAACTAATCGAGCACACAAGTTAGATAATAATGACTCAATTATTCTTTATAATTATCTACACTGTTAACTTATGTGGCCTTTTCTCTCAAGCCCAAATAACATATAAATCAGTGAATTATAAGACTGTCAATAAAATTTACTTACTATCATGTTAGGTCTCCATCATACTTAGAATTGATAAAATATATGTATAATGTTGTAACAAATAGATTGAACATCCAGACAGTGAGGGAAGCTATAAATTAATCAGGCACTATATACCCTGTATCATTATAAAAATCGTAGAGCAAGCCGTAAAGTCTAAAACTGTTTAATTGGCTAGTCAAATGAAAAAGGTAATTAAACTTTTCCATTACATATATAAAGGTAACAAGAAATGAAAAGCCACATCGCTCTTAAAAGCCTTAACCCTATCCATCGAGACCGAAACCTTCTCAGCGTCTTGCCGCACTGACGCAATAGCACCGAAGATCTCAAAGGAGCTTTAGGAGGGCTATGAATTTGTGAGGAATGGATTCAGTCATGCCTCGCTAGAGATTAAAGAAGTGTTGAGGATGATTGAGACCGCAGGTCTGGAGTACGCCCTTTCTGAACCGTCAACCATTCTTAGAGAAGAGGTAGTGGAATTCTTCTCCAACGTCAAGGTGTCGTCTTCTTAAACCTCAATAAAATAAAAAAATTGGGGACATCAAGATTAAGATAAATCCAAAGAAACTAGGCAAAGTTCTTCATCTACCCTCCGTCAACCCTAGCGAGGAAGAAGAAACCACCATCATGGATAAAGACAATGCTCTCAGGTAGTGTGAACATAGTGAGCCCAAATCTTGGTCTCTTAAGAGTAAATTCTTTAATCAGAGAGGCAAACTGCTGGCAGATATAGTAGGGAAATCCCTCATCTACAAACCTGGATCACATGATACAATCTCAAGCTCAATGTTTGATGTCATTACCAGGATAATATTCTGTAAGCAGACCTCTTGGTCATCAATCCTCTACCAGAGAATAGTAGACTGCCTACACACTCCAAATATGGGCAAAATTTTTTCCTTATACCTAGTGAATACCTACCCAGATACATTCAAGCAGGAGCAAGGAGTGAAGATTCACTACCTAAAAAGAATGGACATAAAAACTCTGGGTAGATTCACTAGGGACCTACCAATGAGCCAACCTTCAGTAATAAAGAACTCCTCTAAGGATACAAGAAAGAAACCTATTGAGGAGGAAAGAACTGCTAGCTCTAAACTGGAGCTTGGAACCTCCTCTCCAGCTGATGTTGGCCTGTAAGTTGACTTATCACTCAGTCAAACCTCTGCAAAATTCTAACTCCAAATAAGTGATATGCATGTTGATAAAATCCATGTTGCTTTCCACTCTATGAAGGAGGCACTACTTCTGAGAAATGAGCTGCTTGCTGACAATGAGAAAACATTCCAATCCATATCAAGCAAAAATGAAGCCAACACCACCGTACTGCAAAATACCATCTGTGAAGAAGGCAGAAAGGGAGAGAGTAGCCATGCTAAGACAGCAGCACTCATTGAAGAACAAGCCTTCAATATGATTCAAGGCACAAGGGTGGCACTACACCTGCCCATCCTTGAAAGAAAGAGGCCAGAGGACCTAGACTTCCCAGCACAGCTAGAGTTGCATAGGATGCACAACTTGCTGCCAGAAGAAAGAGGGAAGGAATTCAAATGGCTAAAGAGTTCATGGCAAAGAGGAGAGCTGAGAACAGAGATGATCCAGATTATGAACAGCTAAGTGATGCCTCTGAATCCGTCATTATAAAAGATTGGGTAAGCCATAGACAAATTTTAAAGAATATTGATAGTGTATATCCTTCTGAGGAATGGATAAAGCATTTGGAAATAAATTCCCTAAGGGAAAGAGTATTCAAAGAAAATCTGGTAAGGAAGAGCAATCCTAAGAAAATGCCTTCCAGATATATTCCAAAACCTTTCCTTTACTTCAAGAGGCAGGAGAATAAAGCTGAACACTTAAAGAAGACAGTTGCTACCATGGATGTTGCTTCAAGTTCATCAAAGAAGATCTAAGATGAGACTGCAAGACTTAGGGTGCTTTTTATATGTAATCATTGTCTTGTAATGAATATCAAAAGTGTAACAATGACAAATCTTTATCAATGAAATCACTATGAGTTGACCATGACTATTTTGATGTGATAAATGTGTAATGCAACTCTCATTTATGATAAATGAATATATTGTTCGTTCATAGATATGTTGTAATCACAAATTTACAACTGTTGCTTAGCTAAGTTAATTATTTGGTAGATCTTAATCAAACCTTGTAAATGATTAATAAAGCTATTGCTACCAATCATATTGTTACACTGATAGTGATTGATAATTCACTAATACTTTTGGTTAGTCAAACATAGTGTTATGCCATCCCACCTAGGGGGAGTTTTCCTATACTGGGATGGCCAATTGTCATGGTAATGTCTCTTTAGGCTCATCATGATATATTTTTGTGTAGATGCACCTTAGCATGAATTTGTGTTCTTCCTTCTTCAAATAGGGGGAGATTATTGGGAATTATGCCTTTCAATGTTCCTTAGGATTTGAAGAGGCATCACCCATCATGCTAAGGGGTATAATGTTTATGATGTATTGTTGGGTATTGCATCCACAATAGACCTGATTTGAAGAAGAGCCTGAACAAGCTAAGTTGAATTGACAATATATTTGACAATTCTATCAAGTTGTGCTTGCAGCTATTCCATGCTAAGTACACACCAATGTCAGAGTGCAGTGGGTTAATATACACAGGTCTGCGCAATGTAATTCCTCGTTGTGTAGATCAGTGTGTTGATCCACGTGTGCTCTCTCTATTGGAGTGTACTTATTTTCAAGTACAGGGTCAAGGTAGATCAAGTGCAGAAGAAGGAGCAAGGATGGGTCAAAGACCAAGCTATCAAAAGAAGGAAGGAGGAAAATTCTTCCAAGTAAGAATCGACGGGAGTCGTTAGTGATTCCCGCCGACTTCGACGGGAATCACTAAGTGACTCCCGCCGACTACTTCTGGCCGGCAAAGTCAGAAATTCTGCCAAGGCAAAATCGACGGGAGTCGGAAGTGATTCCCGCCGACATCGACGGGAATAACCAACGACTCCTGCCCATTTTGCCTTAGGCAGATTCTCGCCACTCGCTGGACCGAACCGAGCCGTCGTGCGCTGTTTCGGCCGAGGCTAGGGCTTTTCCTCATGGGCCCCACAATGTCTCTTAGGGTTGGCTCCTAGTATAAATACATGCGTATTTTGAAACTCTATAAACACCAAGAAATACGAAACAAAATCATGCCGTCGTGACCAAGCGCATCGCGAGCTCCGCCCACACGCACGTCGCCGATCACAAAGTTGTCTCTGCCACTGATCTCAGCTCGTCTCTAATCGCTTGACGACAGCACCGAAGCAAGCAGCCGGTCTCACGTGTCTCTCTCGAGATCCCTTGTCTTCTGATTCATTGAACGAGACTTGTTCTCCCTTCCAAATCGGTTGAGACGTTTGATCCGACTGAGATCGTTCGAAGACCTAGCTTATTTCGTCAAGAAGTTTGGATTTACAAAGCATCGCCACTGTACTTACTTGCCGCCGCCGATCTTGACAAGATCCATTCCAAATGAGAAATCCGGTTGTGTACTCTTCGTACTTTTCATGCAAGCTTCAACGAACGAAGAAGGACATCGAAATCTCCATAAAGCATTGTTTGTATTTTTATTTACATTCAATTTTGTTGTAAAGGAATTTTCATTCCTATTTGTAAGGGTTGGGTGCAACCCGTTGTGGTGGAGTTATGACTCCGTTGTTGGAAGGGTTCCTTCCGTGGTTAGGGGAGCGTTGCTCCTAGTGTGAGGATTGGATTTCAATCCGGTTGGAGAAGTGACCGATTCGTCCCTTGGTGGGAGATAGGTTGAAGGGGGAAAGTGGACGTACCCAAATCGGGGAACCACTATAATTCTTTGTGTGTTTTCTATGTTTTGTTTGCTTACTTGTGCAAGTTAGTTTAATTCCGCAAAATACTGCACGACACCTATTCCCCCCCCCCCCCCTTGTAGGTGGATTAGGTTGACACTAGATACTTTCAAGTGGTATCAGAGGGAGGTTACTCATCAATAAGTTTAACACCTTGAGTAAGATCCTGTGTCTAGTATCAAGAAGAAAGAAGATCTCAGGAATGGACGGACTCAAGTATACAGGAAATATTCCAGTATGCACCAAGATGAATTTTCCCATCTGGAAGGAAAGGATCAGATTCTACATGGAAGTAGTCGATCCCCAACTCTTCACGGTAGTGGAGGAGGGCCCTCATATCCCAACTAAGGCCTCCACCATTGATCCGACCAAGATGGTGCCCAAGAGGCTCTCCGAAATGGATAAGGATGAGATGGTGCTTGTCGACCTAGATAAGAAAGCTCAAAACATTTTAGTGAGCGTCGTCGATGATTCAATGATGCAGAATTTCAGCAACTACAGGACTACCAAGGACATCTGGCACTGCCTGATCATTCTGATTGAGGGCACAGATGAAGTAAGGGATGATCGAAGATCCCTTCTGAACCAGAAGTATGAGGCCTTCAGGCAAGGACCCAAGGAAGAAATCATAGTGACATTCGAGAACTTCCTGAAGATCGTTAATGCCCTAAAGGGTTATGGAAGAGTGTTCACCAATGGTGAACTAAATGACAAATTCCTTAGATCCCTGACTAAGGAATGGGACACCAAGATCTGTGCCATCAGAGAGTTTGGCAAGCTGGCAGAAACTGATCCCCAGATTCTGTTTGGGAAGCTAATGTCCTACGAGCTTTAGCTGAACACCAGAAAAGCTGAAGAGGAGGCCGATAAGGCTGCAGCCAAAGAAAAGACTGTGGCCCTGAAAGCTAATAGCTCAAGGAAGGCAAGGGTGCAACCTCGTCCCGCTCTCGAAGAAAGGCTGAGGAAGAAGACTATGAGCCATGCTCATCCGGCTCAGAGCTATCTGAAGAAGAATTCTCTCTCATCACTCGAGAGTTCAAGAAGTTCCTCAAGATGAGGAATCAGAGAAAAGGAGATGGCTCCTCCTCCAGACATCAGAAGAAGAATTACTCTTCTGACAGGTATGATTCTAAACAAAAAAAATATCGTTCTGCTGACATTATCTGCTTTGGGTGTAATAAGCGAGGCCACGTCATTGCTAACTGCTACCAAAGCAAGAGAGATAAGGGGAAAGGAGAGGAGCACAAGTCCTCTCGAGACAAGAAGAAGGAGAGGAGCTATATTGCCACAAAGCCAAAGACACTGAGTGAATCTGACTCATCAGACTCCAGTGATGATGAGGAAGCCTACTTCGGGCTAATGAGTCGCTCCGACTCAGATGGTGATTGTCCCCCATTTACTGGGAAGGTAAAATATCGCACACCCCTCTATGACTCTGACTCTGAGTCTCCTGAAGATGATCACGAAGACAGCTCATCTGCCCGTGAAGCTGAACTCCTCAAAAAGTATGAGCTCCTGCTCAATACATTTGAAGAATGCCGAAAGAGGTTGAGCGCTCTGAAAAAGGAAGTCAAATTCCTCAAGGATGAGGGAGTGTCCCTAAGAGAAGAGATCACTGGCTTGATATCTCTCCGACAGGAACACCTGGACCTGACTTCTGAGCACTCAGATTCTCTAAGGCTCCTTGACCAAAAGCAGGAAGAAATTAACAAGCTGGAAGAACATCTTGCGACTGAGAGGAAGATTGTCAAAAGCGTCTCTATGCCCAAGACCGTTCTTCCTCTGGTTGATGAATTCTCTGCTCAGGCTAAGGGGGCTGGCTTAGGGCATGTGGCTGAGCCTGGTAAATCATCCAGGAGAAACAGAAATCAGAGGAAAAATAAGGCTACTAAGAAGGCCTCTGCTGCAAAAAAGGGAAAGGCCCCACTCGGTCATATTTCATTCCGAAAGCCTAACTTTCCCTGCAATGAGCATGACTTTGAGTCAACCTATGGCCACCTCTTCCGGCCCTCGGTTAAAAAGCCCAAGAGCCGGTATGATGGATGGACCTTCTCCCGCAACTACGGTGAGAGTGTCTTCAAGGCACCTTATGAGGAAATCCAAGTGGAGAATTATGGCCACTTCTCTAGTGGCCATAATAGGAAGCAGGCACCAAAGTCCAAGCCTGTTATACAAAAGGAACAGGAAGTGAAGAAATCATGTGACTACTGTCATTATGATGCCTCCACCTCCAGATACAAGGCCCCGGCTGGACCCACCATTCGAAGGGTGAAGCAGGAGCCTAGGAAATGGTATAATAGGTTTTACTGTTGGTGCTGTGGCAAAGTTGGTCACTTTGCCGTGGATTGCTGGTTTAATCCAAGAAACAATGAGACTCCTCATGTTAGCAATGCGAGGCCGACCACTCGTAGGGTTAACCACCCGAGGGGGAGTGTGCTAACAAGGAATCTAGGACCCAAGTCCGATTGGGTTCCTAAGGGAAACTAATTCTGTTTTGCAGGTATGTCCAAAGGCCACCAAAACGCCAATCTGGTACTTGGACAGTGGATGTTACCGGCATATGACCGGGGCAAGAAGCCTTTTGCGTGATTACTCCCCAGTCGAAAATGGACCCAAAGTAATCTTTGGAGGATCAGATCGAGGAGTCACCAGGGGTTATGGTATGATATCCAATGGTGTATTCTCTATCACAGATGTGGCCTATGTTGAAGGGTTAAACCATAACCTGATCAGTGTAAGCCAGTTGTGTGATAAAAGATACAACGTTAAGTTCTGCATGGAAAAGTGTCTTATAATATCATGTGCCTCTTCGGAGACGGTATTAACTGGTATTAGGAGAAGAAATATTTTCTGCTTAGATTTTCTTAGCATAGACTCTTCTACCCCCGTTTGCCTAGTAGCAAAAGATAGTGCATCTCTCTGTGAACAATGGCACACAAGATTAACACATATTAATTTCAAAACTATTAATATGCTATTTTCTAAGAACTTAGTAAGGGATGCCCCTACTATTAAGTGCATCAAAGATAGCCCTTGTCCTATATGCTAGAAGGGCAAACAGACTCGGGCTACCTTTAAGGGCATTGCAGATAAAGACTCTTCCAGATGTCTTTATCTTCTGTATATGGACTTGTTCGGTCCAGTGCAAGTTCATAGCTTAGGAGGCAAATCGTATACGCTAGTGATTGTAGATGATCACTCTCGATTTATGTGGGTGTTCTTCTTGAAACGAATGTCAGATACGTTTGGCATCTTCACTAATTTTGTCAAGCAGATTAAGAACAAACTTAACTGCTCTGTGGTCAAAATCATAAGTGACCATGGAACAGAATTCGAGTCTGGGGCTATGACAGAATTCTGTGAAGAACATGGTATCTTTCATGAGTTTTCCTCCCCGCGTACTCCTCAGCAAAATGGAGTTGCGGAGAGGAGGAATAGAACGCTCATTGAAGCATGTACGACAATGTTGAATGACGTTTCTCTTCCAGAGTATTTCTAGGTAGAGGCTGTCAATACAGCCTTCCACATGCAAAACCGAGCCTTGATCAACAAGAACTATCGTAAGATGCCTTATGAGCTATTGAAAGGCTGGAAACTGACCATGTCCTATCTAAGGATTTTTGGCTGCAGATGTTATGTACTCAATAATGGGAAGTACCCACGTACTAAATTCGGAGAAAAATGCTTCGAAGGCATCTTCGTGAGCTATAGTAGCCATAGTCGGGCATATAGGGTTTTCAATAAGAAAACCCTAGTGGTAGAAGAGTCAATTAATGTTGTATTTGATAAAGGAAGCTTGCTTCGCAGCAATTCTTCTAGTGGCATTCTTGAAGATGCAGGTGCAAGGCTTGAACAGCTAAGTCTAGATGAGACTGTTAAAAATGAAGCTCCCAAGTACGTCAAGGTCTCCACCTCAACACCAACTGGAGAAGATGATGGTCAGGATGGGGAGATTCTCCCAGAAGAGTGAGGAGCCCGAGAAGCTGTAGGAGCTCCAAATGCCAGACTCTTAGAGCTCAGACACGTGAGGGATCACCTAAGAGATCAGATCATAGGAGATCCTCGGGACGGTGTCAGAACTCGCAGAGGTACAATTAATGAGATTATGCACCTTAGTTTTCTGTCATAGGTTGTGCCAAAGAAGTTCGATGAAGCGAACAAAGATGTGTCGTGTATATTGGCAATGCAAGATGAACTTCATCAATTCAAACGATGCAAAGTCTGGACGCTAGTTCCCAGACCAAAGAAACAGAATGTGATCGGCACTAAGTGGATCTTCAGAAACAAACTGGATAAACACAGTATCATCATCAAGAACAAAGCCAGACTGGTGGCTCAAGGATACAGACAGGAGGAGGGGATTGACTTCGAACAAACCTTTGCACCAGTTGCAAGGCTCGAGGCGATCAGGTTGTTCCTGGCGTATGCCTCTCACAAAGGATTCACTGTCTATCAGATGGACGTGAAGTTTTCTTTCCTGAATGGAGATTTAAAAGAGGAAGTATACATCGTGCAACCCCCAGGTTTTGTTATTCCAACACTCCCTGATCATGTTTACTTTCTTAATAAAGCATTATATGGCTTAAAACAAGCTCCTCGAGCTTGGTATGAGACTCTGTCTAGTTTTCTTCTTGAGAACAAGTTCTCGAGAGGAAAAATAGATAAGACATTGTTTCTTAGGGAAGTAAAAGGCAAGATTTTGCTGGTGCAAATATATGTCGATGACATAATATTCGGCTCAATGGACAACAACCTGTGCAAGAAGTTTTCCAAACTTATGCAAGGGAAGTTTGAAATGAGCAGTATGGGAGAGCTGAAGTATTTCTTTGGACTTCAAGTGAAACAGTCTGAGGATGGAATTTTAATCTCTCAGACGAAGTTCACAAATAAACTCCTCAAGAAATTCGGAATGGAGAGTGTAACCTCTATGAGGACTCCAATGGGATCCACTATGTCTCTGGACAAGGATGAGAAAGGGAAACCTTTTGATGAAACCAAGTACAGAAGCATAATTGGATCCCTGCTCTACCTTACTGCTAGTAGATCGGATATTATGTTTTCCACATGCATTTGTGCCAGATATCAGGTGAACACTAAGGAATCTCATTATATCACTACAAAGCGGATTCTTAGATACCTTAAAGGTACACCAAATCTTGGCTTGTGGTACCCAAGAAACAATGATGTCAAGCTGATAGGCTTTTCAGATGCTGACTTTGCAGGAAGCAGGGATGATAGGAAAAGCACTTACGGAATGTGCCAATTCCTCGGAAGAAGGCTTATATCGTGGAGCAGTAAAATGCAGAACTGTGTCGCAACCTCTACGACTGAATCTGAGTACATCTCAACAAGCAGCTGTTGCGCACAACTTTTATGGATCAGAAATCAACTCAAAGATTATGACTTGTAGTTCAGATAAGTTCCCATATATTGCAACTCCTCGAGCACAATTGCAATTGCGAACAATCCAGTGTCGCACAGCAGAACAAAGCATATTGAAGTGCGCTACCACTTCATTTGGTAGTATGTGGAGAACAAAGATATATATCTCTGCTATGTACCCACGGATAAGCAGATTGCACATATCTTAACGAAGCCACTAGACGAGGCCAAGTTCAATTTCTTCAAAACTGAACTCGGCATGCTGAACTTTGAAGAATAAAGACTAAAAGGCTCAAGGCTCTTGGATTAAGGGGAAGCATCTGCTAGGAACTCAAGATCGGGCACGGATGCAAGAACTGAGGGGGAGCATTTTGCTCCAAGTGAAGTCCCAGATTTGTAGAAGCCGAAAAGGGGGAGATTACCCTCTCGGCCAAGGCTAAGGTGGATGCTAATGTGAAGTAGGCCACAAAGGCTATGTTGCTCTCAGATAGGGGGAGATCACCTCGGCTAAGGCTATGTTGCTCTCAGAAAAATGGTAATGAATTCCACACTCAACTGAATTTTAATTTTATGATTTTCATTTCCATCTGTTATATTCACCTTAGCTTGTAGGGTTTAGGCTTCTTCAAATAGAGGGAGATTGTTGGGTATTGCATCCACAATAGACCTAATTTGAAGAAGAGCCTGAACAAGCTAAGTTGAATTGACAATGTATTGGACAATTCTATCAAGTTGTGCTTGCAGCTATTCCATGCTAAGTACACACCAATATCAGAGTGCAGTGGGTCAATATACACGGGTCTGCACAACGTAATTCCTCGTTGTGTAGATCAGTGTGTTGATCCACATGTGCTCTCTCTATTGGAGTGTACTTATTTTCAAGTACAGGGTCAAGGTAGATCAAGAGCAGAAGAAGGAGCAAGGATGTGTCAAAGACCAAGCTATCAAAATAAGAAAGGAGGAAAATTCTTCCAAGTAAGAATCGACGGGAGTCGTTAGTGATTCCCGCCGACTTCGACGGGAATCACTAAGTGACTCCCGCCGACTACTTTCGGACGGCAAAGTAAGAAATTCTTCCAAGACATAATCAACGAGAGTCGGAAGTGATTCCCGCCGACATCGACGGGAATCACCAACGACTCCCGCCGATTTTGCCTTAGGCAGATTCTCGCCGCTCGCTAGACTGAACCGAGCCACCGTGCGCTGTTTCGGCCGAGGCTAGGGCTTTTCCTCATGGGCCCCACAACGGCTCTTAGGGTTGGCTCCTAGTATAAATACATGCGTATTTTGAAACTCTATAGACACCAAGAAATACGAAACAAAATCACGCCGTCATGACCTAGCGCATCGCGAGCTCCGCCCGCACGCACGTCGCCGATCGCAAAGTTGTCGCCATAGCTGATCTCAGCTCATCTCTGATCGCTCGACGACAGCACCGAGGCAAGCAGCCGGTCTCACGTGTCTCTCTCGAGATCCCTTGTCTTTCGATTCATTGAACGAGACTTGTTCTCCCTTTCGAATTGGTTGAGACGTTTGATATGACTGAGATCGTTCGAAGCCCTAGCTTGTTTCGTCAAGAAGTTTGGATTTACAAAGCATCGCCGCCACACTTGCTTGCCGCCGCCGATCTTGACAAGATCCATTCCAAGTGAGAAATCCAGTTGTGGACTCTTCGTACTTTTCGTGCAAGCTTCAACGAATGAAGAAGGAAATCGGAATCTCCATAAAGCATTGTTTGTAATTTTATTTACATTAAATTTTGTTGTAAAGGAATTTTCATTCCTATTTGTAAGGGTTGAGTGCAACCCATTGTGGTGGAGTTGTGACTCTGTTGTTGGAAGGGTTCCTTCCGTGGTTAGGGGAGCGTTGCTCCTAGTGTGAGGATTGGATTTCAATCCGGTTGGAGAAGTGATTGAGTCGTCCCTTGGTGGGAGATAGGTCGAAGGGGGAAAGTGGACGTACCCAAATCGGGGAACCGCTATAATTTTTTGTGTGTTTTCTGTATTTTGTTTGCTTACTTATGCAGGTTTGTTTAATTCCGCAAAAGACTGCACGACACCTATTCCCCCCCCCCCCCTTATAGGTAGATTAGGTTGACACTAGATACTTTCATGTATGTTTGAGTTATTGCATGCAAGTTGTCCTTGATTGGACAGGTGAACAGGAAGAGGAAACTGGAAGTCAGATAATTTGACTAAGGCATAACCGCTGAGACAGCTGAGATAGCTGAGAAGAATGTCTCAGCAGAACCGCTGAGATAGCTGAGAATCTCAACACATATCGTTGAGAGAAGTGGTTTTCTCAGCTAAACGGCTGAGACAGAAGACAGTCTCTGCTGTGAAGAAATAACCGCTGAGATAGTTGAGAAGAAAATCGCTGAGACAGAAGACAATCTCAGCTGTGAAGAAGAAACTGCTAAGACAGTTGAGAAGAATCTGCTGAGACAAAGCCAGTAGAATTTCTCTACGTCCAAAAGCATTGAGAAAGGAAGGCACACTCAACTCTTCTAAAGAAGAAACTCAATTCAGTAATCGTCGAACAAAATCATGTGTTTGTCGAGCTGAGCCAAGTTTTCGTCGAGCTCAAGTCAAAGGTTAAAGATTCAGAGTTCGTCGAGCCCAGTTCAGGATCCGTCGAACTGATCCCAGAATTCGTCGAACCCAGCTCACATTTTGTCGAGCTCAAGTTAAAGGTTGAAGACTCTGAGTTCGTCGAGCTCAGTTTGGATTTCGTCGAACTGATTTCAACATTCGTCGAACCCAGATCAACATTCATCGAACGTAGTCAGGGTACTTTATGCCGTTGTAGGAAAGTTGCAGCAGTGCCGAAAAGTACTATTTGTCTTCTTCTTGGGGAGGTGGCGCTCACCATCTGTGACTGGGCTCACATTCAAATTGTGTCGTTGATTCAAATATACTGGTATAAAAGGAAGAGAAGAAAAGGAGATTATGGTTAACGAAATCGTGAACCAAAATGGAAGCATAAAGCAAAATAGAGGCGGTTGAACTTCATCTTCTCCAACAAGCTTAAAAGCAAAGTCCAGCAGTGAAAGCCAGAAGGCAAAGATAGCTGAAGCTTCTTCCAGTTCAGTAAGATTGTTCCTTGGATAACAAGTTAGCTGATTCATCCATTCAGCAAGAGGAGATAGCTGTGTGAAGGACTATAAGCCTTCAATAGCAGGTAACTGTATTCTGAACAGTAGAGAAACAGGCTGCTGTAGAAGAAGACTGATTCCTTCTACAGCAAGTGGGATGGACTGATATCTTCTCAGTCCAGCAAGTTAGACTCAGAGATTTTTCTCTGAGTTAGTTATTCAATCTTATTGATTACTTTCCTGTAGGATTAAGTTTATCTGAATCTGAGTGTAGGGCACTTTGTGCTTGAGTGGTAGGTGACTAATTTGTCACTGAGGTAGTTGCCCTACTGGGGTACTGAGGTAGGATCCAAGTGTGGATCTGAGCTGTAGGGATTAAGTGCCTGAGTTTGGAGAGTGCTGCTCTCTGAGGTAGGATCCAAGTGTGAATCTGAGGTAGGGTTGTCCTCCCAGCCTGAGTGTAGGGCCTAGTGCCTTAGGTAGATGACTAGTGAGTCACTGAGTTGTAGGTGACAAGTGTGTCATTGAGTTATAGGCCTTGGAGGAGGCTGAGGTGTAGGTGCCTGGAAGGGCACTGAGGTAGGTACCTGGATAGGTACAGAGTTGTAGGAGTTTTACAGCACTCTGAGAGTAGTGTCTTATGCCTGAAGTTCTAGGGCACTTTGTGCTCGAGTTGTATGCCTTAGAAATAAGGCTGAGGTAGGTGTTCAGTGGATTACTGAGCTGTAGGAGCACTACAGGGCACTGAGGTAGGAACCCTTGTGGTTCTGAGTTTGGATTTTGAAGAGAATTAGTGTGTAAGGCTGAGGGCCGGAGGTGTAAGCTCTGAGGAGTATATTGGTGGAGTTTGTGCCTAGTCCAACAAATCAGTTGGATAAGTGCGAGGGAAAGTGGATGTATCCAATTGGGGAACCACTATAAATATTTGTGTGCTTACTGTGTTGCTTGTTTTTTTTCTTGTATTGCAGGTAATTTGGACAAGCTCTAGATCACCAAATTTATAAACATCATAAAAGTCTTAAGAAATTTAAAAGACCTATTCCCCCCCCCCCCTCTAGGTGATTAGCTAACCTTGAAGTAATAACTTTCAGCTATGTATGCCAGTTTCCTGTCACAGGTGGAGCCAAAGAAGTTTGAAGAAGCCAACATAGATCATTTTTGGATATTGGCTATGCAAGAGGAACTGAACCAATTCAAAATATACAAGGTATGGAAGCTGGTTCTCAGATCACAAGGACATAATATCATTGGAGTCAAGTGAATCTACAGGAATAAGCTTAATGAAAATTGCATTATAATCAAGAATAAAGCAAGGATAGTGGCTAAGGGGTACAGACAAGAAGAAGGTATTGATTTTATCAAACTTTTGCCCTTGTAGCAAGATTGGAGGCCATCAGACTGTTCCTTGCATATGCTGCACACAAGGGATTGAAAGTCTACCAGATGGATGTAAAGTTAGCCTTCCTAAATGGTGACTTAAGAGAAGAAGTCTATATTGAGCAGTCTCATGGTTTTGTTGTTCCCAACTCTGTTGATTCTATTTATAGACTTAGGAAGGAAAGCTCTATATGGGCTAAAACAAGCCCCTATAGCCTGGTATGAAATCTTGTCTAGGTTCCTCATTGAGAACAAATTCTTAAGGGGAAGATAGACAAGACCCTATTCCTAAGGGAATCTAAGGGTAAGATCATCCTAGTCCAGATATATATAGATGATATTATCTTTGGATCTACTGATGACAACCTTTGCAGGAAGTTTGTTAAACTTATGCAGGGGAATTTTGAGATGAGTAGTATGGGTATACTTAAGTTCTTCTTGGGTCTCCAAGTAAGATAGACTGATGATGGCTTGTCCATATCCCAGTCTAAGTTTATTAGGGAGTTAAAAAAGAAATTTGGCATGGAGAATTCCTCCACCATAAGAACTTCCATGAGGTCAAATATACTTATAGGCAAGGATAAAGTAGGGAAGCCTGTTGATGAGACCTTGTATAGAGGGATAATTGACTCCCTTCTTTATCTTACTACAAGGTGGTCAGACATCATGTTTGCTACATGTGTTTGTGCTAGGTATCAGGCTTGCCCTAAATAATCTCACAACACTACTGCAAAGAGAATTTTGAGGTATATTAAGGCAACACCAGATCTTGGCCTATGGTACCCTAGGAATGGGGAGTTTGAACTAATAGGCTACTCAGATGTAGATTTTGCTGGCTACAAAGAGGACAGGAAGAGCACTTCTGGCACCTGTCAACTCTTGGGTGGAAGACTAGTATCTTATAGAATCAAGAATCAAACCAGTGTTGCAATCTCAACTGTAGAGTCAGAGTACATCTCAGCAGGTAGCTGTTGTGCTCAGTTATTGTGGATCCAGCATCAGCTCCAAGACTACAACATCCAGATAAGTAGAAGCCCCCCCCCCATTTTGTGATTCTTCAAGTGTTATATCAATTGCTAGGAATCCTGTTTCTCACACCAGGACTAAGCATATTGAGGTAAGATACCATTTCATTAGGGAACATGTGGAATGTGAAGACATCACCCTTGACTTTGACCTAATAGACAAGCAAGTGGCTGACATCTTCACTAAGCCACTAGATGAAGCAAAGTTTAATACCTTCAAGTTTGATTTGGGTATGTTAAACCTAGTATAGATTCAGTTGCTCCTTAAATTATTGTAGGCCATATTATGTCTTGTAGATGGAATTGCTCTTCAATAGATTGAAGACATTTCAAGTGATGTACCTTATAACGCCCTTGATTTTTTTGGTGTTTATTTTTATTCCTGTAGTGGCGTAATTTTGACGTCAAGGTGTTACGTCAATGCATGTTTGTCTTGTATCGTGGTTAGAGTGTGGTTTTGCTCTTTGAATTTTTTGTGTGGCTGTGTTTAGCCTGTTTGCAAGATTCCCTTGCGAGTCGGGTCTATTTTGGTGATTCGGTGGAGCCTTTTTGGAATTCTTGTGTTTTGACTTTGGGAGGTGTTTGCCCGAGTTTGGTTTGTCGAATTTGAGTTTTGAATTCGTCGTTTGATTCGTAGCATCGGTATTTAGCTACGATGCGAATTTCGTTAAGTTCCGAGTTGTTATGGATTTCGAAATTTTTTTGGAATTATTAATATTTATTGTAATGATTAATGAATTAATTATTATTATTATATTTATATATATATGCATAAAAATGAGACCTACTGTTCACTTCCTTCCCAAACCCGACAGCGGCAGATTTCACGTAATAGGTTGTTCGGCGGACGGACGGAGCTTTCGGTCGGAGATTTCAAGAGATTGTGTGGTCGGTTTTGACATCTGAGTAGAGATTTGGAAAGCTCTCGGCGAGGGCTTCGCTATTATGGTAAGATCTTCCTATTTCCCCAATTTTTGTGAGTTAGGGTTTGAGATTTTGACCTCCTTTATCCTCCAAAAGTTTCAAGAAACGTTGCTTAGGGCTTCCTACGGCCGATCCTTAAAGCGGCGCGAGTGGGCGGCGTTTCTCCGGAGTTTTGAGGCAAGTGGATCTCTTCCCTTGCTTGTTCATTTTTTCTTGATCTCCCTTCTCTTTTCCTTCCTCCCTTAGAGATTAGGAGTAGTATAGGAAATATGAAAATATCCCCCTAGGTTAGATCTAGATTTTTGACCAAACCATAGAAAATAAGAAATATATGAGATAAGTAAAATTCGACGTATATCATGTTGTAATTCGTCGAGTATAGTTGGATTTAGGTAAGGAATTTTCGTCGAGCTACGATATGCAGCCTAAGTCATATTCGGCAAGTATCTCTAGTCCATTCGACGAGTATTGTCGAATTAGTTAAGTTATATTCGGCGAGTATTAGAGGTTTGTTGAACGCAGTTCGACGAACGTCGAGTGTCCGTTCGTCGAGTATGATGGGATTCGTCGAGTATCGCTGGTTTACGCAAGGCATTTTCGCCGAATATCGAGAGATTCGCTGTGTATCACCGTTAAATTCGTCGAGTATGCATGAGTTTTGTCGGGTATACTCGTCGAATTTGCTGGGACTTAGAATTTTTTTCACCATTTTTGTCCAATTCGGCGGTTTTAGTCCTTAGGATGGTTTTAGGACTGGTTTCTAGTTCTCTTAAGATTTAAACATGGGATTTTGGTAGGACCTGATGATTCGTTGGCTATGAAGGTTGTTAGTGGATAAAGGACCACCAGCTGGATGTCGGATGTGGATCGTTGCACTTGACGGGTGTTTGGTCTCTGTTTTCTATGGACTACTGGTTTGGGTTTGGACAAGTGACCACCACCACATGGTCTTCTTTTTGAGACATTTGGGCTTAGGAGCCTGGTATGGGACAATTGGTCACCGACTTCGCCCGGTTGATTTTTTCCAAGTGTTAATGATTCACTTTTTTCTAAGATGTTTTATGCTCAGTTCGCTTCTAGTTCATTTTATGCTTTTATGCTAATCCTTGCAGACATTGTCGAAGCATGGCTTCATCCCGCACTTGGTGCATTTATTCAATTGACTCATTAACTTCAGATTTTACTGTACTTATATTTACTTGGCTATCTAGTTGTGGTCTTCAGCATTTTTTTACTCGGGTTTGGTAAACCCATCTCTTACTTTGCACTTATTACCTGATTGTTTTCCTTTGCCACTTGTATTTTTCTTGCTGAGATGTTCTTCTTTTGAATGCCTCAGGTTCAGGGCAGTAGCCGGTTGAGCGGCTAAGTTTTGGAGTTTGCTAGAGGATTGCTGTGTTAAATAGGTATTCCTCACCATTGTGAGGTAGTTTTGGATGCTCTCTTGATAGTACAAACATACATGCTCACCAGTGGGTTCGTTTCTGGTTGTTGACGCCCACTGGTGGTTTCCTTTTGAAATGTTAATTACTTTGCTAAGCTGCTAAGTGTGTCTGTTTTCTGTGGTTATTTTTACTTGCTCTCTGGGAAGGCTTTATGTTAGGTCATAAGTTA
Organism: Platanthera zijinensis; assembly: GCA_039513925.1. NCBI lineage: Eukaryota > Viridiplantae > Streptophyta > Magnoliopsida > Asparagales > Orchidaceae > Platanthera > Platanthera zijinensis. The sequence goes on from CM077093.1 coordinate 71,131,190, forward strand.
GATATTTTAACTTATAAAAACCATATAATTAGTATTTTATACTTGCCATCTCTTTCAAAACTAAGGCACTATTTTCAAGCTAGCGCAAAGATATTTCCTATACCTAATATAAATTTAGAGTCTCGCATAGCATGAGTCATCCTTCGGGGACGTTTATACTCATGTAAGATGTTAAAATTAACTTAAATAATGTATTTTCTACAGCGTATAACTATATTTTTACATGTAGACTAGTTGATTCCACTAAGCTGAGGGATACGACAAATTTCTTAGCTTAAAATTAGATTTCCCTAAAAATAATTTATTAATCTTTCTAAAAGGTGTTTAGTTGTGGTCTCGCCTAAACGTCTACAGTTATCCCCTGTTGACGTAGAATCATGACGCGTGTTTTCTCCTTACTCTGATAGATCTTTTTATACAGAGAAAATGTGGGTTGTGCCAGTTGGTATCAGAGGGAGGTTATTTGACAATTGGTCGAATAACCATCATTAGTTAGTGTTAGTTGTCTGGTTTCATTGCATACACACACTGATGTGTCATCAGTACGTTTTGGCTGAAGCATGAACACTACACTCATAATATGATAAGAAGTATACGGGGCATATTATGTAGTATGGGATGCATAATATGTGCTATCCACCATAGGTGGTAACATGTTCCAGTTATGTAGTATGGGATGCATAATCATCATCACATGGGTGCCCATTAGCACGTTTTATTTTTTCGTTGCATGCGATGTTATGTAGTATGGGATACATAACATTTCATGTGTACTCCGCTCATAACATACATTAAGGCCTTTTTTTTAGATTGCATAGCACAACATGTATGGCATAACATTGCATCTGCACACATGTCAAGCTAAATATTTGCATGATTACACATGTACACACATGGTTTTGAGTCAAAAAGAATAATAAATTCATGCATTCATGGTTTAGGCACATGAGTCAGTAGGATGACAATTTATCATCCTAAGTTTAGGCATGACATCATGATTGAAATCCCTGAGCAAATTGGCAGCTTTAGCAAGTACTTATGAATGTTTTGTCTAGACTATATTATTTGGTTCTAGTGGTTGGGCTAGGTTTTGATTAGTATTCGCTATTTGTTTAGAATGGCACCTAAGTGTATGGCAACTAGGTCGACTACCCAGTCGGAGGGCGAGTCTTCAAGTGCGTAGAGCGAAGCGATGATTGAAAGTCTGCAGCAGAGTAACGAGACTTTGTCCAAACAGATGGTGGATATGTAGTTGCAGATCCAAGCATTGTTATCAGTTGTGTTAGGATAGTTGCCGCGAGTGCAGGACCCGGCTGTGGGTCAGGCTATTCCTGTTCCCCCTGCTCCTCCGGTGCCCCCAGTGTTATTGGGACTAGAGATGACGTTTATCTCACATTTCTAGAGAATGGGACCCCCCCCCCCCACCACTTATGATGGTAGGGCAGATTTTATGGCTTTGGATGACTGGATAATAGCCATCGAGGAGATGTTTGCTTACTCAGGAGTTTCAGCGGACTAGAGGGTGATGGTCACTGCGTATCAACTCAAGGGACTTGCTAAGAGTTGGTGGCTGGGAGAGAAGGAGAATCTTAAGGATGGAAGTTCATGGGAATCCTTCAAAGCGTTGCTGTTAAAGAAGTTTTTGCCTTCGGTCAAGAGAGACCGTCTGATGAACAATTTTCTACATTTAAAGCAAAGACAGCTTACTATTATTGATGAGTTGTAAATATTCATATTTTATCAATGCTTTATATAAGTAGTTTTAGGTTATTTTTTAGTTTTTAGTTATTTTTCTTAAATAATTTGTTTCTTTTTGTAAATACTCTTCTAACTTATGTTCATTTTATTCTCTGATTTTTTTGCAGAAAACAACAATTTTTCAAAGTACACGCCCGTGTCACTTTGGTCACGCCCGTGACCGGGGCGTTTTACTTTGATTTTAGCAAAATTCTGCTTCCTGCAAAGAAAAGACCGTGAATCGCCAGCCGTTCAACGTTCGTCGATCAGCGCTCAACGATTCGATGCCAGACTCAGCGCTCGACGTTCGTCGAGCAGTGCTTAACGATTTGATGCCAGACTTAGCGCTTGACGTTCGTCGATCATCATTCGACGATTAACACTCCATGCTCGATGCTTGATTCAACGCAAACTAATCGACTTTGTCGAATGAAGCTTGACGTTCATCGAATGTAAATCAACGCCAGCTAATCGACTTTCGTCGAATGAAGCTCAACATTCGTCGAATGCAAATCAATGCCAGCTAATCGAATTTCTTCGAATGAAGCTCGACGTTCGTCAAACGCAACTCAATGTCACGCTCGAAGATCGCAGAACCATTCAACACTCAACATTTGTCAATCGACGCTCGATGATTTAATGCCACGCTCGACGTTCGTCGAACGCCGTTCGTCGCAGTCACTTTTTCATTCGTCGATCGACGCTTTCTGCCGACGCTTGATGCTTCCAGTGAAGGTGAACATGACGTGTCCCACACCCGCTGCTTCCAGAACTAAGCCTGTCATCAAAATTTTGGCTTCCCCTGCACACCAGCGTGCCACCTCCCGTAATTTTGTCTATAAATGTAAATTTTATGTAAGTCCCAAGGGTTCACTTTTTTGGAACCATTTTGTTGTTAGGTGAGCTGCTTAGGTGTTCTTCATGCTATGTAAGGAGAACTTTCTCCCTCCCTCTCTTAATTTGTTTTAGCTTTTTGTAACTCATTTTCGTCTTAATAAAATTTGTAGATTTTTCTCTCCTTGTATAGTATTGAATTGCATATGTGTGCCCCTCTTTCAGTGATCTTTTGTCTTTGTTCTTGATGGCCGCGAAACAGAGACCTACTGTGGTTGGTTCGAAATGGTCAGATTCTGCGGGCCGGTTAGAAGATCGAGTTTTCTAACGAGAGGAGGCAAGTGCACCTATCGCAAGTAGTACTCGGTATTCGAGAAAATACCGAGGTCGTATTATTCTCGGGGACGCGTTGATTATATCTACTCTTCCAGGAACACTATTATCTTACTATCAGTAAGGTGGGATTTTTTAGTTTAATTTAAAACGGAAAGAAAGAAAGCAGAATTTTGCTAAGTTAGTTCGATGACGGGTTAACGCTCGGCATCGAATCGGATTAAGACTAAAATAATTCTTAACAATTATTAAACTTTGTTTTTAAATTAATAAAAGGCACTCGGCCGTGGAGGTTCCAAAAACATGAGCTCACCTTGGTCTAGGGATATCGCTCACCTGGGCGCTAAGGCTATTCGACCGAACGTTAGTCCGACGAAGGATTCCCCTTAATGCCCGCATTACGCTAAGAACCCCGCTATTGGGTGGGGAACCCAATCCGGCAGAACTACGCTTCTCCTCTTTCGAGGGGGCGTACGCAGTTCTCTTTACCCAAGGGGGATCGGTCCATATGTGCAGCCTCTCGGCGTCACGTATGGATAACGGAAATAGAGCCCACACATCGATTATGTGGTCCTATGCGTCGTTAACCCGGGGTAAACTTTAAGTCCTTAAATTAAATTAAAAATAAAGTTTTTTAATTATTTCAAATCATTTTATATGTCCCAATGCTCTTCGATGCCGAAGGCTAAAAGAGATTAGCCACTCATCGGTATGGGGACGGCTTTATGTTTTTAGGTGAAGCGTGAGTGTTAAATTAAGCACTGAACAATTATAAGAGAAAACACGAAAAATAGGACAATTAGATAAATTGAAGACTAATTGATGCAGGCACTCACGCACACTTCAAAACCATAAAGAAAATTAAATAAAGCAAGCCCTACTCAAATGAGTAGGCGGAAATAAATGCACACACGCACACACTCTTCTTAATTGAAGAAAGCGATAAATAAAGCGGTAAAATTATCTCCTACACGCACGCACTCTACATAATTGAGAAAGCGATAAAATTGCAAGTCCCGGCTCAAATGAGTGGGCGGGAGTAAATTTATCTCATACACGCATACACTCTACTTGAAAGTAAAACACACGCACACACTCTACAGAAAAGTAAACACACACACACTCTACAGAAAAGTAAACACACACACACACACGAAATTTTCCTACTCAAGTGAGTAGGAAGAAAATGAAAGCAGTAAAAAGACAAGTCTCACTCAAACGAGTGGGCGGAAAATGAAAGCAGAGCGCCATTTAACTCTTAAGGAGTAGGCGAAAATAAATGCATACGCACACACTCTACAGAAATTGAAACAAAGCTGTAAATTCTAACTCGTACACGCACGCACACTTGCAAAAATAAGAAAAACAAGGTTGCTGGAAAATTGAAACGACTGCATTTCTACCGCTAGAATGCGGTAGAAATGCATAAAAAGTGAAAATAAAAATTAACCGAGCGAAATTATTTTGCAAATAAACGCAAAATGAAAGTACTCGAAAAATTAAAACAACTGCATTTCTACCGCTAGAATGCGGTAGAAATGCATAAAAAGATGAAATAAAAATTAAAGGGACTAAAAGTTTTGCAAATAAAAAGTTAAAACAAAGTGAACGAAAAATTATAACGACTACATTTTTATTCATAAGTTTTTATAAAACCTCCAAAAAAATGAGAATAAAACTAAAAAGGAACGAGAAGTTTTACATTCCTAAGAGCCTAAGTTAAAGAAAAATAAAAACGAACACTTTTAGGGGAGTTTTTATAAAACCTATATGAATGAAAATGATAAAGAAGAAAAAGCTAAAGCTACAAAGTGCGGAAAATGAAAACTAAACGGACGGCACGACGGCTAGAAATGCCGATAAATCCTAAATCTAACTAAGTTATCAAAGCTATAAAAAATGAAAACATAAAAGAAACACAAAAAGATGAACGAAAAATCTACTTAAGAAGGGCGCTTCCAATTGAACATTTCAACTTTGCAAGATAGAAAATCTACCATTTTATTGAATAAAAAGGCTATTACATGAAAAGCTAAAACAAACAACCTAATAGAAACTAAGAAAGATAGGGAGAAATTCTCCTTACATAGCTTAGAAGCCAAACGGGCAGCACCTCCCCTAAGTAAGATGGACCAAAAAAGTGGACAAAATAAGCTTCCTGGAAGCTCTTATTTATAGGCAAATTTTCGGGTGGGTCACGCCCGTGACTAGGGCGTGACAGGGGGGCGTGTCGACACTATTCATGAGCTGATCGGGTGACTTGACTGGAAGGTTGACTTCGGCTGAAAACGTGGCGGTCACGCCCTAGGTCACGGGCGTGACATGTGTCAGTCACGGGCGTGACTAGGGCGTATCGGGGAGGTCGATCTGGGCACGGTCCGGCCGCAAAGTCGCGCGCATCACGTCGGGCCAGGTGGCTAAGTCACGCCCGTGTCACACCTTGACACGGGCGTGTCTTTGGGCGTGTCGAGCTTGGTTTGATCATCGCCGATCGTCGAGCTGGCAACTGTGGTCGGCGATCGTCGAGGGCGTGACACGGGCGTGTCAGATATGTGACACGGGCGTGTCAGTCAATATTTTGACTTTTTCTGGAATTTTTCTAGAATTTTTCTGGAATAAAAATAAAGCTAAGTTAGAAATAATATTTACAAAAATAAGCAATTTATTGAATAAAACTAATAAAAAAAGACAAAAAATAAACAAAATTGACTTAAATAAAATACGAAAATATAGGTATATTTACAACTCATCAGTTCTTTCTCTTTAATGTGTGTGTGTGTGTGTGTGTGTGTGTGTGTGTGTGAGTTTAAATTTTATGCTTTTATGTTTTCATAATTTTGTTTTGCTTAGTTTTTGTTTTAATTTCCAAAAACTTTTGCACCTTTAATTTTTATTATCTCTTTTTATTCATTTTTAGCAAGTTCTAGGAGTAGATTTGTAATAATTTTAATTTTCTGAGCACTTTGTTTTTTTAATTTTTGTAGAGTGCGTGTGTTTAGGAGTTAGATTTTATCATTTTCTTTTATCGCTTTCCTTTACTTCTTTCTTTTATTACTTTCTTTTATCGCTTTCTTCAGTTTCTGTAAAGTGCGTGTGTGTATGAGATAGTTTTACCGCTTTCATTTTCCACCTACTCGTTTGAGTTGGACTTACAATTTTCTGCTTTCATTTCCCTCCTACTCGTTGAGTATGACTTGCACTTTACTGCTTTCTTTACTGCTTTCATTTTTCGCCTACTCGTTTGAGTAGGACTCGCAATTTTCTGCTTTAATTTCCCGTCTACTCATTTGAGTAGGACTCGCACTCTAAATTATGCAATTTCTTTTCTTAAGCCGTCCCTATTCCGATGAGTGGCAAATCACTCTTAGCTCTCAATATTGAAGAGCATTGGGACAGTTAAAATATTTTTAAATAATTAAAGACCTTCCTTTTCTCTTTAATTAAAGCACTTAAGGTTTGCCCCAGGTATACGATGTGTAGGACCACATATTGACGTGTGGGCTCTATTTCTGTTGTCCATATGCTTCTAGACGAGAGGTCGTGCGTATGGACCGATCACCCTTGGGTAAAGAGAATTGTGTGCATAACTTTAAGAGAGAAGAAGCATAATTCTCCCGGATTGGGTTCCCCACCCAATAGCAGGGTTCTTAGCATAATGTGGTCATTAAGAGGAATCCTTCATCGGACGAGTGTTTGGTCGAATAGAGTTAATGTTCTAGTGAGCGATAGTCCAAGAGATAAGTGAGCTCATTTTTTGTGGAGCCTCCACGGCCAAGTCTCCCTTTAATTAATTTGAAATTTAGGATCTCTAGTTATTAAAAGGTATTTTAGTTCAAATACGATTCGGTATCGATGCGCTATTTCTTCTTCAACTTTTTCAAGTTTATTTTCTATTTTTTATATACCCACACTATTTAATTAATAACCCGACAAGTTATTTTCGGTAAAATAATAGTCCCTCCAGGGAAGAGTATAAATAATCAACCCATCCCCGAGAACAATACGACCCATATATTCCCCACCAGAATATCCTGTACTACTCACGATAGGTGCACTTGTCTCTTTTCGTTAAAACTCAGTTTCAACTTTTATATCTAATAAAATCCGCGCGCCCCGTCCATCCTAAACAAATAAACAAGCCATGAGTTTTAACCATCAGTTACTGAGTACGAGGTGGAGTTCAGCAAGCTGAGTCATTTTTCCCCAGATTTGGTGTCTTCAGAGTCAAACTGATTTAAACGATTTCTGGGTGGTCTTAGGAACGACATCCAGCAGCTAGCTAGTGCTTATGGATCTGAAAGCTATGCTGAGGTTGTGGACGCTGCTCTGAAGGTTAAGGTGATTGATAACGCCAAGAGTCGAGGTCAGAAATTGAGGAAGGATAAGAGGAAGACCGGTGAGGGTAAGAGTTCCTAAGAATCCGGCACAGCTTCAGGGAAAAGAAACAAAGAGATATGCAGTTTCTATGGCCGACCAGGCCATCCATTTGAAAGGTGTTACCAAAGATTAGGAGCTCAGAAGAAAGAGAAGGTGCATGCAATTCAGGGTGCTCCTAAAGTAGATTCAATTTGTTCTGCATGTAAGTGGAAGGGGAACGACGCTGCCCGTTATTGGTTTAAGGACAAGACCTGCTTCCAGTATGGGAAGAAGGGACATGTTAAATCAAAGTGACTGCAGACTCAGCTCCCGTTGCAACCAGTTCCACTTTAGGCCTTACCACCGCCGCAGTTGTTGGACAAGGGGAAGAGCAAGCTAAATGTGGTGTCTTTGGAGGAAGCTTTGACGTCTTCGCAAGTTATTTCAGGTTAGATCCTAAGTTGTTCCTTGTTTTCAATTTGTAGCTGTAGTTTGACGTTTGGTTCCTTTGTTGCATATACGATTCTATATATAGGAAAGTTTAAGGTAAATAATCGCTGGGCGCGCGTTCTGTTCGATTCCGGTGCTACCAACTCATTTGTGGTTAGAGCCTTCGTAGAGCGTCACGGTTTGACCCTTGATCTTGTTGGCGACGCATTTAGTATCAAGTTTCCTTCTTGTGATTCTATTATATCGGACCAAGGCATTCAGAGTTGTCTGATTCTATTAGGCGATTTTCTAGCAGTTGCTGATTTGAAGATGATAGACTTGGAAGATTTCGATGTGATTCTGGGCATGGATTGGTTGTCCAAGTATGATACTGTTATCCAGTGCAAGGTTAAGCGCCTGGACTTCAAGATGGACAATGGTCAACCCAGGAGCATTTATGGTTTTCCACGCCAAGTGAATCCGATTATTTTTGCGGTACGTGCTCGGAAGCTGGTAAATTCCAGATGTTTTGCTTATTTGGTGTCGGTGTTGGTGACCGATAGTAATTTGCCGTGAGTGGAGGAGAACGTTATTTTGCGAGAGTTTTCGGATGTTTTTCCTAATAATCATCCTGGTCTTCCACCTGAGAGAGATGTGGAGTTTGTCATAGATCTGATCTGGGTACTCGTCCTATTGCTAAGGCATCGTACCGTATGTCCCCCCGTGAGTTGGAGGAGCTGTGTTCCCAATTGGATGACTTGCTTCAGAATGGTTTTATTAGGATGAGTTCTTCTCCGTGGGGTGCTCCTATATTGTTTGTAAAGAAAAAGGATGGATCTATGAGGCTTTGTATCGATTATAGAGAACTGAATAAGGTGACTATTAAGAATAGATATCCACTGCCAAAGATTGATGATCTGTTTGATTAGCTATGTGGTAGCTCTGTGTTTTCAAAGATTGATCTCCGTTCAGGCTACCATCAGTTGAGGATTCATAAGACAGATATTCTGCGGACTGTTTTTCGTTCTCGGCATGGGAATTTTGAGTTTTTGGTGATGTATTTTGGATTGACCAATGCGCCCTCTGCCTTTATGGATATGATGAACAGAGTATTTAAGGATTTCATGGACCATTTCATGGTTGTGTTTATAGATGATGTTCTGGTATACTCTCGCAGTACTGAAGAGCATGCTCAGCACTTGTGCTTAGTTTTGTATACCTTGAGGGAGCATAAGTTGTATGCCAAGCTAAGTAAGTGCGAGTTTTGGCTCCCTAAGGTTTCTTTTCCGGGCCATTTTATTGATAAGGATAGAATTTCCGTGGACCCTGAGAAGATAGATGTTATCATGGATTGGAATTGTCCTGCCACTCCTAAAGAGATAGGGAGCTTCCTAGGGTTGGTAGGATATTATAGGAGATTTGTAGAAGGTTTCTCTACGTTGTCTACGCCTTTGACTAAACTAACGCAGAAGAATGCAGCTTTTGTGTGGAGCGATAAGTACGAGGAAGCTTTTCTAGAATTGAAGAGGAGATTATGCACTGCTCTATTATTGACCTTGCCTACCGAAGGGATAGAGTATGCTGTGTATATGGAAGCATCGCACGTTGGACTTGGGTGTGTGTTGATGCAAGAAGGCAAAGTGAAAGCGTATGGGTCGAGGTAGTTAAATACTTATGAAAGGAATTACCCTACGCATGATATGGAGTTTGCAGCCGTTATTTATGCCTTAAAGTTATGGAGGCATCTTTTATATGGCGCTTTGTGCAAAATTTACACCGATCATAAGAGTTTGAAGTACGTCTTCACTCAAAAGGAATTGAATTTGCATCAGCGGAGATGGTTAGAGTATGTGGCTGACTATAATGTCGAGATCCAATATCATCTGGGCAAAGCTAATGTGGTAGTCGACACCCTGAGTAGGAAGTCAGCAAAGGTTTTAATATTTCTATGGATTCGCTGGTGGAAGAATTTCTTCTGATGGATATATTGGTGGGGAGTTGTGACTTGCCCAACAGTTTGGAAGTGTTAGAGCCTTTATGGATTGTACTTACAAGGCTACATCAAAGGGATGATCCTGATTTGATGCACCTTTATAATAGAACTACGAAGGGGGAATTACCAGACTTTTTGATTGAAAATGCGGGTACATTAAGGTATCGTGGAAAATTTTGCATTCCAGCAGTCGAGGATATCCGAGTTAAGTTGTGTAAAGAGGTGCATGGTTCCAGTGTTACCAACCACTCTGGTTCTATTAAAATGTATAAGGATCTAAAGCAGATCGTTTGGTGGTATGGTATGAAAGGTGATATAGCTAAGTATGCATCAGAATGTTTTACTTATAAGCGAGTTAAGGACGATCATGGTAAGCTTGGGGGCAAGTTAAATCCCTTAGACATTCCAAGTTGGAAGTGGAGAGTATTTTGATTGATTTCATTACTGGATTGTCAAGATCTCACCGAGGACACGATTCAGTGTGGGTTATAATTGAAACATTGACGAAGTGTGCTCACTTTGTGCCGTTTAAGATTGGCTACTCCATGAAGAAGATAGCCGAATTATATTTAGATGAAGTCATCATATTGCATGGAGTACTAGTTAGTATTATATCGGATCGAGACTCCAGGTTTCCGTCTCGCGTTTAGAAGAGTTTACAAGAAGAATTGGGTACCGATCTGCGGTATTCCACCACTTATCATCTGTAGACTAATGGTGAAATGGAAAGAGTAAATCAGATTGTAGAAGATATGATCAGATATTATATATTGGACCATGGAGGAGTGTAGGATGAGCAATTGAGACTAATGGAATTCACTTATAATAACAGTTATCAGGAAAGTTTGCAGATGGCCCCGTTCGAGGCATTATATGGGAGGAGTTGTAGAGCTCCTTTGTTTTGGGCCGAGGTTGGTGAGAGACCATTGTTGGGTCCTGAAGCATTAGAAGAGATGGATTTTTCTTAAAGCATATTCGAGAGAAGCTTCAGATAGCTCCAGAGCGATATGAAAAGAATGTCAATCGGCGTAGGACTGATATGGAGTTTATTGTTGGGGATATGGTATTCCTTAAAGTTTCCCCGATTTCTGGAGTTAAAAGGTTTGGTAAGAACCACAAATTGGACCCGAGGTACAAGTGACCTTTTGAAATTGTTGAACGAATTGGTGTGTCAGCCTATAGGTTGGGTTTGCCCGCAAGTTTTCCTGGTGTGCATGATGTTTTCACGTGAGCCAATTACGGAAGTGTGTGCTAAGCGACAAGCAAGTTCTAAATTTTGTGCCCAAGTTGGAGCCTAACCTTTCATATGTGGAAGTACCTGTTCGTGTCTTGGATACTCAAGATCGGGTATTGCGAAGGAAGATAATACTGATGGTTAAAGTTTTATGGCGGAACCAAAACGTAGAAAGCGCGACTTGGGAGTTGGAGTCGGCTATGAGGAAGGATCATCCTCCTCTATTCTCTTGATGTTTTGGTAAGTTTTTTCTCTATTTGCTTATGATTGATCTTATTTTGATTGGGATTTGATCCTGTTTATGTTAAGTTTCGGGACGAAACTTCTTTTTAGGAGGGGTGGTTGTAACTCCCCTGATTTTTCGGTGTTTATTTTTATTCCTGTAGTGGCGTAATTTTGATGTAAGGGCGTTACATCAACTCATATTTGGCTTGTATCGTGGTTAGAGTGTAGTTTTGCGCTTTGAATTTTCTATGTAGCTAGGTTTAGCCTATTTGTAAGATTCCCTTGCGAGCCGAGTCTGTTTTGGGGACTTGGGGAGTCTTTTTAGGAATGCTTCTGTTTTGGCTTCGGGAGGTGTTTGCCTGAGTTTGGTTTGTCAAATTTGAGTTTTGACTTCATCGTTGGATTAATAGCATCGGTATTTAGCTACGGTGCGAATTTCATTAAGTTCTGAGTTGTTAAGGATTTTGGATTTGTTTTGGAATTATTAATATTTATTGAAATGATTAATTAATTAATTATAATTATTATTATATTTATATATATGGGTAAAAATGAGACCTACTGTTCACTTCCTTCCCAAACCAGACGGCGGAAGATTTCGCGTAATAGGCCGTTCGGCGGACGGATGGAGCTTTCGATCGGAGATTTCGGGAGATTGTGTGGTCGGTTTCGACGTCTAAGTAGAGATTTGGAAAGCTATCAGCGAGGGCTTCACGATCGTGGTAAGATCTTCACATTTCCCGGATTTTTTTGAGTTAGGTTTTGAGATTATGACTTCCTTTCTCCTCCAAAAGTTTTAGGAAATGTTGCATAGGGCTTCCTACGACCGATCCTTGAAGCGGCGCGAGCGGGCAGCGTTTCTCCGGAGTTTTGGGACAAGTGGATCTCTTCCCTTGATTGTTCATTTTTACTTGATCTCCCTTCTCTTTTCCTTCCTCCCTTAGAGATTAGAAGTAGTATAGGAAATACGAAAATATCTCCCTAGGTTAGATCTGGATTTTTTGCAAAACGATAGCAAATAGGAAATCTATGAGATAAGTAAAATTCGGCGTATATCCTGTTGTAATTCGTCGAATATTGTTGGATTTAGGTAAGGAATTTTCGCCGAGTTACGATATGCAACCTAAGCCAGATTCGACGAGTATCGCTAATCCATTCGACGAGTATCTCCGAATTAGTTAAGTTATATTCAGCGAGTAATAGAGGTTAGCTGAACACAGTTCGACGAACGTCGAGTGTTCATTCGTCGAGTATCGCCGGTTTCCGCAAGGCATTTTCTCCGAGTATCGAGTGATTTGTCGTGTATTGTCATTAAATTCGTCGAGTATGCATGAGTTTCGTCGGGTATACTCGCTGGATTTGCTGGGACTTAAAATTTTTTTTGCCATTTTGTCCAATTCGGCGGGTTTAGTCCTTAGGATGGTTTTAGGACTAGTTTCTAGTTCTATTAAGATTTAAACTTGGAATTTTGGTAGGACCTGCTGTTTCTTCGGCTATGAAGGTTGGTGAAAGTGAGAGATAGATCTACTTTACACTAGAGGGGGTGAATAGTGTATTTTAAAAACTTTAATTTATTTTTATAGCGTATTTAAAGTAAGTGATATATATATAAAGCAAAAAATCACGGCACACAAATAAGAAGAATAACAATCACAGATGACACAAGGAAATTTTTAGTGGTTCCGCAATAAATCTGGGTACATCCACTCTTCTACCACCCTGGTAGGAATCCATTATAGGTTTTTGATCAGGTGCCCTACCACCAGAAGATCCATTTTTTAAGGAAGATCTAGCAACCCTTTGAGCTTTTGATCAGGTGCCCAAAAACCAGGCTTAAGTCTTTTGATCAGGAGACTTAGAAACCAAAAGATAACTTTTGAAAGGAGTTAAAAACCCTGTACACAGTTTCTGAAATAAACTAAAAAGATGATGATGACTTCTCTATCAAGATTCTCTGAGAAGACTATTTGATATTGTAAGCAAAAAAGCTCCCCCTAATTTGTGTGGAGATTATGATCAGGATAGGGAGACTTTTCTTCAGGGTGTAGGCCTTCTTGAAAAACTTCACTGTCCAGAATATGTTTCTGAGAGGTATGAAGTTGAATCTCAGATTGAAGATTTGTTCTTCTAGAAGAAGCTTGAATCAGAATATCTTATTCTCTGCAAAATATAAATTTGTACTTTCTAACCCTGAGGCAGAAAACTTCTATCAATATATAAAGAATGCCTGAGAGGAATTCAAACATTTGAATTCATTAATTCTGAAATGACTGAAGCATTCCTTGAGAATTGTAATGGTTATATTCAAATATTTGTATTAAAAACCATTCCTTAACTGCCCTGATAATTAATTAGAATAATAACTCTGTGATAAATCCATATTTAATGTTACCAGAAACGGCAATATTCTATAAGAATATTTAGCACTAAATATCAGAGTGTAATTGACTGAAATTAAGCCGATTGAAATCATTCTGCCTCTGAATATAAAACTGCCCGAACACTTTAAGGATTAGTCGAACTGAATCCGGGAAATTTTCGAACAGACCCTAGAGTTCGTCGATCTGAGGCTGGAGTTCCTTGAGCTGAGCCTTTTGAGTTGAAATCAACGTTTGTCGAACGGAGCTTGGCTATCATCGAGCTGAGCTACAAAGTTGAGGTCAGAGTTCGTCGACCGGAACTCGGCTTTCGTCGAGCTAAACTCAGAGGTAAAACTATGAGTTCGTCGAGCTGAGATCGGCGATCGTCAAACTGCGCCCAGCTTTCGTCAAACTGAATTCTGCTGGAATTCCTTCTGAGGCAATAACCCTGAAAAAAAACTATGACCCTAGACTATAAAAAATGGGTCAAGCTAATCATCCTAAACAAATGATAGTGATCCTAGTGTACACCCCTATCCATCACAAAGCATATAGCAGTAGGTCTGGCGGGGGCCCGACGCCATATACCATAGACATACCGAAGGGTTACTAAATGAAATCATCCTTCCAATATCACATGTTCTACACAGAGCACATTTTAGAAGAAGCATTTTAAATGTTGCAAAGAAAAGAACCCAAGCCACAGCATGAATGTCTACTAAAAACCCCAAAGCAGGAATGAGCGTACAAATACACAAAGTACTTGGCATAATGACCTTACATGAGTTTACTTTAAACAAATAGTGTCTTCCAAACATCTGCTTGCAGGCCGGTCACATATGAGAATAAAAGTAAACTTTCGCATTGGCCTTCGAGGGTCGGCTAGCCAAATAGGGCTTCAGTCCGCTATTTGCCACTTGGCTTCGCAGCACCTGCAATCAACATTCCAACACAACGGTGGCAAACAAAAGCAACAGTCAGCTAAAGCTGACCAAATTATAACGACCCCACCCCGGATTTGGGGTGGCGGTACTCCTTCCCTGCATTTTAGTAGCATAGCCAAACAATATAGTGAAAGTACAATAACAACACACTTCACCACAAGTATAGGCACGGACAACCTCACACCCCGTGCTCTCAGGGCACTTACTTGGTGAACCCAGTCCGAACTCGGGCCGTTCCGTAGTCCACCACCGCCCCCAGGATAAAAAACAATGTGATCATTAAAGTCCTTTCAGCCGAAGCCTAGACTCGCTCTCCAAGCCAACTTTCGCTAGACTACTTGTAGTGGGTAAGGTTCCACCAGCCCGTTGCTCACCTCGCTACGACCCTTTAGCCATCGACGCGGGACAAGCATCACCAAATCCCAATGTATCGATCATATAACAGTACATAGCCCGGCTATGTACAAGGCTGGCTCCCAGACCACCAAAACAGCAGAACTTCGCTTCTGCCCAGATTTCCGGGTGCACCTTGGAGTTAATCCCCAAGACTCCCTGTTGCAATCAACCGCGTAGAAAACTCGAAAAGCAAATGGCATGGAGTCTTCTCCGGCTCTACAAGCACAATGAAAACATCACCGATCCATACCAACTTGTCCGGGTAGGCTTCACACACCATGCATATGTCCGTACTTCGATTTCGAACTCTACATGCAAAATAACGAGGACTATTCCATGTCCACTCAAAGGAAAACCTCACACTCACCGCACACTCGCGAGAGCGGGTATCCTATGAAAAAAGGAAAAGAACTTCATATGTCCAAGAAGAGAATTGTTACCATTGTAGTTCGCTTTGGCGTCATGGAGATCTAGATGGATGAAAAGCACCGCAACGGCCTCGCCTCCACAGATCTAGACTCGGCTCGCGATTTGGGGCTCTGAAGCTCCTCCGGCGGCCGGATTTCTCCTTCACCTTCTTCCTTGCTCTCCCCTCTCTCTAACACTTTTAGAAAGAGAAAGCCTAATGAGAAATGAGGGTTTCACCCCTATTACCGACCTTATAATAGCAAGGACCAATCTGGACCCTTGGATCCCAATTGAAGGAAACGAATGACCACGATTCGCACTTAAAACAACTTTCTTGGGCCGAACACAGCTTGTGAGATGCCCATGTCCAAGGTTGTGTGCCTCAAGCGGCATAAGAAACCGTCGCATTCCAACCAGGACATAGGCTTAGACATGCCCGTGTCAATATATGACATGCCCGTGTAAATCAGTACACGCCCGTGTTGCGGGGTGTGTTCCTCAATCGACACAGGAACCAAAACATCCCGAAGAGGACACGGCCATGTGACACGCCCGTGTCACAAGCCGTGTGCCACACACGCCTTTGGACACGCCCGTGTCCCAGGTCGTGTAACTCACTCGACATAGCCTGGCTAACAGCCCGAGTAGGATACGGCCCTAGATATGCCCGTGTCTCAGGTTGTGTTCTCGATCTCCAAGGATTATCGGTTGCATTTCGTCGACCACTCGGAAAATTGTCAAACTCATAGCAGGACACGGCCATGGACAAGCCCATGTCCTAGGCCGTATGACCCTTATCAGGCCCCAGATTGCCCTTAAGACGCTACTAGATCATTTCCGAGTTTTGGGGAGTTACAATTCTCTCCCCCTTAAAAGAATTTTGTCCCGAAATTACAAAATGGAAAAGATACACAAAATAAAGCGGTACCTGAGTGGAATAACTCAGGATACTCTTCAAGCATGGTCTGCTCTCGCTCCCACGAGAGCTCCTCCCGACTGCAGTTGTCCCAATGGACTTTGACCATCCTGATGTCTTTGTTATGAAGTCGCTTGACTTCAAAGTCCTCAATGCGAACGGGTTTGACCTTCGTCGTCAACCCATTATCAACAGGTACTTGATCGACCGCAATAACTTGTGAAGGCTCTTGCACCGCCTTCCACAACACCGAAATATGGAATACGTCGTGTAGACCACTCAATTTCACTAATAGCTTCAGTCGATAAGCTGCTTCACCAATTCACTCCAGAACCTCAAATGGTCCAAGGTACCTCGGGCTTAGCTTCTTAAAGAGGAGTACCCATGAGACGCCCTTGAAAGGCTTAATCTTCAAATATACTCAGTCGCCAAACGCGAACTCAACGTTCCTATGCTTGGCATTATAGTATTTAGCCTGCCTGTTCTGAGCGATCAGCAATCGTTCTCGTATAGTTCATACCCATGAAGTTGCGTCTTCCACCTCCTGTCATTTGTATAGCTTCGACTCACCCGTTTTCAACCAAGACAACGGCGTGCGACACTTTCTAACATAAAGGGCCTCGAAGGGCGCCATTTGAATACTCACTCGGTAGTTATTGTTATAAGCAAACTCAACCAAATACAGGTGATCTTCCCACTGCTTTCCGAAATCCAAGACGCACATGCGAAGCATGTCTTCCATCTTCCTGTTGACCCTCTCGGTCTGACCATCCATCTGCAGATGAAAGGCCGTACTGAAACTCAGCTTGGTTTCGAACATTTGATGCACTAACCTCCAGTCATTGGATGTGAAATGCCCATCTCGGTAACTCACGATGCTGCGGGGCACACCGTGCAGTAGAATGATGTTATCTACGTAGAGTTTTACTAGTTTATCCACCAAATCATCCTTCCTATTCAGAATGAAGTACGACACTTTCGTCAATCGATCTACGATCACCCAGATGGCGTCGTTTCCCTTCTGTGACCTTGGCAACCCATGCACAAAATCCATTGAAATATCGTCGAACTTCCACTCCGGGATAGGTAAGGGCTTCAAGAATCCTCTGGGATTCTGGCACTCCGCCTTCACCAAGGCGTACGTTTGACACTTCGCCATATAGTGTGCCACGTCCTTCTTAACTCCTGACCACCAGAATAACTCTTTCATATCACGATACATTTTCATGCTCCCTGGGTGAATCGAGTACTTGGTATGATGAGACTCATACATCAATTCCTCCTGTAGATTACCCACACTTGGGACGTATAGATGATTGTCTCTCAATAACAGTCCATCCTTAACATAGAATTGGGAATTTGACCCATCCAAAGCCTCATCCATGAACTGCTTCATGTTGTTATCCCCAACTAGAGCTTGTTGAATCCTATCAGCAAGTTCATACTGCACCTCTGTCCATTTCAGCTATGCTTCGACACTAGTCTGCTTGTCCACACAAGAGATCTCCAATGCCTCCAAATCATGAACCAAACTCTCATCATGTATCGACAACCAGTTGGCCTATGCGAAAGCCCTGTGACTCAATGCATCAGCAACCACATTGCCTTTCCCAGGTACATAATGTATCTTGAATGTGTATTCACCCAAGAACTCCATCCACCTCCGCTGCCGCGTGTTTAGGTCCTTTTGGTCCAACAAGTACTTCAGGCTCTTGTGATCGGTATAGATATCGACCTTCACACCGTACTGGTAATGCCTCTACAGCTTCAGGGCAAATATCACGGCCGCTAACTCCAAGTCATAGACCGGATAATTTCTCTCGTGTACCTTTATCTAACGCGAGCCATAAGCTATCACACTCCCATGCTGCAGTAGAATGCAACCCAAACCACTGCTCGAAGCATCACTATAAATCTCAAATCCTTCGGTCCCACTCGGCGAACATAGAATAGGCATCGTGGTCAACCGTCTTTTCAGTTCTTTGAAAGCTTGTGCGCACTCAGGCATCCAAACAAACTTCTGATCTTTTCTCGTCAAAGTTGTGAGGGGTAACGCTATCCGTGAGAAGTTCGCTACGAAGTGCCTGTAATAGACGGCCAGCCCTAGAAAACTCCGGACCTCCGCTACCGTAGACAATACAGGCCACTCCCGTATAGCAACTATCTTCACCAGATCCACCGCAATTCCCTCTCCACTAACTATGTGACCAAGGAACGCTACCGAGGATAAACAAACTCTCATTTGGAGAACTTGGCGTACAGTTGGTTCCTCCTCAGCGTATCCAACACCAAATACAGATGCTTAAAGTGATCCTCCTCACACTGCGAGTACACCAATATATCGTCGATAAAGACTATCATGAAGTGGTCCAGGTACTCTCTGAATGTTCTGTTCATCAGATCCATAAACATATCATCAATCCTTGGGATCGGATACCAATTAAAGGAAACGAACGGCCACGACTCACACTTAAAACCACTTTCCTGGGCAAAACATGGCTTGTAACACGCCCATGTCCAAGGCTGTGTGCCTCAAGCGGCATAAGAAACCATCGCGTCCCGACCAGGACACGGGCTTAGACACGCCCATGTCAATATATGACATGCCCGTGTTAATTAGTACACGTCCGTGTTGTGGGGTGTGTTCCTCAATCGACACAAGAACCAAAACATCCCGAAGAGGACACAGCCATGTGACACGCCCATGTCACAGGCCGTGTGCCAGACACGCCTTTGGAAACACCCGTGTCCAAGGTTGTATAACTCACTCGACACAGCCCGGCTAATAGCCCGAGCAGGACACGGCCGTGGACACGCTCGTGTCTCAGGCTGTGTTCTCGACCTCCAAGGATTGTTGGCTGTATTTCGTCGACAACGCGAAAAATCGTCAAACTCATAGCAGGACACGGCCATGGACACGGCCGTGTCCTAGGCCGTGTGACCCTTATCAGGCCCCAGATTGGCCTTAAGATACTACCAGATCATTTCCGAGTTTTGGGACGTTACACATAGCCCAAATAAGTAATAGGGTTCCAAAAGTTAGTAATGGAAAAAGGACCACCAATTGGATGTCGGATGTGGATTGTTGCACTTGGAGGGTGTTTGGTCTCTATTTTCTGAGGACTACTGGTTTGGGTTTTGATAAGTAGCCACCACCGCAGGGTCTTCTTTTTGAGACATTTGGGCTTGGGAGTCTGGTATGGGACAATTGGTCACCGACTCTGTCAGGTTGATTTTTGCCAAGTGTTAATGATTCACGTTTTTCCGAGCTGTTTTATGCGCAGTTCGCTTCTAGTTCATTCTATGCTTTTATGTTAATCCTTGCAGACATTGTCGAAGCATGGCTTCATCCCGCACTTGGTGCATTTATTCGATTGAATCATTTACTTCAGATTTTACTGTACTTATATGTACTTGGCTATCAAGCTGTGGTCTTCAGCATTTTTTGTACTCGGGTTTGGTAAACCCATCTCTTACTTTGCACTAATTACCTGATTGTTTTCCTTTGCCACTTGTATTTTTCTTACTGAGGTGTTCTTCTTTTGAATGTCTCAGGTTCAGGGCAGTAGCCAGTTGCGCGCCTAAGTTTTGGGAGTTTGCTTGTTGACTGTTGTGTTGCAGAGGTCTTCCTCACCGTTATGAGGTAGTTTTGGATGTTCTCTTGATAGTACAGACATACATGCTCACTAGTGTGTTCGTGTCAGGTTGTTGACGCCCACTGGTGGTTTTCTTTTGAAATATTAATTACTTTGCTAAGCTGCCAAGTGTGGTTGTTTTTGTTGGATGTTTTTACTTGCTCTCTGGGAAGGCTTTATGTTAGGTCGTATGTTAGATATTTTAACTTATAAAAACATTATTATTAGTATTTCATACTTGCCATCTCTTTCAAAACTAAAGCACTATTTTCAAGTTAGCGCAAAGATATTTCCTATACCTAATAAAAATTTAGAGTCTCGCATAGCATGAGTCGTCCTTCGGGGACGTTAATACTCATGTAGGATGTTAAAATCAACTTAAATAAAGTATTTTTTACAGCGTATAACTATATTTTTACTCGTGGACTAGTTGATTCCACTAAGCCGAGGGATACGGCAAACTGCTTAACTTAAAACTGGATTTCCCTTAAAATAACTTATTAATCTTTCTAAAATGTGTTCAGTTGTGGTCTCGCCTGAATGTCTGCAGTTATTCTCTACCGACGTGGCATCATGACGCATATTTTCTCCTTACTCTGATAGATCCTTTTATGCGGATAAATTGCGGGTTGTGACATACCTTCAATGGTATCATGTTCAAGTGTTGTCCAGACTAGTGCAGACTACATTGTCTACCAAGAAACATGTCAGACGTTGCTTCAGTTGAGGGGGAGCATATCTAGCACTACTTTAAGTACTCTCAAGATGTTCAAACTGCTACCTATGAGAAATCAAAGAGGGAGAGAAGAATATCCTCCCTGGCTATTTATAGAAGTCAAAAAGGGGGAGAAGGACTTGAATTAACTTACTGATTCAAGGACTTGAAAGAGGTATCAAATTCATAGGATAGGAGGAAAAGGATACAAGTGGTATCAAATTCATCAAAAGAGGTAGCAGCTATTAAGGGGGAGCAGGTACAAGTATGCCCTGCAGACAAGAAAGTTTACTATAACTTATCTTCTTATCATATCTTTTCCAGCTATATTATTATAATTTGTTAGTGTATGTCATTGACTCAGATATTTGGTGGAAATTTTTGACTTCTTCAAATAGGGGGAGCTTGTTGGGTCCATTGCCCAAAATGTCCTAGATTTGAAGAAGTCAAATATGTCAATGAGCATACACAATGGTATATTTAATACATGTTCAAGTTCATACATATAAAATTGTCCTAGTAGCAATGATGGGACAAGTAGCCTAAGTGGATTAGTCAGGTAATCACTCACCTAAGGTGTGGATAGACATAAATATATCTAAGTCCATAGACGTTGAGTAAAGGTTACTCACTCAATGTCATATGACTTATAGCACTGAGTGGAGCCTATATAGTCAAAGACAAAGTAATGGCAGGCTGGAAATGTGGCTAAGTCAACGGGCATTGAGTGAAGTTAACTCACTCAATGCCATACAGCAAAAGGCTGTGAGATAGGCTAATGCTGTAATAGCCTAAGTAGAAATGAGCAATGAAGAATGGCGATGACGGCGCGGCTTCTCCCAAACTTAAAATTGCGATTGATTCTGAATAATGTTAGGTTTAGCGATTCCTCTGAAAGGACTTCTTATAGGACCTCGTCTAATGGTCTGAAATCATTAAGGAAGGATCCACGTGGACCAATCATTAAGAACTTAGGTTATATCGAAATCCCGTCAGGCAGTTTAAAAAGAAGATTTTTGCAACCCTATTTCTCGAGAAGACATATAATTTATCGAGAAGGACTTGCTTTCTCGATAAATGTTATAGCCTTCTCGAAAAAATACTTAACGCAAATTCTTTGAACTGAAGAACTGATTTCTCAAAAAGGAACTTGACGTCTTGAGAAAAATACTTAACTTCTCAAGAAACAATTTTGACTTTTCGAGAACTGCATTGCTTTCTCGAGAACTATACTTGGCTTCTTGAGAATTCTTCAGGGCTCTCTTGAGAAAAGACTTAAAGATTATTTCTGAGAATTTTTCGAGAAGTCTTAAGGTTTCTCGAGAACAGCTTTGCTTTCTCGAGAACTATACTTAGACTTCTCGAGAAATACACTTCATATTCTCGAGAAAAATACTTTGTAAATTTTTCTCTGAAAAACTAATTCTTCTTTGTTGAAAACCAGCAACCCTTCCTTTCTTCCATTGCTTCAGTACTTGAAAATGAAATGCATCCCAATAGAGAGGTTACACATGAGTAAACACCATGGGTCACACAATGAGGGATTACATTGCATGATCCTGTGTTTAGTGACTCATTGTAAACTAACATTAGTCTACACTTAGCAATTATGACCTGCAAACACTCAACTAAAGAATAACATCAAATACATAATTAATTCAACTTAGTTTAAGAGTGACTTCACACAAATCTATGTTATTGTGGATACAATACCCAATAAGTTGGCTTCACTCAACGCCTGTGGACTTCGCCACATTTCTGACTGTTTCTTCTTAGGCTTTTACTGTCTTAGCCTGTCTCACAGCTTTTTACTGTATGGCATTGAGTGAGTAGACTTCACACAATGCCTGTGGACTTAGCCATATCTCAGCTTGCCAATTGTTTGGCTTTGACTATACAAGCTGAACTCGGTGCTATTAGCCACTTGGCATTGAGTGAATAGACTTCACTCAAAGCCTGTGGACTTAGACAATTTTCTATCTTTTCACTAGCTTGCCTATACATCACCTATCTTGGCCACTTGAATCAACCTTTCCAATCAATGCATAGAAGATATCTTGTATATATAGAACTTGTAGGACATTTTAGATTACAACATATGTATACCATTGACTACAAGGCCTTCTTCAAATCCAGGACATTGAGATCAATGTACCCAAAAGTTACAATTTGGTATTAGCTTGTCTCGGTCTTCCTTCTGCGAATTCGTGGTCGAATTATTTTGAGCGGTGGAGAGCATGTGGTTGTGCTTACCATTATTACAAATATAAACTCAATAATGACCACTTAGGAATGAAAATATACGTGTTTAAAGAACTGGCGCGTTCCTAATGGTCGTTGGTTGCCTTTTGAGTAGTCGCTAAATGGTGTATTTTACACTTATAGGTGACTAGAAGTGGTACGGGGCAGTCTGAACCCCAACGTTCTGTTGAGAGTGCAGCACCAGTTGAAGTGCCCACACCTCCTCCTTCTACAGAAACAGTACGCTTAGTTGTTGAGGCAGTGTTTACAATGATGAATGTACAACCGACTGGGTAGGTGCTGAAAGTGAGGGTAAGATCTACCTTTACTCTAGAGGGGGGTGAATAGAGTATATTAAAATAATTTTCCAGATAAAAATTATTTGCAGTGGAAGACTTTATTTAAGTATAGGTGTAATGTGCTTACAGTAAATAATACTAAGAAAGCAATAAACAAAATCACAGCACACAGCAAAGCAAAAACACAGCAATTCAGATGACACAAGGATCTATAGTGGTTCCCCAATCAACCTGGATGCATCCACTCTTCTACCACCCTAGGTAAGAATCCACTGCAAGAATAGTTTATCAAGTGTCCTGGGCACCAATGAGCTTTTGATAAGGTGCTCAAAAACCAAACACAGATTTTTTGATCAGGTGTCTTTCCACCACTGAGTTTTGATCAGGTCTCAAAAACCAACCACAAAACTTTTGAAGGGAGTTTTGTGTAACCTTTTACAGCAGAGTAAAGAAAGAAAAAGAAAAGAGTTTGTTGTTCTTCTCTATCAACAGTCTAAGAGAAGACTAGTGGATGATGTTGTCAAAGCTCCCCCTGAGATCTGCAATTGTTCAAGAAGAAGAGCTTTGCTTAGGGTGATAGGTCTTCAGTAGCTTTAGATCTCTAGAAAGAGTTGATTTCAGCAGTTACTGAAAAGTGATGTGTCTGGAGTCTTTAATGAAGAAGCCTTTGAACACTTGAATCAAGAAGATCTTGAAGGAGTAGAATAGAAGAAATCTTTTCTGTTTGATGATCTCCTTCACAGTATGATTCTTTGTGTTCTGTATGAATTCTAACTCAATAATCCTGTAGACTTGTGTCTCAAAATTCTATTTTCAGAATTCTTTTTTTTAATATCTCTTGTTCTATCTTTCTCTTATTGTCCTCTCGAGATATACTGAAAATCTGTCTTTTTGATAGCCGTTAACCAGTCATAAATAACTGCCTTAAATGAACTTTGTCTCTGGAGGAAAGTCCTAAGAGACATTCCATTTTGTCTTCCTTGAAACTTGCTCCAGATTAGTTGAAATGGCTACAGAATCCTTTGAAATAAATGCTGATAATAAATCAGATTGAATACCATAACTGTCTGATTTTGAATTCCTGAAATCGTCGATCTCTCCAGAAATCGTCGATCTGAGCTCAACTATCGTCGAACTGAGCTCAGAGACTGGATTAGACTTGAAATAGAAATCGTCGACCTGAGCTCAACTATCGTCGAACTGAGCTCAGAGACTTGGAATATAGCTAGAGACAGAATCGTCGATCTGAGCTCGAAGATCGTCGAACTGAGTTCGACAATTCATTGAACTGAGCTCAGAGATAGTCGAACTGAGTTTGACGTTTCGTCGACCTCAGCTCGACGAAAATTGTCCTAGTCTTCAGCACTTGAAATCTGATCTTAGAAGGTCTTGGGGGCAGCTTCCAAACCTAAGTTATAATCCTTAGACTCATTCTAATTGACCTTTAAGACTATACAATAAGGTCAAAATAATTTCCTAAGAACATAGTGATCCTTGCCCAAATTAGTAATAGGGTGTTCCAACAATCTCCCCCTATTTGGGTTAGGATTACTATTTACAAGACAAATAGGAAATAATAAGCATACAGACAGTTTTCAAAAGCAAAAACAACAATGCATAGAAAAGAAATGCAGCATTGCAGAACCAAAGACAAAATCACAGCAGACAGTCAGAATTTAGATATATTGTCAGCTTACACATTTACTTCTTTTCATTGCCCTTCTTGAATAAGATTTCTCTGTTAGGGTTGAGAGCTTCCTTCTTGGATCTCATGTCATCAGCAGCACCTAGAGAGGTTTGAGATTTGGTCCTGGGAACCATAGCCTCTAGGTGCAGCTTCATATAACTTTCTGGATTAAAGAACTTTCTGGATGAGTATCTTTCTAGTTCTCTCTTTCTTTGCTCAGATAAGTTTGAGATGTTTGAGGTGTCTTTCCCTTGTTCTCTTGCCTTATTAATCTGATCCAAGGTAGCTAGCTCTTTCATTCTGGCAGTCCAAGAAAGGGGATTATTTTCAGGGTCTTCAAAAGGGACTGGAGGTTCATATCTATTTATAGTATCATTAGAAGGAGGAGTTCTTGAAGCAACAGTTTCTTTCAGCTTATAAGGGAAAGGACCAGAAGTTGAGTCAATGGGTCCTTGTCCTTCCCTTTAATATGGATGTTGTCTTGATTGACCTTTGGAGTATACTCTATAATCTCTTTGACTTCCTCTGTGCTGACCTCTCCTTGATTGATAACCTCTTTGATAATATCCTCTTGGTTGAAATCTGTCTGAAGGTTGAGAAGAGCTTTGTTTTGTAGCAGATCCAAATTGAGAAGCAGAACCTCCACCAGTACTTGCATCTGGAGGAGGAGGAGGAGGAATATGATAAGATCCTTTATCATACTTATCAATCTTCCTCTTTTTCTTCATAGCCTTGAGCTGGTTCTTTGAATATTACATCCAGGGTTCTGAAATGGGGCAGTCATGCAGAATATAATAAGGAATATCATTGTCATCTTTCACCTTTTCTGGAGGTACTCTCATCAATGCCTTGCTTCTAGCTTTCCTCTTCCTTGCAATAGTTGCAGAGGAGTCATTAGAATCAGTTTGGAATTTGTCACAGTCTGAACTCTGAGGATTGTCATATAATTCATCAATCCTTTTAAGGTATACTTGTTGTTGTTTTGATAGTTTAGCAGAGATAACAGCAGCAGCAGTAGTAGTAACAGTGACAGAAGCAGCACTGACAGATACACTAACAGCAGGAGACTCATCAGCAGCAGAGACCATTGGAGAAATAGGAGCAGCAGATACATACACTTCAGTATCAGAAAAAGAAACTGAAATAACATCATCTGAGACAGCAGATTCTACAATATGAACAGCAGGCTCATCAGCCTCACTCATCAGTAAGTCAGCAGCACTATCAGAACAGACTACATCAACAGCAGCAGCAGCAGCATTATTCATATCATCAACAGAAAGAATATTTTCCACATCCTTAAGAGACTTGATATAAGCAGAAATCTGGCTGGGCTCACAGCTGGCAATAGGCATAATGGCCTTAGTAAGGTCCTCAGCTTCAGAAGCTGGAAGAGAACTACTGTGAAGAGCATCAAAATCTGACAGCAGTGACTTATAGTCAACTGCTCTGAAGGGAAGCACTGGAGCTGAAGCTATAACTGAAATCTCTGGCAGAAAATCTTCTAAGGCAGGCACTATCTCTTCTTCATGAGGCATCTCCCCTTGCCTAGATTCAGTAGATACTGGATCAAGGAACCCCACAGAAGGGACTGCCTGAGGAGGAGAAAGAGAAGATAGCCTGGCAGATAGCTCCTGGATAGATTTCAGGAGTGGAGCCATGGAGGTCTCCAACAGGACTGTTAGCTTGGGAGCCAACATCCCATACAGCCTATCTGCTAGAGCAAAAAGATCTACTTGCTCAAGTGAAACTTGAGTAGAGGTAGAGGATAGTGTGACAGAGATTGGTGGTGAAGAAGCTGCAGAAGTAGAATTAGAAGATGTGGATGGAAGGATGGATGGTTGAGAGATGGGAATGGTGGAGATGGAAGTTATTGGAGTGGAAATGGTTGGGGTGAAGGATGGTTGTGCATGAATGTCTTGGAGAAGTTGTTGGTAGGAGGTAGAGGATGATGGGAGATCAAGAGGTGAGGAATGGGAATCATCCATA
Source organism: Platanthera zijinensis (assembly GCA_039513925.1). Taxonomy (NCBI): domain Eukaryota; kingdom Viridiplantae; phylum Streptophyta; class Magnoliopsida; order Asparagales; family Orchidaceae; genus Platanthera; species Platanthera zijinensis. The sequence goes on from CM077093.1 coordinate 71,157,921, forward strand.
TAGGAGTCATCCATTAGATTGAAAGATGGAATGGATGAGGCAATGTCAAGGGATGGATAATAATGTAGGGGATGGAAAAGATCTTCTGTTATTGCTGGTGGTGGTGAAGGAGTTGATAGTGGAGATGAGATGGTAATGGGGGAGGAGATAGTGATAGTGATAGTGGAAGAAGGAATGGAAGAAGAAATAAGGGGTGGAGATGGTGGAGATGAGGAGGAGGCAGGCAGTTCTTCTAATAGGGCAGTTGCTTGTGGGGAAGTAACTTGAACAGTCCTGGTGCCTGAAGATGAGATTGCTGCAGGAGCTCTGCTTGGCTTGGCAATCTGTCTGTCCCATTTACCAAATAGGGCACAGGACAGCCTCTTAGAGGCATTAATGTGCATCCCACTGGACACAAGAAGTTGTGGGCATCTGTTATGCAAGAACAGCCCTAGGATCCTTCCAAAGTTAACAAAATTTTTATTCACCTTTTTCTTTATTAAATTAAAGAAAATCTCTCCCCAATTGAGATGTTTCTTATCCACTACAGCAGCCATCAAACAAAATTGATACCTAAAAATGGTATCATGAGCAGAATGTTTGGCTAAAAGCACTTTTCCAACAACATCAGCTAAGAATCTATATTCCACTGACAGATTCTTCTTAAGCAGCTTGTTAGGATTTGCTGCAGAATGACCCATTCTATCAAGCATACTTGCAAACTCTTCTCCAGATAATGCAACTGAATCATCCCCAGAACTCAACTGAAAAACTTCTGTAAGGAGGGCAGGTGTTAGGGATACCTGAGTACCGGCTATAGTACAAACCACAGTATTCTGATCCAGATTATGAGCCGTGTACACCCATTCTTTGATCTCATCAGCAGCAAGTTTCATCCTTGTGGTCATAATATGCACCAACTGCTGTTCTTTGAATAAGTCGAGAATGTCTTTGAATATCTGGTCACTACCGTCAAAGTAATCCATATCAATGTCGAATCCAGTATCGAATTTCATTGCGGCAAGAACTGTAACTGAAACGGCCATTGTTTACCTGCAAAAACGAAACAAACACGACCAAATGCAGAGAAGTTTGGAGGGAAAGAAAAGTTCTGCAGAGAGTATGAAAGTGCAAAAGGAAAATGACGGCCGAAAAATGAATTTTATATTAGGGTTCGATGCCGAAAGGGAAAATAATTGAACTCCGTTTGACGATCTAGGCTTCTAAAGGAATCTGAAGAGTCTTCAACATCGTCGATCTCCGTTCGACGATATTGGAGAGCGTCGAGCTCTGCTCGACGATCTTTGACCAGAAAAAGATAGCCTAGTGCTATTTGAAAGTGCTGAACTCCGATCGACGATTTTGGAAAACCTCGATCTCTGTACGATGATCTTTGGGAAAATCGTCGAGCGCAGTTCAGAGACCAGAAACACCTTATAGACACTAAAAAAATCAATTTTTTACCCTAGTCTTGATCAATTTTAGGGTTTTAAAATCTTGGATCTTATTTTAAGCTTCCTCCATCTAACATTCCTAACGGATTTAGGAATAAGGTGTGTTTCTTTTCATCCAATGGTTTGGTGAAAATGTCTCCCCTTTTCAAATCAGTTGGGATATAATGAAGTTCAATTTTATTTTTCTCAACATTATCCCTTAAAAAGTGATGCATAATCTCTATATGTTTTGTCCTACTATGGAGGACTAGATTTTGTGTTATAGAAATAGCACTAGTGTTATCACAAAAGATTTTTGACCTTTCTAAGTTGTAACCATAGTCTAGGAGCTAGTTTTGAATCCATAAAATCTGTGAGCAACAACTACCTGCTGTCATATATTCAACTTCAGCAGTTGAAGTAGACAAAGATGTTTGTTTCTTACAAAATCAGGAGACAAGTCTATCACCAAGAAACTGGCAAGTTCCACTGGTGCTTTTCCTGTCTACTCTACATCCAGCATAATCAGCATCTGAAAATCCAGTTAATTCAAATCCTGAGCCTTTTGGATACCAGAGACCTATATTTGGACAACTTTTCACATACCCAAGAATCCTTTTTACTAATGTTAGGTGTGACTCTCTAGGGCTTACTTGGAATCTAGCACATATGCATGTAGCAAACATTATATCAGGTCTACTAGCTGTAAGGTACAATAAAGAGCCAATCATTGCTCTATATGTTGTCTGATCAACATGTTTCCCATGTTCTTCCTTGATGTCTCCATTGAGAACTGCACTTTTTACATCCATCTGATAGACCTTGAATCATTTATGAGCTGCATAAGCTAGGAATATTCTTATGGCCTCAAACCTTGCAACTGGTGCAAAGGTCTGGTCATAGTTTATTCCTTCTTCTTGAGAGTATCCTTGTGCAACTTAGCCTTGCCTTGTTCCTTACAATGATTCTTTGATCATCCAGCTTGTTTCTGAATACCCACTTTGTTCTAACAATGGAGTGATCCTTAGGCCTTGGCACTAGCTCCCAAACTTTGTTTCTTTCAAATTGATGTAATTCCTCTTGCATTGTAATGATCCAGTGTGGATCTTGTTCTACATCTTGTATCGATTGAGGTTCAATTTGAGATAGAAAGCAGGTGTACATCAGGTTTTGGTTGACCTGATTTCTGGTTTTCACACCAACAGAGATGTCTCAAATCACTTGGGAGATTGGATGATCTCTTGATGTTACTAAATCAACAGGGGGTGTTGATTTTTCACCAACCTGTGTTGTTGTTTCCTCTTGTGGAACAACAACTGGCTCTTCAAGATGATTTTCTCCAGGATGTTGAGCATCCTCTTCATCTTCACTGCTCTCATCCTTTTGTGTTGTATCTTTTCTACAATATGTAACCTGTCCAAATTTTCTGAAAGAGAGTGTACCTGCAAAGGTTCTATGGTAGAAGTATTCTTCTCCTTGTAAAACATGTTAGTTTCATCAAAAGATACATGTACAGATTCTTCAATTTTAAGAGAAGATTTGGTATACACCCTATAAGCTTTACTTATCATGGATTATCCCAGAAACACTCCTTCATCAGCTTTTGCTTGAAATTTTACTATATACTTCTTGTCATTATTGTGTATGTAACAAATGCAACCAAAAATTTTGAAATAATCTACTTTAGGTTTCTTCCCTATGAGTAATTCATAAGGAGTCTTGCCCTTCAGTTTATGTATCAAACTTCTATTCAACACATAGTTTGAGGTGTTCACTGCCTCTGCCCAAAAGGATAGAGGAAGGTGAGCATCTGTCAACAATGTGGTGGCAGATTCAATAAGGGTTCTATTTTTCCTTTCAGCTACCCCATTTTGTTGAGGAGTTCTAGGAGCTGAGAAAGTGTGCCTGATCCCTTCACTCTGACAGAACTCTTGCATAAGAAGAGAATCAAACTCTATCCCATGATCACTTCTGATCAGGGAAATGTGAGTATTGAACTCAATCTGTATGCATTTGAGAAACTCTGTCAAATAATTAAAGTTATCAGACTTCTTCCTCAGAAAGAACACCCATATGAATTTAGAGAAGTCATCTACAATCACCAAAGTGTAAGATTTCCCTCCTAAGCTTTGTACTGTAATGGGTCTAAAAAGATCCATGTGTAACAGATACAAGATCTTAGGTGAATCACTCTTATTAAGTGACTTAAAACAATTTTTAGTTTGCTTGCCTAATTGATAAGCCCTGCAAAGTCCTTCCTTCTTGTAGGGTCCAGAAGGTAGTCCTCTAACAAGGTTGTCCTTAGATAGCCTAGCAATAGTTCTAAGGTTTACATGCCCTAATCTCTTATGCCATAAATCATTTGGCTTACAAACAGAATTGAATAGACAAATATCTATCTTAGTTGAAAGAAAATCTATAAGATAAATTTTACCTTTCCTTTTACCTGTTAACACAGTTGTGTTATCCTCTGATTTGATTTTGCATGAGGATTTCTTGAATGTCACCTGGTAGCCTTCATCACACAGTTGACTGATGCTGATTAGATTATGCTTCAGTCCTTCCACATAAGCCACCTTCTTGAATGTGACTGAGCCAATCTGGACAGCACCATATCCTTTTGTTTGTCCAAAGTTTGAATCTCCAAATATTACTTTGGGTCCAAGTTTGGTTTTGAAGGATGTGAGATTCTCCTTGATTCCTGTCATGTGCTTTGAGCACCCACTATCCAGATACCGTTGTTTGTTCATTGCTGGATAAGTCTTCACCTGCACATAAGCAACTTATATGTTTTTGACCCAGTTTACCTTGGGCCTAGGTTGATAACCTTTAAATTCTGAAATAAAATACATCTCTCGCTGACTCTTATAACCTTCAGGATGATATCTCCTAGGAGGTATTATCCATTCAGTATAAGGGTTAAATTTTTGGGATGTAGGACCTCTAGGATTGAAGTTTTATTTGCCTTTGAAAAAAAAATTCAAAACTCTGAGCTCCGTTCGACGATCGTTGAGCTGAGTTCGACGATCTTGGGTCAGATCGTCGAGCTCCATTCGAAGATCGATTATGCCAGAGTTCAGAGTTCGGCGATCGTCGACCTGAGTTCGACGATTCAGCTTGAGATCGTCGAGCTCTGTTCGACGATCGTCGAGCTCTGTTCGATGTTTTCCGTTAAACTTTAGTTTTCTTAGGCAGATCAGAATTCTTCCTAGCCACCTCTATAACTCCCTTCCCTTTATCTGAGATAAACTTGATTGGAGTTGCTAACACTATAGGTTGGCTGGATGAAGCACCCAAGCCCAATGTACTATTAAATCTTGAGTTCACTGTGCTTGTGATGTCCATCAGTTTGATGCTTCTCCCATTGAGGGATTCTTCAAACTTTTTGGCCTCAGATAGTTCACTTTTCAGTGAGGCTATCTGCTCCCTACAGCATTCCAACTCCTCAGAGAGTTTGAGGTTATCTGATTTTAAGGTGCTAAGTTCAGATAATTGAGTTTTGAGAGAAATAATCTCTTTCTCAGACTTTAGCAGGTCTAAACAGAGTGCCTTAAATTCAAATTTGAAGTCCTCTGAATTAAAATCAAAGGAATCTATTACCTGGTCTTCTTCATGTTCAGATTCAGATTCTGATTCATGTTCTGCATCAGAATTATGTTGGGAGGAATTGATAGCCATCATACAGAACTCCTTCTCTTCAACATCATCTTCATCATCACTTGAGCTTGACGAAGCCTCTGACTCTTCTTCAGTTTCACTCCAGTTTTCAGCTACAAATCCCTTCCTGGTGTGTTTGTTTTTGCTGGAGGAGGATTTTTCATTATTGTTTCTCCTGGAGTCCTTGTCTTTTCTCCTATCTTTCATGTCCTTCTTGTCCTTATTCTGATTTTCTGGACAATCAGGCACAATGTGGCCTGATTTCCTGCATCCAAAACAAATAATTTCTTTATTATTGGATTTATCATACCTTGGCTTCTCATGCCCTCTGGATGACCTCTTTTTGAAGTCTTTCTTGGCCATCTTATAGAATCTTTCTGCCAGTAAGCTCATCAATTCTTCATTGCATGTGACCTTATCTTCAGGCTGATCTTCTGTAGCTTTGAATGCTATTGTCTTTTCCTTCCTGATTGCTGGAGAAGCAACCTTTTGTTCTTCCTCTCTATTCTTGATGAGCAGCTCATAAGACTTGAGCTTGCCCAACAAAGCTTCAATAGTAATCTCAGTTAGGCTTCTGGCATCCTTGATTGGCCAGATCCTTGAGTCCCAAGTGCTGGGGAAGCACATTAGGATTTTGTTATTAAGTTCAGTTAGTGAAATCTCCTTGTCCAATGTTCTTAACTCACTGACTATTAGGCTGAGCCTGTTGTACATGTCAGCAACTGACTCAGTTTCTCCCTTTTTGAAATTCTCATACTGGGTTATGAGATGGGATCTTTGTCTTTCCTTTCATCAGCAGATCCCGATACAATTTCTGACAACTTGTCCCATATTTATTTTGCTAAATTACATTCAGCCACTTTCTGAAATATTTCATCAGACATAGTCTGAGCCAGAATATTCATTGCTTTGGCATCTGCAACTTTCCACTTCTTAATTTCTGCATCTGTTCCTGAAGGAGGTGGAACAGCACTTGTACTTATAATTACTGGGGGTCTTGGACACACTGTCAAAATAGAATTGTAGATGTCCTCATCAATAGAATTCATATATAATTTTATCCTTGCCTTCCAAAGTGCAAACTTAGAAAGGTTGCACACTGGAGGTCTGATGCTAGCATAATCTTTGTTATGTGCCATGGTTTTGTATGAATATAAATATAATATAAATAATAACCCTCTATAGAAGATTGATCTTATCAGAGATCTTTTGGTTCAGGTGTTATCCTGTAGGAACAGTCAATCTAATGAAGATTCAGTTGTTGAGTAATCAACCTCCCTCTGATACTAATTGAAAGTGAGGGTAAGATCTACCTTTACTCTAGAGGGGGGGTGAATAGAGTATATTAAAATAATTTTCCAGATAAAAATTATTTGCATTGGAAGACTTAATTTAAGTATAGGTGTAATGTGCTTACAGTAAATAAAACTAAGAAAGCAATAAACAAAATCACAGCACACAGCAAAGCAAAAACACAGTAATCCAGAAGACACAAGGATCTATAGTGGTTCCTCAATCAACCTGGGTGCATCCACTCTTCTACCACCCTAGGTAGGAATCCACTGTAGGAATAGTTGATCAGGTGTCCTGGGCACCAATGAGCTTTTGATAAGGTGCTCAAAAACCAAACACAGATTTTTTGATCAGGTATCTTGCCACCACTGAGTTTTGATCAGATCTCAGAAACCAATCACAAAACTTTTGAAGGGAGTTTTGTGTAACCCTTTTACAGCAGAGTAAAGAAAGAAAAAGAAAAGAGTTTGTTGTTCTTCTCTGTCAACAATCTAAGAGAAGACTAGTGGATGATGTTGTCAAAGCTCCCCTGAGATCTGTAATTGTTCAGGAAGAAGAGCTTTGCTTAGGGTGATAGGTCTTCAGTAGCTTTAGATCTCCAGCAAGAGATGATTTCAGCAGTTGCTGAAAAGTGATGTGTCTGGATTCTTTGATGAAGAATCCTTTAAACACTTGAATCAAGAAGATCTTGAAGGAGTAGAATACGAAAAATATTTTCTGTTTGATTTCTCCTTCACAGTATGATTCCTTGTGTTCTGTATGAATTCTAACTCAGTAATCCTGTAGACTTGTGTCTCAAAATTCTATTTTCAGAATTCTTTTATTTTAATATCTCTTGTTCTATCTTTCTCTAATTGTCCTCTCGAGATATACTGAAAATCTGTCTTTTTGATACCCGTTAACCAGTCATAAATAACTGCCTTAAATGAACTTTGTCTCTGGAGGAAAGTCCTAAGAGACATTCCATTTTGTCTTCCTTGAAACTTGCTCCAGATTAGTTGAAACGGCTACAGAATCCTTTGAAATAAATGTTGATAATAAATTAGATTGAATACCATAACTGTCTGATTTTGAATTCCTGAAATCGTCGATCTCTCCAGAAATCGTCGATCTGAGCTCAACTATCGTCGAACTGAGCTCAGAGACTGGATTTAGACTTGAAACATAAATCGTCGACCTGAGCTCAACTATCGTCGAACTGAGCTTAGAGACTTGGAATATAGCTAGAGACAGAATCGTCTATCTGAGCTCGAAGATCGTCGAACCAAGTTTGATGACTCGTTGAACTGAGCTCAGAGATTGTCGAACTGAGTTCTACGTTTCGTCGACCTGAGCTCGACGAAAATTGTCTTAGTATTCAGCACTTGAAATCTGATCTTAGAAGGTCTTGGGGGCAGCTTCCAAACCTAAGTTCTAACCGTTAGACTCATTCTAATTGACCTTTAAGACTATACAATAAGGTCAAAACAATTTCCTAAGAACATAGTAATCCTTGCCCAAATTAGTAATAGGGTGTTCCAACAGGTACGACCTGCGAAGGTACCAGTATAGGTTGGTGTAGCCGAGCCTATAGCTGCTATTATTGGGTTCATTGCCCACAATGTCCTAGATTTGAGGAATTCAATTATGTCAATGAGCATACACAATGGTATATTTAATACATGGTCAAGTTCATAAAGTTGAATTGTCTTTGTAGCAATGATGGGACAAGTAGCCTAAGTGGCTTAATCAGGTAATCACTCACCTAAGGTGTGGATAAAAAGAAATCTATCTAAGTCCACAGGCATTGAGTGAAGGATACTCACTAAACTCCAAATGACTTATAGCGCTGAGTGGAGCCTATATAGTCAAAGACAAAGTAATGGCAGGCTGGAAATGTGGCTAAGTCCACGGGCATTGAGTGAAGTTAACTCACTTAACGCCATACAGCAAAAGGCTGTGAGACAGGCTAATGTTGTAATAGCCTAAGTAGAAATGAGTAGAAAAGTGGTTAAGTCCACAGGCGTTGAGATTAGCTCACTCACTCAACGCCATAGCTTCATAATCGTTGAGTATAGCTCAGACTGTCAACGCCACAGGAAAACTGTGAATATTTACCAAGTCCATAGGCGTTGAGTTAGGCAAGCTCACTCAATGCCATGTGATAATGCGTTGACTAATTCTCAAAGAGAGTGTTCTTTTTTAGACACAAAAATTTGGCTAAGTCTAAATGCATTGAGTGTAGCTCACTCATTCAATGCCAAATAACAGAAGTGTTTGTTAAGTAGTTTGGCATTGAGTGGAGCTTAATCACTCAATGCCAAGTAGCAGTAAATCTGTCCAAGGCAAAAAGCGTTGTGTGAGGCATGCTCACTCAACGCTCTCAGTGCTTAAGATGTTGTAGACGTAGAAAATTGGCTAAGACAAAAAGCGTTGAGTGAGGCATGCTCACTCAACGCTCTCAACACCAAGCATGCAGAAGTAATTGAAGAATATGCTAAGGCAAAAAGCATTGAGTGGGGCTTGCTCACTCAACGGTTTCAATGCCGAGATAGACAGAATTATGCCTAAGTATTTTGACACTGAGTGAGGCTTGCTCACTCAATTCCTATTCTACTGATGCTTGATTTTGGCTAAGTCTATAGGTGCTGACCTCAGCAAATTCGACAAAGTCAACTGATTTCAAATCAAGTAATGAGAAGCTACATAACACGACAAACTCTATCGAGAATCTACTGTACGTCTTCTTCCCTTAAAGTAAGGTGCAGCTAGAAGCTGCAGGTGGGCCCCACTGATCTCTAAGAGTCGTTGATTGATGAACTACAAAAGGAAGAGATGGGGGCAAAACGCAAGATAACTTTTAGGGAATTATCAGTTTCAAAAGGTTGTAGTTGGACTTCATCTCTCTCGCCATTATCGCTGAGAAAGAGCTTGAAGTCTTCCTGCAGGAACACAAAAAGTTTAGTGAGTTGTTGCTTCTTTATCTGCTACAGCATTATTAGAAAGGTTTCTGATAGAGGAAGAAAGTAGAGCCATCATTATCCAGTGGAATCAGTTGGTTGATTGAAGAACACAAGTTCACTTGCTTCTTTAGCAAGATCAGAATCTGCATTCTGAGTTTCTTCCAGCAGAGGGAGAACTTCTACCTCCTGATGTGAAGCAAGATAGTGCTGAGATAACTCAGCCCTAGCTTTTGACACAGAGAAATTTACCTATTTCAAAACATTAAAATTCTCATCTTTCTGTAGGATCCCACTGGTTCTGAGTTGTAGGGCCACTTGCCTGAGATAGGGCAATATTGCCTGAGTAGTAGGAGAGTGAAGCTCTCTGAGTTATAGGATCCAACTAGATCTGAGATGTAGGGCCACTAACCTGAGGTAGGGCAATTTGGCTGAGCTGTAGGAGAGTGAAACTCTCTAAGGTAGGATCCTTTGGATCTGAGGTAGGGTTGTCCTCCCAGCCTGAGTGTAGGGCCTTTGTCCTGAGGTAGTTGATCAATTGATCACTGGGTTGTAGGCCCTTGTGGCTGAACTATAGGTCTTGGAGGAGACTGAGAGATCCTGAGGTATCTGAGGTGTAAGATCCTTCGCAGTTTTTTGGAGAAGTGCCTTGACCAATAAGAAGTTGGCAAGGTGGGAGGAGAGTGGATGTGCCCACAAGTTGGGGAACCACTATAAATCTGTGTGTGCTTTTCTGTATTATTTTCATTGTGCAGGTTCTTGAAAGCAAACTACTGCCAACAAACTTATTACTAAAGGAAAAACTAAAAAGAGAATAATAACAGTGAAACAACCTATTCACCCCCCCCCCCAGGTTGCAAGCTACCTTGAAAACAAAGACTTTCAGCCTGACAAGTGCCAGCTGAGGCTTTCGTTGATAGGCAAGCAACTTAAAGGCAACTGAAGTACTTCATGAGATTTAGTCCTCCTACATTTACAGGTGTAGGATCCCCAATACATGGAGAGGACTAGCTTTCGCACATCAAGACGATATTGACGGTGATAGAGACAGAGGAGGGACAGAAGGTCACCTTGGACACTTTCTTGTTAGAAGAAGAGGCTCGGCTTTGGTGGGTTGAGTTAGAGTTACACCACTTCACGGGAAGATGACTATCAGAGATCTTGATGGAAGAGTTTTGAGAGTGTTCTTGGTAAAGCATATGCCGTCGTCATAGCGGATTGCTATGGAAAATGAGTTTTAGTGTTTTTCTCAGGGCGAGAGTAGTGTGGATAACTACTTGCATGAGTTTACCAGGTTGAGAAGTTATACGGGGTCTACTTTTGCTGAAGAAGAGCGTAATACCCATAGGTTCTACGAGGGACTGCAGGATGAGCTAAGGTTACTGCTCTCTAGTCCAATAAATCAAGGTTTTCAAGTGTTGGTTAATACAACTTGTTTGTTAGAGAAGGACATGAAGAGGGTATAGGGCAAGAAGGACTTGGTTGTGACAAAGCCAGAGTTCAAAGTGTCATGTCCTAAAAAATCTGAGAACTGAAAGAAGTGGAGAACAAAGTACAGGTCTTTTGGACAAGCTCCATATGTTGTTGCTTCTGGAGCAATGTTAGGGCGAGGTCCTCTCACATGTTATACTTACGGAAAGCCAGGGCATTTTGCCCGTGAGTGTACTAGTGGCCTTCCAAGGAAGGATACAAAGGCAGGAGCATCTTATACTAAGAAGGGAAAGGTGGTGGAGTCCACTACATCCCAATATGTTCCAGCTCAGCCGAGGGTTTACAATCTTGGCCAACATGAGGCCATCAAACAGGCTGATTTCATCACAGGTATGAGTAGTATATAGTTTTCATACTTTATATACATTATACCTTGTGTATAACTTGATAAGTGTAGGCTTTGTCCGTATTCGGGACTATTTGATAAGAGCACTATTCGATATGGGTGCTTCTCATTCATTTCTATCTGAGGACTTCGTATAGCGGATCAGAGTGCCTACTCTTATGCCGACATATAGTGTAAAGGCGTTGTTACCTAACGGATGCTTGATACGTGCGGATAGGTCTTAATGTATTGAGGTGCAGATAGGAAGTCAGGATTTCGGATTGGAAGTGTCTGTGCTGCCGATATCTAAGTTCGATGTAATATTTGGTATAGACTGGCTCTCTGAGTAGCGTGCCTGTATAGACTGGGACAGAACACCGAACGAGAGAATAAGTTCATTGGTATGCGAGGATCTAACAAGATATTGATGTCTGCTCTCCAGGTAGTCAAGGCTGTTCGGAAGGGCGTAGAGTTATTCTTCATGTTGTTGGAGGTTGTTGAGTCAAAGTCTAGTTTGAGTGACGTTCCTATTGTATTGGATTATGAAGATATTTTTCCTAAGGATCTACCTAGATTACTTCCCCAGTGGGAGATTTACTTTGCTATTGAGTTGGCTCTATGTGCGAAACCTGTGGCCCGCTCACTGTACCGAGTAGCACCAAAGGAGATGGCGGAATTAAAAGTTCAATTACAAGAATTGCTAGAGCAAGGCTATATACGTCCAAGTATGTTGCCTTGGAGTGCACCGGTCCTCTTTGTGAAGAATAAGGACGGAACCTTGCGTCTATGCATTGACTATCGAGAATTGAACAAGCTGACTGAGAAGAATAAGTATTCTATTCCATGAATTGATGACTTGTTTGATCAGCTGGTGGGTTCAACTGTATACTCGAAGCTATAATAAAATACAAGCTATTACCAGTTGTGGATTCAGGAATGTGACATTCCCAAGACGGCGTTTGGTACACGCTATGGTCAATATGAGTTCACTGTAATGTTGTTTGGGCTAACAAATGCTCCATCGATATTCATATACTTGATGTTGGAGCATGCGTTCCACGCTTCCTGGTTTGCTAATAACAAATCTTGTTTGTATTTGATCTTTGGGTGTTTATGATGTGCAGATATCACAGGTATAACTCTAATGGCATTTGGGTGTCGATTCGGGTCAGAACAGATGAGCTCAGGAGATATCGCCAGGCAATATTGGGTATCGCCCACAGGCAACAGTGGCATGAACAGTTAACGCATCATCTCCATACGTTTGGCAATTACTTTCTCTATCGCCCGACGACACCGAGTATTGTCAGGCGATAGTCCACGATCGACACGACGGATCTGTGATGCGAAAATAAGGAGTACATGGTACACGTGGCAGCTGTTACTGATATCGCTAGGTGGCGATACCTAGTGTTGCCAGGCGATATCGCCAAAGTATAAAAGCCATTCAATTTCTGAGGTGATCGCAAATTTCATTACTTGGAGTGTACGCAGCATTCAAAGCAACCCTGGCAAGGATTTGTCGGCATCTTCAGCGCATTGTTTGAATGGAGTTTTAATTCTAAAGTTTTCAATTTATTCTGTTCTTATTCCTATTGTAATCCTATTATAATAGAGAGGGGAAATCGCCCCTTGTGTATGGCGTCTAAGTCCTTGCATGGCTTAGGGGAAAATCGGCGCCTTGTGTGTGGCGTCTAAGTCCTTGCGTGGCTTAGGGGAAATCTCCACCTTTTGCGTGGCGTCCAAGTCCTTGTGTGACTTAGGGAGAAATTATTGCCTTGTGTACAGCGTCTAGATCATGGTAGATCTAGGGGAGGCTAGTAGCAAGATCTAGGGAGAGATACGCTTTAGCTTGCCGGTTCTTGGTAGAAGGACCGGCGAAATCAAGTATTGTATTTTTCATAAGACTTTGTCTCTAGCTCTATAGAGATACTTTGTATTCAAATTTAACACGTATGAAATAAATCGTTATTGTTTTTGTTTTTATATATTTCAGAGTGTTCCAGTCTATTTATGAAAAATAAGTATCCATTTCTTAATTTCATTGTTTTTGCTCACCAAGTAAACTTTTTTAGTTAAAGAAAATTAATAAACCCTTATTCACCCCCCCCCCTAAGGGCGCCACACGATCCAACACTTGGTATCAGAGGGGGTTACTCCGAAATCGGTTTCACCACCGTGAGTAATGGCGCAAAACACTCACGCATTTTCTTAGGGGCAAGGTATAAATAGACCTCCCTTATTCACGGGCAAAGACTACAACTATTGGAAAGCTCAAATGTGATGCTTTCTAATAGCTCTAGATATCGACATTTGGGGCATGATAGAAACATGCTACACTTCTACTATAACTGTAGTAGGAAGTGTCACAATGGAAAAACCCAAGGATAAATGGGATGAAGTTGTTAAGCTTCGCTGTAAGAATAACGTTGAGGCAATGAATTCCTTATACTGCGCGTTAGATAGGACTGAATTTAATCGTGTTTGTGCATGTAAAACTGCGTATGATATATGGAATCTCCTTGTAGTTACTCATGAAGGTACATCATAGGTGAAAGACTCGAAGCTTTTCCAATTATAGTTGGAATTTGAGAAGTTCAAGATGGAGGTTGATAAGGATGTAGACTCCATGTACACAAGGTTCAGCAAGATAGTGAACGACTCGAGGATTCTTGGAAAGAGTTTCTCGAACAGAGATTTGATGAGAAAGATACTTAGATCGCTTCTCCCATAGTTTAATCTGAAGGTGACTTCCATCTCAGAGTCACACGATCAAAAGTCTCTCCAAATTGAGAATATGATAGGCAATATGAAAACCCACGAAGTAGAACTGAGGATTCAACAATATGAGTACAGCCTGGAGCCAAGAAAGAAAGCTTTGGCATTGAATTCCAAGAAGGAAGTGGAAAGTGAGTCTGATGAGAGTGATGAAGAAGATTATTGGGTCCATTGCCCACAATATCCTAGATTTGAGGAAGTCAATCTTGTCAATGATATACTATAGTTATAATTGACAGTGATGTGACAGGTGATCACAAAGTGAAGATGTTATAAAGGCAGGAATTTGCCTAAGTCCACAGGCATTGAGTGGAGTTGACACACTCAATACCATACATCTAGAATCTGAGTTAATCGAACTGAGTTCAGAGTTCGTTGAGCTGAGCTCATCGTTCGTCAAACTAAGCTCAGAGTTTTAGAATCTAAATTCATCGAACTCAGTTCAGAATTCGTCGAACTCAGTTCATAATTCATTAAATTGAGTTCAGAGTTGAGTGAGACAGGCTGAGACAGTCAAAACCTAAGGAAAAAGAGGCAGAAAAGTGGCTAAGTCCACAGGCGTTGAGTGAAGGTCATTCACTCAATATCATAGCCTCATAAGTGTTGAGTAACACTCAGTCAGTCAAAGCCAGTGTTTTTAAACACATAAATTTGGCTAAGTCCAAATGCATTGAGTGTAGCTCACTCACTCAATGCTAGATAACAGAAGTGTCTGTTAAGTAGTTTGGCATTGAGTGGAGCTTACTCACTCAATACCAAGAAGCAGTAAAATTGGCTAAGGAACAAGGCGTTGATTGAGGTGTGCTCACTCAACGCTCTCAACGCCAAACATACAAAAGTGGCTGAAGATTTTGCTAAGGCAATAAGTGTTGAGTGAGGCTTGTTCACTCAACGCTCTAAGCGCCTAGATAAACAGAATTTTATCTAAGTGTTTTGGCATTGAGTGAAGATCATTTACTCAACGCTTATTCTACTGATGCTCGATTTTATCTAAGTCCACAGGTGCTGACATCAGCAAAATCGACAAAGTACACTGATTTCAGATCAAGTACGGAGAAGCTATAGAACACAACAAACTATGCTGAGAAGCTACTGTACGTCTTCTTCCGTTAAAGCAAGGTGCATCTGGAAGCTGCGGGTGGGGCCCACTGATCTCTAAGAGCCGTTGATTGGTGAACTACAAAAGGAAGAGATGGGCCAAGACACAAAAAAACTTTTTAGGGCATTATCAACTTCAAAAGTTAGCAGCTGACTTCATCTTCCTCGCCATTCCTGCAAGTAAAAGCTTGAAGTCTCCCTGCAAAAAGTTCAGTTAGCCGTGTGTCTTATTCATTGAGACCAGCAAGATCAGAAGGCTTTCCTTCTAAGGGAGAAGCAGAAACAAAGAAGAAGTCTCTGTAGATCAAGTTGCTTCTTAGTTCAGCAAGCCCAAACCTGAAGATCTACTTCTAAAGCTGAGAAGAAGGAAAAATAAAGTAGTTGACTCTGTCCTAAGAAGGAAGAGGAAGCAAAGTAGTTTACTACTAGTTACTTCCAGCTCAAGATCCTTGTAGCTGTGAAGAAAGTTTGAGCTGAGATAACTTAGCTCAAGGTGTTATCACAGAGAAATTTCTCTGTGATAGATATAAAATCTATTCCATCTTGTAGGATCCAACTGGATCTGAGATTGTTGGGCCACTAGCCTGAGGTAGGGCAATATTTCCTGAGTAGTAGGAGAGTGAAGTTATCTGAGTTGTAGGATCCAACTGGATCTGAGCTGTAGGCCATTGTCCTGAGGTAGGACAAGTTGCCTGAGCTGTAGGAGAGTGTGTCTCTCTGAGTGTAGGATCCCTTGTGTATCTGAGGTAGGGCTGTCCTCCCAGCTTGAGTGTAGGGCTTAATAGACTGAGGTAGGTGGTTTGCTGACCAATGAGTTGTAGGCCCTTATGGCTAAGTTGTAGATCTTAGAGGATATTAAGAGATCCTGAGGTATCTGAGGTGTAAGCTTTGTGGAGCATTGTTTTCGAGAAGTGCCTTGACTAATAGGAAGTTAGCAAGGTGGGAGGGGAGTGGATGTACCCAAAAGTTGGAGAACCTTTATAAATCATTGTGTGCATCTCTGTGGTGTTATTTTTATGCAGGTACTTGAAAGCAAATTACAGCCAACTCACTAAGCATTAAATTAAGAAACTAAAAGATATCAAAAGAAAAAGAAAACCTATTCACCCCACCCCCCACCCCCCCCCCCCTCCCACCCCCTCTAGGTTGCAAGTTGCCTTAAACTTAAGAACTTTCAAGTGGTATCAGAGGGAGGTTTCTTAAAAGGGATTTAACCATCTAAGTGAACTCCAAAAGTAGCTACAGTGAAGTGATTATGGGTTCTGGAGAGAATCATAAGGAGCTAGGTTCCATGAAACTCCCCATCTGTAGAAAGGAGAACTTTGGAATCTGGAAGGAGAGGGTTAGGCTATTCATGGAAGCCTCTGACCCTACAATCTTTGTAACTATCAAAGAAGGACCCTTCATTCCCATGAAGGTCTCTATTATGTATGCCAATGTCTAGACTCCTAAGACTTATTCAGAAATGACCAAGGATGAGGTCATATTGGCTGCATTGGACAAGAAAGCCTAGAACATCATTATAAGTGCAATTAATGATTCAACTTTTCAGAATTTGGTTCACAGCCAGACCTCCAAAAAGATGTGGGATACACTTGTGGTCTACATGGAGGGGACTGAAGAGGTAAGGGATGATAGGAAGTCTCTGCTCAACTAAGAGTATTAGTCTTTCAGGCAAAACCTAAAGGAGAACATAACTGCTTGCTATGAAAGATTCTTTAGGATCATAAATGACTTGAAGACCTATGGGAGGGTCTTTAATAATTATGAAATAAATGACAAGTTTCTCAAATCTCTCACTAGAGACTGGGATACTAAGATCTGTGTCATAAGGGAGGTGGCTAAGCTTGTTGAAACTCCTCCCTAAATATTGTTTGGAAAGCTGCTTTCCTATGAAATGCAGCTAGCTGCCAGAAAAGAGGAGGCCACGAGCAAATCCTTAGCCAAGGAAAATTCCTTGGCCATCAGAGCAGAAAGCAATAGAAAGGGCAAGGAGAGGATTCCCTCTCCTCCAAGAGACCAGCTGAGTCAGACAGCTCAGAATCAGAAGCATCAGATAACAGCATGTCTGATGAGGATTTTGCAGCTTTCTCCAGGCAACTCCAGAGGCTGATGAAGAAGAAGCATTGGAAGAAGAGGCCTTTCAATTCCACTCATCACAAGAAGAATCATTATAAGGCTGACAGGTATGATTCCAAACCTAATAAATATAACTCTTCTAAAGTAGTTTGCTACTATTGCAGCAAGCCTGGGAATATGATAGTTGACAGCCCAGAGAAGAGGAAGGAGGATGAGGAGAAGAAGCAACATGAATACAAAGGGAAGAAGGAGAAGTCCTTCATTGCTAAGAAGGAAAAGATTTGGACAGACTCATCATCATCTGAGTCTGAAGAAGAGGAAGCCTACATTGGGCTAGTTGATGTTGCTGCTAAAGATTAAGCTATTGTAGTAGGAGAAGTTAATCCTCTAGTGAGGATAGGAATCAGGGTCTCTCTGATACTATCAGATAGTGACTCGGAGGAGGATGAAGATGCCCACAGCTATAGATGGTTGATGGTAATGATAGATAAAGAGGGTAGCCAAGATCAGCCTGGTCAAAGCAAGGTACATTCCTTACCTAATTCTGCTTCTATATCTGGGTATGAGACCAGTCCTTGCTCAGAAACCTCTTCACCCAGTGGTGAAGAAGATTTTGGATCTGAAGAAGATGTTAATCAACTGATTGACAAGTATGGAGAACTTTTGAATGCCTTTAAGAAGGTCTAGAAGTTGTCTAAGAAGCAAGCTAAAGAGATTTCATCTCTTAAGCTTGCAGTTGTCCAGCAGACTATAACAGCTAATCTGCTGGATCAGAAAGCTAGGGAAATAAGCAAACTGAAGTACCTCTTGGACATCCAGATAGCCTCCATCAAGCACAAGAATTGTCTCATCAGGGAGCTTGAATATAGGCTTGAGAAGGAGAAAAGAATAGTGGCTAGTTATTCTAAGTCAAGTATAGTACTACCCTTGATAGACACCTTCTCCTCTCAAAAGGGTAAGAAAGGGTTGGGATTCAAGGGAAGCACAGGAGTTGCTCCTTCCAAAAGGAAGGGCAAATCTCCAGCTCCAGCTCAGCCTATTGCTTCCCAGCCTCCCATTCTTTTTAGAAAAGTTCAGTTACCTTCTAACAGGTATGACCAAGAAAGCTCTTGTGGTCACTAGGCGAATGGTTATTACTTAGGGGCGAACAAAGATATTCACTGCCATGGTGAAAGCTCTAGTCAGGTGACTGTCTTTATGGCTGCCCATGAGAAAACTCAAATGGCCCAAACTGGAGCATTTGTTTTTGGTGCTTCAACTCCAACACTCAAAAATATTGTTGCAGCCATGGCTCTGAATCTGATAACTAAGGCTCAGACTAAGGGTAAGTCTAACAGCTAGGCTGATTTGGGCATATCTGATGCCATCAAAAGCATGCTTTTTGAAAAGAAGCTTGCTGCTGATAGCACTCAAAGCAGACCAAACAAGCCAGCTAGAATACTTGCCTTCAGTCAAATTCTAGCTGAAAGAAATCAGAAAAGGGCTGCAGCACATCTTCCTCCTATTAAGGCTGCTACTAACCGAGCTATAGGGCCCACACAAAAGAGAAGATATAACATACATGACTATTGGTGCTGTGGTAAGATAGGGCATTTTGCCATTGACTGCTGGCATAATCCCAATGTGGCCAATGTTAGGGTCAGTCCACCAATCAGAAATTTGGTTTGTAGACATGTTCAGTTTCATACTAATATGCACCTAGGACCCAATAGATATTGGGGTCCTAAGTTTAAGTAAACTATATATTGCAGGTTAGTCCAAGTGGCCATACCCCTATATGGTACTTGGACAGTGGTTGTTCCAAGCACATGACTGGGACAAGGAGCAACTTGAAGGAATATACTCTAGTAAAATATGGACCCAAAGTTATCTTTGGTGGTTCAGATAGAGGGATAACAAAAGGATATGGTAAGATCATCAATGATATAGTCACCATCACCAAGGTGGCTTATGTTGAAGGGTTGCAACACAACCTTATAAGCATAAGTCAGCTCTCTGATCTTAGTTATATTATTGTCTTCCACAAGGGTGAGTGCCTAATGAGGAGGTCAAGTGACCGAGGTCATTTTGACAGGCACTAGGAGTGGAAATGTTTATTGCTTAAACTGTCTATATTTAGATATAGATTATCCTATCTGTCTAGTAGGAAATGAGAAAGCCTCTAATTGTGTCTTATGGTACAAAAGGCTAGCCCATGCAAATAACAAGACTATTGGTAAGCTCTTCAGTCAAGAGCTAGTTAGGAATGGTCCTAAAGTGAAGTGCTCAAAGGAGGGCATTTTCCCTGTTTATCAAAAGGGCAAGCAGACAAAAGCTTCCTTCAAGGGTATTGGGGCTAAAGATTCTGTGAGATGCCTATAACTCCTGTATATGGACTTGTTTGGTCCTATGCCAGTTCATAGTCTTGGTAGGAAGGTCTATACCCTTGTAGTGGTTGATGACTTTTCCAGGTTTGCTTGGGTATTCTTCCTCAAAAGAAAGAATGAAACCCTTGATATTTTCACTAAGTTTGTTAAGCAAATTTAGAATGAGTTCAACAGCTCTGTGGTCAAAATTAGAAGTGACCATGGGACTGAATTCCAGTCTGATAGCATGACAAAGTTTTGTGAAGAGCATGAGATTCATCAAGAATTCTCTTCACCTAGAACATGCCAGCAAAATAGGATTGTTGAGAGAAAAAAATAGAACTCTCATAGAGGCTAGAAGGACTCTACTGAATGACACATCTCTCCCAGAATATTTTTGGGTTGAGGCAGTCAACACTGTATATCATGTCCTTAATAGAGCCTCTACCACCATATGCCACAAGAAAACTCTGTATGAGATCTTGAAAGACAGAAAACCAAACCTGAGCTATCTCAGGATCTTTGGTAGCAAGTGAGATGTGCTTCATAATGGAAAGTCCTATGTGACTAAGTTTGCTGTCAAATCCTTTGATGGAATTTTTGTTGGGTATAATAATAGTAGTAAAGCCTATATGATCTACAACTTGAAAAGCCAAGCTGTAGAAGAATTTGTTCATGTAGTCTTTGATGAGTCTACTATGATTAACCATGAGCTGCCAATCTCCTCTTGTAGTACTACAGGTACAGAGCAGATGATGGACAAACTAACCGTCAAGGAAGCATCACCAGTTATCCAAGATGAAGTGGATACTCCAGAAGATCTACCTAGGACACATAGAGTGGATGAAGATCAACAAGAGGCTGCACCTGAAGCTGCACCTATTGCTGATACTGAAAGAAGACTTCCACCTACAGTCAATCATATGAGAGATCATCCAGCACACCAGATCATTGGTGAGTCAAGCCATGGAGTAATAATAAGGAGCAGAAGTCTTAATATAGCCATGCACTAAAGCTTTCTGTCAAAAGTGGAGCACAAGAAATTTGAAGAGGCCAACGTAGATCAACATTTGATTGGAGCTATGCAAGAGGAACTAAACTAGTTCAAGAGGTGTAAGGTCTAGAAGCTAGTTCCCAGACCATGAGGACATAATATCATTAGAGTCAAGTCGATCTACAAAAACAAGCTTGATGAAAGTGGTATTATAATCAAGAACAAAGCCTGACTTATTGCTAAGGGGTACATGCAAGAAGAAGGCATTGAATTTGATCAAACCTTTGCCCCTATAGCAAGATTAGAAGATATCAGATTGTTACTTGTATATGCTGCACAAAAAAGATTCAAGGTCTATCAGATGGATATGATGTTAGTCTTCCTGAATGGTGACTTAAAAGAGAAAGTCTATGTTGAACAGCCTCCAGGTTTTGTAGTTCCTAACTCACCTGATTCTGTTTATAGACTTAGGAAATCTCTAAATGGTCTGAAGAAAGCCCCTAGAGCATGGTATGAGAGTTTGTCTAGCTTCCTCATTAAGAATAAATTCTCAAGGGAGAAGATAGACAAGATCCTATTCCTAAGGGAATCTAAGGGTAAGATCATCCTAGTTTAGATCTATGTAGATGACATCATCTTTGGATCTACTGATGACAACCTCTGCGGGAAGTTTGCCAAACTTATGCATAGGAAGTTTAAGATGAGCAGTATGGGTGAACTTAAGTTCTTCTTGGATCTCCAAGTAAGACAGACTGATGATGGTTTGTTCATATCCCAATCTAAGTTCACTAGGGAGTTAATAAAGAAATTTGGTATGGAAAATTCCTTCACCATGAGAACTCTCATGGGATCAAGTATGCCCATATGCAAAGATGAGGTAGGGAAACCTATTGATGAGACTTTGAATGAGTTCAGTTATCTACCTAAATCACCTAGAGGGGGTGAATAGGTGAGTTGTGCATCTATTTGCGGAATAAAAATTTTAGCGATCTTGCACACAAATCAACCAAGCAATCACAGACGACAAAAGATTTATAGTGGTTCACAAACCTTGGGTACATCCACTTTCCCTCACCGATCTAGTAAACCACTAGACTCGACTACTCCACTATCTCAGATTGAAAATCAATCCTACACCTCAGAACCAAGTTCCTACAATCTCGATCCAAATGGATTTACACTCGAAAGGTAAAACTTCCTACAACTCGGAGAAAAATCTCCTACAAGAATTGATAATACACAAATTAAAAATACAAACAAATGATCTTCGAATCTTGAAATGTTCTGGCTGGATCTTCTTCTTTGAGAGTTGCGGCTTTATCAGATTTGGTTGAAGAAGAACTCACGGCTAGAACGAGATCTGAAGATTTCCTTTTGACTTCACCTGATCGGAATGTTAATGGAGAAAGAGAAATTATCACGATAAGGAAATCAATCTTTATCTGAATCCTTTGAATCAGAAACCATAACTCTTGCATGATGAAGATCTGCGGCGGAGGAGGGTCTTGTTTTGGAAAGAGAAAGAGAGAGGATTCAGAGAACTTGAGAAAATATGACAGTGTATAGATCCTTCTTTTTTTGGTATTAGGGTTAGTCGGTTTACATGACCTTATATAGGATCTCTCTAACGGTCATAATTAGTCTTAATGACGTACATGTAGACCAATCACGTCATGTGATTTTAAAATCCTGTCAATCTGGACTTAACAGAAATTCTGCAGAAAATGAACTTCATTTCTCGAATGAAAAGGTTACTTCTCGAGAAAAATGAATTACTTCTCGAGATAAGGCAGCCAATGGCATTGAGTCAGGTCTTAGCATTCAACGCTCTCAATGCTTTTAGACTTGGAAGATCAAGATACAGATGGCGTTGAGACATCTCTCGACATTCAACGCTTTTACTGTTGAGTACTCGAGTACTGTCTTGAACTTCTCGAGTACTGGACTGAACTTCTCGAGTACTGGACTGAACTTCTCGAGTACTGGACTGAACTTCTCGAGAAGTGAACTTCGAAAAAAAATATTTCTGATTCTGGAAAAGATTACTCAAGAATAAGAAGGGATTTCTCGAGAGAAAGAAAATTTCTCGAGAATAAAGAATAACATCTCTTGAGAACTAAGGGATTTTCTCGAGAACTATACTTAGAAAATTTTTTGAGATATCAAATGAATACTCGAGAAGTAGAGAAAGAGTATACTCGAGAACTAAACTTAGTTACTCGAGAACTAAGTTAGTACTACTCGAGAACTAAGGATAATACTCGAGTAATGTGACTGATTACTCGAGAACTCTAATATCTACTACTCGAGAACTAAAGGATTACTCGAGTCATGGACTTAGAGAATTTCTATTTTTAAGAAAATATTTCTTTTGAAAAATACTCATCACCAACATATCATCCTTTGATCAAAGTGCTTGAATATGAAATGTATCCCAATAGAGAGGCTACACATGATTCAACACCTTGGATCACACAATGAGGGATTACATTGTGTGGTCTTGTGTTTATGACCCACTGTAGACTGACATTGGTCTACACTTAGTAATAGAATCCTGCAAACACATAACTAAAACAAAGGATCAAATACAACTTAATTCATCTTAGTTCAAGGGTGACTTCATGGAAATCTGGGCTATTGTAGATGCAATACCCAACAATCTCCCCCTATTTGTAGAAGTCAAAACCCTCTACACTAAGGTGAATTATACCATAATAAAAAGAACTGGAGATGAAAAGTTAAGAACAGAATGAGATGCAAGAAATAAAAAAACACATAATTATTAAAACTAGAGTTTATATAATCAGAATAGTTTTAGATTTCATGTCTACATTCATTCAATCCATTATCTCAAAAATCAAAAGTTCTATTCTGGCCCTATTACTGTGGATGTTGCTTGTCATACTTTTCATGTTGTCTCCTTAGATAATTGAATGGCTTGGGATAGTACTTTGGAGGTTTTGGAGGTGCCTTTGGATTGTTCTTCCATACTCTCTGTCATATGTCCTCTTCATGAGAGACTTTTCATACATTTCCCATTCAACAAAATTGTAATGTAGATCTCTGCTTTCATTGTAGTCCATTACAAGCTTAAGAGTATCTAGAATTAGGGTCTTGGAAGAAGGGCTCCAGACTTCAGCATACTTTTGAGCTTTCCTCTTCTCTATCTCAGGATTGGGAACTGATTTAGAGGCAGAGGGACCTTCACCATATTTCCTTCTCTTTGGAATCTGAACTTCAGGTAAGTCCTGGGGAATAATATCATCCCATACTTGAGTGTAAGACTCTTGAGGAATGGTTTCTTCAGAAGGTCTAGGAGAGAAGGTAGGCATAGTTGCAAGAACAGGCATCTGAGCAGACTGACTTTCAGCAAGTTGATTGAGATGATGAGGAATAATATTTTGATCTGCTTGAAAGTTTGGAAAGATCTGATTGTGCATCCAAACTATTGTATCATATGTATGAAACTTCACAGACTTGATTTGAGCAAGCACATCCTTGTTGATTTCTGTTACTTTTCAGTCCAAAGAGCATTAGCACTTTTAGTGAAATCTTCTACAAGTTTGGCTATATATTATTTTACTAGGGTATCCCCCTTTCTAATTTCTACACAGAGTGTTTATGGAGTCATCTTTGAAAGTGCCAACTTCCTCACATATTTTCATAACATTTTCTTATGCTTTCTTCTTAAGGAAGATCTGATTGCTTGCCAGGGTTATGCATTGATTCATGACATCACCAACACTTGTAATAGTGTGGTCTAAGGCTTTGCCACCTATCCTGAAGAGGTGCTTCAATTGATTTGTGTTGTGTTGAATTTCTGCAAATCCTCTGCTCATTTCTTTTTCAAGAGCAGTAACTTGATTTTGCACTAATTTCAAGGAATCATCAAAGTGTTTCCTTTGATCTGCTAATATCTGTTCAATTTTACTTAAAATCTCATAAGAACTGGTAGAAGCTAAAGCAGTATCAGTAGCAGTAACAGTGGCAGTAGCAGGAGAAATAAAAGTTGGAGGAGGAGGAGCTGCCCAAGGAACAAAATCTTCAATAACCACAGAGCTTGGAGCTCTCTTAGTGTGAGCAAGAATAATTTCTTCTTCTTAATCAGTAAAGACAGGAAGAGAGAAATATAAATTCCACAAGGCTGGTTCAACTGGTTCTGGAGAACCTTTGTCATTATTAGAGAGGAGGATAGTGTCTTGCTTTTCTTATTCAGCAGCTTGAGAGTCAGCAGGAGGTGACTTGGGTGACTGAACTGGTGATGCAGCAGGGGCTGGAGATGGTGTATGCATAGGAGTGGGTTGCTTTGTTGGAGTTGAGGAGATAGATGGAGCAGATGATGGAGCTTTTTCTGGAGATTGTACCTGAGGTGGCTCTTTATCAGTAAGTTCTTTTATCATCCTATCTATGTCTTCTGCTTAAGATAAGATGGTATCCTGAGCTTGTTAATCTGTATGCAATTCTATTGAAGTGGCTAGAAGAGGAGATCTGATTGGAGAGGAGGAGTGAGTTCTGACATCAGGAATAGAGAAAATAGGCTCCCCCTCAATTACTACACCAGCTGTATCAGCAATTTCAGGATGAGAGGGAGATGGGGTCCTGTCCTCTGAGGCAGGGGCTTCTGAAACTTTTGTAGCTTGTGTTGGATTCTGTAACTTGACTTCCCATCTTTGAATGGAGGATATGGAGGCTTTCTTCATGTGATGAATGGGAGTACCCATTGAAGTATCAAAAACTTGAGGATTTATCTCATGAAGCATTAGAGATATTATCCTTGCAAAATTTGGAGCCTTAATGATCTCCCTTATTTTATCAAGTATCATTATTCCAAATTGAAATCTCTTCCTGCAGACTATTGCTGTGAGAACATTAAACAAGTCATAAGAAATGAATCCTATTGAACCTGTCTTACACCAGAGAATCTTTCCAATGATATCTACTAGCAGCTTGCTCTCTGCATTTAGGTCTGGTCTTCTAACAGAAGAGGCTTCAGAAGATATTCCACAAAAATAGCATGCCCTCTCATTATCTTCTTCAGTTAGATCATCTTCTTCATCTACAACTGGCATTCTTAACAGTTGAGAGAAAATGGTCTTATTCAACTTGATCTTCATACCTTTAACCTTGGATTTCAGGACTTACCCATTTCTCTTTACTTTAAGGTTCTTGAAAAACTCTTCAACTTCTGGAAACAGTATTCTACAAGGTTCTTGAAGAACAAACGACAAACCTGCGCTGTCAAGAAGTAGCAACAGATTTTTGAAGTCGTCTGACAGTTTTGCGATCCCAGCAACAACTAGCTCACTTACAACACTGATCTTGGATTGCGGTGCCATGGATTCTTCAGAAAAAGGGTGAGCGGCAGAGGGAAGACGACGACAACGAAAACTTTGGTTCAGCGGCGGAAGATGAAACGATTTCTCGAGAAATGGATTTTGAAATCATGTAGATTTAATGAAATCTAAAATTCTCTATTTATATAAGTCAACTAATGATGATTAGGTCTAAATTTAACCTTAGATTAGGGCGGAAATCAAGCTTAGAGCAAAACAGAAGAATTCGAAAAATTTCGAAAAGTGAAGAGTCATTTCTCGAGTGGAGACTTAGTTCTCGAGAGATGAATGAGTTTTTCTCGAGAAGTCAGATTATATTTTTCGAGTGAATTCTTTACTTCTCGAGAAGAAAACTATTACTTGAGTGAGATTTTTCTGTTTCTCGAGAAGAAGGAAAGTACTCGAGTAATTAGAATTTACTTCTCGAGAAGTCATTCTATGTCCCGAGAAATGAAGTCCACTTAGAGAAATTTCTAACTATTTTGACTTGTCCTTGATTTCTGAGCCTTGAAATGATTCCACCTTGTCTATTCTTCCTTGTTGAGCATGCCAAGTTCAGTTTTGAAGAAGTTGAACTTGGCCTCGTCCAACGGCTTTGTAAAAATATTTGCAACTTGTCTATCTGTTGGAATATATTGCAGATCTACATCCCCTTGCTCCACGTGCTCCCAGATGAAGTGATATCTTAGCTCGATGTGCTTTGTTTGGCTGTGCGAGACTGGGTTGTTGGCAATTGCTATTGTGTTGGAGAAGTCGTAAAAAATTGGAATGTTTTTGGCCTTCATGTTGTAGTCTTCTAGCTGATTCTTCAGCAAAAGCAACTGCACACAACAACTGCCTGCAGAAATATTTTCTGACTCGGCCGTTGAGATTGCTACACAGTTTTGCTTTTTGCTGCTCCATGAAATAAGTCTTCTTCCAAGGAATTGACATGTCCCGGAAGTGCTTTTTCTGTCATCTTTGCTACCTACAAAATCAACATCTGAAAAACCAATCAGCTCGTTGTCATTACTTCTTGGGTACCATAAGCCAAGATTTGGTGTATCTTTAAGGTATCTCAAAATCCGCTTTGCAGCAGCGTAGTGAGATTCCTTACAATTCACTTGGAATCTAGCACAGACACATGTAGAGAACATTATGCCTGATCTACTAGCAGTAAGGTAGAGCAAAGATCCAACTATGCTTCTGTACTTGGTTTTATCAAAAGGTTTCCCTTTCTCATCCTTGTCCAGAGATATGGCTGAACCCATTGGAGTCCTCATAGAGGTTGCGTTCTCCATTTCGAATTTCTTAATTAGCTCTTTTATGAACTTAGTATGGGAGATGAAAATTCCATCTTCAAATTATTTCACCTGAATCCCTAAGAAATACTTCAACTCTCCCATGCTGCTCATTTCAAACTTCCCTTGCATAAGTTTTGAGAACTTTTTACAGAGGTTGTGGTTAGTAGAGCCAAATATAATATCGTCGACATAGATTTGTACTAGCAAAATCTTGCCTTTTATTTCCCTAAGAAACAATGTCTTATCTATCTTTCCCCTTGTAAACTTGTTCTCAAGAAGAAAGCTAGATAGCGTTTCATACCAAGCTCGAGAATCTTGTTTTAAACCGTACAGTGCTTTAGATAATAAGTAAACATAATCAGGTAGGTTAGAATCAACAAAACCTGGGGGTTGTTGTTAGAAACGAACTAAAACAAACCGGAAAGAGTATAACTGAAACTTTATTATCAGAAAAAGGTCCCTATTACAAAGGTATGCCCTCCCTTATATAGAATGGAGGAGAGATGAGAGAATACAAATAAGAGATGTGGGACTAAAAATTTACAGGACTAAGCGGACTGTACAGAACAAACCGCACAAGCCGCGCGGTTAGACAGAAGGGCTAACCGCACGGATACCAGCAGAGAGAGAGACCGCAAGGGGAGATCACCTGAGAGCTCGGCAACCAGATAGCAATAGCACAGCAATCAAACCGCTGAAGGGAAACTGCCAGACCGCGCGGTCTCTAACCCGCCAAGACAGACCGCCCGGTCTCTAACTTCAACACTCCCCCTCAAGCTGGAGCATATATATCGATCATGCCCAGCTTATCACAGATATGATGAAACGAGACGGAAACTGGCTTGGTGAAGATGTCAGCCAGCTCTTTATCAGAAGTGACAAAGGGAGTGCAAATTTGTTCCTTTAAGATCTCTTCACGAATGAAATGACAGTCGACTTCAATGTGCTTGGTTCTTTCATGGAAGACCGGATTTTTGGAGATGTATATGGCAGCCTTGTTATCACAGAACATAGGTAGCGGATGGTTGTAGACCTCTCCTAAACCCAGCATTAGAGCCCGTAGCCATTTTAGCTCACAAGTGGTCGATGCCATACTCTGATACTCTGCTTCAGCACTGGATCTGGAAACAACAGACTGCTTCTTGCTCTTCCAGCTTACCAGATTACCCCCAACAAAGGTGCAGAAACCGGAGGTAGACTTGCGATCCCCTTTGTCATCAGCGTAACTCGCATCTGAGTAAGCTTCAACCCTCAGATGACCATTCTTCTGGAAAAGCAATCCTTTCCCAGGTGCGGCTTTGACGTACTCCAAGATCCGAAAGGCAGACTGCAGATGACACTCCCTGGGAGCTTGCATGAATTGACTCACCTTGCCAACAGCATAGGAAATGTCGGGTCTGGTCACTGTGAGATATATGAGCTTACCAACAAGACGTCTGTACCTCGTAGTATCTGAAAGAAGAGGCGAATCATCTGTCCAGGTTTTGTCTTCTCCAACAGCCATGGGACATCGAGCAGGTTTGGCCCCAGTCAATCCTGCATCTTTTAAAAGATCATGGGCATACTTACGCTGGGAGAGGACTAAGGAATTGGGCTTCCGAGAGATTTCGATCCCCAAAAAGTACTTTGGAGAGCCCATATCTTTCGTGACCAGATGTTGACGAAGATGCCGCTTTGTCAAGGCTACCCCTTCCTGGTCATCGCCAGTGAGAAGAATATCATCAACATACACTGCAAGAACCACCAGTCCCGAGGAGGTTTTGCGAGTAAATAGAGAGTCATCGGCAGAGCTGCGCACAAAACCAACGGCCGCCACGATGTCGCTGAACTTGTCAAACCAAGCTCGAGGGCTCTGCTTGAGGCCATAAATTGCCTTATTCAGCCAGCATACTCGTGTCTCCCTCTGAGCAACATACCCAGGAGGTTGCTCCATGTAGATGGCCTCCTGAAGATCACCATAAAGGAAGGCATTCTTTATATCCAGCTGGGAAATCGTCCAATCCTTATTGACCGCCACAAAGAGAAGAACCTGTATAGTGCTGAGACGAGCCACGGGAGAGAAGGTGTCAAAGTAATCAACCCCATAGGTCTGAGTAAAGCCCTTAGCAACAAGGCGAGCTTTATAACGGTCCACAGTGCCATCCGGGGCAAATTTCACCACAAAGACCCAGCGACAGCCGACAACATCAGTACCGAAGGGAGGAGGAACAAGAGTCCAGGTACCCCGCTCCGTTAGGGTGGCCATTTCCTCATCCATGGCCATCTTCCAGTGAGGAATAGCAAGGGCCTCCTGGTAGGAGCGGGGCGTGGCAGTGGCAGAGATAGCTAGAGCAAAGGCCCTGTGAGAAGGGGTGAGACGATCATATGAAACAACAGCAGTAAGAGGGTGTAGGGTACACGTCTGCACCCCTTTGCGAAGAGCTATAGGAAGATCCAGGTCAGCAGGTTCCTCGGCATTTGGAGCATCCGTGGCAGAGAGAGCTGGTCCGGGAGTAGAGAGCGACGGCGGCGGAGATGCGGGAGACGGGAGTGGAGAAGAGGGAGAGAGGTGGAAGAAGAGGAGTGGACGGGGGCGGAGTAGGGGTGAATATTGTAGTGGGAGACGAGAGAACAAAGGGAACAGCAGGAGAATCAGAGGCTGGGAGAAGAGGAGGGGAGTCATCCGAGAAGTAGGAGGTATTCTCGAAGAAGGTGACGTCAGCAGAAACGAACTGCTTACGAAGGATGGGATCAAAGCAACAATAGCCTTTCTGAGTGGTGGAGTACCCCAGAAAGATACATTTGGTGGAGCGAGGAGATAGCTTATCACGGGTGGCAGAAGGGGCATGCACAAAGGCAGTGCATCCAAATATTTGGAGAGGGAGAGGAAACGGCTCCTTGCCCTGATACAAAATGGAGAAAGGAGTTTTTCCGTGGAGAACGGTGGAGGGAATGCGATTGATGAGGTAACAGGCAAGGAGAACAGCATAGCCCCAATAGGAGCGAGGAACATGCATCTGGGTCATCAAGGAGCGAGCGATATCCAGAAGGTGACGGTTTTTGCATTCTACCACACCATTTTGTTGTGAGGTATAGACACAACTCGTTTGATGAATAATCTCATTTTGCATGCAGAAGGCAGAAAATTCATGACTGATATATTCTTGGGCATTATCAGATCGAAGAACTTTAATAGAAACATCAAACTGATTTTTGATCATGAGATAGAATGACGTCCATACGGAGAATAATTCGGAGCGATCTTTTAATAGATACACCCATATACAGCGAGAGAAATCATCAATGAATGTGACAAAATATGAACTACCCCGACCAACCGTAAGAGTAGGAGAAGGACCCCAAATATCGGAGTGGATGAGATCAAACGGACGGGTGGATCCACGAACGTGCTTTGGAGGAAAGGAGGAGCGGTGATACTTGCCAAGCTGACAGGCTTCACAGTTGAGCGGAGGACTTTGGGGAGGAAGGTGGGGCAGAAGTTGACGAAGAAGATGAGGAGGAGCATGACCAAGGAGGAGATGCCATTGGAGAAGATCTGTGGAGGTGGAGTAGAAGGTGGAGAAAGCAGAAATGTTGTCCAGGAAGTATAGGCCGCCACTCTCAGTCCCAGTGAGAAGAAGGCAATTTATGGCCTCAAGCAGAGCCCTCGAGCTTGGTTTGACAAGTTCAGCGGCATCGTGGCGGCCGTTGGTTTTGTGCGTAGCTCTGCCGATCACTCTCTATTTACTCACAAAACCTTCCTCTGATACCATGTGAGAACCCACCCGCCCATATCACATCTCAAAACCTAGGTATTGAGATGAAGGGTGGCGGGGTACATAAACACGGAGGAGCAGGTGCTGCGGGCGATGTGGGACTAATCCCAACCACAGAACCGCAGGGATATTCCGCCACACAGGGGGCCCACCGGGGTCAACACCCAGACAAGGAACGCGATGGGGAAAGCCACGAGGGCGGTCCCACACACACGGTCCTACTGGCAAATTACTCTCAACACACCCCCGCAGCAGGACAACCGTACATCCTCTGATACCATGTTAGAAACGAACTAAAATAAACCGGAAAGAGTATAACTGAAACTTTAATATCAGAAAAAGGTCCCTATTACAAAGGTATGCCCTCCCTTATATAGAATGGAGGAGAGATGAGAGAATACAAATAAGAGATGTGGGATTAAAAATTTACAGGACTAAGCGGACTGTACAGAACAAACCGCACAAGCCGCGCGGTTATACAGAAGGGCTAACCGCACGGCTACCACCAGAGATAGAGAGACCGCAAGGGGAGACCGCCTGAGAGCTCGGCAACCAGACAGCAACAGCACAGCAATCAAACCGTTGAAGGGAAACCGCCAGACCGCGCGGTCTCTAACCCGCCAAAACAGACCGCCAGACCGCCCGGTCTCTAACTTCAACAGTTGTTCCACATACACTTCTTCCTTTATGTCATCATTAAGGAAGGCGGACTTCACATCCATTTGATAGACAGTGAATCCTTTTAGTGTAACATATGCTAAGAACAACCTGATTGCCTCCAGCCTAGCCACTGGAGCATATGTCTGGTCGAAGTTGATTCCTTCTTCTTGACGATATCCTTTGTCAACGAGTCTGGCTTTGTTCTTTATGATTGTTCCATCTTCATCCATCTTATTCCTGTAGACCCACTTTGTCCCGATGACATTCTTACCTTTGGGTCTAGGAAAAAGTTTCCAGACTTTGTAGTGCTTGAACTGGTTCAGTTCTTCTTCCATGGTCAAGATCCATGATGCGTCCGAGTTTGCTTCCTCGAACTTATTTAGTTCAACCTGTGAGAGAAAACTTAAATATAAATTTCCGTTAGTTGTACCTCTATGAGTTCTGACACCATCCCGGGGATCTCCTATGATTTGGTCCATTGGATGATCCTTCAGATGTCTGAGCTCTAGATTTTTTGCTTCTGGAACTTCAACCACTAGAGTGACTTCATTAACTTTGACTACTTCTTCATCTTGATCATCTACCTTTCCAATAGGGGTTGGAGTGGTGATATTGATGAATTTTTCACCTTCGTCTTTGTTTGGTTCATCCAAGCTAACTTCTTTCAACTTTGTACCTGCATCTTCAATAAGCACACTAGAAGAGTTACTTTGCAGCAAACTCGTCTCATCAAATAATCCATGTATTGATTCCTCTACAACCGGATTTTTTCTAGTAAATATCTTATGTCTTACTATGGCTACTATAACCTACAAAAATACCTTCAAAAAATTTTTCGCTAAACTTGGTAGTGTGATACTTACCATTATTAAGCACGAAGCATTTACAACCAAAAATTCTAAAGTATGAAACAGTTGGTTTCCTGCCCTTTAGAAGTTCGTAAGGTGTCTTATCATGGTTCTTATTTATGAGTGCTCGATTTTGCATGTGGAATACAGTGTTGACGACTTCAGCCCAGAAGTACTCTGGTAGTGAAGCATCACTCAACATAGTCCTGCATGCATTTATGAGTGTTCTGTTCCTTCTCTCAGCTACTCCATTTTGTTGTGGAGTGCGAGGAGAGGAAAACTCATGAAAGATATCTAGGCTTTCACAAAATTCTGTCATGGCCCCAGACTTGAATTCAGTTCCATTGTCACTTCTAATCTTGACTACGGAACAATTGTATTCATTCTGGATCTGCCTAACAAAATTTGTAAAATATCAAAGGTATCTGACTTGTGTTTCATAAAAAACACCCACACAAAGCGCGAGTAGTCATCAACGATAACCAACGTATAATCCTTGCCTCCTAAACTTGTAACTTGCAGTGGACCGAACAAGTCCATATGAAGTAGATGCAAACATCTATTAGAATCTTTGTCAATAACGCTTTTAAAGGTAGCCCTTGTTTGCTTGCCTTTAACACATGCATGACAAGGTCTATCTTTGACATACTTGACATTAGGGGCATCACGTACCAAATTTAGAGAAAATAATTTATTAATATTTTTAAAATTAATATATGCTAATCTCTTGTGTCATTGGTCACCAAGAGACGCACTATATTTAGCTAAAAAGCACATTAGTGTAGAAGAGTCAACACAAATGAAATTTAAACAGAAAATATTTCTGCTTCGAGTGCTTGATAGAATTGTTTTTATATTGTCAACAGACTTTATCAAGCACTTGTTAGCATGAAATTCCACTATGTATCCTTTGTCGCATAGTTGACTTATTCTTATGAGATTGTGTTCCAATCCCTCGACATAAGCTACATCCGAAAAGGATACACTACCATTAGTGATCATATCGTAGCCTTTAGTTATTCCTCGGTCTGAACCTCCAAAGATGACCTTTGGTCGGTTCAGCACTGGAGATAAGTTCTGAAGTAGGCTACTTTTCCCAGTCATGTGCCGAGAGCATCCACTGTCCAAATACCAGATTGGAATTTTGGTGGCCTTTAGACATACCTGCAATCATAATCAGTTTTCCTTAGGAACCCAAACACATTTGGGTCATTGGTCTCGTGTTAGAACACTCCCCCTATGAGGATTAGCATTATGAGTGGTCATTCTCATGTTGCCAACCTGAGGAGTTGCAACATTTCTCGGATTAAACCAACAATTGATGGCAAAATGACCAATTCTGCCACAGTACCAACAGCCGAACCTGTTGTATCTTTGTCTTAAGTACTCCTGCTTGACCTTCTGAGATAGTGGTCTAGCAGGGGTTGTATTCTTGGAAGAGGAGGCTTCATGATGATGGCAATCACATGATCTCTTCTCCTTTGCAGTCTTTTCTACAATGGGTTTTTCCTTTGGTGCTTTCTTGAAGTTATGTCCATGATCATAAGGACCATAGCCCTGAAGAATGACTTCTTCATAAGATACCTTAAAGACACTCTCACAAAAGTTTCTGGGGCAAGTCCAACCTTGGTAATGAGACTTTGGTTCTACATAAGTAGGCCTAGTCAAGTGGCCATAGGATGACTCAAGATCAAACTCATTAGTTAGGAAGATAACTTTCTAAAAGACAGTCTGATCTTTAGGGGCCTTCTCCTTTTCTTTGGTCGAGGCCTTCTTGGCAGCCTTATTCTTTCTCTGAGCCTTATTCCTCCTAGAAGATTTACTAGGAGCTTCTTTATGGCCTAGCCCAGCACCCTTGGCCTTAGTTGAGAATTCAGCAACGAGAGGAAGGACAGTCTTAGGCTTTGATAAACTTTCAATAAGTTTCTTTTCAGCAGCGAGTTATTCTTCCAACTCTTTGAAGAGTTTCTCTTTTAGGTCGAGGTGCTTTAGAGCCTTATTATATTCTTCAATAGTGTTATTAAAGTTCTCCTAGAGTGAGTCAGTTTTAGCGACTTCCTCTCTCAAGGTGCTCTCTTTAGCTCTTAGAGACTTTATCTCTTTAGCTTGAGTTTTCACGACTCGTTGAAATTTGTCGTAAGCCTCGATTAACTCTTTATACTTGTCCATGAGTTCAGACTCATCGTCAGAAGAGCTATCCTCATTATCATGCTCAGAAGCTTCAGATTCAGAAAGAGGAGTGTGAGATTTTACCTCCCCAGTGAACTGGGGCTCTTCTTCTTCGTCTGTTTGAGCCATAAGCCCAAAGTAGGCTTCTTCTTCTTCACTCGACTCAGATGAGTCAGAGTCACTGAGAGTTTTGCCCTTCTTGGCTATCAGGCTCTTCTCTATGCTCTTTTTGTTGTATGAGGACTTTTTTTTCTTCTCTCTTACCACCCTCCTTTTTCTTGTGGGGGCAATCAGCAATGACATGACCTGGCTTGTTATAATAATAATAAATTATGTCAGTCGAAATATGTTTATTAGGTTTAGAGTTATACCTTTCATGGCTACTTGAGCCTTTCTTTCGTCAATCACCGTCATGTCGTGATCTTTTGTATGAGGCATCCTTGCCTCTCCATTGCTTCTTTTTGTTTAAGAATTTCTTGAACTGTCTTGAGAACAGTGAGAACTCTCCTTCAGATAGCTCTGAGCCTGAAGTGCTTGGCTCAGATGATTCCACTTCACTTTCTTCTGGAGCTGGTGTTGGTGAGGCAGCTTTGCCCTTTCTTGAACTGTCTGCCTTTAATGCAACAGACTTTTCTTTTGAAGAGAATCGACTTTTCTCTTCTTTAGCCTTCCTGGAATTGATCTGCAGTTCATAGGACATTAACTTGCCAAATAGGTTCTGTGGGTCTGTCTCAGCTAGTTTGCCAAACTCTCGGATGACAAACTTTGTTGTCCCATTCCTTTGTGAGAGACCTCAGAAACTTATCATTCAGCTCCCCATTAGTGAATACTCGGTCATACACTCTTAGGACATTAACTATCTTGAAGAAATTTTCAAATGTATCTGCAATGGTATCTTTTGGTCCTTGTCGGAAGGATTCATACTTCTGATTCAGGAGGGATCTTCTATCATCCCTTACTTCCTTTGTTCCTTCCATTAAGGTGACAAGAGACTGCCACATCTCCTTAGTAGACTAGCAGTGAATCAAGTTCTGCAGCATTGAGTCATCGACTGCACTTGCTATTATATTTTTAGCTTTCTTATCCAAGGAGACAAGTGCAATCTCGTCTTTATCTAGATCCATCAACTTCTTTAGAACTTGCTTAGTTGGATCTATTATGGAGGTAGTCATAGGAATATAAGGACCTTCTTCAATAATCATGAAGATCCTGGGATCCACATCTTCCATGAAAAACTTAATCCTTTCTTTCCACATGGGAAAGTTGTTCTTTGTGCACAGAGGAAGCTTGGCAAAATCTTTAGCCTTGTCCATGCTTGGAAGATTCTCAACAGATAACTAAAGAAGGAATTAATCAAGGTGTTAACCTTTTAGTGACCAACCTCCCTCTGATACCAATTGAATGAGTTCAGTTGTCTACCTAAATCACCTAGAGGGGGGTGAATAGGTGAATTGTGCGTCTATTTGCGGAATAAAAATTTTAGCGATCTTGCACACAAATCAACCAAGCAATCACAGACGACAAAAGATTTATAGTGGTTCCCCAACCTTGGGTACATCCACTTTCCTTCATCGATCTAGTAAACCACTAGACTCGGCTATTCCACTATCTTGGATTGAAAATCAATCCTACGCCTCGTAACCAAGTTCCTACAATCTCGATCAAAATGGATCTACACTCGGAAGGTAAAACTTCCTACAACTCAGAGAAAAATCTCCAACAACAATTGATAATACACAAATTGAAAATACAAACAAATGATCTTCGAATCTTGAAATGTTCTGGCTGGATCTTCTTCTTTGAGAGTTACGGCTTTATCAGATTTGGTTGAAGAAGAACTTACGGCTAGAATGAGATCTGAAGATTTCCTTTTGACTTCACCCGATCGGAACTTTGATGGAGAAAGAGAAACTATCACGATCAGGAAATCAATCTTTGTCTGAATCCTTTGAATCAAAAACCCTAACTCTTGCACGATGAAGATCGGCGGCGGCGGCGGGTCTCGTTTTGGAAAGAGAAAGAGAGAGGATTTAGAGAACTTGAGAAAATATAACAGCGTGTAGATCCTTCTTTTTTTGGTATTAGGGTTAGTCAGTTGACATGACCTTATATAGGATCTCTCTAACGGTCATAATTATTCTTAATGACGTACACGTGGACAAATCACATCATGTGATTTGAAAATTCCGTCAATCTGGACTTAACAGAAATTCTGCAGAAAATGAACTTCATTTCTCGAGTGAAAAGGTTACTTCTCGAGAACTAGGAATTACTTCTCGAGATAAGGCAGACAATGGCGTTGAGTCAGGTCTTAGCATTCAACTCTCTCAACGCTTTTAGACTTGGAAGATCCAGATACAGATGGCGTTGAGACATCTATCGACATTCAACGCTTTTACTGTTGAGTACTCGAGTACTGTCTTGAACTTCTCGAGTACTGGACTGAACTTCTCGAGAAGTGAACTTAGAAAAAAAATATTTCTAGTTCTGGAAAAGATTACTCGAGAATAAGAAGGGATTTCTCGAGAGAAATAAAATTTCTCGAGAACAAAGAATAGCATCTCTCGAGAACTAAGGGTTGTTCTCGAGAACTACACTTAGAAAATTTTATGAGATATCAAATTAATACTTAAGAAGTAGAGAAAGAGTATACTCGAGAACTAAGGATAGTACTCGAGTAATGTGACTGATTACTCGAGAACTCTAATATTTACTACTCGAGAACTAAAGGATTACTCGAGTTATAGACTTAGAAAATTTCTGTTTTTAAGAAAATATTTCTTTGAAAAATACTCATCACAAACATATCATCCTTTGATCAAAGTGCTTGAATATAGAATGTATCCCAATAGAGAGGCTACACATGAGTCAACACCTTAGATCACACAATGAGGGATTACATTGTGTGGTCCTGTGTTTATGACCCACTATAGACTGACATTGGTCTACACTTAGCAATAGAATCCTACAAACACATAACTAAAACAAAGGATCAAATACAATTTAATTCATCTTAGTTCAAGGGTGACTTCATGCAAATCTGGGCTATTATGGATGCAATACCCAACAGACTTTGTATAGGGTGATAATTGGTTTCCTTCTTTATCTAACTACTAGTAGGTCAGGCATCATGTATGCTACATGTATTTGTGCTAGGTATCAGGCTTGCCCCAAAGAATCTCATTACTCTACTGCAAAGAGAATTCTGAGGTATCTTAAGGGTACTCTAGATCTTCGCCTATAGTACCCTAGGAATGGGGAATTTGAACTAATAGGTTATTCAGATGCAGACTTTGCAGGCTGCAAGGAGGACAGGAAGAGCACTTCTGGCATATATCAATTCCTAGATGGAAGGCTAGTTTTATGGAGCAGTAAGAAGCAAACTAGTGCTGTAATTTCAACAGCAGAGTCAGAGTACATCTCAGCAGGTAGTTGATGTGCTCAGGTGTTGTGGATCCAGCAACAGCTCTAAGACTACAACCTTCAGATAAGTAGAAGTCCTTTATTCTGTGACTCTACTAGTGAAATCTCAATTGCTAGGAATCCTGTCTCCCATAGCAAGACTAAGCATATAGAGATTAGGTATAATTTCATTAGAAAGCATGTGCAATATGAAGACATCACCCTTGAGTTTATTCCAACAAACAAGCAAGTGGCTGACATCTTCACAAAGCCACTAGATGAAGCAAAGTTTAACACCTTCAAATTTGAGCTGGGTATGTTAAACCTGATATAGCCTCAGTTGCTCATCATCTTGTTGCAAGTTATTTTGTATTTTGCAAATGGAATTGTTCTTTAAAGAAATGAAGATTCACCAATTGAGGGGGAGCATGTACAGCACAATTCCAACAATTCACTACTGCCTATTTGTGGGGGAGCAGATGAACAGAATCCTACCAGCTATTTGCTGAAGTCAAAAAGGGGGAGGAAATATGAGCAAATGATCAGATTTATGTTCAAGTGTGGTAGCAACAATTCAGGGGAAGCAGGTGCAGTGATGTTCCACTCTGTAGGCAAGGAAGTGTGGTAACTATAGATCACTTCTCAATTATATAGTTTTTATTCTTATTGTTGCATATTTGACTCACTTACTTAAGATTTTTGACTTCCTCAAATAGGGAAAGATTGTTGGGTCCATTGCCCACAATGTCCTAGATTTGAGGAAGTCAATCTTGTCAATGATATACATATAGTTGTAATTGACAGTGATATGATAGGTGGTCACAAAGTGAAGATGTTGTAAAGGCAAGAATTTGCCTAAGTCCACAGGTGTTGGGTATTGTATCCACAATAACCTAGATTTGTATGAAGTCACCCTTAAACTAAGATGAATTAAGTTGTATTTGATGTGTTCTTTGAGTTTTGTGTTTGCAGGACTTAATTGCCAAGTGTAGACCAATGTCAGTCTACAGTGGGTCACCAAACACAGGACCATACAGTGTAATCCCTCATTGTGTGATCCATGGTGCTGACTCATGTATAGTCTCTCTATTGGGATACATTCTATATTCAAGCATTATATTTGTTGGAGAAAGACATGATGCAGATTACATTGAAGAAAAAAAATTCATGTCACAAAAATTTTCTAAGTTTTTCACTCGAGTAGAACTCTAGTACTCGAGTAGATCCTTTAGTTGTACTCGAGTAAGTTAAGTCTATATTTCAAGTAAGGGAAATGGTTCTCGAGAAGTCTAAACATAGTTCTCGAGATGCCAAGTCCATTACTCGAGTAGACCTTTTCTCCTTCTCGAGTTAACAGTTTTTCCATCTCAGAAATTTTCTAAGTCTTATACTCGAGTAGTTAAGTTCACTGGTCGAGTAGATGAGTACTTTGACTCGAGTGACAGAAGGGAAGATCTCGAGAAGTTTCTACCTCATTCGAGTAGTGAAGTTTCTGTACTCAAGAAGACTATCTACTTCTCGAGAAGTCTATATCTAGTACTCGAGTAACCAGATTTCTTCCCAGAATTTTCCCTAAGTCCTCTACTCGAAAAAATTGCTTCTATTTTTCGAGTAATACTTTAAGTACTTGAGTAATCATCATTCCACTCGAGTAATATTAAGATCCTTCCTGAAGTTTTCTGAAGTGCTTCTTCTCGAGATGCTTGAAGTTGTCTTCTCAAGATCCCATAGCAGTACTCGACTAGTTCTTCCTTCACTCGAGAAATACAGTCATTTTCTCAAAAAAATCGCTAAGTCCAGTCAGGCGTATTTTTCAAATGACTTGACATGATTGGTCCACGTGGCAGTCATTAATGATAATTATGACCGTTAGGGAGATCTTATAAAAGGTCTTGTCATTACGACTAACCCTAAGCGCGTGAAAAGAAAATTATTCTAAGAATTCTGGATCAGCCATCTCTTTCTAAATTCAGAAGCCACTGCTCATCGTGTTGATCGTTGAGGAAGATTTCGATCCAGAACGACATACAGATTAAGATCTTCTTCAATCTCTTCATCCTCTCTTTGATCTTATGAGTCAAGAAATCTCAGATCAAGGATCTAGCCGAGTGTCTTCTTCAATAATTTCTGATAAAGCCGCAAAGATCAAGAAGGAAGACCTAGGCAGAAATTTCCAGATCTGAGAGAGATATTCTGTTTGTATTTCTGATTTTAATCTATTCTTGTAGGAGATTATTCTCCGAGTGTAGGAGCTTTGTTCTCCGAGTTGTTGTAGGAAGTTTTTATCTTCCGAGTATAGATCCGTTTTTGTGGATCGAGTTATAGGAACGTTGTTCCGAGAAGTAGGATTGTTTTCAATCCGAGATTAGTGTAGTAGTCGAGTCTAGCGTATTGCTAGATCCGTGAGTGGAAAGTGGATGTACCCAAGGTTGGGGAACCACTATAATTCTTGGTGTCGTCTGTGATTGCTTGGTTATTTCTTGTGCATAGATCGCTAAGTTTTTATTCCGCAAAAAGATGCAGAACTCACCTATTCACCCCCCCCCCCCTCTAGGTGATTTAGGTAGACAACTTAAACACTTTTCAATTGGTATCAGAGGGAGATTGATCATTAAAAGGTTAATACCTTGATCAGATCAGATCTGCCCCAAGTTATCTTTTGAGTTATCCAAGCATGGACAAGTCCAAGGATTTTGCAAAGCTTCCCTTGTGTATAAAGACCAACTTTCTCATGTGGAAAGAAAGGATTAGGTTTTTCATGGAAGCTATGGATCCAAGGATCTTCATGATTGTTGAAGAAGGTCCTTATGTTCATATGACTGTCTCCACTATAGATCCTATAAAGAAAGTTCCTAAAAAGTTGATGGATCTCGAGAAAGATGAGATTGCACTTGTCTCCTTAGACAAGAAGGCCAAAAATATCATCGCAAGTGCAGTCGATGATTTAATGCTGAAGAATCTGATTCACTGCCAATCCGCTAAAGAAATGTGGCAGTCCCTCATCACCTTGATGGAAGGTACAGAAGAAGTTAGGGATGATAGAAGATCCCTTCTAAATCAAAAATATAAAGCCTTCTGACAAGGACCCAAGGATACAATTGCTGATACATTTGAAAATTTCTTCAAGATAGTTAACGGCCTAAGAGTATATGGTCGGGTCTTCACAAATGGAGAGCTGAATGATAAATTTCTAAGGTCCCTGACTAAGGAGTGGGACAACAAAGTCTGTGATATCCGGGAATTTGGCAAGCTAGCAAAGACTGATCCTCAGAATCTCTTTGAAAAGCTAATGTCATATGAGCTGCAGATCAATTCAAGAAAAGCTGAAGAAGAGAAGAGTCGGTTATCATCTAAGGAGAAGTCTGTCGCACTGAAGGCAGTCATCTCAAGGAAAGCCAAAGCTGCATCACCTGCCCCTATACAGGAAGATAGTAAAGAAGAATCTTCAGAGCCAAGCACCTCAGGCTCAGAACTATCTGAAGGAGAGTTTTCTCTACTCTCAAGCCAGTTCAAGAAATTCTTGAACAAGAAGAAGCAATGGAGAGACAAGGATTCCTCATACAGAAGATCACGTCATGATGGTGATCGACACAAGAAAGGCTCTAGTAGCCAAGACAGGTATCATACTAAACAGAACATACATATTTCTACTGACATCGTTTGTTACTGTTGCAATAAGTCAGGTCATGTTATTGTTGATTGCCCACATAAGAAGAAGGAGGGTGGAAAGAGAGAGGAGAAGAAATCTTCTTATCACAA
Source organism: Platanthera zijinensis (assembly GCA_039513925.1). Lineage (NCBI taxonomy): Eukaryota > Viridiplantae > Streptophyta > Magnoliopsida > Asparagales > Orchidaceae > Platanthera > Platanthera zijinensis. The sequence goes on from CM077093.1 coordinate 71,199,541, forward strand.
GAAGAGAACTGAAAGAAGCCTAGTAGCCAAAAAGGGCAAGACTCTCAGCGACTCTGACTCACCTGAGTCAAGTGATGAATAGGAGGCCTACATTAGACTAATGGCGCAAACTGGTGGAGAAAAAGAGCCCCAGTTCACTGGGAAGGTAAACTCTCACACTCCTCTTTCTGAATCAGATGTTTCTGATAATGATCATGAGGACAGCTCTTCTGACGATGACTCTAAACTCATGACTAAATATAAGGAGTTAATCAAGGCTTATGACAAATGTCGAAAAGTCGTGAAAACTCAGACCAAAGAGATTAAATCTCTAAAGGCTGGAGAGAGCACTCTGAGAGAGGAAGTCATCAAGATGGACTCACTCAGAGAAGACTTAAATAATGCTGTTGAAGAGTATAATAAGGCTCTCGAGCACCTAGATCTGAATGAGAAGATCATCAAAGAATTAGAAGAACAACTCAAAGTCGAAAAGAAACTTGTTAAAAGTTTCTCCAAACCCAAGACTGTCCATCCTCTAGTTGCTGATTTCTCAGCTCAGGCCAAAGGTGTCGGCTTAGGCCATATTAGTGCTCCTAGTAAATCCTCTAGGAGAAATAAGGCTCAAAGGAAGAATAAGGCGACCAAGAAGGCTCTGGCCAAAGAGAAGGGGAAAGCTCCTCTAGAACAAACTTTGTTCAAGAAGGTTATCCTTCCAACGAATGAGTTTGATCTTGACTCGTCCTATGGTCACTTTGCTAGGCCTACTTATGTAGAGCCCAAGTCTAGGTACCAAGGATGGAATCGTCCTCGGAACTTTGGTGAGAGTGTCTTTATGGCACCTTATGAAGAAATTACTCTTCAGAGCTATGACCCTTATAATCATGGTCATAACATCAAGAAGGCACCAAAAATAAAGCTCATTGTGGAAAAGCCTATTAAGGAGAAGAATCCATGTGAATGTCATCACCATGAAGCTTCTACCTCCAAGACGGCTGCCCCTGCTAGACCACACTCTCTAAAAGTCAAGCAGGAGAAATTTAGGCAAAGATACAACAGGTTTGACTGTTGGTGTTGTGGCAAGGTTGTTAACTTCGCCATTGATTGTTGGTTTAACTCCAAAAATTATGTAACTCCTCAGATTAACAATGTGAGAAAGACCGTTCATAATGTTAATACATGTAGGGGGAGTAAGCTAACAAGAGACCAAGGACCCAAACAAGTTTGGGTTCCTAAGGCAACTTGATTTCCTTTTGCAGGAATGTCCAAAGGCCACCAGAAATCCCATTTGGTATTTGGACAGTGGATGCTCTCGGTATATGACCGTGACAAGAAGCCTTCTTTAGAATTACTCACCAGTCATGAACGGGCCAAAGGTCATCTTTGGAGGTTCTGACCGAGAAATTACTAAAGGCTACGGTATGATTACCAATGGTAGTGTATCCTTCTCAGATGTGGCTTATATTGAAGAATTGGAGCACAATCTCATAAGCATAAGCCAATTCTGCGATAAAGGATACAACGTAGAATTTCATGCTAATAAGTGTTTGATGAAATCGGTTGAAAATTTAGAAATGATTTTATCAGGCACTCATAGTAGAAATATCTTTTGTTTGAATTTTATTTGCATATACTCTTCTACACCAATGTGTCTTTTGGCAAAAGATAGTGTGTCTCTTGGTGACCAATGGCACAAGATATTATCACATATTAATTTCAAAACTATTAATAAATTATTTTCTCTTAATTTAGTACGTGATGCCCCAAATGTCAAGTGCGCCAAAGATAGACCTTGTCACATATATGTAAAAGGCAAGCAAACAAGGGCTACCTTTAAAAGCATTATTAGCAAAGACTCTAATAGGTGTTTACACCTACTTCATATGGACTTGTTCGGTCCACTGCAAGTTATAAGTTTGGGATGTAAGGATTATATATTGGTCATTGTTGATGATTACTCGCACTTTGTGTGGGTGTTCTTTCTGAAACACAAGTCAGAAACTTTTGATATCTTTACAAATATTATCAGACAACTCCAGAATGAATACAACTGTTCCGTAGTCAAAATCATAAGTGACAATGGAACTGAATTCAAGTCTAGGGCCATGACAGAATTTTGTGAAAGCCTAGGTATCTTTCATGAATTTTCCTCTCCTCGTACTCCTCAGCAGAATGGAGTAGCTGATAGAAGGAATAGAACACTTATAGAGGCCTGCAGAACCATGTTGAGTGATGCCTCACTACCAGAATATTACTGGGCTAAAGCAGTCAACACTGCATGTCACGTGCAAAATCGAGCACTCATAAACAAGAATTACAATAAGACACCTTACGAACTACTAAAGGGCAGAAAGCCGACTGTCTCATATTTTAGAATCTTTGGCTGTAAATGCTTCGTGCTTAACAATGGCAAATATCACACTACTAAATTTAGTGAAAAGAGTATTGAAGGTATTTTTGTAGGATATAGTAGCTATAGTAAAGCATATATGGTATTTAATAAGAAAACCTTGGTTGTAGAAGAATCTATTCATGTTGTATTTGATGAGACGAGCTTGCTACAAGGCGGCTTTTCTAGTTTGTTTGTTGAAGATGCAGATTCAAAGATGAAAGAACTTAACTTGGGTGAGCCTACTGAAAAAAAAGGTGAAAAATTCATCAAGATCACTACTACAGCCCCTATTGGAGAAGTTGATGATCAAGATGAAGAAATCATCCAAGTTGATAAAGTCACTCCTATAGTTGAAGACACTCCAAATGCAAGGACTCTAGAGCTCAGACATCTAAAGGATCACCCAATGGACAAAATCACAGGAGATCCCCGGGATGGTGTCAGAACTCGTAGAGGTACAACTAACGAGAATTTATATCTGAGTTTTCTCTCACAGGTTGAACCGAAGAAGTTTGAGGAAGCAAACTCAGACGCATCATGGATAATGGCTATAGAAGAAGAGCTGAATCAGTTCAAGCGTTGCCAAGTTTGGAAACTTATTCCAAACCCAAAGGCAAGAATGTTATTAGAACAAAGTGGGTCTATAGGAACAAGATAGACAAGGATGGAACAATCATACAGAATAAGGCCAGACTCGTCGCCAAAGGATATCACTAAGAAGAAGGAATCGACTTCGACCAGATATATGCTCCAGTGGCAAGGCTCGAGGCAATCAGGTTATTCCTAGCATATGCTGCACTTAAGGGCTTCACCGTCTATCAGATGGATGTGAAGTCTGCCTTTCTTAATGATGACATAAAGGAAGAGGTGTATGTGGAACAACCTCCAGGTTTCGTTGACTCTAACTTTCCTGATTATGTTTATCTGTTATCTAAAGCTTTGTATGGTTTGAAACAAGCTCCTCGAGCTTGGTATGAGACGCTGTCTAGCTTTCTTCTTGATAACAAGTTCATAAGGAAAAAGATAGATAAGACATTATTTCTTAGGGAAATAAAAGGTAAGATTCTGCTAGTACAAATCTATGTCGATGATATTATTTTTGGCTCTACTGACGACAACCTCTGCAAGAAGTTTTCAAAACTTATGCAAGGGAAGTTTGAAATAAACAGTATGGGAGAGCTGAAGTATTTCTTAGGACTTCAGGTGAAACAATCTATAGATGTAATTTTCATCTTGCAGACAAAGTTCACCAAGGAGCTGATTAAGAAATTCAGAATGGAGAACGCAACCTCTATGAGGACTCGAATGGGTTCAGCTGTGTCTCTGGACAAGGATGAGAAAGGGAAACCTTTTGATAAAACCAAGTACAGAAGCATAATTGGATCCTTGCTCTACCTTACTACCAGTAGACCAGACATAATGTTCTATACATGTGTATGTGCTAGATTCAAAGTGAACTGTAAGGAATCTCACTATGCTGCTGCAAAGAGGATTTTGAGATACCTTAAAGGTACACCGAATCTTGGCTTATGGTACCCAAGAATTAATGACAACGAACTAATAGGCTTCTCAGATGCAGATTTTGTAGGTAGTAAAGATGATAGAAAGAGCACTTCCGAGACTTGCCAATTCCTTGGAAGAAGACTCATTTCTTAGAGCAGCAAAAAGCAAAACTGTGTTGCAATTTCAACAGCCCAGTCAAAGAATATCTCTGCAGGCAGTTACTGTGCACAGCTGCTATGGATAAAGAACCAACTTGAAGATTACAATATGGAAGTCAAAGAAATTCCTTTGTTTTGCAACTCCTCTAGTGCGATTGCAATAGCCAACAACCCAGTCTCTCACAGCCGGACAAAGCACATAGAGTTGCGATACCACTTCATCCGAGAGCATGTGGAGCATGGGGACATAGATCTAAAATATGTCCCAACTGACAGGCAGATTGCAGATATATTCACGAAGCTGCTGGACGAGACCAAGTTCTCGTACTTCAAAACAGAACTTGGAATGCTCAATAAAGAAGAATAGTGAAGAAGGACTCACAACATAGCTCAGAGATCAAGAAAGACGTCTAAAAGTCAAAATTTCTCAAGTTGAGACTTCATTTCTCGAGAAAGAATGGGACTACTCGGGTACTTCCTTGGACTACTCGAGAACTCAGTAAGTCACTCGAGTAATGGGCCTTTTCTCGAGAAGTTCAGAGATGTCACTCGAGTGCCGTCATTCTGTCACTCGAGTAATGATGATCCACTCGAGAAATAGGAAGACAAATTCTCGAACTCAGTTCAAATCTTTATATTCGTAACCCGAAGTTTATAACGCCATATTCTAAGGTATGTTATGTCATTTCATTGCTTAATCATCGAAAATTAGGGTTATATAAATAAAAAATCCGGGATTTCATTTATACATGATTTCAAAATCCCTCTCTCTCGACAAAGAAGAAAGTCCTTTCGTCTTCCGCCGCTGTCGCAGAGCACGCCGTCGTCGCCACCTCTCGCAGTTGATTTCTCTAAGTTCCTTGGACACATGGCACCACCTTCCAAGGGTTAGATTGGAAGCGAACTTGTGGTCGCCGAAATTACAGAACTCTCCGATGATTTCCGGAATCTTCTCGTTCTCTTAGACACCGTCGGCTTAACTTTCGTCCTACAGCAACCCTGCAAGATTCTTTTTCCTGAAGTAGAAGAATTCTTTCAAAATGTCAAAGTGAAGAGAAATGGCAAGGTCCTTAAGTCCAAAGTCAAGGGAATTAAGATCAAACTTACAAAGTCTACTGTGTCTACACTTCTTCGGCTATCTTTAGTTGATGAAGAAGATGACATAACTTATGAAGATAATGACAGAGCTTGCAGGTTTTGTGTCCTTTCAACAGAAGTTAATTTCATTCGAAGACCAGATCTCAACCCTTAAAGCAAACTACTGGTGGACATCATTGGCAAGGTTCTCCTATGTCAGACAAGTTCTATAAGAGACATCTCTAATGATATGTTTGACATGATGACATCCATAATCTGTAGAGAAAGATTTCAATTTGGTATGTTGATTTTGGATAAAATAAGGGAGAGCATCAAGGCTCCCAACTATGCTAGGATCATCTCTCTGATTTTGCATGAGATAAATCCTAAAGTTTTTGATCTCTCTAAAGGAACAACTCTACATTATATGAAGAAGGTATCCATTTCCTCCATTCAGAGATGGGAACTGAAATTACTGAATCCTGCTCAGGCTACCAAGGCTAGTGATCATCCAGACTTTGAGGATAGGACTCCATCTCCCTCTCTACCTCATATTACTAGCACATCTGGTGCAGCTGCTGAGGGGGAGCCTACTCCTTCAGTTCAAGAAGAAAGGTTTTCTACGCCTGCTGCTGCTTATCGACACCCAGCCACTCCTGCTGAAACTTTATCAGATGCTCAAGTACAAGAAACCATACTCTCTACAGCAGAGGACATCAATCAAATGATAGAATAACTAAGCTCTAAAGATCCTCTTCCTCCCTTCTAGAAAGACAAAACTCCAAAGCCATCCAAAGAACAAACTCCAGCACAATCACCCTTTCCTGTTCAATCAAAATTAAAATCCCCTGTTCACCATTCTCCTGCTGCTAACTTAAAGCAAGAAGACACCATTCTGATCTCTGATGAGAAAAATCCTTCCCCAGAACCAGCTGAAGCTCCTCTGAAGAGCTTGGACTTTACTCTTCCTACCATCCTTAGTGAAGAAGGAGATATTTTGATTCACACTTCTAGGGCTCAGAGCTCAGTGATCATTAAAGAGATTGCTCTATGGACTGCTCCTCCTCCTCCTCCAGTTCCTCATATTGTATCTCCAACACCTGCTACCAATGACATTTTGGGTAAGATAGAACAGATGCTTATGGACCATAGAAAGTATTTTGATGATTCTTTGAAAGCTGTTCAAGATAAAGTTACTACTCTTGAGAAGGAAATGAGCAAAGGTTTTGCAGAAATCCAACACAACACTGATGAGTTGAAACACCTATTGAAAATAGGTGAAAAAAGCTCTGGGCCACACCATTACCAGTATTGGTCAGGTGATGGACCAATCAGTTACTCTGGCTAACAATCAGATTTAGTTAGAAAAGAAGGCCTAAGAGCACAATCTCAAGATCTGTGAAGAGGTGGGAACATTTAAAGATGATAGTCTAGCAACCCTCTGTGTAGAAGTCAGAAAGGGGGAGGGTCTAGTCAAAGAGTACTTAGAAAAATCAAATGCAGATATGAAAACTCTTTGGACTGCTAAGATGAATGAAATTCATGCTGATGTACAAAATCAGATAGATGGTATGAAGTTTCATATTTATGATACTATAGTATGGATGCATAACTAGATCTTCCCTGACTTTCAGGCAGACCCAAACATAATTCATCATCATCTCAATCCAATTGCTCAACATCAACCAGCTCAAATGCCTGCTCCTTAACCTACATTTTCTCCAAGGCTTGAAGGGTCATAAGCTCCTCCTCCAGAAATATATGCTCAAGTGTGGGAAAGAGATATACCTCAAGATCAACCTGAAGTACAGATCCCCAAAAGAATAAAGTATGGTGATGGAGCTTCTGCCAGCATGTCAATTTCAAACCCAGAGGCAGAGAAAAGAAAAGCTCAAGAGTTTGCAAAAATCTAGAGCCCTACTTCAAAGTCACAAATTCTTGATACTCTCAAGTTAGTAATGGATTATAATGAAAGCAGTACTAATCACAATAGTTCTCAGGGATGAGAATTGTATGAGAAGTCCATGACCAAAAGAAGAATCTATGATCGAGAATATGGAAGGAACAATCTCAATGCACCTCCCAGACCTTCCAAGTACTATCCAAAACCTTTCAGTTATCAGAGAAGGCAATAAGAGAAGAAAGACAGACAGCAACATCAGCATCAAGCCAAAGAATGATCAAAGTTCTAAGATTGTGGATTGATATTGTGTGGAACTGAATTTTTGGACAATCCTATTTATATAAATGTTTACTTTTTGATGATCCATTCTTTGCCAAAAATTTTAGCATATCTCTCTGATTTTATCTTTGATATTTAGTTCTCTTTACTTGTTTATGTTGATATAATTCACCTTAGTGTAGAGGGTTCTGACTACTACAAATAGGGGGAGATTATTGGGTATTGTATCCACAATATAATCCCTCATTATGTGATTCATAGTGTTGACTCATGTGTAGCCTCTCTATTGGGATACACTTCATTTTCATGCACTATATTTGTTGGAGAAAGACATGTTGCAGATTCCATTAAAGAAAGAAAAATTGTCATGTCACAAAATTTTTCTAAGTGTTTCACTTGAGTAGAACTCTAGTACTCGAGTAGATCCTTTAGTTGTACTCTAGTAAGTTAAGTCTATATTTCAAATAAGGGAAATGGTTCTCAAGAAGTCTAAACATAGTTCTTGATAGGTCAATTCCATTAATCGAGTAGACCTTTTCTCCTTCTTGAGTTAACAGTTTTTCCATCTTAGAAATTTTCTAAGTCTTATACTCGAGTAGTCAAGTTCACTAGTCGAGTAGATGAGTACTTTGACTCGAGTGACAGAAGGGAAGATATCGAGAAGTGTCTACCTCATTTGAGTAGTGAAGTTCCTATACTCGGGAAGTCTATATCTAGTACTCGAGTAACCAGATTTCTTCCCAGAATTTTTCCCTAAGTCCTCTACTCAAGAAAATTGCTTCTATTTTTAGAGTAATACTTTAAGTACTCGAGTAATCATCATTCCACTCGAGTAATATTGAGATCCTTCCTGAAGTTTTCTGAAGTGCTTCTTCTCCAGAAGCTTGAAGTTGTCTTCTCGAGAGCCCATAGCAGTACTTGAGTAGTTCTTCCTTCACTCGAGAAATACAGTCACATTCTCGGAAAAAATTTGCTAAGTCTAGTCAGACGTATTTTTCAAATGCCTTGACGTGTTTGGTCCACGTAGCCGTCATTAATGATAATTATGACCATTAGGGAGATCTTATAAAAGGTCTTATCATTATGACTAATCATAAGCACGTGAAAAGAAAATTATTCTAAGAATTTTGGATCGGCAATCTCTTTCTAAATTCAAAAGTCGCCGCTCATCGTGCTAATTGCCAAGGAAGATTTCGATCTAGAATGACCTGCAGATCAAGATCTTCTTCAATCTCTTCATCCTCTCTTTGATCTTGTGAGTCAAGAAATCTCAGATCAAGGATCTAGCTGAGAGTCTTCTTCAATAATTTCTGATAAAGCCGCATAGATATAGAAGGAAGACTTAGGTAGAAATTTCCAGATCTGAGAAAGATATTCTGTTTGTATTTCTGATTTCAATCTATTCTTGTAGGAGATTATTCTCCGAGTATAGGAACTTTGTTCTCCGAGTTGTTGTAGGAAGTTTTTATCTTCCGAGTGTAGATCCGTTTTGTGGATCGAGTTGTAGGAACGTTGTTCCGAGAAGTAGGATTGTTTTCAATCTGAGATTAATGGAGTAGCCGAGTCTAGCGTATTGCTAGATCGGTGAGTGGAAAGTGGGCGTACCCAAGGTTGGGGAACCGCTATAATTCTTGTGTCGTCTGTGATTGCTTGATTATTTCTTGTGCATAGATCGCTAAGTTTTTATTCCGTAAAAAGTCGCACAACTCACTTATTCACCCCCCTCTAGGTGATTTAGATAGACAACTTAAACACTTTTCAACAGGCATTTAGAGGATTTGACACACTCAACGCAATACAGCTAGAATCTGAGTTAGTCGAACTGAGTTCAGAGTTTGTCGAGCTGAGCTCATCGTTCATCGAACTAAGCTCAGAGTTTTAGAATCTGAATTTGTCGAACTCAGTTTAGAATTCGTCAAACACAGTTCAGAATTCGTCTAACTCAGTTCAGATTTGAGTGAGACAGGCTGAGACAGTCAAAGCCTAAGGAATAAGAGGCAGAAAAGTGGCTAAATCCATAGGCATTGAGTGAAGGTCTTTCACTCAACGCCATAGCCTCATAAGTGTTGAGTAATACTCAGTCAATCAAAGCCAGTGTTTTTAAACACAGAAATTTGGCTTAAGTCCAAATGCGTTGAGTGTAGCTCACTCACTCAATGCCAGATAATAAAAGTGTTTGTTAAGTAGTTTAGCGCTAAGTGGAGCTTACTCACTCAACGCCAAGAAGCAGTAAAATTGGCTAAGGCACAAGACGTTGAGTGAGGTGTGCTCACTCAATGCTCTCAACGCCAAGCATGCAGAAGTGACTGAAGATTTTGTTAAGGCAAAAAGTGTTGAGTGAGGCTTGTTCACTCAACGCTCTTAATGCCTAGATAGACAGAATATTGTCTAAGTGTTTTGGCTTTGAGTGAAGCTCATTCACTCAACACCTATTCTACTGATGCTCGATTTTTGTTAAGTCCACAGGTGCTGACGTCAGCAAAATCGACAAAGTCAACTGATTTCAAATCAAGTACGGAGAAGCTACAGAACACGATAAACTATGCTGAGAAGCTACTGTACATCTTCTTCCGTTAAAGCAAGGTGCAGCTAGAAGCTGTAAGTGGGGCCCACTGATCTCTAAAAGCCGTTGATCGGCGAACTACAAAAGAAAGAGATGGGTCAAGACACAATAAAACTTTTTAGGGCATTATCAACTTCAAAAGTTAGCAGCCGACTTCATCTTCCTCTCCATTCCTGCAAGTAAAAACTTGAAGTCTCCCTGTAAAAAGTTCAGTTAGCTATGTGTCTTCTTCATCAACACCAGCAGTATCAGAAGGCTTTCCTTCTGAGGGAGATGCAAAAAACAAGGAAGAAGTCTCTGCAAATCAAGTTGCTTCTCAGTTCAGTAAGCCCAAACATGAAGATCTACTTTTGAAGCTTAGAAGAAGGAAAAATAAAGTAGTTGACTCTGTCCTAAGAAGGAAGAGGAAGCAAAGCAGTTTACTGTTTGTTACTTCCAGCTCAAGATCCTTGTAGCTATGAAGAAAGTTTGAGCTGAGATAACTTATCTCAAGGTGCTGTCACAGAGAAATTTCTCTGTGATAGATATAAAATCTATCCCATCTTGTAGGATCCAACTGGATCTGAGATTATAGGGCCACTGGCCTAAGTTAAAGCAATCTTGCTTGAGTAGTAGGAGAGTGAAGCTCTCTGAGTTGTAGGATCCAACTGGATCTGAGATGTAGGGCCATTGGCCTGAGGTAGGACAAGTTGTCTGAGCTGTAGGAGAGTGCGTCTCTCTGAGTGTAGGATCCCTTATGGATCTGATGTAGGGCTATCCTCCTAGCCTGAGTGAAGGGCTTAATAGCTTGAGGTAGGTGGTCTGCTGACCAATGAGTTGTAGGCCCTTGTGGCTGAGCTGTAGGTCTTTGAGGAGATTGAGAGATCCTGAGGAATCTGAGGTGTAAGCTCTATGGAGCATTATTTTGGAGAAGTGACTTGACTAATAGGAAGTTAGCAAGGTGGGAGGAGAGTGGATGTACCCAAAAGTTGGGGAACCACTATAAATCATTGTGTGCTTTTCTATGGTGTTCTTTTTGTGCAGATACTTGAAGCAAATTACAGCCAACTCACTAAGCATTAAAGGAAGAAACAAAAAAATATCAAAAGAAAAAGAAAACCTATTCACCCCCCTCCCCGCTAGGTTGCAAGCTGCCTTAAACTTAAGAACTTTCAAAGATGAAGAAAGTCTGCTCGTGAGGAAGTTCAAGAAGTTCAGAGAAATCCTGAAAGAAGAAATTCTTTCAGGAAATTTTTCAAAAAGCAAGAATCTGGGTATAGAAAAGGAAAAGTCCAAGCTGATGGAGAGGATGATGAAGAGAGGTCACCACCCGAGTGCTATCACTGCAGGAGAGTTGGCCACATAAAGAGCAAGTGCCCAAAATATCTGAAAGAGCAGACGGAGAAGCGGCACAAGAAGAAGGATAAGAAGAAAGTTCTGAAGGCTAAAACCTGGGATGACGTCACATCTGTGGAGCCAAGCAGTTCGAGCTCAGAGACTGAAGAGGAGGCCAACATGTGCCTGATGGGAAAGAACGTCTCATCATCTGATGACGAAAGTAGTGTCCAGAGCGACACTGAGGTAAATCCTCATTCTTATGAAGATTTATATAATGAATTTTTACAAATATGCAAGTATTTTGATAAAAGTTTAAATGAAATTAAATTATTGAAATCAGAAAATTAAAATTTTAAAAAATAAGTAAAAATACTTGGGAAGGAGAAAGTAACTTGTCAAGAGGATTGTCCCTCTTTGACAAGGATACTAGAACTTGAGAAAGATCTCTCTAAGTCTCGGTCTCGGGTTGAATCTCTTACAAAAGAGAAAGAGGCCATAGAGATATCTCTAAAGCTTTATCAATTTCAAATAGAAGGCAGCAAAAAGTCCTTCACAAATCGATGCGGGACCATAGTTGCTAAAAACACTGCATTGAGAGGACGAGTCCGTGATTTAGAAATGGCCACTAATAAGTTTGGAATGGGCCAAAAATCACTGAATATAATTTTGGCAAGCCAGTGTTATGGTTCTGTAAAATTCGGACTTAGGTACTCTCCAAAACACTATCGCCCGGAGACATCCACTATCGCCAGCGATAAGGAAAAATTCAGAAAATTGTTTTTTAAAATTAAAAATAATAAGTCTATTGTCACTGCTGCTCCCAGCAAAAATTCAAAACTTATTTTGAAAAACCAGTCAACTTCCTTCATCAAGTGTGTTAAATGTAATAAGTTTGGTCACACAACTACAACTTGTAAGAAGACGGGACATTATACTGTTAAACCAGTCTGGGTACCTAAGGCTTCCACCTACACTATGGGAGGAACCACTTGGGTAACTAGATCTTTACTCTCATCCTCTTTCTAGGTGTGTTGGCAGGCTAAGGACAAAAAAGATGTGTGGTACTTGGACTCGGGGTATTCCAAGCACATGACGGGCAACAAATCAAAGTTCCTTAGTCTAGAGATGAAGAAAGGATGAGTAGTTACATTTGGTGATAATGGAAAAGGAAAGATCATTGGCATTGGAGTAGTAGGTAATAAGTCATTTACTATCTTATTTGTCCCATCTTCAAACTTATGTAAAAAATTTTATTCCAAAACAAACGATACTGTTCTTACTGCTCCTAGATTTCAAAATGTTTACATAATTAAATTTAATGATTTGTCACATTCATCATTAAAATGTTTTATGTCTAAAAATAATGAATTAGATTTGTGGCATAGGCGTCTTGGACATTCCAGTTCCAAGATAGTTGAAAAATTGTCTCAAAATAAACTAGTTAAATGTTTATCTATTTTACATGGAAATCTATCGTTTTTATGTTCACCATGTCAAAGAGGAAAATTTTCAAGATCTTCATTTAAGAGCAAAAATGTTATTTCCACTACTAGACCTTTACAGTTGATTCATATGGATTTGTTTGGTCCTGTTAATACACTAAGTTTAGGTGGTAGAAAATATACTTTTGTTTTGATTGATGATTATTCTCGTTTATGTTGGACAATTTTCTTAACGTCTAAATCTGATGTATTTTTAAAATTTTCCAAATTATGTATACATGTTCAAAATGAACTAGATTTAAAAATAAAGTGCTTTCGGTCAGATCATGGAGGTGAATTTGACAATGAAAAATTTGTAGCTTTTTGCAATGAGTTAGGAATTAAACATGAATTTTCCGCTCCTCGCACACCGCAACAAAATGGTGTGGTAGAGGGGAAAAATAGAACTTTATAAGAACTAGCTCGTACTATGTTATTAGAATACAAATTACCTAAGTCATTTTGGGCAGAAGCCATTAGTATTACTTGTTATGTTATTAATCACGTTATGCTTCGACCCTTCTTAAATTTAACACCTTATGAATTATATTTCGCAAAGAAACCGAATGTATCTTATTTTAAAGTTTTTGGTTGTAAATGTTTTATTTTGAACACTGAAGATAATTTAGGTAAATTTGATGAAAAATGTGATGAAGGCATTTTTATTGGCTATTCTTCAACTAGTAAGGCTTATAGAGTTTACAATAAAAGGACTAAAATGGTTGAAGAATCTATTCATGTTAAATTTTATGAACTTATCCCTTATGTAGAAACTAATAATATAGGCCAAGATGAAGAGCCCTTCCCCCTACAAAGGTCGGATGATGATGAAATCCTTGGAGACAAAAAAGAAGAAAAAGAAGACGAACAAGACGAAGAAGAAGTGCAAGAATATATGCCTCTAAGCAAGATAAGATTCTCAAAAGATCATCCACAAGATTTGGTTATTGGAGAACCGTCAAGAGGGGTAAGTACTCGTTCATCGTTACATGATTTATTCTCGAATATGTGCTTTATTTCTGATATATAACCTAAAAATATTGAAGCCGCTTTAAATGATAATTCTTGGTTTTTAGCTATGAATGACGAGCTTAATCAATTTGAATGTAATAAGGTTTGGAAATTAGTAGAAAGACCATCAAATCATCCTGTTGTAGGTGTTAAGTGGATCTTTAAGAAGAAAATGGATAGTGAATCTAGGGTCACTAGGAACAAAGCTAGACTTGTAGCAAAAGGTTACTCACAAACTGAAGGAATAGATTTAGATGAAACCTTTACACCCTTGACACTTTTAGAAGCAGTTAGAATATTTCTTGCATTTGTTGGCTTTAAAAGATTTAAACTATTTCAAATGGACGTTAAAACTGCTTTTCTTAACGGGTATATTAAGGAAGAGGTTTATGTAGAACAACCTCTAGGCTTTGTTGATGTTAAATTTCTTGATCATGCTTTTAAATTAGAAAAATCCCTTTATGGTTTAAAGAAAGCACCCCGAGCATGGTATGATAGATTGACTGTTTATTTATTAAAGAATGATTACAAAATGGGAAGTGCTGATTGTACTCTTTTTATTAAACATGTTCATGATGACCTTATAGTTTTGCAAATATATATTGATGATATTATATTTGGATCCACTGATAAAAAATTGTGTGATAATGTTATTGAAATTATGAAGAATGAATTTGAAATGAGCATGGTAGGCGTACTCACTTATTTTCTTGGTTTTCAAATTACTCAAAGACATGATGGAATTTTTATTTGTCAATCTAAATATATTCATGATGTTTTAAAAAGATTTGGATTTGAAAATCTAAAACAAGCAAATACCATCATGAGTGTCTCATTGAAATTAGGAAAGGATGAAAGTGGTATTTCTATAGATCAAACATTATATAGAGGAATGATATGATCACTGTTATATTTGACTGCATCCAGACCTGATATTATGTTTATTGTATGTTTATGTGCTAGATTTTAGGCTAATCCCAAAGAATCTCATTTAAAAGTGGTTAAACATTTTTTTAGATATCTTATTGGCACATCTAAGATAGGTTTGTGGTATCCTCACAATGATACCTTTATTTTACATGGCTTCTCTGATTCTAATTATGCTGGTTGTTCATTAGATTGTAAGAGCACAAGTGGCACCTGTCACCTTCTAGGCCCTTCACTAATTTCGTGGTTGAGTAGAAAATAGAATTCTGTTGCATTATCCACCACCGAGGTCGAGTACATTGCACTAGGTAGCTGTTGTGCATAGGCTCTTTGGATGAAGCAAACACTAGAAGACTTTGGAATTATTCATGAAATGATTGAATTAAAATGTGATAACAAGAGTGCAATTGACTTAACATATAATCCAGTTCATCATTCTTGGTCCAAAAACATTGATGTATGTCATCACTTCATTAGAGACCACATTAAACAAAATACAATTAAAGTTAGTTTTATAGGCACTGATTCATAGCTTGCTGATATTTTCATAAAACCACTTCCAGATTCCCGTTTTTCATTATTAAGATTAGAACTAGGAATCCTGGGCTTATCAAGCTAATGAATCGACATAATAAGTAAACCGAAAGAAAAAAGGACTTTAATTAACAAGAAAGTAATGATTAAACATTAAGTAAACCATAAATGTTATGAGTCAATAATCATATTACAACAGCACTAAATCACATAATAGGTCCCATAATATTACAGTACGGAATTCTTATACAGAAACATGAAAATTTAAAAACTGCACTGTCGCCGACGACACTGACTATCGTCGGGCGATAGCATCAACTCTTCAAATCAGTCCGAAAACTTCAGAAATTCATGATGTCCCCTGCACTTATGTCTCCTTGATATTCAACTGAACTATGTTCACTGCTTCTTGTCCAGCGAGGTCGGCGGCGGGTAGACGATCGGGGAGGCTCCATGACCGAATTCTCCCATTCTGCCGCTTCTGCTGGAGTGGGCTTCAACTTGAGACTTTTGGTCAGAAATTTAAAGAATTTTTGAACTCCCAGAAAGTTCTTCTTAACCTCCCTCTTATGTTCTTCGAACAACTCTCACAAGTCGTCCAAACCTTCCTGCAACGATCCACCTCTTGGAATTGGTGGGTTACGAATAGTGGACACTATTTCACTACTCCTTGCTAACCCTCCTCATATTGATCGGCCGATGGAAGGTGTTCCACTTGTAGTAAAGATAGAGGGCACACAGTTATTGAAATAAAGATCTGGGTTTATCCAAGTGTACTTCTTATATAATATGCATTGGATGACCGCTCTAAGTGGTAGTGCGTTTAATTTCTTCTAAGTCGGACTCTTTAGTCTAAATGTATAACGAATTATCGAAAGGATAAAGTCCGTCATATCGAACGGCTCCCGCTCCATGATCATGTATGCGACATAGCTAAATTGAGCTATAATCTTCTGTGTATCACCAGACTTAAGTAAAATACTGTGCCTCAATATGTCTTGCACTAGTCGTGTATCCTCAATGAGAGTGGTCGTAAATTTAATAAGGGTTTTGATGGAATTCCATACAAAACCATATTCAAGAGTGTCCTGTCTCTATCCTTTTGATAATTTTCTACGGCATCTAGGACATTCTCATGTTCTATTAACCCAAATTCTTCCCTGAGATCATAATGAGTTATCTCTACTATTTGTCCTTGTATCCGTGATCGCACTCCACCATTTAATTCCATGAATCAAGGTTCTTTTAGATAATTGTAGAACTCCCTAACTAATACAGATGAAAACGTATCCGGGATACTGAAGGACATTATTTCTGTCATTGCTAATAAGTCATGAATATGTGCGTGACGGACGAGATTGAATTCGATCACCCATACAATCCCAATATTAGCATTTTCTATCCCCAAAAACGTTTGATAGGAGGAATATGAATCACTGCCAGTACTTCTACGAGCTTTCAAACTGGAAGTTATCGCTATAGATAAAAAGAAAATTTTTAAAAAGAAATTCCAATTTTTTTGAGTATCGCCAACCGGCGACACCCACTGTCGTCGGGCTATACCGAAAATTGCTCTAATCCAATTTCTGACTCAAGATCTGCACTTTTCCCTCCTTTAAATACCAGATCTGAAATTTCTTATAAGTTTTTTAACACATTCCCTAAGGCTATTTAAGAAATTTTTACTCAAAACACTATTCATCATCTTCTTCCCTAACACCATACCTCAACTAAAATTTCTCTTCAAAAAAACTAGATCTGAGTTTAGGGTTTTTAATTTCATCAATCTATGCAATCACTAGTTCAAACACATAAGGTTATAGTATACTCTCTCAAAAAAACTAGTTTTGAACAAACCCCTGACCATGATAAAGCATACTTCAAAACCTGAAAAAAAATTCATCAAAAGTACCATGATCTACCCTACAATCATTTAGATCTAAAAAGTCTACAAGATGAAAGACAAATTCCATGGAAATTACTTTGATCTAGGGTTTTCCACAGTTTTCGCTTCGTCTTCCGCGTCTAGACTTCATGAGAAAATACTGGGAATAATGCAATTGACCGGATCCGACAGTCTTTTATATTTTCGCACCATCGCCGATTGGCGATATCCAATTTCGTCGAGCGACAGCAAAAATTCACTATTAAGCCAATTTTTCTTCTTTTCTCAAGTTTAGACATGGTTCAATGTATATTCTTTGATTTTGGGTTCCCATATCATAGTTCAATTGTTCAACCATCACTTATCTTTTTCTATATATATAAGTACTAGTGTTTTTTATACTTGTGAAATTGTTTTTGCATGTCTCTAAGTATGAGAAATGTTTTAGTTATGATAATATTCTTTCACCCACATTTGTGAAAATTTTCATATGGCTTCACCTTTACTGCATATGTGAATTGTGAATGTTCTACCATAACCACTAGAATTGCATGCCAATGCTAACGCTTTATCCTAGTTTTTTCTTTGAACAATTTATATTTGATTATCCTGTATACTCACACAAGTGAATTCGACTCCTTTTTCAAGCCAAACAAAACATGTCCAAAAAAACCATTCAACATCTTTATTGATGTCATTCAAAATTCAAATAAAAGGGACTGATAAAGAACCTCCACCAAGCACTACTTACCCTCCTAATAAGTCTTACTAAGCATTGTGAGGTTGAGCACCTTGGAAAAATTGTAAAGTACCTTGTGCACCTCTATATCTAGTTATTTTTTTATATGTGCTCTGAATTCTTGGGTACAAGCATCGCTAGTCCTGTATATTTCTATGTTATGCTGTTTTTTTTTTCACATTCCACGTGTTTATATATTTGTAAGGCCTATTCATATGTGTTTTTCATCAAACTATCACATGTACACAACATTATCTTCTCTAAAAATTTTTCTTATGAGAATTGGACCAAAAATATTTCCAACTTAGTCTTCACTAGTGTATGTGTCTGTGATATAAATGGATGAACGTTGCCACTATTCGTGTTTACTCATTTTCTTCTTTACTATACATTGATTCACATGTTCTATCCTTGATTTCTCCTTTGTGTTTTTCTTCTTTAGCTTCCGCACCACTCTGCTATCTCTTTTGACAATACCAAAGGGGGAGAATTTACTAAGGAAATCATTCATACTCATGGTTCAATATGCTTAGATTTAAGGGGAGTACACCTGTAGGGGGAGTGTTACATCCAAGAGAAGTTTGTGCACATATAAATGCTTAGTCTTGATACCCATAATTTCTAACACTTCATATATCATTCATGATTTCTTTCTCAGTGGATTTATTATTATCAAAAGGGGGAGATTGTTGGAGCATGCGTTCCATGCTTCCTGATTTGCTAATAATAAATCTTATTTGTATTTGATCTTTGGGTGTTTATGATGTTTAAATATCACAGGTCCAACTCTAATGGCATTTAGGTGTCGATTCGGGCCAGAACAGATGAGCTTAGGAGATATCGTCAGGCGATATTGGGTATCGCCCGCAGGCGACAGCGACATGAACAGTTAATGCATCATCTCCACACGGTTGGCAGTTACTGTCGTTATTGCCCGGTGACAGCAAGTATCGCCAGACGACAATCCATGATCAACACGACGGATCTGCGATGCGAAAATAAGGAGTGCATGGGACACGTGACAGCCGTTACCGATATCACCATGTGGCGATACCCAGTGTCATCAAGCGATATCGCCAAAGTATAAAAGCCATTCAATTTTTTGAGGAGATCACGAATTTCATTAACTGGAGTGTACCTTCCTATTTAGACGATTCAGAGAGCTCCAGATTCCAGATTTACTCCATACTCTCAAGAAGGCCAAAACGCAAAAGATCGACGGCACGTACGCAGCATTCAAAGCAACCCTAGAACGGATTTGTCAGCATCTTCATCGCATTGTTTGAAGGGAGTATTAATTCTAAAGTTTTAAATTTGTTTTGTTCTTATTCTTATTGTAATCCTATTATAATCG
The DNA here is from genome assembly GCA_039513925.1 of Platanthera zijinensis. Classification (NCBI taxonomy): domain Eukaryota; kingdom Viridiplantae; phylum Streptophyta; class Magnoliopsida; order Asparagales; family Orchidaceae; genus Platanthera; species Platanthera zijinensis. Next base: position 71,218,640 of record CM077093.1, read on the forward strand.
AGAGGGGAAATCGCCGCCTTGTGCGTGGCGTTTAAGTTCATGCGTGGCTTAGGGGAAAATCGCCGCCTTTTGTGTGGCGTCTAAGTCCTTGCGTTACTTAGGGAAAATCGTCGTCTTGTGCGTAACATCCAAGTCCTTATGTGGCTTAGGGAGAAATCGTTGCCTTATGTGTAGCGTCTAGATCATGGTAGATCTAGGGGATGCTAATAGCAAGATCTAGGGAGAGATAAGCTTTAGCCTACCGGTTCTTAGTAGAAGAACCGGTGAAATCAAAAGTATTGTATTTTTCATAAGACTTTGTCTCTAGCTCTTTATAGATACTATGTATTCAGATTTAACACGTATGAAATAAATCGTTATTGTTTTTGTTTTTATATATTTTAGAGTGTTCCAGTCTGCTTATGAAAAATAAGTCTCCATTTCTTAATTTCATTTTTTTGTTCACCAAGTAAACTTTTTTTAGTTAAAGACAATTAATTAACCCTTATTCACCCCCCCCCCCCCTCTAAGGGCGCCACACGATCCAACACTTGATGCATCAGACCTTTCAGGAGTACTTAGATATATTTGTGATCATATTTATTGGTGACATATTGATGTACTCTCAGTCAGAAGAAGATCATGCAAATTACTTGAGGATGGTTTTGCGTACCCTGAGAAGGAATAAACTCTATGTCAAGTTCTCAAAGTGCGAGTTTTGGCTGTCGTCAGTGGTTTTTCTGGGTCATATGGTTAGTGGAGAGGGTATTGTGGTGGATCCTTCAAAGATAGTTGTTGTACGAGAGTGGCATGTGTTGTCCTCTGTAGCCGAAGTCAGGAGCTTCCTTGGACTTATTGGCTACTACAGGCACTTCGTGGAAAACTTTTCGCGGATAGCCTTACCTCTCACCACACTGACGAGGAAAGATCAGAAGTTCATTTGGACTCCTGAGTGCGCACGAGCTTTTGAGGAGTTAAAGATTCGTTTAACCACGACGCCTATCTTGAGTTCTCCATGTGGTACATACGACTATGTGATTTATAGTGATGCTTCAGGGAGCGCCTTAGGCTGCGTTCTTCTTCAGTTCGAAAAAGTTATTACTTATGGCTCACGCTAGTTAAAAGTGCACAAGCAGAACTATCCAGTCCACGACTTGGAGTTGACAACTGTGATTTTTGCACTTAAGCTTTGACATCATTACTTATATGGCGTGAAGGTTGACATCTTTACGGACCATAAGAGTCTTAAGTACTTAATAGATCAGAAAGATCTGAACATGCGACAGCGGAGGTGAATGGAGTTCCTCGGGGACTACACCTTCCAGATACATTACACTCACGGGAAGGGAAATGTGGTCGCAGATGCGTTGATTCGTAGAACTCTAGTACAGACAAGTTGGTTACAGATGTATGATGAGCATCTAATCTAGGAGTTGAAGACTTTAGATATTTCTTGTGTTGACAAGAATACCACTACAAATGTGTGCTTGAACTTGACGGAGGTACAATATGACCTCACGGACAGAGTTTGACAAGCAATGGAACTCGATGAGAGTATGAATTGTAATGCATCGGATGGGTTAGATTCCCAATTCTCTTTCGAAGACGGTCTTTTGAGAAAAGACGGTCGTTTGTGCTTCCCGAATGTGGGTAAAATACGGGAGGAGTTGATGTATGAAGCACATTTTACTAAATACTCAATTCACCCAGGGAGCGCAAAAATGTATAAGGACATGAAAAAGATGTTCTGGTGGCCGGGTTTAAAGAAGGACATAGCTCTTTACATGGATAAGTACCAAACTTGTGCCTTGGTAGAAGCTGAATGTCAGAAACCTGGTGATTTTCTGAAGTCGTTGCCAATTCTGGTGTGGAAGTTCGATGATATCTGTATGAATTTCGTACATGGGTTGTCGAGATCACAGAGCGGGAACGATGTCATGTGGGTGATCGTTGACTAATTGACAAAGGTATCACACTTCATACCGAACAAAAAGGATGACTCAGTTGAAAAATTAGTTAAGTTGTATGTTGACAACATAGTAAGGTTGAACGGTGTGCCCCGTAGCATCGTTAGCGACAGAGATGGGCACTTTACTTCTAATGATTAGAGGTTAATCCACTAGTTGTTGGGTACTAAAATGAATTTCAGTACGGCCTTTCATCCGCAAACGGATGGTCAGACTGAGAGAACCAACGGGGCAATGGAGGATAGGCTCCGTATGTGCGCTTTGGATTTCGGGAAGAGGTGGGAGGACCATCTCTATATAATTGAGTTCACATATAATAATAGTTATCATGCTAGTATTAAGATGGCGTCCTTCAAAGCTTTATACGGTAGGAGGAGTCGTACTCCTTTAGCTTGGGCGGAAATAGGCGAATCAAAACTATATAAGCATAATGAGGTTGAAGATGTAAATTCAACCATACACACTATACGAGATCAGTTATTGGTGGCCCAAGATATGCAAGCTAAGTACTACAATGCCAAGCACTGAAACGTAGAGTTTGCTGTTAGTGATTGGGTATATTGAAGATAAAGTCATTCAAAGGTGTGTCTAGGATTCAGCTCTTGAAAAAGCTGAGTCTGAGGTATCTTGGTCTGTTTAGAGTGGTTGAGCGGATTGGAGAAGCTGCCTATCAATTAGCTTTTTTGACGGAGCTAAGTGGTTTGCACGATATGTTTCACATATCGGTACTGCGGAAAGCATTGCAAGAGCCGACGCAAGTGGTGGATGATGATCAGGTACCGGTCGATGGTGGACTGACGACAAAGGTTAGACCCATTCGTATTGAGGATACGGAGATCAGTTAGCTACGTAACAAAGCAATCGGGATGGTCAAAGTCCGTTGGGACAATTGTAGCCGTAAAGAACTGACATGGGAGCATGAGCAAACAATACGAGAAGAATTTCCTGAGTTGTTTTTGTAAATTAATGTTGTAAGCTGCTGTACTGATTTCCTTTCAATAAATAAAATTTTGGGACGAAATTTCTTAAAGGAGTGAAGAATTGTAATGCCCCAAAAATCCTGAAAAAAGGAAGGATTGTAAGTTAACGCATGGCGGTGGAGTTAATGCTGGCGTTAGCTATTGAATTAATTCGTCTGGCATCTTGGGTATCTACCATGCGGCGGTAGAAAGGTACTGCGTCGCGTTATCACTCGACGCACTCGACACACTCTACACACTCAATGCTTTCGACAAATCGTCGAGAGGACTACTGCGCGGCGGTAGAAAGTTATCACGTGGCGATATCACTCAACGTACTCGACACACTCAACGCTTTTGACAAAGTGTTGAGTGACTACCGCGCGATGGTAGTGAGCTAACGCGCGACGATAGCTCGAGGTAAAGTACTGCTTGGCGGTAGTAACTTAACGCATGGCGGTAGCTCGCCACGTGGTAGTAAGGTGGAGGCTGCTTTGGGCGACAGAGCGATGTCCATTGGGCCAAGCGGCGACCTCCTCAGATACCGCGCGGCGGTAGCCTTCAGATATAAGCTATGCATGAGAATGAATTCTCATTGCACTCTCTTAGTTCTTGAAGTTCTTGAGAGCAAGAGTCTTGGGCTGAGCTTTGCAAGCTAGGTGAAGGAGATCATGTGGTCAGATTTAAGAGCTGAGGCAAGATCCGTGAGGGAGAAAGCGAGGCGATCCTTTCCATCAGGATGGAATACTTGATCATGGCTCCAAAACGACCTACAAGGGTAATGACTTTCTCCTTGGAAAAGTGAAGTCCTTAATTTGCATATGTGCATGGAACCCCTCACCAAAAGGTGAAGAAAATTATGGTTTCCAGCGGGTAGATTATTGTGATCCCTGATAAAACTTACATATATATCCAGAATCGAAGTACGGAATATGCATGCTGTGTGAAGCCGATCTGGACAGGTTTGTATGGATTGGTGATGAATTGATTTGCATACCGAAGAATACTTCGTGGACAAACGTGTTGTTAAACGTGTAGAATCCGAGGTCTAGGGGTGTGAAGGATGCTATAGTGATAGTACTAAAGGTGATCTCCAGGAAAACACCTCAAAAATGGGGAAGAAGTGACTTTTGTGCCTGTCGCGAGGCGATAGTACTACCGCCGACAATAACTTCCAGTGAGCTATGAGGCCTGTCTCTGGAAGACCCGGGGCCATTGTTTGAAGCTGAGAGCCTTGAGAGCCCAACTATTGGCCATAAGAGCCATGATGATCATTGTAGGCTCATGTCCTGGGAACATGTGAGCAGCAACTGATGTTGAGAGCCTGGAGTGCCCAACAAAAAGGCCAGAGAGCCGAAAGGGCAAGGGGAAGCTGACCCACGTCTTGTCATGGGGCTTGATTACTTTAGCTTTCGTCAATGACATGGCGATTTGAGCACGGGAAGAGTGTCGAACTGTACCCGCATTATGTCATTCGGGCTAGATTGCCTAAAGTAATTGGCTTTCGTTGTTGGCATAATGAGAGTCTTAGGCCATGTGCGGGAAAAAGACTAGAATGCTCAAGGATACCATCAAGTCTGAAACTGTGGATGGTGGTGGGACCCGGGAAGTCCGGTACACTGAGAATATGCCCTGAGTGCATAGGGCATATGATCGATTGAGCTTGCGTCTGCGGCAAATGGTGCTTAAGTGCACTCTATTATTTACCATAATATTTATATGCTACTGCTTACAGGGAAGGAGAACCGCCTTTCCGAGTGAGGGGTGTGGTCGTTATAAATTGGTCAGCTAATGCTGACCGTTTCTTTGTTTGCCACGTTTTGGTGGGTCGTGCTATACATGTGCTGGAGAGCCAAGTGGAAAGTAGTGGGTCAAAGTCCCTTATGCTGCAATTGGTTGGCCCTCGAAGGCCCAAAGATGAACAAATATTGTTTCTCATGTGTGACCGACCTGCGTGCCGATGTATGAAAGTCTTTTTGTAAAGGAAACAGTTGTAAGGCCTTTAGGCCAGAACATTTTTTGTATTTTATAATAACATTCCTATGATTTTATATAGTGGATATTATTGATACTTGAGTTCAATTTAGCCCATGAAGCTTCCGCTAGAATGCTATGAGTTAGGATTCGTTTGGTCTCTTGATATTAACATGTAACCCCGCTGACTATTTGTGGAATATGGAGTGGGGCCCCGACCAGACCCTCTGTTATATTTCATGTGACGGATGGAGGTGTTACACCCGCTACTTCCCATATTGAGATTTTTTACGACCTCATTGGGGGACTCATCCATCATATTGCTGGAGGAGTATTTTTCAAACCCAGGCTTTACTTCGGAGGACTCTCATAGATTCGTTGTAATGAGGTTCAATATCGATAATTGGATTGGTTGTTGGCTTCCTAAACCAACTACTTTTAATGTTCAGACACCTAGTCCTACCGATGGGGCCCAAATTGGGCTTCTGAGTTGATTCGAGAGTGTTGTAGTGATTTTTGCTGGAATCTTGTTCTATGGTTGTTCAATGATGATGTACAAATTATTCTCTCTGCTCCTCTTAGTCGTCTTGTGGAACCGGATGCTTGGGTGTGGAACTATGATCCAAGGGTTTTTTTCTGTTTGTAGTGCTTATCGGTTGGCATCTCAGAAACTCATTTCAAGTGGTGCTTCCTCCTCCTCCATGTCGTCGTTTAGGAACTTTATTTGGAAGACGCGGGTTCAACTAAAGGTGTTGAAATTTCTTTAGCATCCTTGCCAGGATATTCTGCCAACTGTTGCTTTTCTACGACGACATCGTTTTTTGGGCATGACGAGGTGTCCTCTTTGGGGTCTGCCTGATGAGGATTCTAGACATGCTCTTGGTCGTTGCTCGATGGTTGCTCTTATTTGACATTCTTTGATGCTTTCGAATTTTACTTTTGACAACATGACTGGGGTGGGACTTGAGTGGCTCCAATCGATTCATGACTCCTTACCATTTAATGTCTTTGTTTTTTGCAACAACTTGTTGGGCTCTTTTGTGGTTGCACAACCGTATGTTGTGGGAGGGTGACTTTCAACCTATGAGTGAGACACTCTTATTTCTTCGCTCTACTATTTGACACCTTTGGTGGAAGCTGGGGCTCCCATTGTGCCTCCTTCTAAAAGGTGGATCCCTCCCCCTATTGGTGTTATTAAGATCAATTTTGATGGCGATTTTCAATTTAAGCCTTCTTTAGGAGGCACGAGGGTTATTGCGCGTGATTCGTCCGACCAATGTTTGGCATGGAGATCGAGACGGTGGTCTCATGTGTCTTCTCCTACGGTTACCAAGGCCCTTGCTGTATGGTATCCAGTGGAGTACGGTTGGAGTTCCGCGATAGTGGATGGTGATTGCCAAACGTTAACACACCATTTGGTGTCGAGAACTGTACCATTCTCTTTGGAAAGATCTATCAATCTGGGTATCTTAGACATGACATATAGGGTGTCTTAGATGACCTTTGGCTTGGCTTGTCGCCAGGGGCAGAACTGTGCAGTGGCAAACCCGAGCACGTGCCTGGGTTCAATTTTGGCAAAAAAAGTATGTACACCTATTTAGAACAATTTATAATCATTTATGTATAATATTTGTATACTTAGACACATAATATATGCATTATTCTCGCCTAAATCGTCCGAGTAATTTAGGTTCCGTCGTTTCACCTAAATACTGAAATAGTCGTGTCATTGTCATTTCCTAAAGACCTAAATGCCCTCTCACCGAAATGGGTATCACCTAACCCTCTCCCCGACCTATCACAACTCACAGAGTCTCACCAAAATAGGCATGGGCATCACGATCTCTCTTCCCAGTTCGCAGGCTCCCACGCTCTCCGACACCGTCTGTTGATATCTCCAGTGGTGCAACCTGGTTTTGGGTTCCGACGTTTTGCCGTCCGCGCAAAACGCCAAAATAGGTATCTCAATCGCCTCTCAGCTCACGGAGAGGATATCTTCCTTTTTTTTAATTGGAGCCCGAGTAAAGCAAAAATCGTAGTTCCGTCACTGCTCGTCAATCTTCTAATTGAGTCGCGCATGTGCTTGCGTCAATTTCCTTCCTTATGCCAATTTCCAGACCTTCTCATGTGTGGACCTTAACTGTATGGACTTCCATGAATGAAATTGCCCTATTTGTCAAAAAAAAAAGCCATTGTCCAACATCCCAACCAGTAGTGTTCAAAAAGCTCGGCCCAGGTCCGGCTTGGAAAAAAACCTGTCTAGGCCCACCCGGGAAAGCCCGCTCCGGGCCCAGGCCGGGCTCCGGGGGCTCATATCAACTCACATCCCGACCCAATGCATGGCCCAGGCAATACCCGACTAAGCACGGGCGCTGGTCCTGTCCTGAGCCCGACACCCAGGCCAGATCAAATCCCTCTTACTGGCGGGATTTCCTGATGTAAATCCCGTATAATAGGCTGGCGGGATTTCCAAAATAGGCAGGAAATCCCACATAATAGGCGGGATTTTCCGCCTATTTCATAATCGGGCCGCCTGGGCCCGACTCAGCTCGGGCCGGCCTTGGGGGCCTTGGTGGGTGCCCTCATTGAGAAGGAGCCCGAACCTGGCTAAAGCGAGGCCCAGGCCTGTATGACCCGGGCCGAATGAGTTTTTTGTACACGACTGTATTCCCAACCGACATTCACGAAAATCATTTGTCCATTACTTCCTTAAGGCTCCGTTCATTTGTAGGTTTTCAGTGGAAGGTTTTTGTTTTGGCCAAAAACGAAAAAAAATCTAAACCTATCATTCTCTGGTTGATTCTTACCCTCTCTGCACATGACTTCCAATAGATATTTACTTTGCTAAAATGCTCGCGTTTGCCTCTTACAGAAGAATGATACTGGAGGGGTCGCAAAAGAGTCGGTGGAAGAGTCGCGGAAGGGATACGTGAGGAGTCCTTGCCGGGGAAGAAGCAAAAAAGAGAGGAAGTTTTCCGCGGCTTTCTATTATCAAAACCGCGCAAAACAAATCTTGTTAAGTCTGTTTTCAGTAGCGGTGCACATAAAGACCCCGGTCCCGGTCCGGGACCGGTCCTGGGCAGGACCGGTCTTTTGGGACACTGGTCCCGGACCGGTCCTGCCCAAACCGGTCCCGGTCCGGGACCGGTTTTTCCTTTGAAAACCGGGACCGACTGGGACCGGAAGGACCGGTCCTAACCGGTCCCAGACCGGGACCGGTTTTTTAATTAAGTATTTTAATTAATGTTTTTTATATATTATTAAATTAAATAATAACATATATTAACATTAAATTAAGTATATTTTTATATATTAATTTATTATTTAGTTTTTAATAATTTAAATAAATAATAACATGTAATAATTTGAAAATTGAAATGAAAAATTTTAAAGTAAATAAATTTTTTTATTAAATTTGAAATAAAACTACAAAATAAAAATACAAATTACAAATAATAAATTCAAAATACAAATTTGAAATTACAAACATTATCATTAAAATTGAAATTATAATACAAAATACAAATTCAAAATCTGGAGTTGAGCCTTGGACTCGTCTTCAACTCCGGCGTCGCTTTTGAGTTTGAACTCGTCTTCAACTTAAACGTCATTATTCTGCGGCGCTCCCTAGATTTAAGTTATTAAGCTCGTCTTCAACTTCAGACTCACTGTCTTCAATTGACGAGACGTGTTGTCTCCTCCTCAAAGCATCCAAATGGTTCTTGTAGCAAATGCAAATCTCCAAAGATTCTTCGGTCAAACGGCTCCTTCGCTCGTTCAGAATCCTGCCACTCAAAGAAAACATAGACTCCGAAGCTACTGTACTAGCTTGGATGGTTAGTAAATCACGGGCCATTAAGGTCAAAATAGGATAATTATTAGATTTAATTTTCCACCATTTTAAAATATCAAAATTTTCAATTTCGTTCGCGATCATAAAATCTTGAAACTGTGTTTTGCTATATAAACCTAATTCGTTTAAAGTACTCGAAGTTTGTTATTTTTTCTTCGAAGCTAATTCTAAAAATCTATTTTTTAAAATATCTTTTGTTCGAGGGGCGGTGGATTCCTCGCGAGGTCGCAATCCATATAGTTGATCGTAATAATTATATAGGCGAGTAAAATCAGAATTAAATTTTGAAACACTAACGTTTTGAAAATCACTAGAAGATTCGTTTAACTCTAAATTTCGATTAATTTCCTCTATAAAATTTTCAACCCCGTCTACACCCATTAAAGAGTTTAAAGCCGCAGCACAAGAAAACATAGGTGATATATGCGTATAATATTTTAAAAACTTTACCTCCATTATTAATATTAACGGACGTCACATTGAGTTAATTTTATAAGTTTTAAACGTTTTAGTAATTAATAAAAAAATTTCAATAACAAGCGAGCCAGTAGGATAATAAACTCCAGATAAAGTAGTTGTTGCCCGATAAAAACTTTCTAATAAATTTACGTAATCTTCGATTGCGGCCCAATCGGACGCATCTAAATCATGTGCTTCTTCTACACTATTATAAAATTCTATCAATAATGATTTTTGTGACAAAGCCCGTTTTAACATTTTGTACGTGGAATTCCATCGTACCGGCATATCATACGATGGACCCAAAAAATTTTTTACCCTGTGCTATAACAAATTTTTTGAAATTTTGTTTTCGTCGTTTTGAACTATAAATAACTCGTAACATAGTACGTATTTTAATAACATAATTTTTCATAAAAGTTAAATCATCTTTCACAATTAAATTAAGAACGTGACATACGTAACGTGTATGAAAAAAAATACCATCTAACATAGGTTCCAGATCATTAATCAAATATTTAACAGCCATATTATTATTCGAGGCGTTATCAAACGAAATACTTAAAATTTTATCTTTTATTTTAAAATCTCTAATACACTTAATAATCACCTGATAAATTGCTTTACCGGTGTGCGGATATTCAAAACCTTCAAAACAAATTATACATTTATTTAATTCCCAACTATCGGGATCGACTCAGTGACAAGTTATGCAAATATAAGAAAGTCCGTCAACTAAACCGCTAGTCCGAACGTCGCTCATTAAACTAACTCGACCGTCGAATGTTTCAAAATAATTTTGTAAATATAATTTCGATTGCAGATAAGCTTGTAAAGCATCACGTCGAGTTGTAGTACGACTTACCTGTTGATATTTTGGTTGGAGTGCTTCGTGTATGTAAGACCTCATCTCGTCGTTGTCGTAGTGGTTGAACGAAAGTCCGCTTTTGATGACATTCTCCATCTGTCGCTCCTATTGCCGAGCTTGGTCATACGTCCAAATGTGCCCGGTCGTCGAAATTTGAGCTTGGTTGGCCTCCGACGGGGCTTGTTTGGAAAGACACGATTTGTTGTGTCGGGCGAGCGTTGTGTTGCTACTGTTAGCGGCCATAAGCTTCGCGCAAAGTTTGCACTTTGCCTTAATTTTGCCGCCGACCCGCACTTTATCGAAGTTATCCCAGACCGCCGCTTTATGTCGGTGCTCAACGATCTCATGATCGACGGACGCTGAGGAGGACGCCGACATGAAGGATGAGGAAGCCATTTAATAGTTAATACGAATACGAGTGAGAGAGAGTGAGAGAAATAGTAAGAGATAGAGATTAAAAGAGGAAAATGAGGGAGAGGGGGGGGATTTATAAGAATTAAATAAAAAAACAATTTTTATTAATTAAAAAATAATTTTTTTTATTTAAAAAAGAGCCGAACGGCTCTTTTATAAAAGAGCCGTTCGGCTATTTTATAAAAGAGCTGAACCTCTTTTATAAAAGAGCCGTTAACCTCTTTCCGGTCCTGACCGGGACCGATCTAAGACCGGTCTTTTACCGGTCCCGGTCCGAGACCGGTTTTTACCCTAAAATAGGGGCCGTCAGAGACCTCTTGACCGGTCCGGGACCGGTCCGGTCTCGACCGGTCTTAATATGCACGCCTGTTTTCAGGCAAAAAATTAAAGAAATGAAAACCAAATATTTTCAGCCTAAAACCAAAATTACAGAAAACATAGAGCGAACACCAAAAATTCATATTCAAAATCTCAAAACAAAACAGAGCATGAAAAAAGCTCCAACTAACCGACCTAAGTGTATTAACTAGAGTTTTTTTTGGATGCAATAATAAACCTTAAGTTTGATTACGAAATATCGTCCAAGGCTTCTTTTACTGTTTATCTCATTCGTTCACAAGCCAGTCATTAGGATCGGGCTTAGTAGGAGTGATAACACCGGAGCCCTAGAAGCGACCATCGGAGGCGCGCTCTGAAGTCGGCCCGCTGTTCCCCAGAGCGCCGTCACCTCTCTATCGACAAGATGAAGCTCGTCAGGTTTGCCTCTCCCGTACCCCCCTGCCCCTCTACGCCTTCCATTGTTTTCGATCATTGAGCAATGCGGTTATTTCCAGGTTTTTAATGAAATTAAACAATGAAACCGTTTCGATCGAACTCAAGAACGGTACTGTGGTTCATGGTACTATAACAGGTATGCTCTTCCTCCGTCAAATCGCATATATTATGTTAATTTATGTATTTTATTTTTCGTGAGCAAACTAGGGTTCTTTCGGTCCTTCACACATCCGTTTAGTATCTGTGTGATGTTAGCTATGGATTTATTCCGAGTTTGATGTGGTATTATTTTATTTTTGATGGGTTTCGGGGAGATGGTTGTATGATTGGGGCATAGTAAACTTATATTGAGAGTAGAAGAAATTGAAGAATGCCAGTATTATGGTTGTAGGATTAGTTATGAGTAGATTGGAGTATCATGATTAGTTATGAAGAAATATTACTTGGGTTCGATTGGAGTATCATTGTCCATTCTTAGGCTCTCTGTGTTTCGGTGGTGGCGTTTTGGAGGGTTGGGTAAGAGAGCTGTGGGAATGGAGGGAGGGGGCAGATTTGGCGTTGAAGGTCAAAAATGTTGTTTTGGAGCGGTGGGAACAGAGAAAGACGTTTTACCAAATAGATTTTTTAGCATTGGCGTTTTCCTCCCACCGCTAGTGGAGAAAAAAACGCCAAAACAAACAGCCTTAGTGGTTTAGAACTACTTTGCATATTTTGTTGTAGGAAGTTATCTTGTTTGTATTAATGTTTGGGAAATGTTTTAGTCTTGTAATCTGAACCTATCTTTTATATAACACCCATGTACATAAAAGCAGAATTGGATAAGCTATAGAACACCCATGAACATACAACACAACAACAAAACGCAAGCCTTTATCCCACTATAGTGTGGTCGGCTATATGGATCCTTTGTCGCCATTGTGCCCTATCTTTTGTCATAATCTCTTTAATGCCTAAGTACATCATGTCTTTCCTAACAGTTTCATTCCAAGTCTTTATTGGTCTACCCCTCCCTTGTTTATCATGCCCAGTGACTAGACTCTCACAACGCCTAACAGGTACCTCTAATGGTCTCCTTTGTACGTGTCAGAACACCCATGAACATAAAAAACAAAATTGGATAAGAAAGATTGAATTTTTTATTTATTTTGGGTTGAATAGTGAGCTATGTAATGCATCAAAAGATCAACTAGAAAGAGCACTTATCACGTGGGTTTATCAAATACAAGAGCATGGTGGCTGAGTTTTAGAAAATTCATCAATACATAAAATAACTACAGGAATTGGATAAGCTATAGAACTTCCATGAACATAAAAAAAGAATTGGATAAGAAAGATTGATTTTATTATTTATTTTGGCTTGATAAGTGAGCTATGTAATGCATCAAAAGACCAACTGGAAGAGCACTTATCACGTGGGTTGATCAAATACAAGAGCATGTGGTTGAGTTTTAGAAAATTCATCAATAGATAAAATAACTATTGGGTGGGCATTCTTGCATGAACCCTAAGCATGTGGGAAGCTGAATTCCGTGACATATCAGGATACTGGCACAAGTGTTCAGGATCTTAATAGTAATTATTTAATTCTAGACGAGTCTATGGATCATATCACACTCATTTATTGTAGTCTTCTTAGTTATTCTTTGTCAATCTAGAGCTTTTGTTCCAATCGGAATCTTAGTTTGGCGAGTCAGAGTTCTGATTTCACCAAGTCCTGCTAAATCGGTCATCCCACTTGAAAAATATTCATCTTTGAGTCCTCATCGTCATAGAATGGAATGTCTGGGAAGAAAATAGAGTGATCCTTCTTTTTTAAATTGGGGATATAGCCCATCCTTTGGAAGATTGACCACTTTGGCATTGTCATTTATCTTGTGAAGAACCCTGCATGGGCCTATCTTTATGGTACTTATCTTGTGTACGTACCTGCAAGAAAATGTGCATTTCCCAAATGGACCATCACAAGGTCTATGTGTCCTTCACTTTTTGTCTGCAACACACTTGTATTTCTTGTTTTACTCTCAGAGATAGTGTTATGTTCTGCTGGCAGCCTGGTATTGAACTCCTTGCACTCGAAACAACATTGTACCCCAATGATTTGGCAGTGGAATCATTGCCAATATGCATTGTGTAGGACGTTGATAGAAACCTCAAAAGGCGTCTTCCCCATTGCACGGTTGGTCATATTGTTGAATACGAATTTAGCGGGACTGGGGGAGCAAATGCCAAATCCCATTGTTTGAGACTATCTCACATAAGCAACAAACTATTGATTTGAGCGTTCGATTTATGTTCTCTGTCTTACTATCAATCTATGGGTTTGTAATTTAGTCTTTTGATTAGACGTGTCCGACTTAGAAAAGTTATATCCCACAATCTTTTAGGAAAATGTGTCAATATGGGATGCAACTCATGTTTTCCAACACGGGATGAAGTGTGGCATCTTTGGAAACCTGTAAACCACTGCCAGGATGGAGTCGTAGTTTCTTTGTATGCATGCAAACCTTAGTACAAAATCCGTGAAGTGTTCTCCCATGGTGCAACCAGGATGGGGAATGGGGTGCACAACCCGGTATTATCGGATTGCCCCTTGCTAGTTACATTTTTTGTACACCACGATCAATCTATCAAAAAATTGTTTGGTTCTTGGGCATTTCTTCATGAATCGTCAATTCTGATGTATATGCTTATTTGATTGGCATCATTGGATCTATTATGATTAGTACATTTAATACACAGGGAACAATTCTATCTTGATGTTCTTGGTTATGTACATATGTAACATATCATATACTGCTACTCAGGTTGTGCTAGCCATTTGTCTTTCTCACTTTCAAGTTTTCAACTATTATCAGAAAGAACCTTATATAAAATCATGATGCAAGTTTTAAAAAAATTTAAGTAATTGCTGTTTTAAATGTGCCCTTTATCAGACTTCCACTTCTCTGCAATGCACTCAGTAGTCTATACCTAATATATCAGCCAGCCCAGTAAACTCATCGGTGACTTCTGAAACACTGGTAGAACTTGCAGTTCCTGTTAAAAATATGGTTACTGCACTTTTTACCATTATTGGCTATTTATTGAGATTCTAGAACTTTAAGTGTCCTCTAAACTCTAAAGCTTAGCCTGCCCCTATCTCTGGCTACATTTGCAAGATTAACTACGGTGAAATTTGGGAGTCATTTGTATTTGATCATGAAATTGTGATGGTTTTTATGGACTGGAAGAGTAGTGCATCCATGTTTTTCTAGGCGATGCCGGACAATTCTAATGAGATGGGTTTGGGAGACTAATAAGGATGAATATGAACTAAACATTAAAATGACAAGTAGGGTGTATTATTTGCAATAATTGAAAATCATAAATAATAAGACATTATAACCGCAATCAAGTAGGGTGTATTATAATAAAACAAGTATGGTAGTACATATGAGAGGGCGCTAGAAAACAAACACCCGAACGAACAAAATCCGATAAGTTACATGATACTTTTGTGCAAAGAGTACAAACTACTATCTCTAGAAATTGTGAATTAACACACAGTTCAAGAAAAAATCACAAGCAAGCAATAAACTCACAATGACTACGCGATAGAAGTCTCAACTGACTGATGAGAGCGAGGAAAGAATGGATTGAATATGGACTTGTGTAAGGGATTCCAAGGGCTGGAAGGAGTTGTTACATGGCTGAATTGCAGTTTCAGTGGGCGGGTTGATTGTGACAGGTGCTCAAAGGGGCATGATGGTGGTTGGGAATGGTTTGGGAGATCGACGGGGGAAGACCATTGCGTGTCGCTAATCTCCATCACCAAGGCTCGGGGGCAATACTATTTAGACTTCAGTATGCCAATTCACAAGTTGAATGCCTGGCCAGATTGGTACAACTTTTTTCTTCTCAGTGTTATATTACTCTTGTCCCTAGTGTTATCTTACTCTCCTCCCTGATTTCTTCTTCTTGCATTCTGAGCCTGAAGTGATTTCCAATTTTAACATGCACACCATCACCACGACCACGACTGTCTCCACCACCTGAGAGAGGCAAGTGAGGTTTCCCGAGGCATTTGAGGGAATGTTGGTGCAACATTTGCCCGGGTAAAGGACGGTGGCAGACCATTGTAAACAGAGTTGAGGCACAAGGAAAAATGATATTTTGAAAGAGTTTTAATCCCTTTTCCGGTATCAATGTTGATAAGCATTGCCAAAAATAGGTTCCTTCGCCACCCCAAAAAAGTGTTCCTTATTATGAAGCGCAGATGTTCAGATACTCAAATAATCCAAATCTTGTAAAATAATGTATAAGATACACCGAATCATGCAGATTTAAATTTTAATAATTGGTTTTATCTCCCAAGCATATCTTGCATGTGCTTTATTTGTAAGTTTCAAAGTAATGGTACATTTTAGATGTTAACATTTTAGTTACAATCTAGATTATGCTCGTGCCTTCTATTAGTTATGAACATGTTAGAAAAATAGTCAAAGTGAGGGAGTGTTGGATTATGTTTGTGCGGCTCATTTGGCTCTTTTCTTTCACTTCATACATTCATTTTAGCCTATTACTGGGTTTCACCGCATCATGCAGATTTAAAAAATGATGTATGCTATAAAAGATATAAGTTTAATGTCAATGCTGAATAAATAACTAGATATATCGATCAATTTAATACTTCATATTTGAAATTTAAGCTTCACAAAACGTTAAAATAATGCTTAATTGAATTATGATAATTTTGTTAGAAAATTATGGATGCATGTGCTTAGTACTAATGCTATTTGTTTTCCTTATTATCATACTACATAGTTATTCTAAGCAGATTAATATAACATTTCTGAATGAATAACTAGATAGGTTGATCAATTTAATACTTTATAATTGAAATTTAAACTTCACAAAATATTAAAATATTACTTAATTGGGCTATGATAATTTTGTTAGAAAACTATGAATGCATATGCTTTGTAGCAATGCTATTTGTTTACATAATTATCATCCTACATAGTTACTCTAAGCAGATTAATACACAAGTTTGAATAATATTTAAAGAGTAATACTTCATCGTTCAAATAATTTTTCATTTAAATCTTATTTATTATGACATGCCCTCTAATTTATGAGATGCGTGGTCTTTTCTTTAGGTGCACCATAAAGTTTAGGTATGAATATGCTGCGTTATTAGCGCCCGACTCTCAAGCGCCAGGAGCACCAGACTCACAACCCCTGCCTCTGCCAGTCAGAGGCGGGCGAGGTGCCTCAGGCGTATCTGGGGCACGCCTAGGTGCACCTAGGAGCCCCCAATTCACTGAAAATCAGTGTATTGGATGTCTAATTCATTGATTTTCAGTGAACTGAACACCACATTCACTGAAAATCAGTGTACTGGGCACCCAATTCACTGAATTTCAGTAAACTGAGTACTAAATTCACTGAATTTCAGAGAACGTAGCACTAAATTCACCGATTTTCAGTGAATTGTGCTCCCAAGTTCACTGATTTTCAGTGAAATTTTGCATGGACTTAAGAGCACAAATTATAATTGAATCATTACAACCTTACAGATGTACATTTATTTGTAAATATATATATATATATATATATATATATTCATTTTTGAGCATCACGTGCCTTAGGCGCGTGTGCCTGCGCCTAGAGTCCATGATCTCTTGGGGCCTCGGTACCCCTTGCATCTTTAATAACTTAGTGAATATGGTGTGAGCGGAGTTTTGAGTGTAGTTTTTTTCAGGGTAGGTGACTCCCCGACAGTTTCATCCTCCAAAGCTTACTTTTATCCTGATCTTTTTTGATTTTGTCTTTTGTTTAAAGTTCATAATTTTTAACTTCAGAATTCAAGTTTAAATTCCAGTTCAATTTATTCCTAAAACTTGAATTAAAGTCATTCAATGCTTGTATGTGTAAATCTGAAAGGAGGAATTTTCAGAATTTTGGAGTTCCAATTGAATTTGAAAGTTTATTGAATTGCCAACCAATTCTGTCCTCTCCCCTTCCCCTCTTTGGAACAACGTTTTCATCTGAATTTTGTTATTCTTTACTCAACTCATCTTAAACCAAAACCCATTAGAACCCAAAATGGCACCAAAGAAAATTATTGCGAATTAATAGAGAATGAGGTTTCATTCACAAAGTCCAAGGCCTATAATCATCGTGATGAGTGTATTTTGTGTAATTAATCTTATGTAGTTTTGTTTTTATTGTACCACTGCATTGTTGATGAGCGTATATGATGCAAGCTTTGAAGCACCGGTGCTTCTTTGAGGACATCGTACCCTTACCGGATACGTATTCGGTACCGATACGTACCCGAGACTCGGCAGATACACCAGTTACTGTAGTCTGTTATACATTTGGATTTGATAGATCCATCTGCGTATTGTGATAGGAATATACTTTTCTAAAGTAAATAAGATTTTTGTGTATCTTTTAAAAAAAATGTGACTCATAAAAGCAACTAGCGGTGCTTGTTCATTATAGTAACAAAATATGTTTCAAATTTAAGTATCTTTTTTCAATTAAACTTGATGGGGTTCCTCCTAAAGATTCACGAGCCTAACTAGTAGAAATTCGACCGAAACGCTTAATTATTACAACCTGCTTGAGCTAGTCGCGCGTGCTCGAAGGGTCGAAAATCACCCCGAAAAGGGGTCGAAACCAAGCACATAAAGGCACGACACAGTCGCGCGCGACCAACTTCTGGCCACCTCTACCGCCTCCGACCGCCGCCATCGCTGGGCAACCTACCCGGGCCGCCCGGACAACAGGGGGCATGTTTGTCATTTTAGGAAAATTGTTGATCCAGGCGACCAGAAAAGAGCAACGTTATTTGTCAACTCAAGATTCAACCGGGTGCAATTACCAACACTTCCTTTCAAAAAGCTATAAAAATGCTCTTATGCTTTCATTTGAAGACAAGCAGTTTGAGAGACTAGTGAGAACTCTAAGGTTTTCCGGCGAGAATGTGTGACTTACTCACACTCAACTCTCTCGCGGACGCAACATAGGCGAAGGAAGGAACTTGGAAGAACGCACTCGTGGAAGCTCATGCGGACGCTCTCTTCAAGGCTTCATGGACTTAGCCATTTTCCCCATTTCTCTGCACCCTCCGTGCTTGTGATGTTCACAGTGCTTGTGATGTTCACAGTGCTTGTGAATGTCAGACGCAGAGGTGGCCTGTCACCCTCCGTTGAACTCAAGTACTTGTAAACAAAGAGAAAATATTGGATTTTACCCCAACACAGAACCGACCATGTGATTTTTTATCCTTTCCAAATTTTGCACGCTACAAACATCTCTTGCCATTGTTGCCCGATCTGATTTGGAGCTAAGACGGTCCGATTATCCGGACTGAAGGAAGACCGGGCGACCCACAATAGTTTGGCGCCGTTTGTGCGAAGGTGTTCCTAAAACTCTAAGGAACTTCAAAAGACGACGCTTGTACAACGCAAACACTCTTAATCAATATCAACGATGAAAGAGAGGACTTTCACACGGCTCGTGCGATGATTCCCGCTGAAGGAGCATTGTAGAATGCTAAAGCATCAACATCCTGGTCCAGGCAAGCTCTCAGCTTTGGGCGCACTTCAAGGCGCAGGGGGGAAAACATGCAGACCAGGAAGTCAGGACGATTGCAGGGTCCCCCACCCACTTTGACCAAGTTTTCGCCGTCGCGCGACACAAAGAAAACCAACTCGACAAAAGGGTGCGCCTGAACAACACTATCCGCTTCGGGGACATACTTGAAGGGATTACGCACGCCACATCTAGACCCCCTCATCATTAGCGCAGGGCTGGGAGAACCTTGCCTCCGCGTTAAAAGAATTCTTCTGGACAACAGGAGTTCACTCGACTTCCTTTTCATGTTTGCATCCCGGAGCACAAAAATCTACGAGGGATCTCTTCGCCCAGCAAGCAGACCCATCTACAGATTCAACAATCAACCAGTTCTGTTGTGGGGGATAGTCATGCTCCCGGTAACGATGACAGAATATCCGAGGCAAGGAATTCACAACTTTTAGTTCGTGGTTACGGAGTGCAACTCCGCGTACAACACCATCTTTGACAGACCTCTACAAGATGCATGCGGAGCAATCCCCTCCATACCGCACCTAACAATGAAGTTCTTAACCCCCGGGGGCGTGGGCGTTGTCCGAGGGGATCAGGGGACGAAACAGATTTGCTCCCTAAATCAGGATCGACCATTGCGGAGCACAACTCTCTACATCTACAACTTCGACCTTAGGGACGAGGTCACAATGCAACGGGCAATGCCGGTGGACGGCTTCGTCGAGGCCCCCTACTCTTAGGAGACCCTACCCGCACGGTGTAGATCGGGCCACTCCGTTCCTCGGAGGAGCAGGTGGAGCACATGGACTTCTAACGCGCGAATCAGGATGTATTTGCATGGAGCCCCGATGACATGCTAGGAGTGGATCCACAGATAATCATGCACTTTTTAAATATTAATCCTGCGTGCAGGCCTGTGATCTAGAAGAAGCGCAACTTTGCGTATGAGCGGCTCTAGGACATAAAATGAAAGTGCACAAGCTTTTGGCTGCGCGATTCATCCGGGAGGCGGAGTACCCCACCTGGCTCGCCAACGTAGTCATGGTAAAGAAGGCGTTCATGAAGTTGAAGATGTTCGTCGACTACAACAATCTTAACCAAGCCTGTCCGAAGACAACTTCCCGTTTCTTTACATCGATCAGCTCGTGAATGCTATAACCGAACATGAACTCCTCAGTTTCATGGATGCCTACTTAGGGTACAACCGGATCCGGATGAACTCGACGGACGAAGAGCACACTGCCTTCCGTATGGACATAAGGGTTATACTGCTACAAAGTGATGCCTTTCAGACTAAAGAACGCCAGAGCTACTTACCAAAGGCTGATGAATAGTGTTCAAAGATCTCATCCGACAATCCATGGAGGTTTACGTCGACGACATGTTAGTGAAAAGTGTCTGGCATGGACACCACCTGAAAGAGCTGGACAAGTGTTTCCAGTTTCTCTGCCGCTTCTAGCTACGCGTAATTCCCTCCAAGTGTGCTTTTGGGGTTACTGCAGGGAAATTCCTAGACTTCATAATTACGCAGTGATGAATTGAGGCGAACCCCGAGAAGATTAAGGCCCCATTTGTTTTAGCTTTTTCTGGCGTTTCGTTTTAATAAAACGCAACCGGGCCTACTTTTTCGTTTGTTTTTCCGCCCTCCTTATCCATCAGCCGCGATTTATCGCTGGCTCATTTTCACCGCGGGACGAAACCCACACGGCTACCTCCGTTTTCTCGCGTTTGGAGGAATCTTCCCCGGTGCTAGGGCAAATCTTCTCCGGCTGCATATCCCCGACGACCTCCGCTGCGCGAGGAGCTGTTCATCCCCAACGACCTCATCGTCTCCGGCTGCGCGAGGAGCTGCTCATCCCCGACGACCTCCTCTTCCACTCCCCTGCGCGAAGATATTCCCGACTGCATACGCCGCGTCCTTCTCCTGCGGCACGGAACGGACTCTGCTCGAACGGCTGGGCGAGGAGAAGATCACGCCGCGTCCGCATCTTCTCCGGCTGCGCAGATCTTCTCCGACTCTACTCGAACAGCTCTGCCTCTTCACGGTAGGTATCCTCATACCATATTTCTGACCTCTTCTCTCTCAAAATTTTCTGCAAACACACATTTCTTTACTGATCCATGGTTTCCAATTTTTTTCTGATCTATGTAGTTCAGATCTACATATTCTCACCCGCAGCAGCCTCTAATCTCTGAAAGAGCAGGTATAAAATTTACCCCACATAATTTTGATTTTTAAATGGCAATGGATGTGTGTGTTTGGTTGTTTATGACTGTATGTGTGTTGGGAATGTGTTGTGTTTGTAAAGCATCCAAATTCATTTGATATAACGTGTTAATTTTGATAGTATGTAAATTCTTATGAGGAGATGTGTGTGTTGGGAATGTAGATCCCCTGCCAGATGTTTTTGTTGCTATATTAACCAGTTTTAGCTTTGTTTTTGATTCTCTGTTAGCTGAAAGCGTGTGCTGTGAGTATGTGTCAATATTACTTTGTGTGTGTGCTGTGAGTATGTGTGCTGAGTGTGAAAATGTTGTGTGTGTATGTGTTTGGTGTGTGTGCTGAGTGTGTAAATTTTTCAAAACGCTATTTCACCAAATGGATCTCAGTTTTGAAAAGCTCTGCAAACACAGACTATCCAAACAGATCTCCGTTTCCAACATCACCTTTCCAACAGCTCCTTTTACAAACCTCCCTTTACAACAGCTCCTTTTACAACCGCAACCGCTCTACCAAATGAAGCCTAAGACATTGAAGGATATGTCTCCTCGCACCATCAAGGAGGTTCAACTTCTCAACGGGAGGATAACTGCACTTTCTTGCTTCCTGATTCGGATAAGGGATAATTATCTCCCATTTTTTAAAGCGCTCTGTGGGACACACCATCGGGTTTCACTGGACGGACGAGTATCAGGCTGCCTTCGAACACCTCAAGCAGTACTTAACTACTCCCTTGCTACTCTCCAAGCCAACCATCAGAGAAGCTCTTTTTTATACTTGACAATGTCGCCGCACACACTGATGTAACCTGGGGTTAGGGTTTATTTGAAAATAAGATAATTTTAAACGGTATATTTTAATTTAATATAAGTGAGTGGCACAAGTCGAATTTACGCGCGCAAATCAATCTCGTCGCTCTGAACTTTAAGAAGTTTGTTAATATCGCTTGAGTGGTTTTCTCACGTGTTTTTTTGAGTTGAACCCTCCACAAAATTAACACAGCCACAAGCAAAAATCACAAACAACCACTTATGAATAAGCGATAATAAAAGTAATGGAACATAAAGAGAAGCCCATAATTATTTAAGTGAGATACATAAACTTATATTAATGCAAGGGAGGGTACAAGTATACTGTATACCAAAGCACAGTAGGGGCCGTGATCCGCTCCAAACTAGTCACGCGAGAGGAGAATGATTTCCCGGCTAATCAATTGACCGCCTTGGCCAGCGGCCGGAGTAGGAGGCGAAGTCAATGCCACGTGATGTAGTCCCAGTCGTTGGAATAAGGTTCTGATGTCGACGACCACCGGGCGTGAGCGCTTCCAGGCGGAACAGTTTGTGGTGGCAGGAACTGATGGGAGCGGCGGGTCGTGACCTCCGTTGCTGGAAACGGGCCCTGGTGGGGGCTCAGTAGAACCCCGCGGTTGGTGGTTGCGACTTCCGATGTCGGAAGATGTTCCAGCGGGGGCTTCTCCTCTGGACGCGGGTATTCGACGAACTGGGCGATGAAAGTAAGGTGGTCTGATCGGCA
Source organism: Platanthera zijinensis (assembly GCA_039513925.1). Taxonomy (NCBI): domain Eukaryota; kingdom Viridiplantae; phylum Streptophyta; class Magnoliopsida; order Asparagales; family Orchidaceae; genus Platanthera; species Platanthera zijinensis. The sequence goes on from CM077093.1 coordinate 71,241,219, forward strand.
ATGGGCAGAGAAACAATGCGTTTCTCTGCTCTGTCCGATCCTACCTCTTCTCTTCTTTACAGCGAAAATATATGGGGGGGGGGGGTTGCGATTGATTTTGGGACTTTGATGACTTGCGATATGTAGCTTCTTTCCAAATAATATTTTCAAAATGTTTCCTAATCACAGGTTTTAAAATGTTTCCTAACACCAATTTTCCTGCTCTTTCCTAAACCTTCCATTGATTTAGATTTATGTATTCTTAGATAATTTTAGGCTTCCCTTTACTGTCCTACCACTGATAATACCTGATCGCTTTATTCAGGTTCTCATCGGAAGCTCAATCCGATGACCCAAACAATAAAATGAGTACATGAAATGAAATACACAAACAAATAAATATATATATGATAAAGGGGCTATGATTGTACAACCTCGGGCTCGCACGAGGAGGACTCGAAAAAGAGGAGACTAGAAGAACCCCAGGAGAAGATAAGGCGCTAGGCGAGACGGACCCAAGAGAGGATCCATTCGCGCTAGGCGAGACGGACCCAAGAGAGGATCCATTCGCGCTAGGCGAGACGGACCCAAGAGAGGATCCATTCGCGCCGGGCGAGACGGACCCAAGAGAGGATCCATTCGCGCCGGGCGAGACGGACCCAAGAGAGGATCCATTCGCGCCGGGCGAGACGGACCCAAGAGAGGATCCATTCGCGCCGGGCGAGACGGACCCAAGAGAGGATCCATTCGCGCCGGGCGAGACGAACCCAAGTGGTGCTCTCGCCCGCGGGGCGGCGCTCTCGCCCGCGGGGCGGCGCTCTCGCCCGCGGGGCGGCGCTCTCGCCCGCGGGGCGGCGCTCTCGCCGAGCACCGGTTCAGCAGGAAGTTGGAGGACCGGTTCAGTTAATGGGCAAAGACCGGTTCAGGTGGCAAACAGTTCATACTTGTTGAAATAGATTTTAAAAGAAAAAATTTCTTGTTCAAAAAAATTTGTTTATTTTTGTTTTGAAAGCAGGGATCGTTGTCTCGCGGTAGGAGCGAATCAACCTAGCTTTGATACCAAACTGATGTAACCTAGAGTTAGAGTTTATTTGAAAATAAGATAATTTTAAACGATATATTTTAATTTAATATAGGCCGAGCGGGCTAAGTCGAATTTACGCGCACAAATCAATCTCGTCGCTCTGAACTTTAAGAAGTTCGTTAATATCTGATGCAGCCCTCCCCGCATTCGAGGACGCGTAGCGCCATCACGCACCTTTATTTATTTCATGCAGTTTTTATTTTTGATCGTGTCCTTTGCAGCTATTTATTTCATGTATTTCCCTTTCATGCAATCGTTATTAGTCTCGGCTCATCGGTGTGACCGGCCGGTGAGATCCTTAATAAGAAGGTCCGGTAATTCGAGTAGTTTGGACGTAAGGGGCAAACTTAGCTTATTTAAAAAGAATGTATAAATTTAATTAAGAGAGAAACAAATTAAGGTTAAAAATTATTATTTGGAAAAGATGTTATAAGAAATTAATTTATGAGAAAATATTTGAAAATCTTGGCCCAAATAAAGCTTGGACGAATTTCATTTTGAAATCAAAAAACGAATCATTAAGAGGAGCCGCAATAGGGAACATGATTTTATTTAGCAAGAACTTGAAAGCAAATTAACCATTATAAATTGGGGCCGCAACAGAGAAGCAGGGGACCGGTAAAATTAAGAGGAGAAACGAATCATTTTGTTTTTTACCTCTGTTGCTGGCCCGAATCCCCGCTTCCGCCCTAGCCTCAGCCTAGTGGCTGCCGTCGGAGTTGACATCGCGACCTCCTCCACCTGTCGCCCTCGTCGGCATCCTTCCCTTCCCAGGCGAACAACTGACGCCCTCTCCCCCCGTGCAAGCTCGCCGCCCGCAACTGTCAAGAACCACCACCATAGTTTTGTTCTGTCAAAAGACAACCTCCACTCTTGGGTAGCCTTCGGCGACATCCCCTTTATTCCGACGACCTGATTTCCCCTGTTCAGTCCAACAGAGGGCTGGTCAGTTCCTCTCGCGACCTCGTCTCATCTGGCTCGTCTCTTCACTGCGGGTTTGGAAAAGTCAGTCTCGCTTGGGTAACATATCCTTTCGCTGCTTTAGAGTTATCAAATTAATTTTATGTGACTCAATTAAATAACATTAAGCTTGCCTCAGACGTTCAATCTACTTCGGTTACCATCATTTCATAAGTTGTTTTGTGATTATGCTTGTGGTTGTGTAAGCCTCGTGAAATATTCGATTTGGTAGCGCTCGAGAGATCCGTCTCTCTAACAAAATTCAACGATTTTATTAAAGCTCATTACGTCGATCGTGTGTTCACGCGCAAAACTCGATTTGAGCAATCTTGGTCTCTTTAAAGTTTTAAAACCAAACCAGTTTCAAAAACCCTAATTTTTATTTTATAATAAATATCTTATTTTGCTTAATAAATATTTAATTTGAAAACCCCTAATCTGGTTTACATCAGTTTGGTATCTCAGAGGTATCAGTGATTCGCTTCCATTGCGAATAACGCGATCTGGATTTCAAACACTATTATTATTACTTTTAAAAATTAAATCTTTATTACAAAATTTCAATAAAAAAAATCAAAATCAAAATTTTTAGATGAAAAATCGTGCGGATAATTTAGAAAATGGTGTGGCTGATCTGAGTGCACAAATTAAAAATTTAACTAAACCATCGAAACGTTGAACACGAATATCACCGCTAACATGCACGATGTGGGACAAGTGATAAATGGGCTGCGCACACATGTCAACACCTTAGAAGCCAATCAACATTTAGGGATCATCCCACCTCAAATTGAAGAGGATCCTAACCCTAGGCAACCTGAAAACAATAACCCTGATCCACGACGAATTGCGCAAGGGCAACAAAATGTTAAGGACTCACCACGATGGGATGTAGGGATCAAGTTAGACGTTGGTGATTTTGAGGGGAATTTAGAACTTGAGGGATGTCTAGATTGGTGTGATAGAATGGATTGTTTCCTGGCTTGGAAATAATTGCCCCAAGCTAGACACGTTGAGTATACTACACTTAGGTTGAAGGGTTCCGCCTTGGTTTGGTGGGGTCAGCTAGAGCGGTCTAAATTCAACCTAGGATTTCCCCCGATTACCACTTGTGATGAGTTTAAAATTCAACTGCGAAGACGATACGTCCCATTGGATTATCTGCAAACCCTATACCGTAGGTTCCACAACCTACGACAAGACAAATCGACGGTGGATGAGTACACAAACTAATTTCTAGTCCTTCAGTCTTGTCTCGACCTCAGAGAGGATGATGATATGACCGTCTCTCGTTATCTGAACGGGTTGCGCTACTCCATTAGAGATTAGTAAGAGTTATTTGACTACAAGGACTTAGGGGAAATTTCGAGTCGTGCATAAAGAGTGGAGGCCTCACAAAAACGGTCAACCACAGTCAGATCTACTGATAGATCTACATCGAGTGTCGACACCACTACCGCGACTAGGATCTCGGATTCCCCTCACCCTCCCGCCACCGCCGGGATTTCGAACCATCCACTATCCCTTCCAAGGGAAAGGAGATCACTGGGGATAAGCCCAACAATGGAGTATTCTGATGCTTCATGTGTATGGAGGCCGGCCACAAATCATCTGATTGTCCGCGACGCTACTTCATCGCTATTATTGATTCCCCTAACGGTGAGCTTGAGTATGGAGTCTATATTAATGAGTCTCACCCTGAGCCTGAGCACGAGTCAGAGGACGTCGTAGTAGTGGAAGGCGAGCACGCCGAACATTTAGTTTGTGTCTTGCGTTATAGTTTGATTACCCCTAGCGAGTCTACTGATGATGATTATAGGAGACACGATATTTTTCGCACTACTGCACGCATCAAGGGAAAGTTTTGTTCCATCATCATCGATGGCGGTAGCTTGAAAAATTTCGTTTCTCAGTGCATGGTCGACATATTAGGACTTGAGATGCACTCGTTAGAAAAATCTACAACTTATCTGGCGTCAATAGTCAATTGACTGTGCCCGTTACTCATTATTGTCTAGTATAGTTTTCTATGTGCAGTACGTACTCGGATAGAGTATTATGTCATGTCGCTGCTATGGACGTCTGTCACATCCTACTAGGAAGATCTTGGCAGCACGATCGACGTGCCATACACAATGTCACGAAGAACTCTCACTCCTTCGAGCACCACGGGCACAAGATTGTTCTTTTACCCCAGAAGAACTATCTTATTCCAAGAGCGCCTCGAGAGGACCCCTACGACTCCTATTTCACTTATCGTTACCTCCACTACACTACTGCTTACCGCACTGCCGCCTGAACCCCCACCTAAAGAATTAATTAGTAGCCCAGCTGTGTTGCTCACCCCACATTTATCGACTCCCGTCGTACCACCTGATATTTCTTAGTTTTTTGATAGTATATCGGAAGACCAATCACTTCGCACACGCCACTCGATCGATTTCATATTTGAAGAATACACTTTTATTTCACCTCACTATCATTTGGTTATACTTATATTTGAGGAATTAGAACGATATATTAAATATTTCCTATCATATTTATGGAACATGCTGTGTGGTCGACTGAGAACAAAACTCGAGGATAGTAGCGCTTATCGCGCTCTAATTAATGGGCAAACTAAGGTCGTTAAAGGTAGTATGAGGGGCCCTCTAAAGCGTCTAACTGAGCCGAATGCAAAGCCATGCGATCTTATATATCCACAAACACAACTCACATATAACAACTCTAAAAGTCTTTCACATAATAAATCTTCTTTCGAGATTATCTGTCTGCTTTTATTACACCATAGTTATGGCCGCCACCCTCTCCATTTCCATGAACGTATTTCATTCGATGTGCAAGCTCAAGCTAATTATTTAAAAGAGTTGCGTAAAATTATTACTGATGATTTGCAAGCAACCTTTGAACATTACAAACTCACGGTCAATCGTTATTGCCATGAGTTGTACTTTTCAAAGGAAGATTGAGTGTTTGTTTATTGCAGGAAGATTGACACAATCGAAATCCCGATGTACATCGAGCTATCTGTTGAGGCCCCATACATTCCACCCGATTTAACACCCGCCACGACTTTCGAACTATACAACACCAGACTCTACGAGTTCTCGTCGGGGTCGAGCTCTTTCAACCCCAGCGGAATTGATGCAGCCCTCGTCGCATCCAAGGACGCGTGACACCATCACGCAACCTTTATTTATTTCATGCAGTTTTTATTTTCGATCGTTTTCTTTGCAGCTATTTATTTCATGTATTTCCCTTTCATGCAATCGTTATTAGTCTCAGCTCATCGGTGTGACCGACCGGTGAGACCCTTAATAAAAAGGTCCGGTAATTCGAGTAGTTAGGCCGTAAGGGGCAAACTTAGCTTATTTAAAAAGTGCGTATAAATTTAATTAAAAGAGAGTCAAATTAAGGTTAAAAATTATTATTTGGAAAAGATGTTATAGGAAATTAATTTATGAGAAAATATTTGGAAATCTTGGCCCAAATAAAGCTTGGCTGGATTTCATTTTGAAATCAAAGCACAAATGGAACTATCAGCACTGGAGGTGGCAACATCTTCAGAAGGAATACTTGGGAGAGAGGGCAGATCTTCACTGGGAGACTCATAGATTGGAGATAATCTAGCTTTGGAAATCAGCAAAGACTTTGCAGCAGTTAGGACAGGAGGATGCTCCTCTGCACCTCCTTCCTCATCAGAATCCTCAACTACCTTCTCTGGAATAACTGGAGGAGTACCCGTCGCCTTAACAACTCTTTTCTCAAGTTCTCGGATAAACCTGTTGACCTCAGTAGCAACCGATATCGAGGGCCTAGTCACCTCCCCCTCAGAAGATGAAGCAGGAATAATCTCTGGGAGAAAGATGATCAGGTTCTTTACTGAAACTTGTTCAGAACCATCATTTGCATTATTAGTAGCTCTGGTCTCATCATCAATGACCATAACCTCATCAACAACTATCTCATAATCATCCACAGTCAAATCATCATCAGCAGTATCCAAAACATCATCAATCTCTTGTTCAGAAGGAGCTGGAACCTCATCATCAACATCAACATCATCCTCAACCTCAGCAGGCTCTGACACAACAGGAACAGCTGTAACATCTTGCACTGACTCAGAAGAAACACTCAAGGGCACTCTTTGAGTGGCCACTTGTGTATCAGTTAGCTCCCCCTCCATTCCTACACTCAAGCTCTCAGGAATCTCACTGGGGGGTGGAGCAGGAATCTTATCCTCAGGAGCTTGATCTTCCTCCTCCACAGGCAAATTTGGGGCCCCCTTGCCTCAAAATCCTCCTATCCCTCCTTGAGAAGATAGTTGAGTCGATCTTCTTCAGGTGATGGATATACACACCTTTAGTCTTATCGAACTTGTCACCGTCCATTTGATTCAGGTACAAGCTGATAATTCTTCCAAAGTTGGGTGTGCGGAGGCTGTCCTTGATTTTCTCATACAACATCGCACCCCAGTCCATTCTCTTTCTGCAGTTGATTGTTACTAGAATCTTGAACATTTCTGATGACAGATAGTCGTGGGATCCTGTCTTGCATAACATCACTTTACCAATAATGTTTGACAGTAGCTTGCCTTTATCGTTCATTCTTTTCCTTTTAACAGCCTTGGTGCCCCTTGGCAATCCACAGAACAACAATGTCCTTGAGACGTCTTCCTCTTCGAGGTAGCCGGTTTCTTTACAAGCAGGAAGCCGCAAGTACCTTGTTAGGAGGGATGCTTGTCAGGAGGGATGCTTTAACTCGAACCTTAGTCTGTTGAACTCTGCTTTTGATGACGGTATCTTCACGTCTGAGCTTTGCATTCTGGAAGAATTCAAGGACATCTTTGTCCAGCACCTTGCAAGGGTGTTCAAGGACAAAGGAGAGGCTGGCTGTTTCAAGCATCAGGATCACGTTCCTGAATTCATCTGACGCAGAAGCAAAACCTGTTTAAACCAATTCTCCACCCTCTAGCAGACCACTGGTGGTTCGAGGAGCCATGAAGAATCAGAGAATGGAACAAAAATAGCTAGACTGATCTGCCGGTTGGAATGGTTTGCTGTCACGGACGAAACGGTGAGAACGAGTAGTCGGAATCAAGTCACTGAGTGAAACTGCTTCTGAAAATCGGAAAGCTTTGCTGGAATCACTTGCTCTGACCTAATCGAAGAGAACGGGAGCAGGGCCACGAGATGGAGACGACGAAACTTGCGCTGAAGCCGAAGGGTCGGGAGTACAGTTCGGCGAATTTCACTGTTATGGTTTCGACGAAATGTGCCGCGGTTTCCCGACTCTTGATTATTTATATATATATAATTTTAAATTTGACCTAGAAATGCGCGTACCTGATATTCAGCGGCTCTTCAGATCCAATATAGAAAGAAATTTTGACCTAAGTTAAATTTGCCGAGTTTCACCGGACGCAAGGTCGGATTCGTCAAGTATAGACGCGTATTTCCGACGAATCGCCGAAATTGCCGTCCGATATTCGACGAATTTCCCTTGGGAAAAGTTTTCTTCCTTGATGAATTTCCCGAGAAACTTCCTGTCTTTTTGTCCATTTTCATGAATCTTTGTTCAACATGTCTAGTTCCGTTTTGATGAACGAAAACTTGGCCTCGTCCAGCGGCTTCGTGAAAATATCTGCGATCTGCTTATCCGTCGGTACATAGCTGAGGGCTATATCTTTGTTCTCCACATGCTCCCGGATGAAGTGATATCGCACTTCAATGTGCTTTGTCCGGCTGTGAGAAACTGGATTATGCGTGATCGCTATTGCGCTGGATGAGTCGCAATACATTGGAATCTCTCAGAACTTTAGGTCGTAGTCTTCAAGTTGATTCCTGATCCATAGAAGCTGTGCGCAACAACTACCGGCAGAGATGTACTTTGACTCGGCAGTTGAGGTTGCCACACAATTCTGCTTCTTACTGCTCCATGAGATAAACCGTCTTTCGAGGAATTGACACGTCCCGGAAGTGCTTTTCCTGTCATCCCTGTTTCCTGCAAAATCGACATATGATAAACCAATTAGCTCGACATTATTACTTCTCGGGTACCATAAGCCAAGATTTGGTGTACCCTTATGGTATCTTAAAATTTGTTTTGCGGCGACGTAATGAGATTCCTTAGAGTTCACCTGAAATCTAACGCAGATGCATGTTGAGAACATTATGTTTGGTCTGTTGGGTTTTGCTGTACGTCACAATAATTGTGCGCAACAGAAATAAGGAACAAGAAAACCCAAAAGAGTTAAGATCTAGCGATGAACATTAATCAAGAAGTAAAGGCAGTGAAATAAAATAAATTACCTTTGTGAGATTGAGTCTCAACCAAGATGCTCCAGGAGATAAGCCGACACTTTGCGGCTACAGTTCCTAGTGCAGAATATTGTCCGCACCTCTACAAGAAGTCCACACGAACGGGAGAACCTGTAGAATCTTGTCGCACAAGGTTTAGGTCGGGAGAGAAAGCTCTGCGTCTTCACGGATTGCTAGGTCCGTTGCAGAAGAGGCGGCGACGACACTCGCTAGAATCAAGTTAAGCGGCGGCGACGGGATCAGCGACAGGCGAAACGACATCCGCCGGCTTTTAGGTCTCGGGTCTTTCGCACAGTGCGGCTCGTGTGGTTGGACAGAATGAACAGTTACTTCAGAAACCCTAAAATCCTCTATTTATACTCAAGGATTAAATAGAACAGCTCCCATCGCTATTCGAAGACCCATGACTTAGAATCCAGTATTTTCGACTAGACAACCGTTGTCTCGACGAATCATCGAGTATCAATGACATATACGACGAATCGTCGAGTATACAAACTATACTCGACGACTCGACGAATCGTCGAGTATCCATATTGTATTCGTCGAATGACGTTAAGTGAACTCAATGCCTCAACGCTCTCAACTCCAAAACCCGTCGAATCAACATTTGACTCGACGAAGGCGTTGAGTGGACTCAACACACTCAACGCCAAGATGCCAGATTCGTCGAGTCAACCTTTAACTCGACAAAGGCGTTGAGTGGACTCAACACACTCAACGCACTCAATGCTTGAGATTCAGATTCGCCGAATCAACTCTTTGACTCAACTAATCGTCGAGTATACTCAACACACTCAACGCTTAAGTGTCATACTTGACGAATCAACTCTTTGACCCGACGAATCGTTGAGTAAACTCAACACACTCAACGCCTTCATTCGATGAGTCAACACTTGACTCGATGAAAACGTTAAGTGGTCTCAACGCACTCGACGCTTCCAAAGCTTGGTTGAGCTAAGTCTTTTCAACTCATCATATGAGCATAGTCAAACTAAGCCAATCTTTTAATTTCTCCAAACGTTCTTATGTGCGACCCTGATAGGCTCATACTGCGTTGGCAGTGAGGCTATATACTTGATCACTTCTAGATCACAATGGTAACACCAATATGGTCTAATTGCAGTAAGGTAGAGCAAAGATCCAATTATGCTTCTGTACTTGGTTTCATCAAAAGGTTTCCCTTTCTCATCCTTGTCCAGAGACATAGTTGAACCCATTGGAGTCATCATAGAGGTTGTGTTCTTCATTCCGAATTTCTTAAGTTTTTTGATGAACTTTGTCTGAGAGATGAAAATTTCATCTTCAGATTACTTCACCTGAAGTCCTAAGAAATACTTCAGCTCTCCCATACTGCTCATTTCAAACTTCTCTTGCATAAGTTTGGAAAATTTCTTGCAAAAGTTGTCTTCTGTAGAGCCAAATATGATGTCGTCGACATAGATTTGCACTAGCAGAATCTTGCCTTTTACTTCCTTAAGAAATAATGTCTTGTCTATCTTTCCTTTTGTGAACTTGTTCTCAAGAAAAAAGCTAGACAACGTCTCATACCAAGCTCGTGGAGCTTGCTTTAAGCCGTAAGAGAGCTTTATTTAAAAAGTAAACATGTTCAGGGAAGGTGGAGTTGACAAAACCTGGGGGTTGCGCTACGTATACTTCCTCTTTCAGATTCCCGTTGACGAATGCTGACTTCACGTCCATTTGATAGACCGTGAAGCTTTTGAGAGCATCATACACAAGAAACAACCTGATCGCCTTAAGCTTGGCCACTGGAGCAAAGGTCTGGTCGAAGTCGATCCCTTCTTTTTGTCTATAGCCTTGAGCTACAAGCCGGACTTTGTTCTTTATGATTACGCCATTCTCGTCCAGTTTGTTTCTGAAATACCCACTTGGTGCCGATCACGTTCTGTCCCTTGGGTCTGGGCACCAACTCTCGGACTTTGCATCGTTCGAACTGGTTGAGCTCCTTTTGCATTACCATGATCCAAAATGCATCATTGTTTGCTTTTCAAACTTCTTTGGCTCAACCTGAGACAGGAAACTAAGATGCAATAACTCGTTAGCTGTACCTCTTCTGGTTCTAACTCCGTCTCCTGGCTCTCCAATGATTTAATCAGTAGGGTGATCTCTTAGGTGCCTAAGCACTAGGTTTCTTGCTCTCCCTCCAGCAGGTTTTGCAACATCTGGTACATCCTCTGTAGGTTGAAGCAATTCTTCCACTAGAAGTTCTTCATCCACCGAGCCTGGATCGACGACTTTGACTGAGCTTGGAGCATCTTCCTTGACTGCTTCATCCAAGCCTAGTTTCTTGAATCTGGTACCTGCATCTGCACCAATAACACTAGACGAGCTGCTTTGAAGCCTGCTTGTCTCATCAAATACAACATTAATAGACTCTTCTACTACTAGGGTTTTCTTGTTAAAAATCCTATATGCCTTACTATGACTACTATATCCTACGAAAATACCTTCAAAACATTTTTCACTAAACTTTGTGCAGTAATACTTCCCATTATTAAGTACGAAACGTTTACTTCCAAAGATTTTAAAGTAGGACACAGTCGGTTTTTTCCCTCTGTTGCCGGCTCGACTCCCCGCTTCCGCCTTAGCCTCAGTCCAGCGGCTGCCGCCAGAGCCGACATCGCGGCCTCCTCCAACTTCCGCCCTCGTCGGCGTCCTTCCCGTCCCAGGCGAACAACCCGACGGCCTCTCCGCCTGTGCAAGCTCCACCGCCCACTATTGTCAAGAACCGCCTCTAGAGTTTTGTTCCGTCGAAAGCCAACCTCCACTCTCGGGTCGCCGTCGACGACAACCCCTTTATTGCGGCGACCTGATTTCCCCTGTTCAGTCCAGCAGGCTGGTTAGTTCCTCTCGAGACCTCGCCTCATCTGACTCGTCTCTTCACCGTGGGTTTGGAATAGTCGGTCTCGCTTGGGTAACATATCCTTTCGCTGCTTTAGAATTATCAAATTAATTTTATGTGAATCAATTAAATAACGTTAAGCTTGCTGAAAGTATCTAGCGTTTACCTAAATCACCTAGAGGAGGGTGAATAGGTGATGTCTGTGTCTTTTTGCAGAATAAAACTACTTAAAAAATTAAGCACACAAACACCGAAATTTATAGTGGTTCCCCGAGTTGGGTACGCCCACTTTCCCGCCTCGCCTATCTACCACGAAGTGCTAGATTCGACTACACCAAACTCAGATTTCTACAAATCTTACACCTCGGAGCCGCAAATCCTACAACTCGGAGACGATGCTCCTACCACTCGGAGAACAACCGCTCCTACAACTCGATCCACAACCGGATCTACGACTCGATCTACAAACGGATCTATAACTTGATGCACAACCGGATCTACAACTCGAAGAAAAATCTCCTATAAATGAGAAGAAATATTACAATATAATAAAGATTATAAGTCTTCACTCCGACGTTCTTCGATTATGTAGAACTCGGAAAATAGAAATATTTGAAGACCTTGAATCTTGAATCTTCAATCGACTAGATCTGGTGGAATAGAGATCTTCAGAGAGTAACAATCCAGTCGTACGGGTCAATGGAGATTGAACCGTGCAAAGTTCGCAGTTGTCGACCGATTGGAGATGTCGTGTATCGCACAGGAGGCCGACGGGTCTACCTAAATCACCTAGAGGAGGGTGAATAAGTGATGTCTGTGTCTTTTTGCAGAATAAAACTACTTAAAAAAATTAAGCACACAAACACCGAAATTTATAGTGGTTCCCCGAGTTGGGTACGCCCACTTTCCCGCCTCGCCTATCTACCACGAAGTGCTAGATTCGACTAAACCAAACTCAGATTTCTACAAATCTTATACCTCGGAGCCGCAACTCCTACAACTCGGAGACGATGCTCCTACCACTCGGAGAACAACCTCTCCTACAACTCGATCCACAACCGGATCTACGACTCGATCTACAAACGGATCTATAACTTGATGCACAACCAGATCTATAACTCGAAGAAAAATCTCCTATAAATGAGAAGAAATATTACAATATAATAAAGATTATAAGTCTTCACTCCGACGTTCTTCGATTATGTAGATCTTGAAATTTTGGAGAACTCGGAAAATAGAAATATTTGAAGACCTTGAATCTTGAATCTTCAATCGAAATCGACTAGATCTGGTGGAATAGAGATCTTCAGAGAGTAACAATCCAGTCGTACGGGTCAATGGAGATTGAACCGTGCAAAGTTCGCAGTTGTCGACCAATCGGAGATGTCGTGTATCGCACAGGAGGCCGACGGGTCGTTCTTTTTGGAAAGTTTTTCGATTTGAAAATTAGAACAATTTGCAAGATTAGGGTTGAAGAAAAATCCACCATAAGTATTTATAGGCAACATCAAATGCAACGGTTATAAAAGAAATTCCAAAAATAAACTTGCAAAAGTTACTGTGTATGACCGCCGCAACCCGAGCCTGGAAAAAAGTTATCGGAAAAAATGACCTAAGTCATATTCGTTGAGTATCGCTAGTATACTCGCCGAATAGTCATTGATATACGACGAATTTGACTTAGAGAAATCCAGCTCAAGCTAACAAGCTACTTAACGCCAAGGCTGGAATCATACTCGACGAATTCGTCGAGTATCAGCCAGTATATTCGACGAATTCGTCGAGTATCAGCCAGTATACTCGACGAATTCGTCGAGTATAGGCTAGCAGACTCAACGCTCTCGACGCTGTCGACTCACTCGGCGCCATCCATGCACACGATGCTCTCGATGCCAAGATGCACTCGACGCTCTCGATGCCAAGATGCACTCAACGTTCTCGACGCCAAGATGCACTCAACGAATTTTGCCTTAAGAAAAATCAGAGAAGTATCGTCGAGATGATTCGACGAACTCGGCGTGTATCGTCATGTATATTTGACGAATTCGACAAGTATCGTTAGATACATTCGACGAATTCGACGAGTATACTTGATGATACTCGAGTAACTCTACGAATTTTACTTAACTGTTTTTCCAATCTTTCCAGATACTTCACCACAAGTATGTAAGATGAATTCGACGAGTGATAGTATATACAACGAATTTGACGAATATCAATGATACTCAACGAATTCGACGAATATCCCTTACGATACTCGAATTTTACTTGGGTAAAATTCTGTTCTATTGAATTTGAGATCTTCTTCTTCCTTGAACCTCCTCATGTACTTGAAATAGAAGTACACTCTAATAGAGAGATTATACGCGAGTCAACACAATGACCTATACAATGAAGGATTAGATTGTATAGTCCCGTGTTTACTGACCCACTGTAACCCGACATTAGTGTGTACTTAGCATTGTAAACTTGCAAGTACATAACTAAAAATACACTATCAAATACAATCACAATTCATCTTAGCTTAACTGGACCCTTCTTCCATAGTTGTCAAGGCGCGCGCTTAGGCGCCGGGCGCATCAGGCGCAGCCCGCCGCGCCTCAGCACAGCTGAGGCGGGCGATGTGCCCCAGACGCTTCTCAGGCGCGCCCAGGCGCGCCTAGGCGCGCGCCTTACAGGCTCCAAGGCGCGCGCCCGGGCCTTTCAAGGCATTTAAAAAAAAAAATTTGATATGGGCAAAACCATGATCTTAGACGCACCCGAGGCACCCCTAGGCGCACTTGGGCGCCCAATTCGCTGAAATTGCGCGAATTCGGCGCCCAATTCGCGCAATTTCAGCGAATTGGGCGCCCAATTCGCGCAATTTCAGCGAATTGGGCGGCCAATTCGCTCAATTTCCTTTTTTCCCAATTTTTGCGCCTCACGTGCCTCAGGCGCGCGCCTGCGCCTTGCTCCTTGGCTCCAGGGGCCCTTTGCGCCTCGGTGCGCCTTGCGCCTTTGATAACTTAGCCTTTTTCAAATCAGGGTTATTGTGGATACAATACCCAACACTTGCCTCGAACGTTCAATCTACTCCGGTTACCTTTATTTCATAAGTTGTTTTGTGATTATGCTTGTGGTTGTGTAAGTCTCATGAAATATTCGATTTGGTAGCGCTCGAGAGATCCGTCTGTAACAAAATTCAACGATTTTATTAAAGCTTATTACGTCGATCGTGTGTTTGTGCGCAAAACTCGATTTGAGCAATCTCAGCCTTTTTAAAGTTTTAAAATCAAACCCGTTTCAAAAACCCTAATTTTTATTTTATAATAAATATCTTATTTTGCTTAATAAATATTTAATTTGAAAACCCCTAATCCGGTTTACTTCAATATCACTCGAGTGGTTTTCTCACATGTTTTTTCGAGTCAAACCCTCCACGGAATTATCACAGCCACAATCAAAAATCACACAACTTATGAATAAGCGATAATAAAAGTATTTGAACGTAAAGACAAGCCAAAATTTTTTTAAGTGAGATGCATAAACTTATACTAATGCAAGGGAGGGAACGGGTATACCAAAGCACAGTAAGGACCGTGATTCACTCCAAACCAGTCACGCGAGAGGAGAATGATTTCCTGGCTAATCAATCGATCGTCCCGGGCAGCAGCTAGAGTAGGAGGCAAAGTCGGTGTCACGTGATGTAGTCCCGGTCATCGGATTAAGGTTCCAATGTCGACGACCATCGAGCGTGAGCGCTCCCAGGCGAAACAGTCTACGGCGACAGGAACTGATGGGAGTAGCGGGTCGTTACCTCCGTCGCTGGAAAGGGGCTTTGGCGGGGCTCGATAGAACCCCGCCGGTGGCGGTTACGACTTACGACGCCGGAAGGTGTTCCGGCAGGGGCTCCTCTGGACGCGGGTATTCGACGAACTGGGCGATGAAAGTAAGGTGGTCTGATCGGCAATGGGCAGAGAAACAAACTCGCGTTTCTCTTCTCTGTTACCTCTTCTCTTCTTCGCAGTGAAAATATATGGGGGGATTGCTGCTGATTTTGGGACTTTGATGACTTGCCATAGGTAGTTTCTTTCCAAACAATATTTTCAAAATGTTTTCTAATCACAGGTTTTAAAATGCTTCCAAATGATATTTTTAAAATGTTTCGTAACACAGATTTTCCAGCTCTTTCCTAAACCTCCCAATGATTTAAATTTATGCATTCTTAGATAATTTTAGGATTGCCTTTACTGTGCTACCACTAATAATACTAGACCGTTTTATTCAGGGTCTCATCGGGAGGTCAATTCGTTAAGCTAAACAATAAAACGAGTACATGAAATGAAATAAGCAAACAAATAAATAGATATATGATAAAGGGGATATGATGGGTCGTCAGATGCATCACACACTCAACTCGGTCCTGATTAAGGAAGGAGGGGTTTAACGTCTGGTCTATTACCTCAGTAAGGTCCTATCAGACACCGAGAGTAGATATCCCGCAACGAACAAAACAGATCTGACTTTGGTATTCTCCGCAAGAATGCTCTGACTTTCTTCCAAGCCCACACAATCAAAGTGCTCAGACAACTGCCTCTTCGCACGATTCTGCAATGGCCAGAGGTATCGAGGAGGCCAGTTAAATGAGCGGTGGAGCTAGGAGAGCTCGACATTCAGTTCTTGCCAAGACCCGTCATTATGTCCCAAGTCTTGTCAGACTTCGTGATTTAATGCACAATCCCCCCAGATGATGCGCCCAGCCCTGACGGCACGACTCCCGCGCAATGGGTCTTGTATGTTAACGGGGCGTCAGAAGTTGAGCGTGCATGTGCAAGCCTGCTACTAATAAGACCCAAAGGAGCCACCCTCGAGTATGGACTTAGGCTGAAGTTCCCAGCCATTAACAATGTCGCGAAATATGAATCCTTGATTGCTGACCATCCCTTGGCCATCAACCGCGGTGTGAAAATCTTAACTGTCAATGTTGACTTTCAACTGGTGGTCTCACAGGTCGAGAGAGACTACGAAGCCAAGAACGTGTAACTCGTGCAATACTTTCAGCTAACAAAAAAGTATCCTCAGGAAGTTCAAATCTCACCAGATCCTCCACATTCCCAGGGAGCAAAACACCAGAGCTGGCGCTCTCTCCAAGCTTGCCTGCTCCCCCACGGGATACCAGTTCAGGCGTCGCTGATTTGAGGACCTACTAATCCCCATTATTAGTGGTACGTGGGAGATCTCCACTATAACAAAAGGGGAACCCTATTAGATTGATCCCATCTTCGCTTACCTGGAGGACGGGCAACTGCCTGCGGACTAGCTGGTGGCACGACGACTGCGGATCTACGCCGCTCCATTCTCCAACATCGGCTCATCGCCAACGAGCTCTACATGCGCTCTTTCTTTGAACCTTAACTGAAGTGCCTGCGCTCAGCTAAGGCAGACTGCACTATAAGGGAAATTCACTATGGAATATGCGGAGAACATCTGGGATGCAAAGCTTTGACACTTAAGGTCTTGCGTCAAGGACTTTATTGGCCCATTCTAAAGGACGCCTTGGACTTCATTCGAAAGTGCGAAAGTTGCCAGCTTCATTCCAACATTCCTCATCAACCCTCACTCGACCTCACGCCACTCCGGAGCACGAGGCCCTTCGCGCAGTGGGGGATCAATTTACTCGGCCCTTTCCCACCGGCCTCGGGGCAGGGGAAGTTCGTCATCTTGGTAGTTGATTACTTCTCTAAGTGGGTCGAAGCGCAGTCGCTAGCCAAAATCATCGAGGAGAACGCTAAGCAGTTAGTCTAGAAGAACATTGTGTGCCGCTTCGGCATCCGAACACAATTGTCGCGGACAGTAGGACAATTCACGGGGAAGGCCTTCACTGAAATGTGCAATGACCTGAGGATAGAGCTCTACCACACGGTTGTAGCACATCCACAAGCTAATGAACAGACAGAGGTCACTAACTGCACCATCTGGAAAGGTCTGAAGACCTGCCTCCAGGAGGCAGGGGGGCAATGGGTGGATGCCCTCCCAAACGTGTTCTGGGTTTTTCGGACAACAGAAAGGACGCCAACATGGGAGACGTCCTTTTCAACCTTTGCCACGGGCCGGAATCGGTCATACCAGTGGACATCGATGTCCCAAGCCCGCATTTAAGGTTTTGACCCAACAGAGAACGAGGCACTCCTTCGGGCAAACCTGGACTTGATCCAAGAAGTCAGGGACAAAGCGGCATAGCGGATCACCTTGTATCATAATCGCATGGATCACTTCTACGACAGGAGGGTGAAGCCAAGACCAATTAACATCGGGGACGTAGTCCTCCGAAACCTCATGACAGCAGGAAAGGGCCCACAGAAGGACAAACTCTCCCCAACTTAGGAAGGGTTGTTCGTCGTCACAATAATAGTGAAACCTGAGACTTACAAGCTAAGGGCCCAGACAGGAAGACACTCCCTCAGATTTGGAACGCGCAGAACCTTCACCGCTTCTACCAGTGATCAATGCTCTTCGAAAAGGAGAAACGCAAAACCAAGTTCATGCGCACATGCATCTTCCCCTTCAGAAATATCACCGCTCGTTTCATCGGCTATATTGGCTCACGAGAATAAACAAGCCCCGTGCTCTTCAACTGTCAAGGCGAGATGGACAAAAGTCCTTCTGCACCTTCTGAGAGAACGTACCTCATGTCCTTCTACTGTCAAAACGAGATGGACGAAAGTCCTTCTTCACTTCTTGAGAGAACGGACCCCGTGTCCTACTATCAAGGCGAGATGAACGAAAGTCCTTCTGTACCTCCTGAGTGAACGAACCCTGTGTCCTACTATCAAGGCAAGATGGATGGACAAAGGTCCATCTGTACTTGCTCTAATGGAATGGACCCCGAGTCCTTCCGAGGCGCGAAAGGACAATGGTCCTTCGCTACCTCCAATGGAATGGACCCCGAGTTCTTCCGAGGCGCGAACGGACAAATGTACTTCGCCACCTTCAATGGAACGGATCTTCAGTCCTTCCAAGGCACGAACAAACAAAGGTCCTTCATCATCTTCAATGGAACGGACCCCGAGTCCTTCTGAGGTGCGAACGGATAAAGGTCCATTGCCACCTCTAATTGAACGGGCCCCGAGTCCTTCCGAGTCATGAACAAACAAAAATCCTTCGTCATCTTAAATGAAACGGACCCCAAGTTCTTTCAAGGCGCAAACGAGCTAAGTCCCTTCACCACCTTCGATAGAATGAACCCCGGGTCCTTCTGTGGCACCAAGACAAGGGGGCATCATGTCATACTCACGGGATCGTATTGAGAGGAACGTGGAAAACAAAACACTTTCGAACCGACACGACGCACAAAGCTCAAAACAGGAGAACGTCTCTGCAAAGCGCCGCAAGGGCCACATGGCAAGCAAATGCGATTTACGATCAAATAACTGCAAAAATCACCATCCGAACACCCACCGCGGAATCTTCAACTCATACGACGAACACAAGTGGCGCCAGGGGATCAACGCACGTCTCCAGGCCTAACAAAAAGGACACTCCATGCCTCTAATGAAAAGTAATTAGTGACGCTCGCATGAAATAATAATTCGAAGTGCATGACCCCAAGATGAAATAATCAAGGTAAGAAGTTTCCGGGCTCATCGCTTCGCGGATCACGACCCCCAAAAATTTGGGGGTATTTGATGGTGCTCCCCCTAAAGATTCCCGAGTTAAATCGGTAGGACTTTGCCCAAAACGCTTAAGCAATGCAACCTGACCGAGTGAGCCACTCACATGAAAAGTAATTAGTGACGCTCGCATGAAGTAATAATTCGAAGTGCATGACCCCAAGATGAAATAATCAAGGTTAGAAATTTCCGGGCTCATCGCTTCGCGGATCACGACTCGCAAAAATTTGTGGGTATTTGATGGAGCTCCCCCTAAAGATTTCCGAGCCAAACCGGTGGGACTTTGACCGTAACGCTTAAGCAATACAACCCGACCAAGCGAGCTGCGCTAACTCGATGGGTCCAAAATCATCCCGAAAGGGGGGACAAAACCAAGCGCACAAAGGAACCACACACGGTCCACTCATTCGAGCACGACTAGCACGCGCTCGCGAGCGCACATGGGTGCATGCCTATTGTGTCCACCCACGCGTGCGCTTATTGTGCGCACATGCCGCATGGACGCGCGCGCTGGCCGCCGCCGCCACCTTCGCCGAGCAATCTGCCCGGGCCGCCCAGACCGCCCGGGCCGCTCGGGGGTCATGTTTGTCATTTCAGGAAAATTGGTGAAACAAGTGACCAGAATGGAGCAACGTCATTCGTTAACTCAAGATTTAGCCGGACGTAATTACCAAAACGTCTCTTCAATAAAGCTATAAAAAGCCCCCATACCTTTATCTGAAGACAAGCCGTTTGAGAGACTAGAGAGAGCTCCGAGGTTTTTTGGCGACGACATGAGACATAGATCGTTCCATCGCTTAGATTTCGCTCTACTCCCTCTTTAGTCCTCTTACACTCAACATGCTCGCAGAGACAACAACACGCGAAGGAAGTTGGAAGAACACACTCGTGGAAGCTCCTGCAAACGCTCTCTTCAAGGTTTCATGGACTTATCCTTTTTTTTTCATTTCTCTGCACCCAAAGCTTGTAACAGAGAGATGACTTGTCACCATCCGAAGAACTCAAGTACTTGTAAAAAATGAAAAATAGTGGATTTTGGCCCGGCACAGAACATATCACGTGGTTTTTCACATTAAAAACACCACTTGTCATTGAAGGATAAATATTTTAAGCACGCCACGATAAGTCCCACAAATCAAATAATTTCACGAAAACAAAAATATATAATATCAAATCCAACCAGTTATAGTTACACAATAATAACAAACAAGAACACCAAACTACGACACACGTGTAGGAGTGAGCGGAATCTAGTATTGCGGGAGGAAAGGTGAAGTGCAGGAAGGCCTTGGAGAAGCCTCAGAAGTGTGCGTCTGACAGTGGGGAAGATTGGGAGGTGGCAGTTTGCAGTGTGGAGGGTTGGGAAGGTGGTGGTTGCGGCGGAGGAGGCTGGAGAAGTGGTGCTTTGCGCCAGAGTAGCATGAGATGGGCCGACTGCGATAAGAGAAAGTGGAGAGGGACTGGGGTAGGTTGCGGGTACATAGGAGTGTAAACGAGAAGGATCAGTGAGAAGAAATAGTACACGTGAAGTGGAGAGTGGTGTATGCGGCGAGAAGAACCCGTCGACATTGTCTTGCGCTGTGGAAAGGGCAAGATTTGGTTTTCTTGATGAAGATTGCGGACAAACATTGATTGGCGATGAGAAGCAATGACCTGCGATGAGAAGGGCAAAAGAAGATGTGACTAAGAAACACGGGAAGGCCCAAGGAGTCGCACCTCGGGGGTCATGATGTCGCCCCGTGTTGACCGACCTACGTTTTGGGTTTCTAACTTACAAAACTTGATCCCTAAATCGTTCGATGGTGCAAGGTGGCCCTCATGATGGGACTCATCAGGCTGGGATTGGGATGGAGTGGAAGGAAGTAATGGATGTTGTGGCTCATGTGTGGGAGTAGAGAAGGGATCCATATACACACGCTCCTCGCAGTAAGGAGTAATGTCTTTTACATTGAATGCTCAGTTTATTCCCATATTTTGAGGAAGGTTATCAGGATCGAGATCCTAGATGAGATCATTTTGAGGTAGGATCGGATCAGATAGTAAGGTCGGATCGAGGATCGCTTTACAAAATATGGATCGTAGGATCGTAAGATCCTATGATCCGGATCGCGATCCTGACAACCTTGATTTTGAGGGATGTTAATCTCATATGCCTTCGCACCGATCCTTCATATGACTATGTATGGTCCTATTCGTCGTGCGTTTAATTTTTTTGCTGTTCCTTGAGGGAACCTCTCAGATCGTATGTGAATCATCACATACTCTCCAGCTTAAAAATGATCTTTGAGAGGCTGATCTGATTGCATATTATAATAATCATTGCTCATTGTAATTTTTTTCGGACTGACTCATGAAGTACATAAAAATGTTGAATGAAGGACTCTACAAATTCACTAAGTCGGGCTTCTAAATGGATTTGGATCAGGTTAACGAGCTGTTGTGATCCCCCGATCTAGATCTGGTGAAGGGGCCGGTAGAGGATGAAGATCTCCAAGGCTCAGAGCAATCCGTCGTGGATCCCGTCTGATCAACGGTTGAGGACAGAAGAGAAAAAGAGAAGTGAGGGGAAGAGGGAAGAAGAAGAGGAGAAGAGAAATTGGGGGAAGAAGGAAGAGCGGAACCCGTCTGTCGGCTGGATCGTGAGATTGGCGGAACCTGTCCGTCGGCTAGGTTTTTCTGCGGGAATAAACAGAGATCGTAGAGAGAGAGAGATAAAAGGAAAGGAGGGATTAATTCTTTCTTGTTTTCCAAAACACCCAAACCGGACCTTTTAGGTCAAAACACAACCAAACCGGTCAAATCATCAAACCCACACATACATGTTCACACCCCACACCTGGGCTTACTACTTGTGAGATACATAACTAAATAAAAATATGCAAAACGATAAAATAACATAAGATAAAGATCATGCGACCTCGGTAAGTGCGCCCCCCAATATGGATCTGGAGCGTCGAGTGCCGTAACATCACTACCCTCGTCAGAAGATAGCTTGTCCTCAAGCTGTGGTGGGATGCGAACTGAGGGAGCCGGCGGCGGAGGTCCAACAAACAACTTCAGCTGGGAACTGTGAAAGACATTGTGAATCCGGGCCTTCAGAGGAAAGCCTGGGCGGTAGGCCACGCCACCAATGCGCTCGATGATGGGAAAAGACCCAAAGAACTTGGGGCACAACTTGTTGGAAGGGGGTCGAATCGCCGCGACATGACAAAAGGGGCGCCGCCGCACCCACACCCAATCGCCCACAGCGAAGGTGAGATCTCGATGCCCCGATTGTACGCAATCTCCATCAGCTGCTGGGTCTGCTGGAGGCGATCCCGGGCGGCCTGTAAAAAGTGTCACGATCCTCGAACTCCCGATCGATGGCCGTTAGCCTAGCCGAGCCACCCGTGTAGGGCAAAAAGCGGGGGGGGGGGGAGGGGGGGTTCGCGGCCGTAGATGAGGCAAAACGGTGTGGTCTGCAGTGCTATATAGTACGCCATGTTGTAACAGTATTCCACCCAAGGTAACCAACGCAGCCAATCCCGCGAGCGGTCCCCAGTCACGCACACATCTCGAGAGTGCGGTTGACCACCTCGGTCTGGCCATCCGACTGGGGGTGGTATGTTGAAGAGAAAGCCAATTTAGTGCCGCTAAGTGAGGAAAGCTCTCTCCAAAAGTTACTTGTGAATACTTTATCCCGGTCCGAAACCAGCGTCTCTGGCATGCCATGCAGTCGAAAGATCTCTTGAAAGAACACCCATGCCATGTGCTCGGCGGCAAGCGATCGTGCTAAGGGAATGAAATGACCCCTCTTTGAAAACCTGCCCACCACCACCATCAAAATGCTTTTGCCCCGAACCGAAGGCAGCCCTTAGCAAAATTCATAGAAAGATCTGCCCAAATCTGTGTAGGGACTGGTAGGGGCTGAAGTAATCTGGCCGGAAGGAGGTGATCCGCCTTGTTTTGCTCCCATACGACACATGCGGAGATGAACTCGTGGACGTGTCAACGGATGCCCTTCCAATAGAATTCTCCGCGAAGGCGCTGAAGAGTGCGGTGAACGTTTTCATGGCTGCGGGAGTGGACGTCGTCCAAAATGGTGAGGATGAGGGGCGAGGTGGGATCCACATACAACAGATCACGATAATAGATTAACCCTTGTCGGGCTGTCCACTGCACATCTGTAAGGCCCTGCTCCGCCCGGTGTAACAACTCAGACAGACTGGGGGAAGCATGGATCTCCTTACGAAGCAAAGGAGAGTATGTCGGCCGTCAAAAAGGAGATGGCACATATGGCGGCTGTCGTAGGAGTGTCCCAGAGGGAGAGCGCGTCGGCGGCACGGTTGAGGGACCCGGTCTTATGCTCCACCAGAAAATCGAAGCCGAGTAACTTGCTGACCCACCTCTGCTGTGGCACGGTAGTGAGACACTGCTCTAGGAGGTATTTGAGGTTGTAGTAATCAGTCCGAATGATGGAGCGACCCCATAAGTAAGGACTAAGGACGCCAATGCTGAATCGCCTTGGCGAGCTCGATATGAGCTCTTGCTCGTATGCCGTTAACTTCATGTGGTGAATAGCCGTCTGACGGCTGAAATAAGCGATGTGGTTGCCCTCCTGCTGCAGCACCGCACCATAGTCCAAACCGGATGCGTCACACTCAACAAGGAACGACACGGTGAAGTCCGAAAGGTGGAGAACCGGAGCGGACAACAAGGCCGCTTGGTGAGAGTGGAATGCTTGTGTCGCTGTGTCCTTCCACACAAAAGCATTCTTCTGAAGCAAGTTGATCAGGGGGGAGACGGTGCTGCCGTAGTCGCAGATGAAGCAACGGTAATAGCCCGTGAGGCCGAGAAAGCCGCGGAGGTCGGTGATGCTTTGCGGCAGGGGCCATGACGCCACACCCTCGAGCTTGGCCTTGTAGGCCGAGACCCCCGTGTGATCCACCACATGGCCCAAATAAGTGATCGAGCGTCGCCCAAACGAGCACTTTGATGGCTTGAGAACCAATTGGTGCGTGTGCGCCATACTGAGGACGGCCCGGAGATTACGAAGATGTTCCTCCCAAGATTTGCTATACACCAGAATATCGTCAAAAAAAGTAGAATGGACATGCAGAGGAAGGGTTGGAATACCTCATTCATCAAAGCTTAGAAGGTAGAGGGCGCGTTCGTTACGCCGAATGACATAACGAGGAACTCGAAGTGTCCGTGATACGTCCAAAAAGCCGTCTTCTCCACGTCCTTGTCCGCCATGCGGACTTGATGGTACCCGGAAAACAAGTTGAGCTTGGAGAAGAAACATGCTCCGTGTAGCCCGTCCAAAAGCTCCTCGACTACCAGAATAGGGAATTTGTCTTTGACTGTAATTGCGTTGAGGGCTCGATAGTCCACACACATGCGCCACGTGCTATCCTTCTTGTGCACCAACAGTACCAGAGAAGAGAAGGGTGAAACGCTGCCCCGAATGAGATCCTGCTGGCAAGGTTGCAGATGTCGGATGTTGGGTTCATGTCGGTTTGGGTTTGAAATGTCGTATGTCGGATTGTGGGGGATATATCGGGGATATTTTTTAATGTCGGGTTTTAACATTAAAAAAAATTTATTCATATATAAACATTTTTGTACATATGTGCAGTTACATACATGATATATTTTTCGAAATTGCATAATAGATATATATACATATAATGTATGTTTATAAATTATATAATAAACATATATATACACATAATGTATGTTTATAAATTACATAAAAATAAGCGTTGACGACAATAAACGACATAAAGATCATCAAATGAAAGTGAAATGAGAAATAAGACCAATCTTAGCTCAGAGAGATGCATGAAATGTAGCACAAAACAAAATATTACCGCTTGGACGCTTTAAAAAATGAAAAATATATATTTTTAGTATTCCTCATATATCGTCGTCGAAATATTGCCCGATATATTGGGTAAGACCGATATATCGGGGCCTAAAGGCTGATATATCAAGGATATTTTAAAAAATGATATTTGTCTTAAAATATCGATGTCGTTGCGTTTTCTGCCCAAAACTTTTAAGTCGGCTGATATCTACAACACTGCTTGCTGGAGGAGGAGACCGCATTGTCACTCGATCATCCTTCTGGAGGAAGGGTTAACGGTATGGTTGCACCACCATCGGTGCCGCCCCTGGAAGGAGGCAAATGCGATGGTATTGCCGCCGCCTCGGTGGAAGGCCCAAGCGTGGGCTGAAAAGCTCTAGAAACGACTGAAGAAGGGCAACAAGATCTGCCGGGTGGCCCCCTGACTGATGTGTGGGGATGGATAAATGCTCGGTATGGACCAAAAAGGAAGACGAAGATTGCTGTGGAAAGTGCCCTTGCCACTGTACCAAACGAGAGCCGGCTCGCCATGATATGGTCATACGATCAAAATCCCACGTGAGGGGCCCTAACGTGTGCAACCAACGAATGCCCAACACGATGTCAAAGCCCCGAAGGTTGACAAGAAAAAGGTCGGTCTGGAAGGAAGAGCCATCCACCTCAAAAGCTACGCGTCGACAGACTCCTGGACACGACATCTGTTGGCCGTTTGCCACCGCCACCTTGACGTGGCTACGCGTCACAAATGGAAGATGAAGCTGGAGGGCCCTGTCCCTGCGAATGAAGCTGTGCGTACTGCCCGTGTCCAGAAGAGCGAGGAGTGATGTGCTGATGATCTTCACAAAAAGCTGAATGGTGCAGCCCTCCTGCGGACTGGCTAAGACATGAAGAGACAGCTGTGGTGTGCCCTAATCGTCAAACCCATCGTCATCGTCCTCCGGTGGGTCGTCAACTTCCAACCAAAAAAGGCGCTTGCACCGATGAGTGGGTGCGTATAACTCGTCAAAAATGAAGCATAAACCATTTTCACGACGGGCCGCCATCTGGATGGGACAAACGGCGGAAAAAAGTAGTCCGCGGGGCTGGTCCCCTTCCTGCGGCTGAGATTTGGCGAACGTTGGTGGTGGTCGAGGGTAGCCCATCCAAGGCGAGGCGCCGGTCGAACGCGCTGGCGAGACTCATGGCCGTCAAGAGATCTGGTGACTTCTGAAATTCCACATCCCAACGGAGCTGATCGGGCAATCCGACGGTGAAGAGTGGGACTTGTTGGGACGGTAACACGGTCGTGGCGCATGAGAGTAGCATTTGAAATTGTTCCAGATAGGAGTTGATGGAGCCGGTGTACTTGAGAGCAATAAGGTCGTCGAGAGGGTTGCCCGGCATGGCCGACCCAAAGCAGAGGGAGCATGCTGCCTGGAATTCGTCCCACGAGGTAGTAGGGTGCTCCCGAAGGAATTGCGCTGGACCTAGGAGGTGGAACGAGGCAATACCGACACGCTCCTCATCCAGAGTGTGTTGGTTAGCGAAGGAGAAGTTGCAGCGCGTTAGCCATGGTAGGTGTCTCTGCGAGGAGGAGCCGAGTCCACCCGACTCTCGGACGGAGATGCTGCGGGGTGCAGTGGTGGCAGAGAAACGCCGTGGACGGAGTCCAATCGCATTTAGGGCTTCCATCTTCTCGTTTTGATTGGCGAACATCGACTGAAACAATTCCATGAGTTGGCCGATAGAAGGATCACCGTCGGTCATGGGAAGAGGAGGAAGTGTCGGAGACGACAACAGTCCGGCGGGCTCCCTGGCGGGCGGAAGAGGTGCGGTCTGTTGGCGAAACCCGGTGAGAGCGGCGCGGTAGCTGCCGGGTAGGGAGATCCCGACGTTTGGCTCTGATACCAATTTGTTGTGATCCCCCGATCTACATCTAGTGATGGGGCCGGTAGAGGATGAAGATCTCCAAGGCTCGGAGGAACCCGTCGTGGATCCCGTGGAATCAACGGTTGAGGACGAAAGATAAAAAGTGAAAAAGAGAGGGGAAGTGGGAAGAAGAAGAGGAGAAGAGAAATAGGCAGAAGAAAGAAGAGCGGAACTCGTTCGTCGGCTGGATCGCAAGATCGGCGGAACCCGTCCGTTGGCTAGGTTTTCTTGCGGGAAAAAACAGAGATCGTAGAGAGAGAGAGGATTAGAGAGATATAAGGAAAGGAGAGATTAATTCATGTTTGCTTTCCAAAACACCCAAACTGGACCTTATAGGTCAAAACACAACCAAATTGGTCCAAACATCAAACCCACACATACATGTTCGCGCCCCTCACCTGGGCTTACTACAAATAAGATACATAGCTAAATAAAAATACGCAAAACGATAAAATAACATAATATAATGATCATGCGGCCTCGGTCGGTAAGCGACGTTGGTAAGTGCGCCCCCAATATGGATCTGGAGCGTCGAGTGCTGTAACACGAGCTTCTTAAGCTCATAACCTAACATGATGTGAAATAACAAAGCCATTCTCCAAAACTGAACAAAAGGAAAAAAATTCACCCCCCATACTTACACAATGCAAATTAGTTTTATTACATTTGCACAATGCAAATTAGTTTTATTACATTTACACAATGCAAATTAGTTTTATTACATTTACACAATGCAAATTAGTTTTATTACATAAACACACCTAAACAGTTTTTCACATACACACACACAAACACAAAGAGACGTGTATAGTTCCCCCACATACACAGATAAATACACACTCATACATACAAATCTTATTAGAATTTTTGGCTGATTCATGAACATTCCCACACATCTATATATGTATAATTATGCATATAATGAACTATAAGAAATGCTAAAACTTTATTTTGAATGACGCACAACATATTCATATGGCCTTCCCATTTTCTTAGCCTCCGTAGAAATTGATTTCCATAAACAAATTTTCATCAATTTATGCAAGTCTCAACATAGAAAAAATTCCTTCATGTGGTACTCTGAGCAGAAAAAAGAAAGAATTCATTCACAAGGGGATTCACATGTTGATGAGTTCTAAAGAGGGGATTCACATGCTGAGAAAAATATCTAAAATAGGAAGCAATGCCCACATGTTGAAAACACCTAAAATAGGAAGCAATGCATATTGTATGGACAGTAACAGGGTAGGAGAAAGCTTGTCGAAACAGCAGATCTGGAGGGTATTCAAAAATCTGGGAGATCGCCAATAGAGAGATTGCTGGGAGAGATATTGCCAGGAGAGAGATTGCTGGGAGAGATATCGCCAGGAGAGAGATCTCTGGAGAGGGATCCTTGGGAGAGAGATCGCCGGCGGGAGAGATCGCTGGCGGTAGAGAGACCGTCAAGAGAGAGAGATGCGACTAGCTGCGGTCCTAGGGCTCGGAATGGAGAGATTGATGAGAGTGGTGAGGAGGAGAAATAATAGGAAATGCTGCGGTAATAAAAGTCCCCGCCGGAGCACGTGGGTGACTTTTCAAAAACGCCTTTTCTGCGGCAGCGTTTGCCACCGGTGGACTTAAATAGCCCTCCCAAATAATGATATCCAGGCGGTGGGGTTTTCCAAAAAACGTAAAGGAGATAAAAAGCCCTCTCAAACGGGGCCTAATTTTGTTATATGGGGCCTAATTCTGTTATACGGGGCCTAATTCTGTTATTGTTATCATAATTTGACATTATATTGTAGTTCTTACAAACTATTTTATTTTTACAAATGTTAGATGGGGTTTTTTAAATTCAGAGTGGGATAATTTAGTTCTAATCCTACCATGCATAAATATTTGAACTACCAATTATGAAAAGCTATTTATCCTTCAACCAGCTCCGGTTTATCGTTAAATATTTAGTTTTTATCATGAGGCCTTTTTTGTAACTGTTGTTGCATAGAAAATTGTAAGAGTACAATCTAAATAATAAAACCATAGGTGCATTGACAGGGAAATAAATCCTATCTAACACTAGGATGATGAATCCTTGTAAAGAATGATGTAAAAGATTTTGCAAGTAGTAAATGTTCCATAAATTTAAGCACATAACACAAACAATATTCAGATGAAAATTTAAAAGCAAACAAGTTCGTAACCGAGATTAATTGAGCACAGACGTAACCTGTGCTATGGTAGGACTCTGTTATGGATCCTTTTATGATGTTATTTACAATTAATTGATTCTTAAAATGCTTTATTCTGTTTTAGAGTTGCGTCCTTATAAGGCGTCATTATTTATGTCGTGTCTTTAAGATGTGTCCTTTTTAGTCGCATGTCCAAGTATATCGTTATTTCCTTTAATGTTCATGCTTTTTGGTGTCGATTGTAAGTCCTATTTAAAGGATCCAGTGAGTCTTGTATTGGATGAATGAAGAAAAGTTTATTTTCCCTTACCCTAAAAGAGATCTTGGAAGCTCTCTCTCTCTCCTCTCTCTCTCTCTCTCTCTCTCTCTCTCTCTCTCTCTCGAGCAGACCCCACATAGGCAGTTGTGGTCAAGGCTCTGTAGTATCTCCACCACCGTCATCTCCACCTCCGACCTCTCCTGCGGCAATATTCTAAGACCCATAACAAACTCCCGCTCGGCTTTTCCCTTATGAAAATAATGCCATCGAACCAATTTCATTGGACCTACTAACGAACGAAATTCATTCACAACCCACAGACAGGAGAAGCCGTTCTTAATCCAGGGACGAGCGATGCCCTTTCACAATCAGCAGAGGTACTATTGTATACGAGTGACAGGCACGGGGCTCCGCCCCTATACCAGGCAACATTTGTCGGGCGACAACATTCGTTGGGCGACAATATTCGTCAGGAGGTAACCTTCGTCGGGCGGCAACATTCGTCGACCGACATCCTTCTTCGGGCAGCAACATTTGTTGGGCAACAACATTTGGAGGACAACACCATTCGTCGGGCGACAATATTCGTTGGGCGGCAACATTCAGCTGCTCACAATCAACCTTGTCATTTCACTCGTATAGATTCAAGATAAATCAAAAGACGACCCTATATGAGTAATGCGAACGTGCTACGCCCACATGCAATCATTTAAATTTTTTTTGAAAGAAAGCTCAAATACAATCTTTATTCGGAGGATGCGTGCTCCTTGGAATTGGCACCTATAAGAGCTGGATGTGTGCACACATGTAATGTGTATGTTCTACAATTGTGTATAGATTTGTGCCCCGTGCGACAATACTCTCGCCACGATTAGGCGGGCATCACTTGCCTCCAAGCTGTCAATGCCTGCAACACGGGCATTTCCCCTATCCTCAGCCACGAATCTATAAAGTTTTTTGTTGAATGCGCACATTCTTGTGTATGACATCCTAGAATGAAGATTGTATCTCAGACACGATTTCTTAATGAGATGGTGTTGAGCAAAGCTATGATAGAATTCAAGAGGGTGTTCTAAGCATTTTGTAGAAAGTGAAAAAATGTAAACTTTATATATCCAAAAACTTTATACACTTGGAGAGAATACACAAATATATTGGAAGAGAGAGAGGTGAAGAATCCCAAACTAAAGATGTGGGATAAATGTAAATCTAAGTGACCAACACCGGCCAAATTAATGGGCCTAAATATATGGCTTTTCCAACACTCCCCCGCAAGCTGGAGCATACAAGTCGTATGCACCAAACTTGGATAGAAACTGATGATATAATGGTCGTCGTAAAGCCTTGGTAAGAATATCAACAACTTGCCCAGAAGCAGGAACATGCTCCAATTCTAGTTTCTTCAACTGAACCTTCTCTCGAACAAAGTGACAGACAACTTCAATATGTTTTGTTCACTCATGGAACACTGGATTCTTAGTAATATGAATGATAACCTGACTATCACAAAACAAAGTTGCTGGTGTGGATAATTTAACTCTCAAATCCCCAAGAAGACTCTCAAACCAGGTAAGTTCTGACACAACAACCACCATTGCACGGTACTCGGCCTCAACAGACGACCGAGCAACCACATACTGCTTCTTACTGCGCCAAGTAATAAGATTTTCTCCAAAGTAGGTATAGAAACCAGTAGTGGTCCGTCAATCATCCAGCGAGCCCGAATATTCCGCATCAGAGTATGCAATAAGTGAGAGATGAGGATGACTTATACACGAGTCCTTGTCCAGGAGCAGTCTTCAAATATCTGAGAATGCGTTCGACTGCCTGAAGATGAGAGATCCATGGAGTATGCATAAATCGACTGACCACTCCAACTGCAAATGAGATATCAAGTCTCGTAACTGTTAGATATATCAGTTTTCCTACAAAATGCCTATAGTACTCTGGATTTAAAGCAGTGAATCAGAGTCAGATTCATGAGCACACAGCTTGTGGTTGTCCTCCATCAGGGTTTCCGTAGGTTTGCACCCTGAGAGGCTAGCATCTTGCAGAAGGTCAATGCAATACTTTCGTTGGGATAAGAAAAGGACGTCAGGTCGTCTTGCTACCTCAAGTCTAAGAAAATACCGAAGATTTCCCAGATCTTTGATTTGAAGACAGATTTTAAGAGCTGCTTAACTTGTTGTATCCCTGTGGAGTCATTACCAGTAATCAAAATATCATCCACATAGATCAGGAGAATGACAATTCCGGTTGATTGATGATCGATTGAAAAGAGAGAAGTCTGTCGAGCTTTTCTTGAAGCCAGCCTCACGAACGACCTTACTAAACTTCTCAAACCAAGCCCGATGAGACTGTTTGAGACCATAGATAGATTTCCGGAGCAAACACACACGAGACTCCCCCATGGTCTCAAACCCGGGCCGTTGATGCATGTAAACAGTCTCAAGAAGGTCACCATTCAGAAAAACATTTTTGATATCCAACTGATGTAGGGGCCACTAGCGATGATTAACTAAGGAGAGAAGAACCCAAACATAGTTTAACTTGGCGACTGAGGAGAAAATTTCATCATAATCATGTTCGTGTTGTTGAGTAAACCCCCGAGCCACAAGCTGAGCTTTCAGACGATCAACTGTCCCATCCTCCATATATTTGATTGTAAAGATCCACTTGCAACCAACACAACTCTGTCCAGGAGGGAGAGAGACAAAATCCAAAGTCCGATTGGCCCAGAGAGTAGTCATTTCCTCATCCATGACAACACCCCACCCCGGATGCTGGAGAGCTCTTGTAAAGAGTTAGGTATAGAAATGGAGGAGAGAGAGAAGGCAAATGTAAGAAGAGGTGGAGAGAGGCGATGTAAAGATACATAATTGGCCAAGGGATGAGCCGTAGGGGTTGATGCCGAATCAACGGGCCACAAAACCACACCGGTAGAGGGAAGCTGCTGCAGGGTTTTAGATTGTGGAGGATGACGAGTGTAAACCTGAATGATAGGCGGTTTGGAGTGGACCAGTGGTGGAGTAGATGTGGGAAAAAGTGGTCGAAGTGGAGACGTAACTGGAACTGTGGGCCAAGGTAAAGGAGGAAGAAGAGGATCAGTAGGGATGGTATGATATGGTTGTTCTTCACGAAATGTGACATCAGCAGACACAACCATCTTACCGTCGGTAGGAGAATAACAGACATATCCATTCTGGGTGCGTGAGTATCCAACACACATAACCTTTGTAGCACGTGAGGCAAACTTGTCATTTGGTGAACCATGGTTATGGACATAACAAGTACATCCAAATACGAGGTGTGAGAAAGAAGAGAGCCTTGGATGGGTAAAGGAGAGTGTCTGGGGCCACAAAGTTGAGGATAGACGATGACATGCGATTGATACAGGCAGTAGAGGCAACAAAGTTCCAATAGAGAGGAGGAACCTGCATTTGAAACATGAGAGATCTGATAACATCGAGGAGGTGACGATTTTTCTATTCTGCTACGCCATTCTGTTGAGGGGTATCAGCGCACAAAGTCTGATGGATAATACCAAACTCGGTGTATAAATTTGAGAAGGTTCGGCTGACATACTCATGTGCGTTATCAGTACGGATAATTTTTAAGCAAGTGGAAAATTGAGTGCGAGTCTTCGTAAGAAATGTACAGAAGGTCGATGGGAGTTCGACACGATCAAGAAGTAAGTGCAACCAGGTAACACGCGATTAATCATCAGTAAATGTTACAAAGTAACGATAACCAAAAACACTAGGAATCTTATATGGTACTCAAATATCAGAATGTACTAATGAAAAATGAGCATCACTCCGAGTACCGAGAGAAGTAAAGGACACACGATGTTGTTTGCCAAAGATGCATGATTCACAAGAAAACTCCTGATGAGGTACATCGGGAAGAGCTTTCTTGAGAATCTGGAGAGATGCATCCCCAAGACGACGATGCAAATCAATAAAGGAGATAGTGGAGAGAGTAGTAGGAGCAACATTCAGAAGATATAACCTGTTGGACAGGTGCCCCCTACTAAGCATATTCTGCGTTAATCGATTCTGCACAACAAAAGAAGAGCGCGAGAAGGTTACACAACAATCAAGGTCCTGAGTAAGACAACTAACAAAGAGTAGATTAAAGGGGGATCCCAAAACATGAAGAACCGAGAATAACAAGAGGGATGAAGTAGGAGGCATATGAGCAGCGCCAGAAACCGTGGTCGTATCACTATTGTCCACAGTAATGAACTTGAGATAAGCAGATTCTAAGTATTGAGGTGGCTTCTTCGGAGTGAGATGATGCGTGACACCCGAATCCATAATCCAGTGAGAGCTGTGTGAGAGGCAAAACATAAGTTCATTGGAGATCGAGGTCACGAATCCAGAAGAATGACTAACCACCCCTTGTAACTGTTGGAGTTGAGCACACAGAGCAACAATGTCTTCACTGGTGGCGAAGAGAGATGCGGTAGTTATAGAAGTAGTAAGGTGAGGAGACATACCATGCTTAGAGCTGTCACGGTTCCGGTTCGGTTCCGGTTTTATTAAAACCGTGAACCGAACCGCTAAAGTAACGATTCTTCAAATTAGAATCAAAACCTTATTTGGTTTGACCGGTTCCGGTTCTGGTTCCGGTTTCAGCTTAATTTTTGGAACCGCTATATCAACGGTTCCGTTTACGGTTTAACAAGAACCAAAACCAAACCGACCACTAACGGTTCGGTCCGGTTCTATGCGGTTAGGTCCGGTTCTAATCGGTTCCAACCAGAACGAAAACCAAATTTGGCGGAATTAATGGGGGAGGTCAAAAATAAAATAGCTAAGGGGAAAATTAAACTCGTTAGAAATTTTTGCAAGAGGGAATTCGAAGTATGGGGCCCGGACGCTAGAATTTCATGTTATACCAAGGGGGAGTAATTTTTTTGTGTAATATAATACGTAAAACTGAAAGTTAAAAATCGAAATCGCAAAATTACAAAACCACACTTGACTGTACTGATTTTAAACTTACATCAAACGGTTTGGTTGTGGAGCGGTTTTGTTCGTTACAAAACTACATAGTTTGCAGTGTGGTTTTTGGCGGTGCAAAATCTATAAAACCGCGTCACACTGTTGTCATCATTCGTACCGGCTTCTTCCAGAGGACTTGTCATTCTAATTATCGCCAATGAGTATAGGTTATCTTCATTTTTTCGTAGCTTTGTCGTCTCCTCTTTGGCTAGTGGTTCCTTCCTTTTCGACTATTCCAAGACATCAATTGTAGATATTCATGTTAGAAACTATTTTGATATTATTCTTTATTTTTGGCTCTCACTCGACAGATATTAAATAATATTCAGAATTTGAATTCCCGACTCCCGAGAGCAAAAATGAACCGTGAACCTCTAATATACATTCAAAAATTCAAAGATCACGATAGTGTATTGTTGATGCATTGTTCAAACCACACCGCACAGTTTTGGTGCGGTGCGATTTTGTTCAGGCCAAAACGACCCCCTTTGGTACAAGTATGGTTTGAGTTCAAACCACTACAGTTTCGCCATTAAAGTAAGTACAGATATTATTGATAGATTATAATAAATAATAATATTAATTCTAATAAAAATATTATAAAAAATAATAATAAACGGGTCGCGGTTCGGTTCTGCTTCGGTCCGGTTCGGATCGGTTCCAAAATTTTTGAAACCGCTTGAGACTTGTATGTTGCGGTTTCGGTTCCAGTTCGGTTCAGATAATAAATGAAAGAACCATACCCGGACTAATGTTGTTCACGGTTCCAAAATTCAAACTGGAACCTAGATAATTAGCGAACGGTTTGGTCCGGTTCTTTGCGGTTCCGGATCAATTCCGGTTCGGTTTACGGTTTTCGGTTTTAAGTGACAGCTCTAACCATGCTTGCAGTAGCAGGTGGCATCAAGATGACCGTCCCGGCCGCAGTGAGAACATTTAAAGAGGGTACGGTCACCACGGCCCTGTCCCTGAGATTGGCGACTGATGTGAACTAAAATCGGGGAACTGTGGTTTTAAATATAATTGTAGTGACCTATTTAAACAAATGCGGTGCGAAGGTATTCGCGGGTGATTTCAAGCGAATAAAGCGGTCGAGGCGTCGCACACGAACGTAAACGCTACCGCACGAGCATGCAACGCTATGAAGCTGATTCCACAAACTTAGCGATCAAGTGGGTGGCAACACAAAAATGAAAACAACGTTAATTAAGGGATGAGAAACTAGGGCAAGCTCTAATAATAACTATTCATTTAAATATTAAAACACAAAATAAAGATTGTGGAGGAGCAAGGAGGGGTAGAGAGGTATACCAAAGGGGAAGGAGGCAATGGCTGGACAGAGATTGCCAGAAATAAAGGAGGCTAGCCGTGGAAGAGTCACTGGGAGCAGGTGGTCGATCGGGCGGCTGTAGCGAGCACTGGAGCAGGGAAGAGTCGGCTGGAAGCGAGGAAATCGCCGGAGGAACTCTGAATCTGTCGGAGGAGGAGGGCGCCGGAGCTTGTTGGGGAGGGAAAATCACCGGAGGCCACTGGAGTCGCCGGGAAAGGGGCCGGAGAAGTCTTCTGGAGCTGTAGTAGCAGTCGACGGAGGTTTGGAGAAGACCTGGAGCCGGCGGCGTACGCGGGCGAACCGAAACAGCGTCTGGAGTTGCCGAACTACTAGGAGCCAGCCTGAGGAGGGATCGCCGGACCTTGGTGGAGCATCAGGGAGCGGCGACGCAGGCCGGCGAGCAGGAGATGGGCGGTGTCGAGCTTCGTCGGGAGGAGAAAGCGCAGGAGCAGGCGGCTGGAGAGAAAACCGAGAGAAATGTTCTCGATCAGTTCTATTTCCAAGCCGCCGTCTACAGTAAGGGGGGGGGGGTTGTTTTATAGAAGGGAATTAGGGTTAGGAGTTACGTGGGCTTTGGTGGTCATCTTTAGGGTGGGCTGATTTTTGACAACAAAAATAAAGGTTGTAAATGCATAGCTAATTAATATAAGCTTGCCCTAAATTAACCCACTCCTAATTAACAGACCTATGCATTTAGGGTCGCGTTGGCCGGTCACACCAACGCGCCGAACCAACATTGCGCGAACAACATGCGCGGTACCAAATTACATCAAAGCGCTTATACATGCACGACAAAGCAAAAAAAGTACAGGTACGATAAAAATACAATAAAGAGAGGCACCATAGGTTGCATCAATTCCCTCGGGGTTGAGAGAACTCGACCCCGACGAGAATGCAATGCAACCAATCACTATCAAGTCCACGATGGTGGTCAACGAGAAGCTGCGTAGATGTCCTGCTGGCGCCGTGGCTGCGATCCAAAACTTGCAAGTACCTCTCATCTCCAAACTCGCAATCCAGTAGCAAAATTTTATGCAAAACATTTAAATAAATAATAATTATTAGAGCTTGCAAGGGATAACATAGGCGGTGTGCGTAGCAAACAAGTGGCGGGAGGGAAATCGTGAAACAAATGGAAGCAAGCTGTGGAACCAGTAATACATGACGCAACATCCTCATGCGTAGCGGACACTCACGATCGTCCGCAAAACAAGGGCCGCCCGTCGCTTGGACGTCACCCGATAAAGTTTCACTCGAGTCACAACATTTGAAACAACTCTCAAATCTATTGATTATGATCTCCCACAAGAACCCATGGAAACGGGTGTCCCGATGAGGAGTATAAAACCTAGGGGTCATCTCAACTTTCCACGTACAACTCGACCCTAAAAACCCAAACCTCAAGCGGTCGTGGTGAGGTGCCCCAATGTGCTCGGCTGTCACCAAGGAACAACGACGCGGACTAAGTGCGTGCTCGTCAAATACGAAGTCAATAACAGGCGGCGCTTCCGAAGCACCCAAAATAGACGACTCACGAAAATCAGATGCCTCCCCCTGGGGCGAGGGTCCAGGCCGTCGCATAGCACAACATAGGAGAGGTGTAGTGGAGACTTCCAACGACGACGTAGATGCTAGTGAGGTCCTCCCAGGTGCTCTAGGAACAGGGCCACTCTTCTGGGGAAGAAGAATAATCTTGCGTCCATCATGATCAAAAGAATGGGAGTTCCTCACGCCATCATGCAGAACATGTCGATCATACTGCCACGGTCGTCCTAGAAGTATGTGGCAAACATCGATGGGGGCGACGTCACATAACACTGAATCACGATACACGTCCCCAATAGAGAACTCTACCTGACAACGATGAGTAATGGGTATAGTCAACGGACTACTGACCCCAGACAAATGGTACGACTGCTCCAAGGGGCGTGTCAAAAGTCCTAACTTCTCCACCATTCGCTGAGACACGTAATTTTCCATACTGCCGCTATCGATCATAATGGAACAAAAATGCTCTTGAATGCGGGCGGTAGTGCGAAAAATTTCCTTTCTTTGAGGAGCCTGTTCAGTGGTCTCGCAAGAGGTAACCAAACTAGAATGAAGAACACAAACGAGGTGCTCTGCTTGCTCGCCCTCGACCTCGATGACACAACCAGCCTCGGGCAGGGGCTCAGGCTGGGGGTCATTAAGGAAAACCCCATACTCGGGTTCACCCCCGGAGGTGGAATCAATCACAGCAACAAACTGGCGTCGCGGGCACTCGGAAGATTTGTGCCCGGGCTCCATACACTTGAAGCATCGAAAAACCCCAGTGTTGGGTCGGGCTCCCATGGGCTCCTTGCCTCGGGACGGGCCAGGGTGAGGAGTCGGGGCTCCAGTAATGGCAAGCGGTGGGGAATCAGTAGTGGTAGATGCGGGTGTAGTAGTGGTGGTGCTCGAAGTGGGTCTATCAGTAGACCTAGGTCCATCAGTAGACCTCTGACCAGATGTCCTCCTCTGGAGGGCCTCCACTCGACGTGCTCGGCTGGAGATCTCTCCAAGGTCCCGAAAATCATGAAGCTCTAACTGGTCTCGTATCGCGTATCGTAGCCCATTCAGATAGCGGGCCACAACCATGTGGCCTTCCTCATTCAGATCTAAGCGTGACTGGAGGACCAGGAATTCGTTGGTGTACTCGTCAATGGTTTGTTTATCTTGTCGTAGGTTATGATACCTACGGTACAATATCTGCAAGAAATCAGCGGGGACGTACCTCCTCTTGAGTTGAGTTTTGAACTCAACCCAGGTGGTGATAGGTGGTTGTCCCATCGTGTAGCGCATTCGCTCAACTTGCCCCCACCATGTGAGTGCGGGGCCCTTCAACTTCAGGGTAGCATACTCCACCTGCTGGTGGGCAGGTGTGCGCTTCCAGCTGAGGAATCGCTCAAGTCGCTCACACCAATCAAGACACACCTCAGGCTCTAGTGTGCCTTCAAAATCCCCAACGTCCAATTTAATACCGGCATCCCATCTAGGGGGATTCCTATTATCTTGATATGCTAGTTGAGGTTTCGGTGGTGGTGGTGTGGGAGGTCGTGCAGGAGGGGTAGGGGGCTGAGCAGCAAATCCCTCTAAATGATATTGGGCTTCCAAGTTATTAACCGTGGTACGCAGTCCTATCATAACTTGGTTTGTGTCCCTCATGGAGAGGGTAAGTGTAGTGATAACGGTCATAATTTCTTCCATTCGTTTTCCTATGTCTCCCACACTACCCTCTAGGTGCTCCACTCGTGAGTCCATAGGCAACTCGCAAACTTAGGAATTACGTGCAAGCAGGCGCTCGGCTATCCCACAATGGGAGTGAGATATCCCAGCAGCCACACCAAACTGATGTGAACTAAAATCGGGGAACTGTGGTTTTAAATATAATTGTAGTGACCTATTTAAACAAATGCGGTGCGAAGGTATTCGCGGGTGATTTCAAGCGAATAAAGCGGTCGAGGCGTCGCACACGAACGTAAACGCTACCGCACGAGCATGCAACGCTATGAAGCTGATTCCACAAACTTAGCGATCAAGTGGGTGGCAACACAAAAATGAAAACAACGTTAATTAAGGGATGAGAAACTAGGGCAAGCTCTAATAATAACTATTCATTTAAATATTAAAACACAAAATAAAGATTGTGGAGGAGCAAGGAGGGGTAGAGAGGTATACCAAAGGGGAAGGAGGCAATGGCTGGACAGAGATTGCCGGAAATAAAGGAGGCTAGCCGTGGAAGAGTCACTGGGAGCAGGTGGTCGATCGGGCGGCTGTAGCGAGCACTGGAGCAGGGAAGAGTCGGCTGGAAGCGAGGAAATCGCCGGAGGAACTCTGAATCTGTCGGAGGAGGAGGGCGCCGGAGCTTGTTGGGGAGGGAAAATCACCGGAGGCCACTGGAGTCGCCGGGAAAGGGGCCGGAGAAGTCTTCTGGAGCTGTAGTAGCAGTCGACGGAGGTTTGGAGAAGACCTGGAGCCGGCGGCGTACGCGGGCGAACCGGAACAGCGTCTGGAGTTGCCGAACTACTAGGAGCCAGCCTGAGGAGGGATCGCCGGACCTTGGTGGAGCATCAGGGAGCGGCGACGCAGGCCGGCGAGCAGGAGATGGGCGGTGTCGAGCTTCGTCGGGAGGAGAAAGCGCAGGAGCAGGCGGCTGGAGAGAAAACCGAGAGAAATGTTCTCGATCAGTTCTATTTCCAAGCCGCCGTCCGTCTACAGTAAGGGGGGGGGGGGTTTGTTTTATAGAAGGGAATTAGGGTTAGGAGTTACGTGGGCTTTGGTGGTCATCTTTAGGGTGGGCTGATTTTTGACAACAAAAATAAAGGTTGTAAATGCATAGCTAATTAATATAAGCTTGCCCTAAATTAACCCACTCCTAATTAACGGACCTATGCATTTAGGGTCGCGTTGGCCGGTCACACCAACGCGCCAAACCAACATTGCGCGAACAACATGCGCGGTACCAAATTACATCAAAGCGCTAATACATGCGCGACAAAGCAAAAAAAGTACAGGTACGATAAAAATACAATAAAGAGAGGCACCATAGGTTGCATCAGCGACCTCCACGAGCCGGTGGACCACGAGCAGAAAGAGCAAAAGGTTCCACAGGCTGCTGGAGGAGAGCCGTAGATAGATTCAAAGCATCTCGGGGAGGAGTAACTTTCAGAAGTATCG
Organism: Platanthera zijinensis; assembly: GCA_039513925.1. Lineage (NCBI taxonomy): Eukaryota > Viridiplantae > Streptophyta > Magnoliopsida > Asparagales > Orchidaceae > Platanthera > Platanthera zijinensis. Next base: position 71,281,291 of record CM077093.1, read on the forward strand.
AGCAAACGTCCGAGAGGGACATAGTAACCCCGAAAGATATGATCTGAGCTCGAACACTATGAAGATATGGTGGAACATGAGTCATCATCATTGCAATCCCAACTGCTTCTTTCTGCACACGTTGTGAAACCAAATCCGTGGTGGGAGTAAAGTTGCAGATGTTGGATGTCGGGTTCATGTCAGTTTGTGTTTGAAATATCGAATGTCGGATTGCGAGGGATATATCAGAGATATTTTACAATGTCGAATTTTAGCATTTAAATAAATTTACTCTTATATATACACAGTTTTTATAAATATGTACAATTGAATACAAAATGTATGTTTGTAAATTACATAATAAACATATATACACATATTGTATTTTTATAAAATACACATGAAAGAGTCGCCGACTGCAATAAACGAGATAAAGTTCACCAAATGAGAGCGAGATGAGAAATTAATCGATAGTAAACTTAGAGAGATGCACGAAATGAAACACAATAAAATATTCCTGCTTGGTCTCTTCAAAAGGGACAACCCAGTGCACAAAGCATCTCAGTGCAGCAAGGGTCCGGGGAAGGATCCCACAATAATGGTGAAATGTAAGCAAACCTTACCCTGCATTTTTGCAAGAGGCTGCTTCTAGGACTCGAACTTATGACCTCAAGGTCACACAGTAACATCTTAACCGGTTTTGGCCTCATCAAAAATGAAAACAATATTTTTAACACTCTCGACGATATATCGGTCACGAAATATCTCCTGATATATCGGGTTAAATGTATATATCGGGTGATATTTTCAAAAATGACATTTTTGCTTAAAATATCGATGTCGTGACATTTTATCCCCAAAACCTTTATGTCGGCTGACATGTCAGACATGTTGGCATACATCTACAACACTGGGCGGGAGACTAATGTTGTATCCATGTCTCCACAAGAGTTTTAGCTCGAGCAACAGAGGAAGTCAAGTCACCAGTAGCCCCAGGGTCAAGGGATTGAAGATCAATAAGTATGTCGAATAAGTGTTGTCCTTGCCACAGTAGATGGAGTGAAGATCCTCCCACATTGCTTGAGCCGTCTCGTGATACATGGACATCCGATACGGCTCGGTGTCCAGGGAATTGAGAATCCATGATTGGACACGCCCATCGTCACGGATCCACTCCTCAGTGGGTGCAGTGGCAGGAGGCCTTGTCAGGTGATGAAGGAGACCTTTAGTTTGCAGAACACGGCGAACTGAGTCCCATTCAACAAAATTCGGTTTCCCACGGAGAGAGATGATAGTGATCCATAGTTCATCACTAAGCTCAAGGGGAGCAACATTAGCACGTTTAGGAAGAGAGGAAGCAGTAGTCGAATCTGAAGCCTTGCAAACTAAATACCAAGCCCGACGACTAAGCGAACTACCCAAGCGGTTAACAAGAGACCGACAAGTCGCAACAGCCCGCGGGAAGCCACGACAGACCGAAAGAGCAAACAGAAACCTGTACGTAGCTAGAGACTGCAAGAACGAACAACAACCAGACCATGGCTAGAAAGCAAGAGTGAACATTAGCCAGACCGCAACTAGAGAGCACGGGCGAACCACAGCCAGACCGCGAAAAGCAGCAATAGACCGTGAACAGCAGCTAGACCGCGACTAGAGAGCAAGAGCGAAAAGCAGCCAGACCGCGAAAAGCAGCAACAAACCGCGACAACAAAAAAATACGGCAAGCAACAACCCGGGAAAGGCAGCACGAACCAAGGCGACTTCAAAGAACAAATCGGGCGAGCATATAAGGCAGACGGCCTCAGCGAGCAATGAGCAAGAACAGAGGCAGCGGCAAGGGGATCCGGATCCCCTGGAGTTCCTGCAGAAACTCCAGTGGGTGGAGTTCTTATTTTGCGGATTAATGAGATGGAATCAGAAAAAATGATGAACATGAAAGTTGTAGATATCCCCGAGACGAATAACTTTCATGTTGAACATTTTTTGATTTGAAGCCGTTTAGACCCCCGATTTGGGCCCCGAAAAAAATATTTCCGAAAAATCATTTAATATTTTTCGGACAGATTTTTTTTCGGGGCCCAAATCGGGGTCTAAACGACTTCAAATCAAAAAATGTTCAACATGAAAGTTATTCGTCTCGAGAATATCTACAACTTTCATGTTCACCATTTTTTCTGATTCCATTCCATTAATCCGCAAAAGTGAAACTCCACCCCCTGGAGTTCCCGCGGGAACTCCAGGGGATCCGGATCCGCGGCAAGGGGCTATCCGCAAACAAGAAAGAAAGGAGAACCAGAGAGAAGACCGCAGAGACGACTAGTGATCTGAGGGCAGCGAGTAGCGAATAGCAGACATGCGAGCAGAGATCATTGGCGGCCAGAGGGCAACGGACAACGAACAACGAACAAGCGGGTTGAGCAAGGAAAGAACAAAAAGATGCAGCACTGCCCGCAATGGACAAGCACAGACCGCAGCGGACAAAGACCAAAAAGACGCGCGGATAGAGCAGAACGCAACAGACCAAAAACAGACCGCAACGGTCAAAGAGAGAGCCCACATCAGTGGACAGAGAAAAGCAGCTTGCACAGAGTCAAGACATTGGGACCCAACAACAAAGGCTATAGAAACACGAGGAGAGCCAAAGTGGAGGGAGCAAGCTGCCTAGAACCCTGCGGACAGAGACAAAGCTATCCGACAAAGATAGGAGAGAAGGAGATCGGCGGAAAGGGTGCGGTTAGAAAAACGCAGACCGCCCAGATGGATCGGTTTGACGCTCTGATACCTTGTAGAAAGTGGAAAAATATAAACTTTATATATCCAAAAAATTTCTTTACACTTGGAGAGAATACACAAATATATAGGAAAAGAGAGAGAAGAAGAATCCCAAACTAAAGATGTGGGATAAATCTAAATCTAAGTGGGCTCCAACATGGGCCTAAATACATGACTTTTCCAACACATTTCAGCAACAGAGAAGGAATCTTAAAAACCATCTAACAAGTACTTAAAAAATTGAGGATTGAAAACTTTCTTAATTAGGCCAAATGCAATTGAAAAAATTACACAAAACTAAAACATGGAGTAGATAGAAGTAATTCTTGAAAGGGAAAATGTAATAGAAATGCTTTTGTGCAAACCTTCTAAATTAGCAAAACTTGTTGAAAACATGAATTGTGATATGATAGATACATGACTTTTCCAACACATTTCAGCAACAGAGAAGGAATCTTAAAAACCATCTAACAAGTACTTAAAAAATTGAGGATTGAAAACTTTCTTAATTAGGCCAAATGCAATTGAAAAAATTACACAAAACTAAAACATGGAGTAGATAGAAGTAATTCTTGAAAGGGAAAATGTAATAGAAATGCTTTTGTGCAAACCTTCTAAATTAGCAAAACTTGTTGAAAACATGAATTGTGATATGATAGATGATAACAAAAAAAAAGCCTCCAGAAGAAATTGAAAATATCAAATTTGTCGCATAACATACCTCATGTTCAACGAAAACCAAGACATTAATGTTTTTGAATGAACCAACAAAGAAGCCAACCACCAACATTCCTTATCAGTGCTATGCAATTTCCATGTCTGTATTTCTAAATAAAGCTTGGCCAAGCATCCACTGATAAATTGAAATTAGAACAAAGTAAGACTTTGAATGCATTTCACTGTTTTTGTGCAGTTATATTTGATCTCTGGAGAAAACGTATGGACCCGTTAGAATAGAAATATAAACTTTGATTGCTTATTTTTTTAAAGCAATAGAGAATGATATAATGGACTACTCAGACAGGTATATTTAATGGCTTATGAATTCACCAAAAGTAGTAAGGCTATAGATTTCTTCCCAAACTAACTCAACTTCAGCCATTAAGCCAATCAGCACACCGAATCATTTAGCAAAACATAGAAAATAGAGAAAATTCAACGGTTTATAGCAGAAGCAATGGCAACTGAATCAAAACCAAATTTTTGAAAAAAAAAGGAGCATTTAGCGGACAGTGCATTGAATTCGATAAGCAAGAAATCAAATCTTAGCATGTGTCTCAATGTCATAATAAACACTCAGATCTTCGAAGGGAGATGTCGTCGCAGAAGATGGAAGGTGTTGTCGCTGTTGAAATAGGAGATAACGAGCTTCATATGAAGGAATAGTGGTCTGGACGTTTAGATCTAAACCAAGCATGGATAGGTTCTAGAAAATAATAATAAAAGAAGAACCCTCACTGAGCTGGTCGCTTAACAACTGTGTTTTTCTTGACATTCGGTTGATCGGAATTAGTGAGAACCAGAAGTGAAACCAATTACCTATATTGGAAGGTCACCCAAGTTGTCTTTGGCTGGGATTAAGAAACAATGCCGGGCCATTGTTTCCAGTTGGGAAGGAGCAATGTCAGAAAATCGTCAGAAGTAGACACACAAGGGGGAGGAGAAGATGATCCGCAAGAGGAGAGGCAATGAACGCAAGAGGAGCGATGTTGACCTTTGATGGAGAAGATCAGCCGCAAAAGGATGAGGCAGAGAATTTTTGAAGGGATTCCTGTAGATCGATTATTTTGGGAAGAGTAGGAGTTGGGAGATTCGCGTGATTGCGGCTGCAGGAGTGAGGGATGTGTTCGAAATAAAGGTTGACCTAAGTGGGCGGCTGGATTGGAGACAGCGGAGGCTTACAACGGCGGGAAGAGGTGGAGAGTGACGAAATCGTGTGGTGGGGGTGGAGATCGATACGAGTTAGGGTTGTGAAAATACTGAGCCATAATTGACAACCTATATTTTTTATTGGAATTTTGTTTTCATGCTATTCACAGATCATACTATTTCTTATATATATATATATATATATATATATATATATATATATATATATATATATATATATATATATATATATATATACACACACACGAGTGACAGGCACGGGCCTCCGGCCCTATGATTGCGCGCCACAGTACCCGGCCGGCGACGGCGGGCTTCGCCCGCCCCTCTGACGACAGTACCCCCGGCGGGCTTCGCCCGCCCGCCCCTCTGACGACAGTACCCCCGACGTTGCCCCCCCGGCGTGACAGTACCCGGCATGCGGCTACGGGCTCCTCCCTCCCCGACGCCGTGACACCTTATATGTATTATATTTCTGTATTTTTAATATGTTTTATTCATTAATTAATATTTTTTGACATTTTTTAAAAAAAATAAAATAAACCGTCGGTCTTCTCCGCCGCCGCCGGCGGAGCCGCTAGCGGCCTGACCGGAGACCTCCGGCGGGTTTGCCAGGAGCCGGCGAACCTCCCAGCGGTATTCCGGTGGCGCTCTGGCGGGGCCACCGCCGGCGGTGGCCCTGACCATGAGGCCCAAACCGTACTATGGGGGGGAGCGGAATTTCCTGTCGGGTTTGAGAGAGAAGGGAGATTTTTTGGGTTTTTTTTTATTTGCAAACCTAATCCATTATTTGCAGCCTAAAGATCCAACGATTCTGGATCAAAACACTCAAATCCGACGGGCACCTATTTTCCCCCTATTTTCGAAATCACGCTATTGGCAGACCACCATATATCTTTTTAATATAATATTATATATATATATATATATATATATATATACACACACACGAGTGACAGGCACGGGCCTCTGGCCCGATGGCTGCGCGCCACAGTACCCGGCTGGCGACGGTAGGCTTCGCCCGCCCGCCGCTCTGATGACAATACCCCCGACGTCGCCCCCCCCGGCGTGACAGTACCCGGCCCGCGGCTGCGGACTCCTCCCGCCCCGACGCCGTGACCTTATATGTATTATATTTCTGTATTTTTAATGTTTTATTTATTAATTAATAATTTTTGATATTTTTTTAAAAAATAAAATAAACCGTCGGTCTTCTCCGCCGCTGCCGGCGGAGCCGCTGGCGGCCTGACCGGAGACCTCCGGCGGGTTCGCCGGGAGCCGGCGAACCTTCCAGCGGTATTCCGGTGGCGCTCCGGCGGGGCCACCGCCGGCGGTGGCCTTGACCATGAGGCCCAGACCGAACTATGGGGGGGGGAGCGGAATTTCCTGTCGGGTTTGAGAGAGAAGGGAGATTTTTTGGGTTTTTTTTTATTTGCAAACCTAATCCGTTATTTGCAGCCTAAAGATCCAACGATTCTGGATCAAAACACTCAAATCCGACGGGCACCTATTTTTCCCCTATTTTTGAACTCACGCTATTGGCAGACCACCATATATCTTTTTAATATAATATAGATAGATATAGATATATGTCTTTGCTATATTAAAAGGGAAAAAATGCATTTGGTTAATCATTAAAATGTCCAAAATACCTTTACATTTGAAAATTAAATACTCTTCTCTCCAATCTCTCTCCTGCCAATTTTTTAATAAATCTCCCCCCCCCCCCCCCCCCCCACACACACACACCTCTCTCAAGATCCCCTTTCTCTCTCTCTCTCAGCACAAATTTTTAACCGCCCATTTTTAAAATAAATTTTCTCTCCTCTCAGTCCACCCACTCTATCTCTCTCACAAATTTTTATTTAATAATTGATATAAATTTATGAGCGCGATTGCGTTTGTGAGCGGCGGGAGTGTCGTCGCGCAGGGGCAATGCCCATTGTCGTAGTACTGTCGCGGTTGGTCATAGGGGCGGAGTCCCGTGCCTGTCACTCGTGTGTGTAGTAACCTGTAATTATTTGTAACGGAAGGGCTATGCTTTTTAATTTTAATCTCTGTGATTTAACAAAAATACATTTTTTTTTACTTCCCATTGTGTGGCACTAACAGTACTCGGGCTATGCTTTTTTTTACTTCCCATTGTGTGGCACTAACAGTACTCGGGCTATGCTTTTTTTTACTTCCCATTGTGCGGCAACTAATGTTTGTGTGTATGTGTAGACACACACGTGCGTCCTTGTGTCTTTGTTCCTATGTTTCTATGCACATGACATTATTGGCATTGGCAATGAAAAATGCTGTTTGTTTGTTACAGGTGTGGATATTAGTATGAACACCCATCTGAAGACGGTAAAGCTGACCCTCAGGGGTAAAAATCCCGTCAGTCTTGATCACTTAAGTGTGAGGGGCAACAACATTCGCTACGTCATACTCCCTGACAGCTTGAATCTCGAGACATTGTTGGTGGAGGAGACACCCAGGGTCAAGCCCAAGAAGCCAACTGCGGGGCGAGCAATGGGCCGAGGTCGGGGCCGCGGCCGAGGTCGCGGTCGTGGCGGCCGAGGCCGTTGACTCTGAAGTTCTTGCTGTTTGAGTCTAGGCTGTCTCTGTTGTTTAGAATGGTATCATTGATCATAACATGGGAGAATGCCCATTGAGGTGCCCTTTTCAGTGTCTGATGTGCTTAGAAATGTTTGATCTTGTATGCTGTGAACTGCTTCACTGTTTTGGCGGGTTGCTGTACTGCTGCTTTCAGTTGGTTTCTATTGTTTCTATTTTTGTTTTTTCACTTCAAGTTGGTCATAATTCAAGGACAGTTTATTGCTTATACACATACATAGGACGCTGCTCGTAAAATGATAACCAAAACGATTGTCTTATGACAATTACGGCATCACCGGTTATTGTTTTTTTTTGGGCTCAAAACGGACGCCGGCAGTTTCCACCATTACTTCTGCCACAGTTCGTTTTAAAGCTACTCGAGGAGGAAACAAAATATAATCATGCTTCACCTGCGAGAGGGACGGGTGGCTTGATTGGGGAACACAAGGGCAAAACAGGAAATGTGTTATTTAAACCACTATTATGCAATGCAGAGCTATACAGAGTGATCCCAGGGGAAAAATTGGTTGGGAACCGGTGGGTTTGTTTGGTATCGCAAGCCTCTGAAAATCACCTCCCTTTTGATGTATCAAAGACGTACTAAGTTGACACATTAACATATCTATATGTTTTATTAGAATCTTCTCACATCCACATATCTATATGTAATGTATGATAATGAAGGAGAATAACAAATTAATTACGTGTCAAAAATTGAAGGGCTGAAAAGTAAATTCTCACTTACGTGCCCCCATTGATCCTCTGGCTTTGAATTTGGGCTCACATTTATGCTTATACTTGGGCTCCGTTACTTATTTTTAGCGGTCAAGCGGTTACGACCGCATGTACCGGACCTAAATAGGTCCGGTACATGCGGTCGTAACCGCTTGACCGCTGAAAATAAGTCCTCCCAAACGGAACCTTGGTCTCTGTTTGACACGGTGATGGTGGTTATAATTGCGGCGGTTGTGAACTGCTGTTCGTGAACACTTGACCTTATCTTAGGAATTTTGTCTACTTTATATTGAAATCTAATTTTCTTTTCTTGATAGAGGCAGAATTGTGGTCATGACAAACATTCTATGACTGATAATTTTGTCTAAACTCAAGGGGAACCTTAGTGACATGAGCAAGCTACAAATAATTCCCTAGTTTCAAATTGCAAAGAATCAACCAAGTACCATGTCAATAAATCAGGAATGCAAATATTATAATTACAATTGAAGATGAAAATACAATTGCATTATATGGTCACAATTGAACAAAACTAGTAAGTTTGAATTGATGTAAAATGAAACCTATTATCCATGAAGGGCAACAAGTTCATCGATCGCCTAATTGACACTGAGTACAATCACGTGCTTCAGGGCCCAGGGCCCAGGGCCCCATAGTTCATCGATCGCTTATATGATATTTCTTCAATATCCAACAAAAATAATCGAAAATTTAGGCAACAATTTGTACTGTAATATATTTAGGCTAAAACAATCATTCAGCCATCTCTTAGGCCCGTACGATTGAGCGGAATTGATCTCTTGAAATTGAAATTGAAGGTTGTTGCGGTCTAACTCGATGCTCCGGTCGGGCCGGATACTCTTGGACCGCCTTAGCTCGCGGAGCGGTCGAGCGCGCACACAGTCAGTTGAAAAATGGGGGATGGACACGGGACGTTTTAACGTGGAAAACCCTTCAACCGGGTGAAAAACCACGTGACCGGGTCGGTGCCGATCAAAATCCACTAGCTTGTTGGAGTTTACAATTTGACTGGGGAAATCGGGGCGACAGGCCGCTCCCGTTACAATCTTGAGGAGAGAGAGAGTATATGCGCTCGTCGGTGGGCAACAGACTGCCTCGCCAACGGGACTTGGATGGTGGAATGCGCGGGATGCTTCAGTTGCGTGCGCTCAGAGGCGACGCGTGTCCAGAGGTTGTCACTGCTTCCTTTGTGCGTCTTTCTCGGTCCTTGGAGTGTTTCCTTGGTAACTGAGCTCTGCTGGGGTGCAAATAGCCGATGATAGGTTCTGGTAGCTGTTGGCAGGAGCTGATAGCCACTGGGGGCCGCTGGAGGCCTCGGGCGGCGGCCGGTGGTTGGCGGCGAGAGGCGGCCGCTGGTGGTTGGCGACGAGGGGTGGCCGCCGGCGGAGAAGAACGGGAAAGCTCCCACCTGAGGAAGAAGAAGAAGAAGCGTAGGAGGAGAAAGTTAGGAAATGAGGAGCCCCTGGGGTCCTTTTATAGGCTCCAGGGGGAAGTTATGGCGGGCCCCACCACTAACATAGTGGGTTAGTGGGTGGTTTTGCCCCGATCGGACGGCCGGCGGGGCCTCCCCCTTGATCGGACGGCCGGGGGGCTTCCCATGATGGCGGGCCGTCATGACGGCGGCGGCAGCCGGGCGGCCGGCGAGGGAGGCCGGCGGCGGCCAAGATCACGGCCGGCCATGGCCACGGCCGGCCGTGGCCGGGGCGGCCATGGCCCCGGTCGGCCTTGGCCGGGGCGGCCATGGCCGGGGCGGCCATGGCCACGGCCGGCCATGGCCGGGCGGCCATGGCCCCGGTCGGCCATGGCCGGGGCGGCCATGGCCGGGCGACCATGGCTCCGGCCGGCCATGGCCGGGCGGCCATGGCCGGGGCGGCCATGGCCCCGGCCGGCCATGGCCGGGCGGCCATGGCCGGGGCGGCCATGGCCCCGGCCGGCCATGGCCGGGCGGCCATGGCCGGGGCGGCCATGGCCCCGGGCGGCCATGGCCGGGGCGGCCATGGCCGGGGCGGCCATGGCCCCGGCCGGCCATGGCCGGGGCGGCCATGGCCCCGGCCGGCCATGGCCCCGGCCGGCCATGGCCCCGGCCGGCCATGGTCGCGGTGGCCGTGGGAGGGCCGGCCGCCGGTGGTGGCTCGGCCTCTTGCCGGCGGCGGTTCCTATGGCGGCGGTTTCCCCATGAGGGGAGGGAGTGGGGATCCGCCCCCATTATCTCCATGAGAGATCATGGGGGGGTGGGGCCCACCCACGACTTTCCATAAAAAGGGGGAACCCATCAAAGGTTTAATTTCAATTTTGTCATTTGTTTGCACGTTTGACGTTGAAATTGTAATTTTAATGAATTCCGTGAAATTGATTTTGAATTAAAAACAATTCTTTCCAATTTATGTAAGAATTTAATAATTCCAATCGAGACGCGTTTTTCGCCTGAGCACGTGTTTTTCGCCTACGATCATATTTTGTCCCACGGACGCGCATTTTTCGCCCGGGCGCGCGTTTTTTGCTCGAGCGCTCATTTTTCTCCCGGGTGCGGGTTTTTTGCCCGAGCACCCTCTTTTTCGTGCGGACGCGCGTTTTTCTCTCAGGGGCGCGTTTTTTCTCCTGAGCACGCATTTTTCGACAGTACATGCATTTTTCGACAGTACATGCATTTTTCACGTTCGGGCAAAAAAATGACGTCTTGGAGAAAAATTCATGTCCGGGCGTAAAAAATCATGTTTGGGCGAGCCTCCGGACGGAAAATATGCGTCCAGACAAATAAACGCGTCTGGGCTTAGAAATCACGTCTGAACGAAAAAATGCGTCTTGGAGAAAGAAGCGCTTTCGGGCGAAAAAATCGCGCCCGTGCGAAAAATTCGCGCAAGGGCGAAAAAATCGTAACCGATCAAAAAAATTGCGTTTGTCTGAAAAAATCGCGCCCGACCGAAAAAATCTCTCCCGAGCAAAAAAATTTACGGCTTGGCGAAAAAATGACGTCTTGACGAAAAATTAATGTTCGGGCTAAAAATTGATCAATTCTATAATATTCACCAATACTATTTATTAGACGAACGTTAGAATTAGAATTAGTCACAAATATTCAATTCCACAATATTGATGAACATAAAAATCAAATATTAAATTTCAATTCCGTGCACTATAATGGCCATAGAGTTTATTAATTTTGTTATTCAAACAAAATAGTTTTATCAAAGATTTCACCCTTGCAGTCGGTTCTATCTCTGAAATTTTCTCATGGAGCTATCTGAAGCTTATCAATCAGCTAGCATACGGCTTTAAAGCATTTTCAAGTCTTTCCTGTACAGCTTATTAAATTTATTATTTAAATAAAATAATTATAAAAATTCATATATAAATTAATATTTATTACGCTAGTATTTTATTCCCCTCATCCAATTCAATGTGCTGCTGATCAATTTGTCAAAATCATTTGGAAAAGATTAAAAATTCAACAACTGTTTCTAAAAAAAAAGTAAAGTGAATCCAATATTTACTACAAGAAATGCAGACAGATTTAGTGTTTAAGAGAAAAAAATGATGATATTAATGTGAGAAAGAATATCAAGAGTGAGAAAGAATATCAACAGTGAGAAAGAATTAATATCAGTACTCAACTCATCAACACTACTAACAGAAAGATAAAAAAAACTATAGTAACTCGTAAGAATCCTCAAATGGAAATAAATGTGGGTAAGGAGAACTTTTGGCGCCTTGCAGACCGTTCATGATCCAATCGACTTTGCACCGCTTTGACAGAGGCCTTTTGAGCAGCGGAGGCCGCTCTATACGCCTCCTCAACCGCCTTGTTAGCTTGCTCTTCAATACGGGGAGCATGAAGCCATTCCATCCAAGCTTTTCTCGCACACTGTAATAGACAAATTTAATTATAATGTTGTGAGCGCAAAAGCAAGGACGAGCGTATCAATCAAAAAAAGATAATATCCATGCATACCTGCACAGCCCTATCGACATTGGAGTCTGCAAGAGGGAGATAGTTCTTCAAAGTTCCGGAATCCCATTCCCCGGACAATGCTTCCCCATCTTTTAAGGTGTACGATCCAAAACCGTGCCGCTTGCCTTTATGCCATGACCCCTCGTAACACTGGCCATTGGCAAAGTGGTACACTCCAAAACCATGGATCTGATCGTCAAAGTATTGGCCGCCATAGGTATGGCCACCTCTGATGAAAAACGAATTTAAATATTGTAAATTAATTTAGAATAAGTATGTTTCATTGAACAATAAAACCCAATATTAAACATACATAATTTCATGTAGGTGTGTATGTTGGCCGGTTTGAGAATAAATAATGAAAATTGAGTGAAATATATGAAAACAGCCAGGAGATTAAACAGGGGCAGGAGGATGCTCAGTTTTTTAATATTATTTAACAAGAAGAGATCAAGTTATAATTAATACAAACAAATAGTGTGAAAACAGAGCATATATGCAGGACACATTATTTTTTTCATAGTTCTTCATCAAACCTGAAGTGACCGCCTCCTAATCCGTGTTTGACGCCGCCCTGGAACTCTCCAGCAAAGCAGTGTCCATCCGAAAAGTGCAGCACTCCACGGCCATGGTATCGCCCCATTTTCCACTCTCCGGCATACCTATCCCCGCTGTCGAGCTTATTATGCACACCAAATCCATGCCGGAGACCCCACTTATACCGTCCTTCGTACATGCTGTCATTCTCCCATCTCTCGATCCCGTAGCCGTCATATTTTCCGTAGAGCCAATCGCCGGCGTAATTCCCCTGCTCTAAGAAGAATGTGCAAATTCCGCTTCCGCTGCACCGCCCTTCCAGGAATTCCCCTTGGTAGACATTTCCGCTACTGTATACTTCAACTCCTACCCTCACCACCGCATTTTCATCTTTAGGGTTCTCCACATCCCCTTCGTCATCGCCGGTGAACCACCTTCCAGTCAAGTTCCGTCCAAAGCGGAATCGGAAGAGAGCAAATCGAGTCCTTTTCAAAACGAGGAAGGCTCCGGCAACAATGTACGCAGAGGCGAGGGGGAGGTACCAGAGAGAAGACTGGTCTTGGAGCTTGCTGAAGGAGAGGATGGTGAATAGGATCAGCAGAATGGACATTGCTGCCGCCATACGATGGCCGGCGCTAAAAACTCCGGCAACTGCAGCGGACTGTGAGTGGACCTTGCTCTCCTCCATGTCGTCGGAATTGACTGGTGTAGTTCGGCGAGGTTGTGGGCGTAGTGTTGGCCACTGGAGTGAGGAGCTCCAGCGACTGATCAGCTTCGACGCCTCCATTTCCCTTCTGCAATCGCTTACAATGAGGGAGAGAGAGAGAGAAAGAGAGAGCAGATGATGAATGATGATGGCCGGATTTCGAACTGGCTACATTTTATATATGCTCGAGACGGACCGGTGAAGGCTCCGGGAATATCTCTGTCCCGCTCCCCAACAGATTTTAATCTGTTTTAAAAAAAGAGTCTTTTATTTGAATATCAAAATACTAAGGCTTCTAATTCAAATAATTAGTTATTCTAATGTAATCTATATATATATATTATATTATATTATTATCAAAGAAAATAAGTTTGAGGTGCTTTTTTGTATTCCCTGTCTGCCCCTCCACATGTTTACTTGTTTAGCACAGATAAAATAAGCACTACATTTCAAATTTGTTCAAATTGACTAAAGATAAACGATAAATTTGTAAAAAAAAAATAGTATTATCAATTATGAAATAATATCTCGACATTAAAATTAGAATAATTTTTATAAAACAATATAGTAATTAAAATAATTCAAAATTGGGAAACAAAAAAAAACAAAATAAAATTATTGCAGTTCGCTAGCTCGATTTTCCTCCGGTCAGGAGAATCGACTGCTTAGCTCCAAGTCGATCGGGCGTGCAAAGAGTAAAATGAAACCAAGCAATAACGACATGAGGTGTTTTTAAAGTGGAAAACCTGGAGAGGGTGGAAAACCCGAAAAAAGGATAAAAAACACGTGTCCGGATCTGTGCTGGGGCAATATTCACTATTTTCCATGAGGTTGCAAGTATTGAGTTTCTCAAAGGCTGACAGACCACATATCCGTTACAAATTTTGACTGAAGAGAAACAAAAAATAGCTAAGTCCACAAAGCCTTGATGTGTGCGTCCACATGAGCCTCTGCAATTGCACTTCTCCAAGTGCTTTCCTGTGCTGGCTGCTCTGTGCGCGAGAGTGCGGTGCGTGAGCGAACTACAATGGGAGAAGAGTGAATTCTGAGAAAATGAACGATCTAATTCTCACGTCTTTGCTCGGAAACCTCAAAACTCTATCTAGTCTCTCCAGTTACTTGTCCTCAAATGAAGACCTGAGGGTCTTTTTATAGCATTCTTGAAGGGGACGCATTAATAATTACACGTGGCTGATTTCTAAGTTGACGAATGACGTTGCTTCATTTCGGTCAACTAGATCACCAATTTTTGCGAACTTTCGACAACCTGGGCGACTCGGGCAGGTTGCTGGGCGACGACGACGGTGGTCGTCGGCTCGCGCGCATTCGTACATCATTCACACGCATTATGTAACATCCCATTTGCAACTAGACCCCTAAGATGGTTTTGTCATAGCTAGGTCATGAAAAAACCCTAGGAAGCTCAAAGAGACCATGTGAACTTAGGCATGAAGGTGAAGATCACCATGCTTTACAAATAACACTTTCCAATTACCTAACCCAGGGTTTGACTTTAGGGCCCTGCCTTGAATCTTTGACCCCACCATAACATATCTAGCCCTTTAGAAGGTTCATTGGATAACAAAGGACCCATTGGGGTCAACTCAAAAGGTCAAGTTGACAAAAAGTCAACCCTAACCTCAAAGTGGTCAAAGTACCCTAATTAAGGGTCAAAGTGACCTACAAGGTGTCAAAACAACCCTAACCAAGTCTCCCTAGACCTTAAGAGAGGCCAATGAGTCACCATGGACCCATTGGGGTAACCCAAAAGGTCAAGTTGACCAAAAGTCAACCCTAACCCTAAAGTGGTCAAAGTACCATAATTAAGGGTCAAGTGGCCTACAAGGTGTCAAACCAACCCTACTCAAGTCTCCCTAGACCTTAGGAGAGGCCAATGAGTCACTAAGGACCCATTGGGGTCAACACAAAAGGCCAAATTGACTAAAATCAACTCAACCTTAAAATATGTCAAACTAGTCTAAATGACCTAACCAAGCCCAAGCCATTTGGGCTAAGCCCAACTTGAATGGCCCATTAACTTTAGGGGCCTGATATTTACATGGAATGCCATTCATTTTCTGGTAATGATTACTAGGAGAGAGAAAGCTCATTTTCTCTTTAATGGAGGAGAGAGAAAGAGTGAGAAAAAGGGCCATTCATTGCCAAGGAAGGCCAAGGGGCCTCCTCTCTCCATCTCCAAAGGCTTGATTTATCTCCCCCATCAGTTCTGAGAAGATCAAGGGGTTTTCCAGGTCCTTTCAGTGGCTGGATTCAGTGAACCCACCATGGCCGAAATTCTCCCCTTATGGCCATTAATGGCATTAAAGCCATGACCATCCCTCTACCCTAATTACTCATTTTAAAAGCTTCCCTAGGACCCCAGACGTCATTTACACCCTTCCCCTGAAGAAATCGAAGGCCTTAGTAGTGTTATTGCAGAGCACCTGAGAGATTCAGGTCCGGCCATGGCGATTCGGCGATCGGCAATAAAACATCCCCTTCCCCCACACATGTCCACTTCTCCTCCTCTCCCCTTGTGCTAGTATCTAGATCAACTATAATGTGTAATTGGGTTCAATTTAGCCGATTACAAGCTTCATTTTACATGGATTTTTGGATTTGAGCTTCCTTGCGGGTTCACCGGAAATCGCCCCTTTGACGGTCGTGCCGCCTTCCGGCGATAGCCACCATCTCAACCGAGGTGGTGGACGGCCGGGGAGGGGTATGGATCGCTGGCAAATGGCCTTGGAATGGGGTCCAGGTCGGTTAAATCATGGCCAACGGCTGGAGGAAGAAGACAACACGTGAGCCGTTGGATCTGATATTATATAAATCATTTAATAGTGTATTTTTAACTCTTTACTGTGCACCCTTTTAAATCAAATAAATAATGCCCGTAGGGGCAGAACTATGCAAAGTGGCCAACATAAAATTTGTAGCCATTGAAGTCTACTTTATTTTAAAATTAATTTCAACCCAATTGGATTAATGGTCTGACCACAACACTCAAAATAGTGCAGTTTATACATTGGGCCAGTCAGAGACTAAATTGAGTGCCCCCACCAAACCACTTGTCCAAATCACTTGAGATTTGGACTGGGGGTCACTATTACGTATACCTTTAACATATATAAAAATGGAAATTTTTCAAAAACTATTTTTATAGTTTTTGTAAATATTTAATAAATCATGTATGATTTAATTAGGGGATCTATTGACCTCAAATACCTCCAAAATTTTAGTGGATGGTCCTCAGGGTCATTATATGTCAGTGGTAAAAATATCAATCCATTTGGGGTTGGTTTGAATAGGTATTGGTATGACCAAAGTTTGGTCTCTTAAGGGTAAATTAGGGCAAAAGGGTGATTGGGGCATGGAGGGGCCAATTCTCACCCAAAGGGGATGGAACTTTGGCCAGAGCCTCGAGGTCAGTTAAAACACCCTCACTTGGAGTTTAGGGTGGATTATGGTGGATTTGCCCTAGGAACTTAGTTCAAACCCTAAGGTTGAACTTTGTGAAGGACATATGGTGACATGTCTTTATATGGAATTGGAGTTTAGTCCACGTGATCTTAGGGTGGTGAATAGCCCTAGAAAGGAATTTGGTGATATTTAGACACATGCACACAACTTTAATCAATTGGAAATTATTTAGGTCTATACCTCTCTATGAAAAAATTGAAAGGTCATATGACCTTTGACCTTTATGAAATTTTGGCAGAAGAGTTATTATAGCAAAATGAGGCTCTGGAATTTATTATAAGATGTTTGGAAGACAGTAGCTCATACTTATAGTCATAACCTTCATGTTGCCCTTTTGATGATTTTGAAGTAATCATTGTTAAATTAACTTAGAATGTTATGAAACTCTGGCAATGTTGATTAAATATCATTTATATGCACTAGTCAGTAATTTGGAATGATTGGACATTATCTCAAAGTACTTCATGTGTTAAGTAAACTAGTGCACATTGTCTTGATGAATAGATAATAAATACTATATCTTATCGAAGAATTAAGTTTCTTGTCCAAAGAACCTTTTATGGCATATTAAAGCTTGGAAAATTATTACATTTTGTTTAGAAAAGATTACAAGTATGTTTTTTCACAAAGTGCCCTATTAGGGATTTATTTGAAGTATTTTTCTATATAGCTTACTGACCTTGGAATTGTATGAAACTTAATCAGTAATGTTTTATGATCATATTAAAGCTCTGGTAATTTTTGGATAATGTTTGGTGGTACTTCTCTCTTTACCTCTATTTATTGCAATTATCTTGAATTAATTAATAAGGGGCTAATACATTTATGAAAATTTGTGAAACATGGTATTCTCTAATATTTTGGCATCATATAGTGTTCATAATTTTTTCAGTGGCCATAAATTATGGAAATCTTGTACTTCCTGTTCAAAACCACCCATGGCCTAATTTTGGGGAAACATTAATAAATGCTAAATTAATTAGGAAAATTACAAGTTTCTGGATTTAGTATAAATATGTTATGATAGACCCCTAGTAATAATTCTAGGATATTTGGATGAATATTTGAAGGGGTCACCACTCATGCTTATCATACATTTTAGGTTGGTCTGCATATAGTAAAACTGCAGAATTATGATAGCATGTAGGATGGACATAGGGAGTTGGGATTAATAGTATACTAATTTGGTAAGGTGAAAATGAGTTCATCATTAGGATTCATGATGGGGAGGGTGCTCGGTTGACTAGTATTAAGTGGTGCTCGGGATCGACGAAAGATCGTCTTTCCTATGGTAGGAGAGAGTCAAAATACACTAGGGTTAGATTCAGTATAACATTAAATGAGATTGTACCCTGCGAAAGGGAGCTTTGGGCTTCAACACATCGTAGTTCCTAGTACCCTCGAGATCTCTTCACAGGGAATGCCCTGGGTAGTCCAAAGTTAACCTTAAACCATAAGATTAAAAGATTATAAAGCAATTAGTAAAACTAGGGCTTCACCTTCACTCACCCCGATGACTCGGGAGGTTAGCTTGGTTGGGTTATTCGAGCAGTAGGCTCGGTGGTTGTGGAAATGGACAAGTTAGCCCGGCGAGTCGAAGGCTTGGAAGGTTGTTGTGACGGACATGTTAGTCTAGAGAGCCGATGGCTCTGAAATTCATGGTTGCTTGTGCATAAAAGGTGGTGGGTCTTCGGTATTAGACTGTAAATCACACCAGCATCGATTACATTAACTCGGCAAGTGTGGTTCTCACTTAGCCAAGGAAAATACCGGTGGTTGGTTAACATAGTACGTGGTAACTTTAGTGTGTCCTTCAGAGGCGTACATAAGGGCTAGGCCTGGTAGTGTGGTTACCCACCTAGGAGTGGGGTAGCCCGACCCACTATCACCGTTGGCCACTATAGAGGCTCCTAGGAGTGAAGCTAGCTTCCTAACAGGGGGAACTAAAGGTCTGCACGCACAGAGTCGTGTGCGTGTGTTGCACTTCAATGAATCATGGCATAAAATATAACTATACACATACTTGCATACAACCTGACACTCCATCGTATAAACTAGTATGTGATAGTTTATACGATGAGAGCCTTGAAAAAGAATCCCTTAACTTATAAATTTATATGTGCATTCATATAAGTTAAAGTTACTTATTTCATAGTTTACTTTACATGTACTTACTGCTATACTTTACTTGTTTACATTACTGCTTCCTTGTTTTAGTTCTTTTGTACATATACCTGCTAGGGTAGTTTTCGCCTGCTTTTTCCACTTTGCTTTACTGTCCTCGGCTTTCATCCTCCCTGCATGGTGTCTAGGAGTCGTGGGGGTGAGGCGAGGATGATAGTGGCTTAGTATTTTGACTAACGGTCGGTGGACAACATCATTTTAGGGGATCGAGCAGCAGGAGCATCAGCACCGGCAGGACAAGGAGGAAGGACATTAGGAGCAGTTGTTACGTACTATCACTACTACACGGCAACGGGTCGAGGATGGATTTCAGTTTGCTTCTGCTTAGATGTTGTGAGTTGTGTGAGAGTGATCATTTATTTTAGACATGTACCGGGCTTAAGCCCATTTCTTTTCTACTCTCTTTCATACTGTGTACTTATTGTGGACTATTACTCTTATTTATATTGATAGTGACCTGTGGACTTATATTACTTACTACTTCTTTGGTGATCACTAATGCCGGCAGGATCTATGTTTTATAGTGACGACCACCCCGAGTGTTGGTGTCACTGCAAAACGGTGATTCTGGGCATAAGACCCGGTAGCGTACCAAAAAATTGGGGTCTTACACATTATGGGGCACATACTATGCCAATCTTTGCGCAATTATAAAATTATAATTCTAAACGTATGCGAAGAAACTAATTCTACACAAGATATGTGTGCTCGACAAGGAGCACTGCATGAGTCAACATGCAACTCCACAAATTAATATCTATACAAGCACAAAAAAGCTTGTGTAGAATCTGGAGGGGGCAAGTCTTGACGGCGATGTGACCTACTACGACAGATAAGGGCAAAACCTTTGATTGGTAGTAGTGAGAGCTTGCAGAGATGTAGTCTTACAGACACTGTGAAGGGCTAACATTCAAACCATTGGAGAACATGAGGGGGCAGGCTCAGGCGATGCCGCGACCTACTACGGTGGATGTGGGCGAAACTATTGATTGACGGTAGCGAGAGGTCGTAGGGACGAGGTCCGAGAGAGACGGTTAATGGCAGACCTTCAAACCACTAGAGAACGCGAGGGGGAAGGCCCTAGCGACACCGCAACCTACTACGATGAATATGGGAAAAAAACTTTGATCAACGATAGTGAGAGGTTTCAAGGACGTGGTCCTTGAGAGACGGTGACATTTTGACGCTTCGAACTGCTGACGAACATAAGGGGTCAGGTCGTGACAGCTCTGCGACTTACTATTGCGGATAAGCTCGAAGCCTTTGATCGGGGGTAATGAGAGGTCGCTGGGGCTGGGATCCCTGATAGGATGGTAAGGGATGATTCCAAGCATAGGCCTCAACCCACTATGGGGAGAAGGGCAAACCTTCGATCCACATCAGTGGGGAGTTTGCGAGGATCCGTCCCTAATCACGGTGATGAGGGGTGAATCATGGATTTGGCTTCGACCCATTGCGGGAAAGAAGGACGAACCTTCAATCGGCGGAGGTGGGGAGTCGTGAGGAGTCATCCTGCGACTAAAAGTATTTGAGTTCCTTAGAGCATAACGGGCCACCTCTCAGTTACAAGATTTGAGAGCAGAGAAATGAAAAATGGCTAAGTCCACGATGTTACACCGTTCCTGTCAAAAAGAATATAATAAAAGGTCCGACCGGAGCCCCACGCCATATTAACTGAACAGACAATAGGGTTATGAAATGAATCCAAACAACCAAATAACCTAATGCAGAGTTACATTCTAGCAAAAAAATTTAAATCACAATAACCCACCATCGGGAATGTCCACTATATTTATACCATATATAAAGAAATCCCCTTATGGTGTAACCCGGTAGACGAATAAACTTGGACTGTTCAATCATTTATAGGAGGATTACATCCATTAGATGAGGGAGGGAGTTCAAATATCAATTCTATGGAAAATATAACTAATTACTTTTAAAAAACCCCCCAATGGCAGAGAAAACAAACCCGCCTTGTCAAAGTTCACCTTCGCCGGGGTGGTGGGGAGGGGGATACCGCCGTCCTACCCATAACCTATCAATAGGATCATCAGACCCCGGCGAACCCGACAGAGGTTGTCTGGCAGCATTCCGACAATGCTCCAACTAGATATGGAGGGGTTCATCCATGGAAGTTTTGAGAGATGACCGACCAGAGGTAATGAGGAGAACGGAGTATGGATCGGACATGGATGTAGAGAGAGAGAGATCAGATTTGCCACCTAAGGACGTGTTACTGGAGGTGTTACCAGAGGAGGTTTTGCTGCTTGGAAGCTTGCCAGCCGAAGGAGTGGAGAGGGAGCTTGATTTCATCGGCCATGAGAGCAAAGAGACGGCTGAATCTGGTTTTGGAAGAGGAGAGAGTGAATAACAACCTAATCAATGTGGGGGGCAGGCGAATCCCGCTGAAAGACGTGTACAATCGCGCAGGGCATGGGGTTCCCCGTACTCTCGCCTGGCGACTTCCCACTCAAACCCACCACTATCCACCTCTTTCCCTGGCCTTCCTCCTAGTGCGTTATCGCCCATTAAATGAGAGGCTGACACCTGAGCAGATGGGGTTGAGCAGTCCCCCCAAGTTGTGTGTGTATGGGGGGGGCCTACAATATCTCCATGACACTCTTGGTGAGCTCCAGGAAATCTGTCTTCTGCATGAAGTTGATTGCATTGAATAGCTCACTAGGGTTGCCTCCTTGCTCTTGGTCCCCTACCATGGAACTTGATCAAGATTTTCTGTATAATCAACGGTACTTGCTCACCGCACAAAAAATGTTGAAATTAGAAAATAGTCCCAACGAGGTTCAGACCTAAGGGGGTAGCTTACACCTACTTCTCTAGAACTAGAACACCTGACTGGACACTAGGAACAAGAGAACAGACTCTAGGATGCATCACGAAGGTCCCACCACACACCTAGAGGATTTTAGAGTGAAAGTGAGGGTAAGATCTACCTTTACTCTAGATGGGGGGGGGGTGAATAGAATATATTAAAATAATTTTCCAGATAAATATTATTTGCAGTGGAAGACTTTATTTAAGTATAGGTGTAATGTGCTTACAGTAAATAAAACTAAGAGAGAAATAAACAAAATCACAGCACACAACAAAATAAAAACACAGCAATTCAGAAGACACAAGGATCTATAGTGGTTCCCCAATCAACCTGGGTACATCCACTCTTCTACCACCCTAGGTAGGAATCCACTGTAGGAATAGTTGATCAGGTGTCCTGGGCACCAATGAGATTTTTATAAGTTGCTCAAAAACCAAACCCAAATTTTTTGATCAGGTGTCTTGCCACCACTGAGTTTTGATCAGGTATCAAAAACCAACCACAAAACTTTTGAAGGAAGTTTTGAGTAACCCTTTTACAGAAGAGTAAAGAAAGAAAAATAAAAGAGTTTGTTGTTCTTCTCTGTCAATAGTCTAAGAGAAGACTAGTGGATGATGTTGTCAAAGCTCCCCCTGAGATCTGCAATTATTCAGGAAGAAGAGCTTTGCTTAGGGTGATAGGTCTTCAGTAGATTTAGATCTCCAGCAAGAGATGATTTCAACAGTTGCTGAAAAGTGATGTGTCTGGAGTCTTTGATGAAGAAGCCTTTGAACACTTGAATCAAGAAGATCTTGAAGGAGTAGAATAGAAGAAATCTTTTCTGTTTGATGATCTCCTTCACAGTATGATTCCTTGTGTTCTATATGAATTCTAACTCAGTAATCCTGTAGACTTGTGTCTCTTTTGAGTCTATTCCCAGAATTCTTTTTTGATATCTCTTGTTCTATCTTTCTTTAATTATTCTTTGGAGATATACACTATCTCTGTCTTTTAGATACCCGTTAACCAGTCATAAATAACTACCTTAAATGAACTTTGTCTCTGGAGGAAAGTCCTAAGAGACATTCCATTTTTTCTTCCTTGAAACTTGCTCCAGATTAGTTGAAACGGCTACAAAATCCTTTGAAATAAATGCTGATAATAAATGAGATTGAATACCATAACTGTCTGATTTTGAATTCCTGAAATCGTCGATCTCTCCAGAAATCGTCGATCTGAGCTCAACTATCGTCGAACTGAGCTCAGAGACTAGATCTAGACTTGAAACAGAAATCGTCGACCTGAGCTCAACTATCGTCGAACTGAGCTCAGAGACTTGGAATATAGATAGAGACAGAATCGTAGATCTGAGCTCGAAGATCATCGAACTGAGTTCGATGACTCGTTGAACTGAGCTCAGATATAGTCGAACTGAGTTCGACGTTTCGTCGACCTGAGCTCGACGAAAATTGTCCTAGTATTCAGCACTTGAATTCTGATCTTAGAAGGTCTTGGGGGAAGCTTCCAAACCTAAGTTCTAACCCTTAGACTCATTCTAATTGACCTTTAAGACTATACAATAAGGTCAAAACAATTTCCTAAGAACATAGTGATCCTTGCCCAAATTAGTAATTGGGTGTTCCAACAATCTCCCCCTATTTGGGTTAGGATTACTATTTACAAGACAAATAGGAAATAATAAGCATACAGACAGAATTCAAAAGCAAAAACAACAATGCAGAGAAAAGAAATGCAGCATTGCAGAAGCACAGACAGAATCACAGCAGACAGTCAGAATTTAGATATATTGTCAGCTTACACATTTACTTCTTTTCATTGCCCTTCTTGAATAAGATTTCTCTGTTAGGGTTGAGAGATTCCTTCTTGTATCTCATGTCATCAGCAGCACCTAGAGAGGTTTGAGATTTGGGCCTGAGAACCACAGTCTCTGGGTGCAACTTCATATAACTTTCTGGATCAAAGAATTTTCTGGATGAGTATCTTTCTAGTTCTCTCTTTCTTTGCTCAGATAAGGTTGAGATATTTGAAGTGTCTTTCCCTTGTTCTCTTGCCTTCTTAATCTGATCCAAGGCCGCTAGCTCTTTCATTCTTGCAGTCCAAGAAAGGGGATTATTTTCAGGGTCTTCAAAAGGGACCGGAGGTTCATATCTATTCATAGTATCATTAGAAGGAGGAGTTCTTGAAGCAACAATGTCTTTCAGCTTATAAGGGAAAGGACCAGAGGTTGAGTCAATGGGTCCTTGTCCTTCCCTTTTATATGGATGCTATCTTGATTGACCTTTGGAGTATACTCTATAATCTCTTTGACTTCCTCTGTGCTGACCTCTCCTTGATTGATAACCTCTTTGATAATATCCTCTTGGTTGAAATCTGTCTGAAGGTTGAGAAGAGCTTTGTTTTGCAGCAGATCCAAATTGAGAAGCAGAACCTCCACCTGTACCTGCATCTGGAGGAGGAGGAGGAGGATTAAAATGAGAAGATCCTTTATCATACTTAGCAATCTTCCTCTTTTTCTTCATAGCCTTGAGCTGGTTCTTTGAATATTGCATCCAGGGTTCTGAGATGGGGCAGTCATGCAGAATATAATAAGGAATATCATTGTCATCTTTCACCTTTTCTGGAGGTACTCTCATCAATGCCTTACTTCTATCTTTCCTCTTCCTTGCAATAGTTGTAGAGGAGTCATCAGAATCAGTGTTGAATTGGTCACTGTATGAACTCTGAGGATTGTCATATAATTCATCAATCCTTTTTAGGTATTCTTATTGTTGTTTTGATTGTTCAGCAGAGATAACAACAGCAGCAGTAGTAGCAATAGTGATAGAAGCAGCACTGACAGATACAATAACAGCAGCAGACTCATCAGCAGCAGAGACCATTGGAGCAACAGAAGTAGCAGATACAGACACTTTAGTAGTAGAAACAGAAACTAAAATAACATCATCAGAGACAACAGATTCTTCAATATGAACAGCAAGCTCATCAGCCTCTATCATCAGTAAGTCAGCAGCACTATAAGAACAGACTACATCAATAGCAGCAGCAACATCATTCATATCATTAATAGAAAGAATATTTTCCACAGCCTTAAGAGACTTGATATAAGCCGAAATCAGGCTGAGCTCACAGCTGGCAATAGGCACAATGGCCTTAGTAAGGTCCTCAGCTTCAGAAGCTGGAAGAGAACTGCCGTGAAGAGCATCAAAATCTGACAGCAGTGACTTAAAGTCAACTGCTCTGAAGGGAAGCACTGGAGCTAAAGCTGTAACTGAAATCTCTGGAAAGAAGTCTTCTGAGGCAGGAACTATCTCTTCTTCATGAGGCATCTCCCCCTGCCTAGATTCAGTATACACTGGATCAAGGCACCCTACAAAAGGGACTGCCTGAGGAGGAGAAAGAGAAGATAGCCTGGCAGATAGCTCCTGGATTGATTTCAGGAGTTGAGCCATGGAGGTCTCCAGCAGGACTGTTAGCCTGGGATCCAACATCCCATACAACCTATTTGCAAGGGCAGGAAGGTCTATGTAACGGCCTGGCCCATTTAGACTAAGCGCCGCCGGCCTACCAGCAGCCCAGGTTTAGAGCTCAGAGGCCCGCAAGCTTGTCTCGCCCCACGGCACCACTGGTATTAAGCCTAAACATCAAGGCCTACAGGCCTATTGCACCCCAACCCAATCTCCGCACCTGTTTATCAGCAGCAGTAGGTTGTTGCCATGGGGTCTCGAACCCGCAACCTTGATAAGAGAGTCTTATTACCACTCCTCATCACCAACTGATCTGCAATAAGACTCTCTTATCAAGGTTGCGGGTTCGAGACCCCGTGGCAACAACCTACTGCTGCTGATAAACAGGCGCGGAGATTGGGTTGGGGTGCAATGGGCCTGCAGGCCTTGATGTTTAGGCTTAATACCAGTGGTTTCGTGGGGCGAGACAAGCTTGCGGGCCTCTGAGCTCTAAACCTGGGCTGCTGGGAGGCCGGCGGCGCTTGGTCTAAATGGGCCGGTACGTTACAAAAAAGTGCACTTTTTTGTAACGTACCGGCCCATTTAGACCAAGCGCCGCCGGCCTCCCAGCAGCCCAGGTTTAGAGCTCAGAGGCCCGCAAGCTTGTCTCGCCCCACGGAACCACTGGTATTAAGCCTAAACATCAAGGCCTGCAGGCCCATTGCACCCCAATCCAATCTCCACGCCTGTTTATCAGCAGCAGTAGGTTGTTGCCACGGGGTCTCGAACCCGCAAAAGCACCCAACTAGAACTATAAATCTGGAGTCTAAATGGTGAACACAACTAGCACGAGGAGCAAACAGCCCAAGGAGGGGGCTCATAGGAGAATCTAAGCCCTAAAACTTAGCAAGATAATAAGAGAATAAGCATGGTTTCTACCCTAGGGCTAACCGGGAAACATTCCAAAATTCAAAAGAACAACAATGGCAAGGGCAAGAATACCACTTGCCTCGATTTCCGGCGAAGCTTGGTCGGCTTTCCCTCCTCTTTGTTCTGCACTAGAAGGAGAAGCACCTAACAAGCAAACCGTACATTAATGGCGGAAAATCACAAGAACCGGAAATCCAAGTCTCCTAAAACTCCACGAAAATCAAATATCTTACCGTCGAAATGAAGATCTGAGCGAGAGCAAGACAACGCCGCTTTCGGAATCAAAATCTGTCCACGAATAAGCCCAGAATCACCGTCCGAAGGGGAAGCAGGCCGGCGGTTTTCCTCCGTTTTCCGCGAACAGGAGGGGCGACGGTTTCGGTCTGGTCTCGGGAAGGAGGAAGGAGAAGTGGGTCCGCCCCTTATTAACAAGGCTTTTATAATAAAAGGACACGCCTATTCGGCCCTAACCACTGCCTAAACTGCCGGTTCACTTAATTTAAAAGGGTTTCTAATTTGTTTTTACTAATAACACACCCAAAACGACTCGAAAACCAAACCACCTCGGAATTCGACGAAATTCGCACCGTAGCTAAATATCCACGCTACGAACACAACGGCGAAGTCGAAATTAACTTTCGACGAACAGAACTCGAGTTATACCCAAATAAAGCCAAACACAAACATTCCCCCGAGAGGCCACACCGGGTCACCCAAAACAACTCGGCTTGCTAGGGAGATATTGCCAACAGGCTACAGAATAGGGCACTCAGTTCTAAGGAGTTAAACCACACTCCACAAATGGCACAAGCCACGGAAACGCGTCATCGTAGCGCCAAACGAGAATTAAATAATCATAGAAAAAAATCGGGGGCGTTACAATCACTCCCCCTAAAAGAAAGTTTCATCCCGAAACTTTACGCACAACACTTCTACTAAAGAAGGAAAGTAATAATCCAAACATTACAAGAAGAAAAACAAACCAAACTAATCAGGGAAACAGCTGAGGGTAAGCCTCCCTCATAGCCGACTCTAACTCCCAAGTCGCGCTCTCCAAATCCTGATTCCTCCAAAGAACTTTCACCATCAGAATAGACTTCTTTCGCAGCACCCGTTCCTGAGTATCCAAAATATAGACCAACACTTCAACAAAAGAGAGGTTGGGCTCCAACTGGGGCACAATGTCCAAGACTTGCCCACTGCTGCGCATGCACTTCCGCAATTGGCTAACGTGGAAAACATTATGAACACCTGGGAAGTTTGCTGGCAAATCCAACCTGTAAGCTGACACGCCAATTCGTTCCAAAATCTTAAACGGGCCCACATACCTCGGGTCCAATTTCAGATTCTTACCAAACCTTTTTACACCCACCATCGGGGAAACCTTAAGAAATACAAGGTCCCCCACAGAAAACTCCAAGGCAGACCTACGCCGATTGGCGTTCTTCTCGTACCTCTCCTGAGCTATACGAAGCTTTTCCCGAACAAGCTTCACTGTGACTTCCATTTCTTCGAGCGCATCAGGACCTAACAATGGCCTCTCACCAGCCTCAGCCCAAAACAATAGAGTTCTGCATCGCCTCCCATACAAGGCTTCGAACGGAGCCATCTGCAAGCTCTCATGATAACTATTATTGTAAGCAAATTCTATAAGTCGTAGCCGCTCATCCCACACTCCACCGTGGTCTAAAGTGTAGCATCGGATCATATCCTCAACTATCTGATTCACCCGCTCCGTCTGCCCATTAGTCTGTGGGTGGTACGCAGTAGAATACCTCAGATCCGTACCCAAACCCTCCTGCAGACTCTGCGAAAAACGAGAAGTAAACCGGGAGTCTCGATCAGAAATGATGCTAACCGGCACACCGTGGAATCGAATGACTTCATTCAAGTACAACTCTGCTATCTTCTTCATAGGGTAATCAATCTTATATGGCACGAAGTGAGCACACTTCGTCAATCTATCCACTATAACCCAAACAGAATCAAATCCCCTCGGGGATCGCGGTAAACCCGTGATGAAATCCATAGATATACTCTCCCACTTCCAAGTCAGGATCTCTAGCGGAGTCAACTTACCACCAGGCCTTCCATGATCGGCCTTCACCCGCTTGCAAGTATGGCACTCCGCAACAAATCGGGCTATATCTCCCTTCATGCCATACCACCAGGCAATTTGCTTTAAGTCACGATACATCTTCGTAGATCCTGGATGATAGGCAACGCTGGATCCATGAGCCTCTCTGCAAACCATACCCCGAATGTCCCCAACCGCGGGGATGCAAAATCTGCCACGGTACTTCAAAGTTCCCGCATCATCGATGGAATAATCCGGCAACTCTCCTCTCTCAGTCTTGGAGTACAAGTGAAGAAGATCCGGGTCGTCCTTCTGGTGAAGTCTGGTCAAAGAAATCCAAGACGGCTCTGCCACTGACAAACTACTCTGCAGGCCACCGCATTCCACTGATATATCCATAAGGAGGAACTCTTCTACTAAACGGTCGGAGGAGAGATTAAAGATTTTACCTGTCCTCCGACTCAGGGCGTCGGCTACCACATTGGCCTTGCCTGGATGATACTGGATCTCTACATCATAATCGGCCACATACTCTAGCCACCGACGCTGGCGCAGATTTAACTCCTTCTGCGTGAACACGTACTTCAGGCTCTTATGGTCGGTGAAGATCTTGCACTGAGCCCCATAAAGTAGGTGTCTCCACAGCTTCAACGCATAAATAACTACTGCAAACTCGAGGTCATGCGTAGGATAATTCTTCTCATGAGTCTTCAGTTGCCTTGACCCATAGGCAATCACCTTACCCACCTGCATTAATACGCATCCCAGACCCACATGCGAAGCATCCACGTATATATCGTAATCCATGCCCTCGGTAGGTAGGGTCAGGACAGGAGCAGTGCATAATCTCCTCTTTAATTCCAGGAAGGCTTCTTCGCACTTCTCGCTCCAAACAAAAGCCACGTTCTTCTGAGTCAGCTTAGTCAGAGGTGCAGCTAGGGTAGAGAAACCCTCCACAAACCTCCTGTAGTAGCCGGCTAACCTTAGGAAGCTCCTGATCTCTTTGGGCGTGCCCGGCCTACTCCAATCCATCACTACTGCGATCTTTTTCGGGTCAACCGAGATCCCATCCTCATTCACCATGTGGCCCAGAAACGAGACCTGAGACAACCAAAATTCGCACTTGCTTAACTTGGCGAATAACTTATGGTTCCTTAACTCCGATAGAACCAAGCGCAGATGCTGCTCATGCTCCTCAGCACTGCGAGAGTAAACCAACACATCATCGATGAAAACCACCACGAACTTATCTAGGAAATCCTTGAACACCCGGTTCATCATATCCATGAACACTGATGGAGCGTTGGTCAATGCAAACGACATCACTAAGAACTTAAAATGTCCGTGCCTTGATCTTAACGCAGTCCGTGGAATATCTGCATCACGGATCCTAAGCTGATGATAGCCTGAACGAAGGTCAATCTTGGAGAAGACCATGCTACCGCGCAACTGGTCAAATAAGTCATCGATCCTCGGCAGAGGGTACCTGTTCTTGATTATGACCTTGTTCAGCTCCCTATAGTTGATGCAAAGCCGCATTGACCCATCTTTCTTCTTCACAAATAGAACAGGAGCACCCCAAGGCGACGAACTCTGCCTGATAAACCCTTTCGCCAACAACTCATCTAACTGAACTCGCAACTCCTCTAGCTCTCGAGGGGCCATCCGGTACGGCGCCTTAGCAATAGGGCGCGTACCCGGCTCCAAATCGATCACAAACTCAACATCCCACTCGGAAGGAAGACCATGAAGGTCATCAGGAAAAACATCGGCGAAATCTCGCACAACTGGAATCTCCTCTAAGCGCGGTACACTAACAGCGGTCCCAACCACCGAGACCAAACAAGCAAAACAATTCGAAAGAAAAAACTTCTGAGCACATACCGCAGAGATGACATGAGAATCCTGGCTCAGATCCGCATACACACTTCCTGGCTGACCGTCGTCCCTGATGAAGTCTAAGCGCTTCCCTTTGCACTGAATGACTGCATTATACCTGGACAGCCAGTCCATGCCCAAAATAACATCGAAGTCCTCCAGATCAATCATCTTCAGGTCTGCCTTTGCAAGGAAGTCCCCCAACAAAACAGGGCAATCCAACATGCCCACATCTGACAACATAGATTCACCAGAGGGGAACTTAACACGAAAGATATCCCAAACTCGATCTAAAGTCAACCGATGTCGCTCTACAAAGGCTCTAGCCACGAACGAGTGGGTAGCGCCGGAGTCAAACAGAACACGCGCCCATCGGTTCTTCACCTTAAACTTCCCTATAGGAACATATATAACTAAGGAACTACCACAACAATACTACATTTTAGCAAGACAAGAACAAAAAATTCAGGCTGGAAGACAACTAACCTGAGATGACCAGAGTCAAAGCTTCAGCCTCCTCGGAAGAGATCACGTTCAGCTTTCCCTTTCCCTTGCCCACATGCTGAGGTGGAGGTAATGCCTGAAGGGGCACTGCTCGCAGGGCAGGCTGGACCTGAGGACACCTAGACTTGATGTGTCCCTTCTGCCCACACTGGAAACAGACCTTATCCTTGGACCAGCACTGGGCAGCATCATGCCCGGGTCGCTTGCAAACAGAATAGGAGACATCTCTCCTCGGAGTACCCTGAATCGCATGAACCTGCTCCTTCCTCTGAGCTGCTGCTCTCTTGAAACATCTCTCGACCGGGTGGCCTGACCGGCCACAGAAACTGCACACCACTTTGCTCTTCTTCCCAGGAACCACATCCGGTACCCGGGGTTTCTTTTCCTCCACAGACTTCCTCTTATCCTTTCTACTTTGCTGTCCTCTGCTCTTCGCGGTCTCAATAGCCTCCACCTTCAGAGCAGCCTCCACTACTCCTGCGTAATTTTCTGACCCATAAGCACTAGTCAACTGCTGCACCTCACTCCTCAAACCACCGAGAAATCGCTTAACTCGATCAGCCTCAACGCTGACCAATCCAGGGGCAAAACGGCTCAACTTGCTGAATTCAATCTCATACTCACCCACCGTGAGCTGCCTTTGCTTCAGATGGAGGAAGTCATTCATGAGGCGGTCACGCTCGATCGAG
This sequence comes from Platanthera zijinensis, assembly GCA_039513925.1. NCBI lineage: Eukaryota > Viridiplantae > Streptophyta > Magnoliopsida > Asparagales > Orchidaceae > Platanthera > Platanthera zijinensis. The sequence goes on from CM077093.1 coordinate 71,312,505, forward strand.
GGTAAGAACTTCCTCAATAGCATCTCCTTGAACACTTCCCAAGAGCATCCGGTTACCAAGCTCTCCTTCTCTCTCAGCCACCAACTCTTAGCCAAACCTTTAAGCTGATAGGCGGCTATCATCACCCTCTGATCGTCTGCAATCCCCGAATACGAGAACATCTCCTCCATAGAGATCATCCAGTCATCTATCACCATGAAGTCTTCCTTCCCGTCATAAGTGGGAGGGCTCAGCCTCTGAAACTGCGAGATGAAGGCCATCTCCGCTGGCACCACCACTGGAAGTCTTAAGGGTGCAGGAGGGGGAGGAACAGCAATCCCCCCTGCAAGGCCTTGCACTCCCTGAGTCTGACCCGCCATAACTGCTACCAAAGACTGGATCTGGGCTCGCACCTCCACCATCTGCCTGCTCAAGGAATCGCTACTCTGCCGCAAGCTTTCGATTACCGCATCATTCTGAGCTCTAGAATACTCACCCTCAGACAGGGGAGTTGATCTAGTCGAAGGACTTCTCGCCATCCTAAAGTCATAGCAACACTAGTTAGATCCTAGTACAACGGCTAGAATCAACTACTAGTACAGACCATACATATATAGATATGAACTTAAAGCTGCTAAACTTGCTCTGGGAGTTTACCTTTTACAAAACTTTATGTTATGTCCTAACCTAGGATGGTTAACCACCACCATACTAATTCTTGTGCCTAGATCGGGAATGCATGACTTTATATTATTTTTGACTCGAAAACTTATGTGTGTACATATATCATCCTGCCAGTCTTTAGCTTGGCACGTTGTGCTTATGCCATGTTATGCTATGCATGATTGTGCTATGCATTCTAAAAAAGTCCTAATGCATGTTATGAGCGGCGTACACATGAAAATGTTATGCATCCCATACTACATAACATTCGCATGCAACGAACAAGAAAATGTGCTAGTCGCAGCCATGTGGTGAGGTTATGCATCCCATACTACATAACCCTCACTTGTTGCCCCTATGGTGAATCCATATACGAACACATATTATGCATCCCATACTACATAATATGCCCCGTATACATCATGTTATGCTATGAGTGTAGTGTTCGTGCTTTTGCTAAGACGTGCTGATGACATATCGGTGTGTGAATGATATGATGCTGAACTACTAAAAGCAAACAAAGGAAGGTTGATAGTTTTACTTTCAAGACAACCTAAACACCTAGAGGGGTGGGGGGGGGTGGGGTGGGGTGAATAGGTTCTAATGCTTGTTAACACTTTTTGGCAGTTTCAATTACAGAATTAAAACACACAGCACAGCAGTCACAGAAATTTAACCATCACAGATTGCACACTGTTTTATAGTGGTTCCCCAAGGTCTGGGTACATCCACTTTCCCCCTTCACCTATCTAGCAGTATGCTAGATTCGGCCAAACTTCCTCTTTACTCAGATCCACAGATCCTACAGCTCAGAACCTGAAAAGGTTCCTACAACTCAGGCTCAACAGCCCTACCTCAGCCTTATCATAAAGCCTACAACTCAGAGAAGAACCTTCTCCTACACTCAGGCAAACAACCCTACCACTCAGAGATCAACTCTCCTACACTCAGCCTTTATAACACAGGCTTACAACTCAGATCTGTATTGACAGATCCTATAGAAATTAGAAAAGAAGTTTTTAATGTCTTGTCTTTATTGAGAGAGAAAAGAACAAGACAATTCTTGATCAGCTGATGAAATCAACTGAATCTGAGCTTTCTTCAAAGCTTCTTGAATCTGAACTTAGCTGAGTTGATTTCCAAATAGCTTCTTGAGAAACCAATGATGGCTTCCTTCTTCTTCTTCAAGAGGATGGATCTCTCTCTATCCAACACCTTTGATGATACTTCTGAATTCTTGAAAGAACTCTACTTAGACTGATCCTGAGATCGTCTTCTTAGATCTTCTTTAATGCCTTGCACTTTCTTGAAGAGAGGACTTGTCTCTTAACTGATGTGTTGATTAAGAATTAATTTCCTCTTGTATATCTTTTTTCTTCTTCTGAATCTATCTATTTATAGATTTACTTCATGGTAACTGGCTGATCCAGTTTCTAACTGACTTCTGACAAGTCTGACAGCTTCAGTTAACCTGTCATAACCCACAGCTGTCAAGTCCTTAAACAGATCCTGTGCCTTAGTCTTGGACAGCAAAGTGTTGAGACAGACTGTCAGAAAGTGTCGAGACCAACCGTCTATATGTGTCGACATAAGTGACTTTGGTGTCGACACAGCCTTTGATGATGTTGACTAGTTTGCCTTTAAGTCGACACTGCTTCTTCAGAACTTCATCTTGAGAATGAGTCGACACAGAGAATTTGTGTCGACTCAACACTTCATCTTTCTTCAGAAAATAACTTGGTCTTGACTTTGCAGTGTGTCAACACAAGTCCTGTGTGTCGACACATTTGTTGTTGATTCAGAACTCAGTATGTGTCGACTCTGCCTTCAGGTGTCGACATAGTTGAGGTCGACTATCTTTCTGTGAGTCGACACTGCTTCCCAGTGTCGACACAAATGTGGTCGACTATCTTTCTATGTGAGTCGAAACTGCTTCCCAGTGTCGACACAAATGTGGTCGACTATCTTTCTCTGTGTCGACACAGCTTCCTTCAAGTGTCGACACAATTATTCTGAAGTGTCGACCCAGTTTCTTCAGATGGCGACACATGGACTTAGAATAATTTCCTGTATTCTTTAATACTTCTTCACCTGCATATGTCAACTTAAAACAACATCAAATACACCTTGATGTATATCATTAAGCTAAGTTAGGCTTCTTCAAATCAGGTACACATTTTCCAATGTATCCAACAATCTCCCCCTATTTGGAGAAGTCATAACCCTTTTAGTTAATGATATACACCATTTATAACAAAAATAATATGATGATGTATGACATTACAGGAATATTTTATATAAAAAAAATATTAACAATTCATCACAGAGTGAACATGAATATATGATTCCAAATAAAATTTTGTTTATAACTTGATAATGTTTGATTACAGATGTTTACATTGAATGATCAAAACATTACAAAACATCTGAAAGAACTTAGAACTAAGACTGATCAGGCTCTCTTATAACAATTCCTTTGCCAGATTAGATTTGAGCCTTCACAGGAGCTTCAGCAACTTCAGTAGGCTTCTTGCCTTTTAGCTCAGCTTTCTTCTGAGCTTCTTCCTTTAGCCTTTGCCTTTCAAAGTAATGAAAGGGCTTTGGAAAGTACTTGCTCGGCTCCTGAGCATCTGGTGGCAGCCTTCCCAGCTTGGCTTTTCTCCTGAACTGTACTATGGCTTCCTGCCTAGCTTCATACTTTTGCCATTCCATTTCATTATACCACTTTCCTCTTTCATGTACTTTGTCCTTTACAGCCTTCTATGTAGTTAGTATAATATTTCTTGAAGTAGGACTCCACTGCTCAAAATCTGGCTTAAGTTTAGCCTGCTCTCTAAATCTTTTCTTGGATAGTAGAGCATCTTGCTGTTCTTTCAAGTTGACATCAGGCTTATCAACTTTTTCAATACAACCTTGGTAACCTCCTTTGGAGGACTATACATATCCTGAACTTGCTGATTAATCATATCAAAATCAGGAGGAGGGAAAATGACTTGGGCAATCTCAGGTTGATTGCCTTCAAGTAGACCTGTTTGAATTCCTGACTCAGCCACCATATCATCATCACACAAAGGTGGATATCCCAATGTGGCTCGAATACTATTTGTCACCCATTTGGTGTGCTCTGAGCCAGCATGAACTAACAACCTCTCCCCCTTTATGACTTCTCTGGTAATATGATCTCTTAGATCATCCTTCTGAAATTTGATCTGGCCATCTAGATAATTCACACCTTCTTTAAAATATGGTTTCAATTTTTGAAGTTTGGCAGATATTTCCTTCTGAGATGTAGTGATGGCAGATTGAACTGAAGCTATAGCCTCCTTTAGTTTTTGATCAAAAGCTTCCATCTCTTTTTCTCTTGCTTCAGTCACCCCTGCAGTAGCCTTTTTGAACTCTTCAAGAATTTCATGGTGAGATTCAGCGAAATTATCATTCATCCTCAGCTGATTCTCTAAAACATAACCTTGCTTCAAAGCAATATCATCCACTTTAGTGAGGATAGACTGCTGTTGTTTAGCCAAAAACACTACAACATTACCTCCCTTATGGAAGCAATCTGTCATCTCCTTCTTATTCATATTTACTTCAAATCTAATAGACTTAATATCTTGAGCAAAGTCAAATTGAAGGGATTTATTTCTCTCATCAACATACTTCTCCATTGCTAATCTCTGCTCATCCAACTTAACTTGCAAATCTACCATGAACTTGTTGTAGTTAAATTCAGATGGAGATTGGTGAGTTGATGTTTGGAGTGCCTGCTTATAACTTTGGCTCCTTCTCTTGAAGACTATGAGCTTTCTCTTCTTAGCCATTCTGGCTTCTTCAGTCTGAGAGTCTGATGAACTTTCTATTTGAACTCTTTCAGGTGGAGTAGGAGGAATATTAGTTTCAGTGACATGTTGCTCAGCCGTAACATTCACAGGCTCCCCCTCAACTACTTGCTCCTCCTCAACTCCTTGTTCCTTCTCAGCTTCTTGCTCTATCTCCATGTCTAGTGCCTTCTCATTATCTTGCTCCTCCTCTACTCTATCAGTAACAATTTCAACATTAGGAAATAACTCATCTAGAGTGTATTCCTTCTGAGCTTGAACAGATGTTGAATCATCTAGATCTGCAATATTCAAATCTTTTGATAAATCAATTTGTTCTTTCTCCTGCACTGATTCAGACATCTGCTCCCCCTGTACTTGTTTAGTATTTGGAATATCCTGGGCAAATGAATACACTTGCTCCCCCTGCACCTGTGCAGGAATAGAAATATTAGTAATGTCCTTGGCAGGAAAATACACTTGCTCTCCCTGTACCTGTACCTGGTCAGGAGTAGATACATTCTGGACAGGAGAGTGAGCATGCTCCCCCTACATCTGTGCAGGAATGGTTAATTTCTGAACTTGAGTAGACTCAGGCTGATCTTCAACCTGCTTTCTCACTTGCTCTTCTGGATACTGGGCAGTGCCTAGATCATGTGTAGGGGATCTCTCAAGGGTGTCCTGCCTGTTCTCATCAGGCACATCTTTAGACAGCACCCTATCCCACCTTGAAAATAATCTTATATCCATTTTCCTCATGTGATTAATCTTTGTCCTAGGCAGTTGTTGCATAACCTCAGGGATCACCCCAGTCAGGTATAAACTCACAATTCTAGCCAGATTTGGCTTCTTGATTCCTTCCTTGATCTTATCAAATACTACAGCTGACCAGTCAGTTGGAATTGTAAACACAATTCTGGTCATTAGGCTGAACATATAGGCTGAAATCCTATCATGTCCACCTGGTTTGCACAAAATTACCTTCCCAACTACTTCTGACAGAAACTTGCCCTGTTGATTCATGCCCTTCCTGTTGATAGCTGCTCCAATCTTTAGGGTTGGATCCAATCCACACCATTGGAGAGCATCCCTGGTCGTAGAGGCTGGAACCTCTTCTTCATTCTCAATGTTTGATAATTGAAGTGTTTTTCTTAAATTTCTTGGTGTTAGTTTCACCTTCGTCCCATGAACAATGGATTTTATCTTGAGACCAGCTGAATCCAATGATGCAGAGGTAAAGAATTCAATCACCTCCTTCTTCCAGATCTTTGATGGTTCAGAAACTAGAAATTCTAATCCAGATTCAGAAATTAGAGTGACAACCCTTTGAACATCTGTCGGGGCATCCGTAAAGGCATTGCGCACCAACTCATATCCTTCGTTGACGTTATCTGCAACCTTTGGCGCCATTGATCAGACGAGAAATCTTGAGAGAGAAGAGAGAGAGATTGTCGACACATGGTTTCAGTCTCCAAAACCTTGTAAGCGTGTCGACAGAATAAATTCTTGACCTATTTATACCTTCTAGGGAAAGAAGATCAAAAGTCGGGCAAAAACAGTCTATATGTGTCGACACAGATGGAGTGTGTCGACACAAACTTCTATTGTCTTGACAGCAAGTCTGTCTACTATGTGTTGACACCAATTGTGGATATGTCGACACCTGAGAGACATAGTAGAGCATAAGAAATTCTGTGTCGACTCTTAAGGTAAGTGTCGACACAAAATCTGTAAGTGTCGACACCACTATTCTGGTGAAGTCGACACTACATTCCTGGATGAGTCGACTATTTGATTCTTAAGTGTCGACACAAATTCTCTGTGTCGACACATATTCTCTGACTAGTCGACACGACTTCACTGAGTCGACACATTATCACTGAATGTGTCGACACTATTTTACTTAGCCAATTTCTGTTTTTGTCTATACCACTTGATAATCTAATATCACTTATAAGTTTGTTGATAAACTAATCAATGGTCAGCATGCCTAATTCAATTTTAAATTTATTGAATTTTGTTTCATCCAGTGGCTTAGTAAATATATCTGCTATTTGACAATCTATTTTAACAAATTCCAATGAGATGTCTTCTCTTTCTACATGCTCTCTAAGAAAATGGTATTTAATTTCTATATGCTTAGTTCTACTGTGAGAAATAGGATTATTAGCAATAGAAATAGCACTTTTAGAATCACACAATAAAAGTGTTCTACTTACTTGAATACCATAGACTTTCAACTGATGCTGTATCCACAATAGCTGTGCACAGCAGCTGCCAGCAGCAACATATTCTGACTCAGCTGTGGATATTGTCACACTGGTCTGCTTCTTACTACTCCATGAAATCAATCTTCCTCCCAAGAATTGACAAGTACCTGTTGTACTCTTTCTGTCCTCTCTACACCCTGCAAAGTCTGCATCTGAATAACCTGTTAGTAGAAAATCTCTATTCCTAGGGTACCAAAGGCCTAGATTAGGTGTGCCCTTAAGATATCTCAGAATCCTTTTGACTGCAGTATAATGAGATTCTTTAGGGCAGGCTTGGTACCTAGCACAGACACATGTAGCATACATAATATCTGGTCTACTAGTAGTGAGATATAGTAGAGAGCCAACTATTCCTCTATACAAAGATTCATCAACAGGTTTACCTGCATCATCTTTGCATATAGGCATACTTGTTCCCATAGGAGTTCTCATAGTGGAGGATGACTCCATACCATACTTCTTAATTAATTCTTTGGTGAACTTAGACTGGGATATGGACAGGCCATTATCAGTCTGTCTTACTTGGAGTCCTAAGAAGAACTTAAGTTCCCCCATACTGCTCATCTCAAACTTCCCTTGCATAAGTTTGGCAAACTTTTTACAAAGGTTGTTTTCAGTAGATCCAAAGATTATGTCATCAACATAGATCTGAACTAAGATGATCTTACCTTTGGATTCCCTAAGGAATAGAGTTTTGTCTATTTTTTCTCTTGAGAATTTATTCTCAATAAGGAAAGTAGACAGGGTTTCATACCAAGCCCTTGGGGCTTGCTTTAACCCATACAAAGCTTTCCTAAGCTTATAGACATAATCAGGTTTAAGAGGATCTACAAAACCTGATGGCTGCTCTACATAGACTTCCTCTTTTAAATCACCATTCAGGAATGCTGATTTCACATCCATCTGGTACACTCTGAAGTCTTGATAGGCTGCATAGGCAAGGAACATTCTGATTGCCTCCAGCCTTGCTACTGGGGCAAAGGTTTGATCAAAGTCAATCCCTTCTTCCTGCCTGTATCCTTTTGCAACCAATCTTGCTTTATTCTTCACTATTATTCCACTCTCATCCAATTTGTTCCTATAAATCCACTTTGTGCCAATTATGTTGTGGCCTATTGGTTTAGGAACAAGCTCCCAGACATTGCACCTTCTGAATTGATTCAGCTCCTCTTGCATAGCATCAATCCAGTGCTGGTCTTGGATGGCTTCTTCAAACTTCTTAGGCTCCATTTGAGACAGGAAACTTGAATGCAGGTCTGTGCTTTGATTTCTGCTTCTAGTCTGCACTCCCTATCTTGGATCACCTATAATCTGATCAGCTGGATGATCTCTTAAATGTCTTGTAGCTGGAGGAAGATTCCTTTCTGGTTGAACATCTCCAGCTCCTTCTTCATGTTGAACCTCTTGGTTTTCATCAGCTTCTATTGAGTCTTGTACTCCCCCTGGACAGTAGCCTTCATTTTCCAATGCTCCATCTTCCTTTGATGCTTCAGCAATGGAGAGCTTGTCCATTCTTTTGCTTATACCTATTGAATCATTTGATCTACAAGACAACTCACTGTTGATTAATCTTATTTCATCAAACACAACATGTACAGATTCTTCAACAACTTGAGTAGTCAAGTTATAGATTCTATAGGCCTTACTATTTATACTGTACCCAATAAATATCCCATCTTGGGATTTGGCAGCAAACTTAGTTAGGTATGACTTGCCATTGTTAAGTATATAGCATTTACAACCAAAGATCCTGAAGTAGGATAGATTTGGTTTTCTACCTTTCATAATCTCATAGGGAGTCTTTTTGTGGTTCTTGGTGATAGAAGCCCTATTGATCACATGACATGCAATGTTAACTTCCTCAGCCCAGAAATATTCTGGGAGAGAGGTGTCACTCAATAGAGTTCTGCCAGCTTCAATTAATGTTCTATTCTTTCTTTCAGCAATGCCATTTTGCTGTGGTGTTCTAGGTGAGGAGAACTCTTGGAAAATCCCAAAGTCTTCACATAATTTTGTCATGCTTTCAGATTGAAACTCAATACCATGGTCACTTCTGATTTTGACCACTGTACTATTCAGTTCATTCTGAATTTGCTTTACAAAACTAAGTAATACACTTGGGGTTTCTGATTTCTGTCTCAGAAAGAACACCCATGTAAATCTAGAATAGTCATCTACCACCACAAAAGTATATACTTTCCTACCTAGACTATGAACTGGCATAGGACCAAAAAGATCCATATGTAAGAGGTATAGGCACCTCACAGAATCCTTATTTTCAAGGTTTTGAAAGGAGGATTTTGTCTGCTTGCCCTTTTGACAAGCTGAGCATATTTCTTCCTTTATACACTTAACTTGAGGACCATTCCTCACTAACTCTTTGCTAAAGAGTTGGCCAATTGTCTTATAGTTAAGATGAGCCAATCTCTTGTGCCACTTGACACAATGAGAAGCATTATCATCAGCTACAAGACAGATGGAAGAAGCCTTGTTCTCACATACAAAATTAAGACAATAGACATTTCTCTTCCTATACCCAGTCAATATGATCTTTTGATCACTTGACCTTTTGATATGACATCCATCCTTAACAAATGAAATGTCATATCCTAAATCACTCAGCTGGCTTATGCTTATTAGATTGTGTTTCAAACCTTTTACATAAGCCACTTGGGTGATAGTAATTAGGTTAGTAGAAATGTTACCAAACCCTTTGATGATTCCTTTTTCAGATCCACCAAAGATCACTTTAGGTCCATCTTTGACAGATGTATACTCCTTCAGCAGCCCCTTTGTTCTAGTCATGTGCTTGGAACAACCACTGTCCAAGTACCATATAGGGGCATGGCCACTTGGACTTTCCTGCAACACAGATTTACTTACCCTTAGAACCTAAGTAAGTCTTGGGTCCTTGGTTCAGGTTAGCATTAACAAAGCTACCATTATCTCTTCTAACAGGTAGACTATTGTTCTTTCTAACACTTGTGTTATGCCAGCAGTCTAATGCAAAATGGCCTCTCTTGCCATAGCACCAACATTCAAACTTATTGTATCTAGATCTAGATACACCCTTGATAGAAGAATTTCTGTCCATTGCTGGTGCTGTAGCAGCTTCACCCATTGATTTCTTATAACCATTGGGTTTATGAACATGGATAGGCCTGTTGGCATTTACACCCTTGTTTATCAGAACATTAGTCTTAAAATGACCATGTATATCTTCATGATCATATTGGTTAGAAGGCACTTGCACCTTTCTAAACTTAATAGGGACTGAAAGGTTCAGTGGCTTGACAGGAGCTTTGCCTTTCCTCTTGAATTGGGCTGCCCTGGGGTTACCTTTGAATCCTAATCCTGCCTTACCCTTTTGAGTCACAAATTCATCTATCAAGGGTAAGACAGACTTTGGCTTAGAGTAACTAGCCACTAACTCCTTTTCTATTCTTAATCTGGCCTCCAGACTCTTCACTTGATCATTGGTATAATTGATTGTGCCCATCTGAATAATAGTTATATTCTTCAGTTTGGCAATTTCATTTAACTTCTGATCAATTACTTTTTCAAACTCAGTTGCAGCTACCTTTAGATCAGCAATTTCCTGAGCCTGAGATTTAACCAGGTTCTTGCTTTTCTTAAGGGCCTACAACAAGTCCCCATACTTATCTATCAATTGATAGACATCTCCTTCAGATTCAGATGCATCTACATCACTTGATGCAGATGTAGCTGATTCTGCACTTATACTACAAACAGATTTTATTGAAGGACATAGTACCTTACTAGGACCAGACTGATTCTGGCACATGTCTTCTTCTAATCTTGTCATCAGTCCCATGCACTGATGATCTTCTTGTTCATAGATGGAGTCTAGCAATTACATGAACTCCTCTTCTTCAGTAGCAGCATACAGTCCAATATATGCTTCAGCTTCAGATTTTGATTCTGAAGTTGATTGATCTGTTATGCTCTTTTCCTTCTTTGCAACAAAGGATTTTTCCTTCTTGCCCTTTTGATAAGTCTTCTTCTTGTCTGATGACTCCTTTCTCTTTCCTTGATGACTTTTTCTTCTGATAATAGTCATCAACTTGCTGTGATGAGGAGGGCCTAGACTTCCACTGCTTCTTCTTTAAGAATCTCTGGAATTGCCTTGTAAATGCAGTAAAATCTGCATCTGACTCACAGCTTTCTGAACCCTGATTATCTGAATTTTCAGAACTAACTTCTGCAACTTCCTTAGGAGGAGATGATGATATCCTCCTATTCTTTTTAGTGGATTCTGCCTTGAAGGCCACTGTCTTCTCTCTATGCTCTCCTTTTGAATTCTTTTCCTCCTCCTTCCTCACCATAAGTTGCATTTCATAGGATAGCAACTTTTCAAACAAGGTTGGAGGAGAAATCTCTGCCAGTTTAGCCACTTCTCTTATGACACAGATCTTTGTGTCCCAATCCTTTGTCAAGGATATTAAGAATTTGTCATTCAGTTCATAGGTACTGAAGACTCTTCCATAGGACTTTTACTCATTCACAATTCTATAGAATTTCTTATAGCATTCAGTTATGCTATCAGTTTTTCCTTGTCTAAAACTTTCATATTCCTGGTTGAGCATAGACTTCCTATCCTGTCTTACTTCTTCAGATCCCTCCATATAGACAATCAAGGTGTCCCACATTTCTTTGGAGGTCTTGCAGTGAATCAGATTCTGAAATGTAGAATCATCTATGACACTCACAATAATATTCTGAGCTCTCTTATCCATGGTTGCCAAAATGATTTCATCCTTGGTCATTTCAGAATAACTCTTTGGAGTTTGAATATTAGCATCAAGAACTGATACCTTCATTGGAATGAAGGGTCCTTCCTGAACTGTGATGTATATCCTTGGGTCAGATGCTTCCATGAACAATCTGACTCTTTCTTTCCAAATTCTAAAGATTTCCTTCCTGCAGATGGGTAACTTCATTGACCCTAACTCCTTGTGATTTTCTCCAGAATCCATCTTCTTGAATCTTGATTCTGCCTTTCAGATCTACCTCAGACTGTTAAGTCCTTTTTGAGGAACCTCCCTCTGATACCACTTGATAGTTTTACTTTCAAGACAACCTAAACACCTAGAGGGGGCGGGGGTGAATAGGTTCTAATGCTTGTTAACACTTTTTGGCAGAATTCAATTACAGAATTAAAACACACAGCACAGCAGTCACAGAAATTTAACCATCACAGATTGCACACTATTTTATAGTGGTTCCCCAAGGTCTAGGTACATCCACTTTCCCCCTTCACCTATCTAGCAGTATGCTAGATTCGGCCAAACTTCCTCTTTACTCAGATTCACAAATCCTACAGCTCAGAACCTGAAAAGGTTCCTACAACTCAGGCTCAACAGCCCTACCTCAGCCTTATCACAAAGCCTACAACTCAGAGAAGAACCTTCTCCTACACTCAGACAAACAACCCCACCACTCAGAGATCAACTCTCCTACACTCAGCCTTTATAACACAGGCTTACAACTCAGATCTGTATTAACAGATCCTACAGAAATTAGAAAAGAAGTTTTTAATGTCTTGCCTTTGTTGAGAGAGAAAAGAACAAGACAATTCTTGATCAGCTGATGAAATCAACTGAATCTGAGCTTTCTTCAAAGCTTCTTGAATCTGAACTTAGCTGAGTTGATTTCCAAACAGCTTCTTGAGAAACCAATGATGGCTTCCTTCTTCTTCTTCAAGAGGCTGGATCCCTCTCTATCCAACACCTTTGATGATACTTCTGAATTCTTGAAAGAACTCTACTTAGACTGATCCTGAGATCGTCTTCTTAGATCTTCTGATGAAGATCTTCTTTAATGCCTTGCACTTTCTTGAAGAGAGGACTTGTCTCTTAACTGATGTGTTGATTAAGAATTAATTTCCTCTTGTATATCTTTTTTCTTCTTCTGAATCTGTCTATTTATAGATCTACTTCATGGTAACCGGCTGATCCGGTTTCTAACTGACTTCTGATAAGTCTGACAGCTTCAGTTAACCTGTCATAACCCACAGTTGTCAAGTCCATAAACAGATCCTGTGCCTTAGTCTTGGACAGCAAAGTGTTGAGACAGACTGTCAGAAAGTGTCGAGACCAACTGTCTATATGTGTCGACATAAGTGACTTTGGTGTCGACACAGCCTTTGATGATGTCGACTAGTTTGCCTTTAAGTCGACACTGTTTCTTCAGAACTTCATCTTGAGAATGAGTCGACACAGAGAATTTGTGTCGACTCAACACTTCATCTTTCTTCAGAAAATATCTTGGTCTTGACTTTGCAGTGTGTCGACACAAGTCCTGTGTGTCGACACAGTTGTTGTTGATTCAGAACTCAGTATGTGTCGACTCTGCTTTCAGGTGTCGACATAGTTGAGGTCGACTATCTTTCTGTGAGTCGACACTGCTTCCCAGTGTCGACACAAATGTGGTCGACTATCTTTCTCTGTGAGTCGACACTGCTTCCCAGTGTCGACACAAATATGGTCGACTATCTTTCTTTGTGTCGACACAGCTTCCTTCAAGTGTCGATACAATTATTCTGAAGTGTCGACCCAGTTTCTTCAGATGGCGACACATGGACTTAGAATAATTTCCTGTATTCTTTAATACTTCTTCACCTGCACATGTCAACTTAAAACAACATCAAATACACCTTGATGTATATCATTAAGCTAAGTTAGGCTTCTTCAAATCAGGTACACATTTTCCAATGTACCCAACAAAGGTGGCCCGACTAACTTGTCAAGCAACCTCCCTCTGATACCAACTGTCACAACCCGCATTTTCCCCGAATTAAATAATTATCAGAGTATGAGAAAACGCGCGTCATGATGCCACGTCAAGCAGGGGATAACTGCTGACGCTCAGGCAAAACCAACTGCTACTCTTTATGAAAGAAAATCATGAGCTTAATGATTAGAAAATCAGTTATATTTTAGAGGCCGTATCCCTCGGCTCGGTGGATCACCTAGTCCACAATTAAAAACTATACTTATGTGCTGCGGAAAAATACTTTATTCAGGTTTAGCATCCTAAAGGGTGTATAAGAGTTCCAAGAGAACCACTCATACTATGTAAGACTCTACATTTAATTTATATTATATATAGGAAAACGGTCTTTATACGCTGCTTGGAAAATAGTGATTTACTTTTATAAAACATGCTGATCATGCGATGTACTTATAATAATAGTAGTTTTTTAAAAATAACTAGCAACCTAGCATAAATCCTCCTCAGAGCAAGTAGACAATTTCCAGAAAACGGTAGCGGCATAAGTGATATATCCAGTACAAAGGTAAAAACTACCAGTGGGCGCCAACAACCTGACATGAACCCACTGGCACATATGTATGTCTGTAAGAAAGTACAAAAAAACTACCTCACCAACAAGGCAAACGGATCTCCAAAATCCAAGAGACCACCAACACCACCACTGCAAACTAGCCACCCAACTGGCTACAGCTCAGAACCTGAGGCATTCCAAAAGAAAACAGAATACCTCAGAAAGCAAAACAAGGTAAAAACTGTATGAAGGAGTCAACCAAAGGGGAAAAGTAACTGAAAAACATGCCGTAGAAAGAGTCACAACTGTCCAAAATAGGACGACAAGAAATGCACTACGTGCGAGGAAACAACATCAACCAAGCTCAGGAACAATATCCTGCAGGGCCTACTAGGCTACCAAGAGCCCAAAGTGCTGCAATCTACTAAGGAAGAAACTTCTAACACCCTAAGCTGTGGGAGATGGTAGTAGCAAAACAACAGCATGGATCCGGGTTAGAGGCAAACTCAGTCCCCCAACCACCAATTTCCATGCCAACAAGCTCAGGGGTCTACATGATAAAGCACAAGGGACCTTCCACCCCCTTGCCCAGCCCGTACCTGGAGCAAGATAGAAGAATAAGGGTGGCCTTGGCTAGATTACACAACACCTCCCCCATGAAGAGCTTCAAACCACCACTACTATCCACATCCCACAATTCGGCCTTTAGGAAAGAAAACATGGCCGACAAGGAAACTACAAATATAATCAAGGAAACTCACTCGGGAACATAAATCGAGGAAAGAGAAACAATGTTGAAGTTACTCAACACGGCTCAGCGTTGGGTGGAATCCACTCAGTGCCTAACCAGACCTTGGCGTTGAGTGAGTTAGCCTCAATCAGCGCCAGAACAGCCATGGCGTTGAGTGAGGTCCACTCCCTTAACGCCTTCAGCAAAACCACAAAACCTAACAGCGGCGTGGAGTGAGTCTACCTCCCTCAACGCCAAAACAGCTTTGGCGTTGAGTGAGGTCAACTCACTCTACGCTAAAGTTCACTTCCGCAGGAGAACCCTAAGCCAACGCCAACAAGAAAAGGTCGGCGGGAATGCCGACTGATTCTCGCCGAATCGGCGGGAATGCAGGACGATTCTCACCGAATCGGCGAGAATGCAGGATGATTCTCGACGACCGGTGGGAATCCAGAATGATTCTCGCCGAATCGGCGGGAATCAAGGACTTTTTTGTAACGGCCCGACCCATTTAGACCAAGCGCCGCCGGCCTACCAGCAGCCTAGGTTTAGAGCTCAGAGGCCCACAAGCTTGTCTCTCCCTACGACACCACTGGTAGTAAGCCTAAACATCAAGGCCTGCAGGCCCATTGCACCCCAACCCAATCTCCGCGCCTGTTTATCAGCAGCAGTAGGTTGTTACCACGGGGTCTCGAACCCGCAACCTTGATAAGAGAGTCTTATTACCACTCCTCATCACCAACTGATCTGTCGTAGGGCGAGACAAGCTTGCGGGCCTCTGAGCTCTAAACCTGGGCTGCTGGTAGGCCGGCGGCGCTTGGTCTAAATGGGTCGGGCCGTTACAAAAAAAAAGTGCACTTTTTTGTAACGGCCCGACCCATTTAGACCAAGCGCCGCCGGCCTACCAGCAGCCAAGGTTTAGAGCTCAGAGGCCCGCAAGCTTGTCTCGCCCCACGGTACCACTGGTAGTAAGCCTAAACATCAAGGCCTGTAGGCCCATTGCACCCCAACCCAATCTCCGCGCCTGTTTATCAGCAACAGTAGGTTGTTGCCACGGGGTCTCGAACCCGCAACCTTGATAAGAGAGTCTTATTACCACTCCTCATCACCAACTGAGCTGCAGATCAGTTGGTGATGAGGAGTGGTAATAAGACTCTCTTATCAAGGTTGCGGGTTCGAGACCCCGTGGCAACAACCTACTGCTGCTGATAAACAGGCGCGGAGATTGGGTTGGGGTGCAATGGGCCTGCAGGCCTTGATTTTTAGGCTTAATACCAGTGGTGCCGTGGGGCGAGACAAGCTTGCGGGCCTCTGAGCTCTAGACCTGGGCTGCTGGTAGGCCGGCGGCGCTTGGTCTAAATGGGCCGGGCCGTTACAGTCTACTTGCTCAAGTGAAACTTGAGTAAAGGTAGAGGAGAGAGGGACAAAGATTGTTGGTGAAGGGGCTGCAGATATGGGAATAGAGGATGTGGAAAGGAGGATGGATGGTTGAGAGATGGGAATGGTGGAGATGGAAGTTATTGGAGTGGAAATGGATGGGATGAAGGATGGTTGTGCAAGAATGTCTTGGAGTAGTTATTGGTAGGAGGTAGAGGATGATGGAGGCTCAAGAGGCGAGGAATGGGAATCATCCATGTAGGAGTCATCCATTAGATTGAAAGATGGAATGGATTAGGCAATGCCAAGGGATGGATAATAATGTAGGGGATGGAAAAGATCTTCTGTTGTTGCTGGTGGTGGTGAAGGAGTTGATAGTGGAGATGAGATGGTGATGGGGGAGGAGGTTGAGATAGTGATAGTGGAAGAAGGAATGGAAGAAGAAACAATGGGTGGAGATGGTGGAGATGAGGAGGAGGCAGGCAGTTCTTCTAATGGGGAAGTTGCCTGTGGGGAAGTGACTTGAACAGTCCTGGTGCCTAAAGATGAGATTGCTGCAGGAGCTCTGCTTGGTTTTGCAATCTGCCTATCCCATTTACCAAATAGGGCACATGACAACCTCTTAGATGCATTAATGTGCATTTCACTAGACACAAGCAGCCGTGGGCATCTGTTATACAAGAACAGCCCTAGGATCCTCCCAAAGTTAACAAAATTTTTATTCACCTTTTTCTTGATTAAATCAAAGAAAATCTCTCCCCAATTGAGATGTTTCTTATCCACTAAAGCGGCCATCAAACAAAATTGATACCTAGAAATGGTATCATTAGCAGAATGCTTGGCTAAAAGCACTTTTCCAACAACATCAGCTATGAATCTATATTCCACTGACAGATTCTTCTTAAGCAACTTGTTAGGGTTTGCTGCAGAATGACCCATTCTATCAAGCATACTTGCAAACTCTTCTCTAGATAACTCAACTGAATCATCCCCAGAACTTAACTGAAAAACTTCTGTAAGGAGGGCAGGCGTTAGGGATACCTGAGTACTGGCTATAGTACCAACCACAGTATTCTGATCCAGATTATGAGCCGTGTACACCCATTCTTTGATCTCATCGGCAGCAAGTTTCATCCTTGTGGTCATAATATGCACCAACTGCTGTTCTTTGAATAAGTCGAGAATGTCTTTTAATATCTGGTCACCGCCGTCAAAGGAATCCATATCGATGTCGAATCCAGTATCGAATTTCATTGCGGCAAGAACTGCAACTGAAACGGCCATTGTTTACCTGCAAAAAAGAAACAAACACGACCAAGTGCAGAGAAGTTTGGAGGGAAAGAAAAGTTCTGCAGAGAGTATGAAAGTGCAAAAGGAAAACGAAGGCCGAAAAATTAATTTTATATTAGGGTTCGACGCCAGAAAGGAAAAATCGTTGAACTCCGTTCGACGATCTGGGCTTCTAAAGGAATCTGAAGAGTCTTCAACATCGTCGATCTCCGTTCGATGATATTGGAGAGCGTCGATCTCCGATCGACGATCTCTGACCAAAAGAAGATAGCCTAGCGCTATCTGAAAGCGCTGAACTCCGGTCGACGATTTTGGAAAATGTCGATCTCCGTTCAACGATCTTTGGGAGAATCGTCGAGCGCAGTTCAGAGACCAGAAACACCTTATAGACACTAGAAAAATCAAGTTTTTAACCTAGTCTTGATCAATTTTAGGGTTTTAAAATCTTGGATCTTATTTTAAGCTTCCTCCATCTAACATTCCTAACTGATTTAGGAAGAAGGTGTGTTTCTTTTCATCCAATGGTTTGGTGAAAATGTCTCTCCTTTGCAAATCAGTTGGGATATAATGAAGTTCAATTTTATTTTTCTCAACATTATCCCTTAAAAAGTGATGCATAATCTCTATATGTTTTGTCCTACTAATGAGGACTGGATTTTGTGCTATAGAAATAGCACTAGTGTTATCACAAAAGATTTTTGACCTTTCTAAGTTGTAACCATAGTCTAGGAGCTGGTTTTGAATCCACAAAATCTTTGAGCAACAACTACATGCTGCCATATATTCAGCTTCAGTAGTTGAAGTGGACACAGATGTTTGTTTCTTACAGAACCAGGAGACAAGTCTGTCACCAAGAAACTGGCAAGTTCCACTGGTGCTTTTCCTATCTACTCTATATCCAGCATAATCAGCATCTGAAAATCCAGTTAATTCAAATCCTGAGTCTTTTGGATACCAGAGACCTAGATTTGGACAACTTTTCACATACCTAAGAATCCTTTTTACTAATGTTAGGTGTGACTCTCTAGGGCTTACTTGGAATCTAGCACATATGTATGTAGCAAACATTATATCAGGTCTACTGATGCGTGGAATTACGGCAAGCGCACCGGTCGCACAAGTAATAAAGTTTGGGAATAAATCCCCGAGTGTCGGTCTCTTGAGGAACACAGTAAGGGATGAGTTAATGTCGAGGCGGACTTGAGATTGAAGTCCTCGGGTCGGATCTAAAAGGGGGGTTTAGATGGTTGCGGAAACAGAAAGTAAATGCTACAAACCACTCCTATGCAATGCCGCTATGCAAAGCTTCGCCAAGCGGGATGGAAACTACACGGGCCGCTATGCACCGAATTGCTTGGCGGATGGGCGAGTAGGCTAGCGGATGAGGTGGTGAGAATGGCGGAATGAGGGTCGTGAGCACCTCTTCGCAATGCACGCCACTAGCAATTGCTAGTGCGGCAAGGATGATGGCGGTGGATGGAATATGGCGCACCTCAAGCAATAATAATGAAATCACACAAATCACATAGACATGAAAAAGTGCGAGATCATTAACTACAATAAAATGTACTTCATCAATACAAAGAGTTAAGCTACGCTATCAAATACAAGAGGAAGAGGTGTGCGAATCGACCGAATCCGAAGCCTTGTTGAGGGTTCACGGTTGGAATCCCGGGTTGTCAATCCGAGTCCAAGATCGGTCCTCAACTGCGTCCGGGGTAGAGGAGGCTGTCACTCACTCCCAATGAACCCGTCTTCTTCGTTGAAATGACCCGTAGATTGCGGCACCAGCTCCTCCTAACTTGATGGAGAAAGCTAGGTCAAAACTCCGCTTGAAGCTTGAGGATGAAGGAGGAGGCCGAGAGGAAGCTCCGGCTATGATTTGGCGTTGAAAGCTTGCCCGGAGACCCTCCCTAAGGTGGAGAATGATGGAGGACGGCGGAAAAACGCGTCGGGGACGAAATACGGCGGAAAAATGTCGAGCTGGATCGATCTCTCGAATAGGGCGAAACCTGCGCTATTTATAGAAAACAGAATTTAAACAGCGCGCACGATCACTGGCGCACGACCAGTGGTCGTGCGCGATATAGTCAGTGATCGTGCGATATGGAGGCAGAAAAGTGGAAAAAGATATAATGACTGCGCACGACCGGCAGCGCACGAGCAGTGATCGTGCGCGGTATGGCTGGTGATCGTGCGATATGCCGGGACAGAACTTTCACAGGAGAGGTCATGACTGCGCACGACCGATGATCGTGCGCCAAAGAGGTCGATGGTCGTGCGTGGGTAAAAACGCACGACCATTGACTCCTTTGCCAAAAATGGGGAAAGTCCGATGCCGGATGCCCACACGATCCCAGAACCTGCAGGAAAACTGGACGGGATGTCGATCATGGCAGTCACAGACATAAATAATATGCAAGCAAAAAGGGAAATACACATACACACAGAAATAGGCTAAAAGAGTGCACAAGACGTGGAAAACCATAGCGAACCAAAAGGAATGCAAATGACGCAAAACGGTGTGCAAAGACAAGAAAATAAGCCTAAATGAGTCCGAAAATAGGTATATAAAGAGGACTCATCATCTACTAGCTGTAAGGTACAATAAAGAGCCAATCATTGTTTAATATGTTGTCTGATCAACAGGTTTCCCATGTTCATCAGCATCTAATACAACATTAGTAGGCATAGGTGTTTTCATACATGATGCTTCAGACATACCAAATTTCTTAACCAATTCCTTTGCATACTTGGTTTGAGAAATAAATATGCCATCATTATGCTGTTTGACTTGCAATCCTAGAAAGAAGGAAAGCTCACCCATGCTACTCATTTCAAATTTTGAATGCATTAGTTTAGAGAACTTTTTGCACAAATTTGAATCAGTAGATCCAAAGATAATATCATATACATAGATTTGTACTAGTAGGATATTGGCCTTATGGGTTCTAATAAAACGCGTTTGGTCTACTCTACCCTTATAAAATCATTTTCCGAAAGAAAGCATGCTAAGGTCTCATACCATGCTCTAGGAGCTTGCTTGAGACCATATAATGCTTTATGCAATTTAAAAACATGATCAGGATGAGTTGGAGAAATAAAACCTGGGGGTTGTCTAACATAGACTTCTTCCTTGATGTCTCCATTGAGAAATGCACTTTTTACATCCATCTGATAAACCTTGAATCCTTTGTGAGCTGCATAAGCTAGGAATATTCTTATGGCCTCTAACCTTGCAACTGGTGCAAAGGTCTGGTCATAGTCTATTCCTTCTTCTTGAGAGTATCCTTGTGCAACTAGCCTTGCCTTGTTCCTTACAATGATTCCTTGATCATCCAGCTTGTTTCTGAACACCCACTTTGTTCCAACAATGGAGTGATCCTTAGGCCTTGGCACTAGCTCCCAAACTTTGTTTCTTTCAAATTGATGTAATTCCTCTTGCATTACAATAATCCAGTGTGGATCTTGTTCTGCATCTTGTATGGATTGAGGTTCAATTTTAGATAGAAAGCAGGTGTGCATCAGGTTTTGGTTGACCTAATTTCTGGTTTGCACACCAACTAAGATGTCTCCAATCACTTAGGAGATTGGATGATCTCTTGTTGTTACTAAATCAACAGGGGGTGTTGATTGTTCACCAACCTGTGTTGTTGCTTCCTCTTGTGGAACAACAACTGGCTCTTCAAGATGATTTTCTCCAGGATGTTGAGCATCCTCTTCATCTTCACTTCCCTCATCCTTTTGTGTTGTATCTTTTTCTACAATATGTAACATGTCCAAATTTTCTGAAAGAGAGTGTACCTGCAAAGGTTCTATGGTAGAAGTATTCTTCTCCTTATAAAATATATTAGTTTCATCAAAAAATACATGTACAGATTCTTCAATTTTAAGAGAAGATTTGTTATACACCCTATAAGATTTACTGATCATGGAGTATCCCAGAAACACTCATTCATCAGCTTTAGCTTGAAATTTTGCTATATACTTCTTGTCATTATTGTGTATGTAACAAATGCAACCAAATTTTTTGAAATAATCTACTTTAGGTTTCTTCCCTTTGAGTAATTCATAGAGAGTCTTTCCCTTTAGTTTATGTATCAAACTTCTATTCAACACATAGTTTGAGGTGTTCACTGCCTCTGCCCAAAAGGATAGAGGAAGGTGAGCATCTGTCAACAATGTGGTGGCAGATTCAATAAGGGTTCTATTTTTCCTTTCAGCTACCCCATTTTGTTGAGGAGTTCTAGGAGCTGAGAAAGTGTGCCTGATCCCTTCACTCTGACAGAACTCTTGCATAAGAAGAGAATCAAACTCTGTCCCATGATCACTTCTGATCAGGGCAATGTGAGTATTGAAGTCAATCTGTATGTATGTGAGAAACTCTGTCAAATAATTAAAGTTATCAGACTTCTTCCTCAGAAAGAACACCCATATGAATCTAGAGAAGTCATCTACAATCACCAAAGTGTAAGATTTCCCTCCTAAGCTTTGTACTGTAATGGGTCCAAAAAGATCCATGTGTAACAGATACAAGATCCTAGGTGAATCACTCTTATTAAGTGACTTAAAACAATTTTTAGTTTGCTTGCCTAATTGATAAGCCCTAGAAAGTACTTCCTTCTTGTAGGGTCCAGAAGGTAGTCCTCTAACAAGGTTGTCCTTGGATAGCCTAGCAATAGTTCTAAGGTTTACATGCCCTAATCTCTTATGCCATAAATCATTTTGCTTGCAAACAGAATTGAATAAACAAATATCTATCTTAGTTGAAAGAAAATCTACAAGATAAATGTTACCTTTCCTTTTACCTGTTAACAAGTTGTGTTATCCTCTGATTTGATTTTGCATGAGGATTTGTTGAATGTCACCTGGTAGCCTTCATCACACAGTTGACTAATGCTGATTAGATTGTGCTTCAGTCCTTCCACATAAGCCACCTTCTTGAATGTGACTGAGCCAATCTGGACAGCACCATATCCTTTTGTTTGTCCAAAGTTTGAATCTCCAAATATTACCTTGGGTCCAAGTTTGGCTTTGAAGGATGTGAGATTCTCCTTGCTTCCTGTCATGTGCTTTGAGCACCCACTATCCAGATACCATTGTTGGTTCATTGCTGGATAGGTCTTCACCTGCACATAAACAACTTATATGTTTTTGACCCAGTTTACCTTGGGCCTAGGTTGATAATCTTTAAATTCTGAAATAAAAGACATCCCTGGCCGACTCTTATAACCTTCATGATGATATCTCCTAGGAGGTATTATCCATTCAATATAAGGGTTAAAGTTTTGGGATGTAGGACCTCTAGGATTGAAGTTTGATTTGTCTTTGAAATTTTTTTCAAAACTCTGAGCTCCGTTCGACGATCTCTGAGCTAAGTTCGACGATCTTGGGTCAGATCGTCGAGCTCTATTCGAAGATCGATTATGCCAGAGTTCAGAGTTCGGCGATCGTCGATCTGAGTTCGACGATTCAGCTTGAGATCACTGAGCTTTGTTCGACGATCGTCGAGCTCTGGTTGACATTTTCCGTTGAACTTTAGTTTTCTTAGGCAGATCAGAATTCTTCCTAGCCACCTCTACAACTCTCTTCCCTTTATCTGAGATAAACTTGATTGGAGTTGTTAACACTATAGGTTGGCTGGATGAAACACCCAAGCCTAGTGTACTATTAAGTCTTGAGTTAACTGTGCTTGTGATGTCCATCAGTTTGATGCTTATCCCATTGAGGGATTCTTCAAACTTTTTGGCCTCAGATAGTTCACTTTTCAGTGAGGCTATCTGCTCCCTACAGCATTCCAACTCCTCAGAGAGTTTGAGGTTATCTGATTTTAAGGTGCTAAGTTAAGATAATTGATTTCTGAGAGAAATAATCTCTTTCTCAGACTTTAGCAGGTCTAAACAGAGTGCCTTAAATTCAAATTTGAAGTCCTCTGAATTAAAATCAAATGAATCTATTACCTGGTCTTCTTCATCTTCATGTTTAGATTCAGATTCTGATTCATGTTCTGTATCAGAATTATGTTGGGAGGCATTGATAACCATCATGCAGAACTCCTTCTCTTCAGCATCATCTTCATCATCACTTGAGCTTGATGAAGCCTCTGACTCTTCTTCAGTTTCACTCATAGTTTCAGTTACAAATCCCTTCCTGGTATGTTTGTTTTTATTAGAGGAGGATTTGTCATTGTTGTTTCTCCTAGAGTCCTTGTCTTTTCTCCTATCTTTCCTGTCCTTCTTGTCCTTATTCTGATTTTCTGGACAATCAGGCACAATGTGGCCTGGTTTCCTGCATCCAAAACAAATAATTTCTTTATTATTGGATTTGTCATACCTTGGCTTCTCATGCCCTCTGGATGACCTCTTTCTGAAATCTTTCCTGGCCATCTTATAGAATCTTTTGGCCAGTAAGCTCATTAATTCTTCATTTCCTGTGACCTTGTCTTTAGGCTGATCTTCTGTAGCTTTGAATGTTATTATCTTTTACTTCTTGATTGCTGGAGAAGCAACCTTTTGTTCTTCCTCTCTATTCTTGATGAGCAGCTCATAAGACTTGAGCTTTCCCAACAAAGCTTCAGTAGTGATCTCAGTTAGGCTTCTGGCATCCTTGATTGGCCAGATCCTTGAGTCCCAAGTGCTGGGGAAGCACATTAGGATTTTGTCATTGAGTTCAGTTAGTGAAATCTCCTTGTCCAATATTCTTAACTCACTGACTATTAGGCTGAGCCTATTGTACATGTCAACAACTGACTCAGTTTCTCCCTTTTTGAAATTCTCATACTGAGTTATGAGATGAGATCTTCTGTCTTTCCTTTCATCAGCAGATCCTGATACAATTTCTGACAATTTATCCCATATTTCTTTTGCTGAATTACATTCAGCCACTTTCTGAAATATTTCATCAGACATAGTCTGAGCCAGAATATTCATTGCTTTGGCATCTACAACTTTCCACTTCTTAATTTCTGCATCTGTTCCTGAAGGAGGTGGAACAACACTTGTACTTGTAATTACTGGGGGTCTTAGACACACTGCCAAAACAGAATTGTAGATGTCCTCATCAATAGAATTCATATATAATTTTATCCTTGCCTTCCAAAGTGCAAACTTAGAAAGATTGCACATTGGAGGTCTGGTGCTAGCATAATCTTTGTTTTGTGCCATTATTTTGTATGAATATAAATATAATACAAATAATAACCCTCTATAGAAGATTGATCTTATCAGAGATCATTTGGTTCAGGTGTTAGCCTGTAGGAACAACCAATCTAATGAAGATTCAGTTGTTGAGTAACCAACCTCCCTCTGATACCAATTTAAAATGAGGGTAAGATCTACCTTTACTCTAGAGGGGGGGGGGGGTGAATAGAGTATATTAAAATAATTTTCCAGATAAAAATTATTTGCAGTGGAAGACTTAATTTAAGTATAGGTGTAATGTGCTTATAGTAAATAAAACTAAGAGAGCAATAAACAAAATCACAGCACACAACAAAGCAAAAACACAGCAATCCAGAAGACACAAGGATCTATAGTGGTTCCCCATTCAACCTGGGTACATCCACTCTTCTACCACCCTAGGTAGGAATCCACTGCAGGAATAGTTGATCAGGTGTCCTGGGCACCAATGAGCTTTTGATAAGGTGCTCAAAAACCAAACCCAGATTTTTTGATTAGGTGTCTTGCCACCATTGAGTTTTGATCAGGTCTCAAAAACCAATCACATAACTTTTGAAGGGAGTTTTGAGTAACCCTTTTACAACAGAGTAAAGAAAGAAAAAGAAAAGAGTTTGTTGTTCTTCTCTGTCAACAGTCTAAGAGAAGACTAGTGGATGATGTTGTCAAAGCTCCCCCTGAGATCTGCAATTGTTCAGGAAGAAGAGCTTTGCTTAGGGTGATAGGTCTTCAGTAGCTTTAGATCTCCAGCAAGAGATGATTTCAGCAGTTATTGAAAAGTGATGTGTCTGGAGTCTTTGATGAAGAAGCCTTTGAACACTTGAATCAAGAAGATCTTGAAGGAGTAGAATAGAAGAAATCTTTTCTGTTTGATGATCTCCTTCACAGTATGATTCCTTGTGTTCTGTATGAATTCTAACTCAGTAATCCTGTAGACTTGTGTCTCTTTTGAGTCTATTCCAAGAATTCTTTTTTGATATCTCTTGTTCTATCTTTCTCAAATTATTCTCTGGAGATATACACTATTTATGTCTTTTAGATAGCCGTTAACTAGTCATAAATAACTGCCTTAAATGAACTTTGTCTCTGGAGGAAAGTCCTAAGAGACATTCCATTTTGTCTTCCTTGAAACTTGCTCCAGATTAGTTGAAACGGCTACAGAATCCTTTGAAATAAATGCTGATAATAAATGAGATTGAATACCATAACTGTCTGATTTTGAATTCCTGAAATCGTCGATCTCTCCATAAATCGTCGATCTGAGCTCAACTATCGTCGAACTAAGCTCAAAGACTGGATCTAGACTTGAAACAAAAATCGTCGACCTGAGCTCAACTATCGTCGAACTGAGCTCAGAGACTTGGAATATAGCTAGAGACAAAATCGTCGATCTGAGCTCAAATATCATCGAACCGAGTTCGACGACTCGTTGAACTGAGCTCAGAGATAGTCGAACTGAGTTCGACATTTTGTCGACCTGAGCTCGATGAAAATTGTCCTAGTCTTCAGCACTTGAATTCTTATCTTAGAAGGTCTTGGGGGCAGCTTCCAAACCTAAGTTCTAACCCTTAGACTCATTCTAATTGACCTTTAAGACTATACAATAAGGTCAAAATAATTTCCTAAGAACATAGTGATCCTTGCCCAAATTAGTAATAGGGTGTTCCAACATAGAGCCTTCCCCTCCTAGGACAAAAGCTGAACTAGGCACCTTGGAGTGCACTTGAAGCCAACAAAAAATAGCCTGAGAAGGAAGACACCAAAAGAACTGGATCCCCTCCAAAGATTCCCATATGGTCTATTTATAGTTTTCCAAGTCCGGTCTGCTCATAGTTGGAATCACGCCTTTTGATTTTACTAAACGTACCCCAAGTTGGACTGTCAATAGCCAAACTCTGTTGTTTGGAGGGGCTATGGGCAAACCAAAACTTATTACCCCAAGGATAACCTTTCTAGGATGGATTGACCATGATGTCATACCCCCTGGAGTAGCGACTGCCTAGATGGGGATGACAACCGCCCACTTATTCCTAGCTGAGGGCAAAAGCTCGATAAAGCCAACACTCACTAGCGAGTGCCCAATGAAGCTGGCACTCACCTACCTCATACTTGCTACCTAGGGTGAGTGCGGACTAACTCCCCCACTCGCCTCACTCACATACCTACTTTTTTGGGCGAGTGCGGGCATATTTGCCCCACTCACCACTCACTGGGTCCTGCGTGTCCATTTACACCTTAGACTTCTCTTGTGAACCCACTCGACAAACATTGGATTGTACAATCCTACTTGATCCTCACATACCTGCAAACTTAATCACGTATTCGGTGTTTCCCCCCATGTGATTTCCTTCGAATTATATTCATTGCATGCATGCTGCTCTAAAAGCAAATATAACCTAAAGATCACATCAGACACTGATATCAGTAATATTGATGCTTCCAATTGAAACTCATGACTTCATATCCGCACCTTAACACAACAAACTCTATCAACACGTACCAAGCACCCATTAGGAAGCAACACATCCAATCTATCTTTTGATACAAAATAATGTACTCCAAACATAATGTGGAGTCCTTATACAGAACGGAGTGAGAAGCCCCTATATCAAACTATTCTCTCCCCGGATCGTCCAAAATTAGGATAAAGCCTAATACAAACACATTATATAAAGAATACACAAGACATCATGTATATAAAGTAGTAAAAGTTGTATACTAAATTGTAGCTGTTGCCACATCACTATGTTTGATGGCCTCTTGCTGGCTAAGATTATATACTCGAGGATGAGCTGGAGTATAATGGGATGCAGTTGACTCCACCACCTTCTCTTTTTCTACAAATGATGCACCAACCTTTTTATCTATCTTCTAAAGACCACAACGACACTCTCGGGCCATGTGTACTGGCTTGCCACAAGTATAACAAATAATTGGGCCTCACCCAACTGTAGCTCCAGAAATAAGAGAAGAAGGTGGCTTCGAAAACTGAGAATTCTTCCTTTACTTGTTATGCCCAGACATTCTAGTGCTCGGTACTTTGAACTGTTGCTTTTTCACCATCAAGTCCTTTTTTATGTTGGACCCGCTTCATATCCTGTTCCATATATCAGGCAGTATTCACTAAGGTCATAAAGCCCCGCATCATCGGACCAGATAGAGGTAGCTTCAGATCATTTAGTTGACCTTCATAAAACCTGTTAGTATTATGCTACTCGTCAGCAAACGTGGAGTCTATATATGGCCCAAGTCTGGTAAACTCATGCAAATTGCCATCTACCAAACTTTCACCCTGAGTAAACCTCTAAAACTGGTTCTCCATCGCAATTTGTTGCATAGAAAGTAGATACCTTGCCAGAAATAGCCTCAATAACTCCTCCATCGAGACCTCAGTCAGTTGCTTGCCCACAAACTGATACAACTCCAACTCATCCCACCAAAGCCTCACCTCTCCATCAAGCAAGAAAGTAGCTAAGGTGACTTTCTGTCCTTAGCTAATGTGTGGCAACACACATTCTACCTCTAGATACGTACCTATATCACCTTCCTATTTTGAAGGGCATGACCTGGATCTATCTCTCAGAGTTGTAGGGGATCTATGTTCCGATAAGGTCGAGCATGTCTTCTTTATACATTCATCATTATTCGAAGATTCAATTCTTTGTAAGGAATCAACGCTTGACTTTTATCCGAGCACTATTCCTCCCCCCTCTTGTGCATTCTACTACATTTATTTCTGGCGACATTGTTGATGATGCGCTGCAGGATGAAGCATGTGATCAAGATGTTGTGCCTATCCCTATGGAGAGGGACAAACTTCAAAGTGAAGAGGATTTTTCATCAACACCGGTGGAGGAAGTCCAAATCATGGGAGGCCACTATCGATCCTACTGAGTCTTGTAGTATTGTCGACGATGCCGACAATATTTTGCTGCCACAACCTCATGGGAGTGAGACCGGGACCACTCCCCTGCTTGATGAGTATTTTAGTTTTTCTTCTCATTTACTACTTGATCGCCCTTCTTTATCTGAGCTTGTGTAGGTTGAGCTTTCACAAGTAACCCAGGAGGACTTGGACCTTCTCCCTATTGATGGCCCCTTGCTAGGCAAGGATCTTTTTGGTGAGATGAGTGAGGATTCCTCCTCCTCTTTTGAATTCATCTTCCATCTACCTACGCGTTGTAGGTATTATTATTCAGGTAGATGGGTAACTATTCTGTTGTCGTATCGGTACTAGTTACCGAAACAGGTAACGGAACAGTTACCTGTTCACCCCTGTACTATTAAAAACTTGAATAATTCATGATTTGGAGGACAATAACCCCAATAATTATCTAATGTTTCCCTATGAATTATTTTAATTTGTTTGTTTTTCTGTTACTTTTGCGGAGCTCACCCCTGTAGGGTTTTCTATTTGTGAAGGCGGTGGTTGTAATTCTTCGTATGGTGGCCTTGCCATGATATTAACGCAATCTTCTGGTATGTTTTTTTTCTAAGCATTGAGTAATCTCTTCCATAGCCTCTATTTAAATAGTTATTGCTTTATCATTTGTAGGACTGCTTAGTTTAAGTCTGGGGGAGAGCTATTTTCTGTTACTCACTCACATGCACAATTTTATAGCATGCTGTAAGTACTTCCTTTTTTATTTTGGTTAGTTTTGTTTCATTTTCACCGCACACCACATCACCCACTTAAGCACGTGCTTAGCCATTTGTTCGTCTCCTGCTGAATCAATCTCTTTCGAGAGATTTGGAAATTCACTCTGCTGGTATAGGATTTAGATATAGAGTAAAATGTTGACTCGTGCAGTGCTCCTAGTCGAATACTTGTGTCTTGCGTATGAATTTGTGTAGAGTCAACTTTTTCGTATGCAATTAGTTTTATTTTTTTCTAACTACGTAGACACGGTTTATTTTAGTCGTAATCATTGAATACAGTGCAATCCAAAAATAGTGTAAGTAAAGTGTGTAGACGGTCGTTAGTCTCGTATTACTTGAGTCCCGAGGAAGGATGATCTTTCTTGGTGGCTAAGAACTTACCCCAAGCTATTCTCGAAGAATGGGTATATAGTTAATTCAATTGCATGAGTATGATGTAGTCCATCATTTTTGGCCCAGTTGAGCTCGTGTACTCGCTCCTATCTTATTATCTTCGCTAGCCATGTTGCGCCTACCCATTCTTTAATTCAGCTCCACTATTATCTCTCCAAAGAAAAATAGCCAATCCTAGTCACACACCTAAATTTAAGCTTTAGTGTATTCCATTTTTATGTTTGGGGTATTGATGTGGTGATTATTTTGTGGATATGTGGATGTGTCTTATTGAAAATGTGATGAAAAAAATTGTTGTGAAAAATAATTAATAAGAATGAAAATTTTGAAAAAAAAGTGAAAAGAAAAAAATAAGAAAAAGAAGAAAACGTTTAATTGATAATCTTTGTATGAAAGTTTTTGTTGGAGAGTAAGCGGTGCACACACCCATGTTGTAAAGTCTAATTCTGGGCATGTAGTGCACCTGCGTGTTATCATTGTTTATGCGAGGATAGTTTTGTGTTAACATTAGCTCAATTGGGTTAGGTGTGTAAGCCACCATGTTTTTCTTTGTATTCCCCACCTAAACCTAAACCCCATCTTAAACCTAAATCCCCACTAATCCGCACGTTGAACCAAACCAATGCCATGGAGAGAGTGCAAATAGTTGAGCTTATG
Organism: Platanthera zijinensis; assembly: GCA_039513925.1. Classification (NCBI taxonomy): domain Eukaryota; kingdom Viridiplantae; phylum Streptophyta; class Magnoliopsida; order Asparagales; family Orchidaceae; genus Platanthera; species Platanthera zijinensis. The sequence goes on from CM077093.1 coordinate 71,342,819, forward strand.
GTCACCGACATTGATTTCTTTGGAGGTTTTCCCGAGCCCTGATTTTTGTCAATGCTCACCTAAACGACGTGTCTGCTTTTTCGCTGTGTGACCGGAGGATTATTTGCGATTCTAATTACCTTTAAAAATACTATGTCGATATGTAATTTAAAAATTCATAAGCTAGTTCGCACAATTAAAAGTTCATTCTACTAGAATTTTACGCGTGCGAGTGTTGGATCCCTAGTTGGATTTGGGCTAGGTTCACTAACTTAGGCTGAGTCATACCCTACTTTGTATAGCCAGGGTCATGGTTATTTGCTTTAGAGTTTAGGCTGAGCCCTGAGTAGTGCTACCTCCTTGGACAAGTCAGCTGTGGACTTCAGAGACCTAGACTTAGCAGTTTTCAAAAGATAGTGATCAGTTCAAAATTATTCGAACTCAGCTTGACGACCGTCGATCTCAGATCAACGAACTCAGAGTTTATTTTTCTCTGAGCTGAGCTCGACGATGTTTGAGCTCAGGTCGACGTTTTGTTTTGTATGGACAGAATCTCAGTTCAACGAATTCAGAGTGCAGAATTAGAAAGGTTTTCTCATTTGCCAGTTCGTAGAGCTCAGGTCGATGAACTTTATTTCTCTAGTCGACGATCTTGGATCTCAGCTCGACGTTTTCTGTCTAGCACTCAACGCCTTCTGTTCTTCACTCAACGCCTTCCGTTCTGTTTCCCGAATGAGCTTTTCCTCATCCTGTTCCCTATGATCATTATTATTAGCAGTATTTTTCTGAACATTTAATGCAAATATTCTTTTGAATATAGCCGTTACTTGGCTGCATTAAATACGGTCTTCATCAGAATACTCACTTGCCTATTCTATTCAAGGTCAGTTGGGAAACTCATTAATGTTTTATTCCAGCCGTATTTTCTATTCTCCAGATCAGCTAGCATTTATGGAAGAAATTCAAAATTCAAAGAAGAATATTTTCTGGCAGGAGAATAAAAAAAAGAGATTCTCTCCTTTTCTAGAGGAGAAGCTAGAAAAATCGAGAGAGATATAGTTACAGAAAAAGAGAAGCATTGACTGAGAACCATCAAGAAACTACAAGCAGTCTGTGCCTTCTCATTCTTTGTCAACGCCTTCACCTTCTCTTTCTGTACTTCAGTTTGAAGAAGAACAACACATTAAGATCAAGAGTCTTCTTCAACAACTGTTCTAGAAATCCATAGAGATATCTCTTTCAACATCAGACACTGGATTTCCAGAACTTTGGCAGATCAAGCTGAAGACCTACTCACCCTCAAGCAAAGCTCTATCTTCCTAAAGCATTCAAGTTCTCAGGGGGAGCTTTGACATCACAGGAATCCACATAGTCTTCTCAGTTGTATTTGAGAAAAGAGAAGACTGTCATCAAACTTTTTCCACCTCACTGTACAGGGTTATAACTCCCTTCAAAAGTTAGCTTGGTTGACAAGTCTCCCTCCAAAAGACTTGAAGTTGGTTTTGGGGCACTTGATCAAAAGCCTGAAGGATTTCCTGATCTACCAGAATCAGATCTTGTGGTGAAAGTCACCTGATCAAAACCTATTAGTGGATTCCTACCAAGGGTGGTAGAAGAGTGGATGTACCTAAGTTTAGGGTAACCACAATAAATTTCTTGTGTCGTCTGGTTGATGTGCTTTTCTATTTTGTTTTGCTATTTGCTATGTTCTGTGAATGTTGGAATAGTTAGCTTAGTTCCTTTCTTACTTACTAATGTATGGTATCACTCTAATTTACTCTGATATAAAATTAAAAAGAGCTTAATTTTTAATACTTTATTCACCCCCCCTCTAAAGTAATCAGATCTAACCCCTCCTTTCAATTGGTATCAGAGGGTGTGGTTGTTTGGTTGTACAAGTTAACACTTGAACCAAGATCCAGTTAGATCAGATTTCTTCTTTTCAATTATTCCCCATCATAATGGCATAAAACAAAGACTATGCAAGCACCAGACCTACAGTTTGCAATTTAAACAAGTTTGCCATCTGAAAGACAGGAATTATTATACATGAACTCTATTGGTGAAGATATTTTAACTCTATCTTGACAGGACCTCCTACAGCTTCAACTTCAACTTCAACTTCAACATCAGGAAGTCATGCTATTCCACCACCTGAGTGGACAGATGCCCAGAAAAAAGCCAAGATTTTAGATGTAAGAGCCATGAACATTTTAGCTCAGACTATGTCTGATAACATTTTTCAGAAAGTGGCTGAGTGCACTTTTGCCAAAGCCATCTGGGATTCCCTAAACTAGATGGTGGCTGGATCTACTGATGAGAGAAAGGACAGAAGATCAAATCTCATCTCCCAGTATGAGAACTTCAAGAAGGAAGAAGTTGAGTCAGTCAGTGACATGTACAATAGGCTAAGCTCAATCATTAATGAGCTAAGGACCATAAACAAGGAAATTACTCTGACTGAAGTGAATGACAAGATCCTTATTTACTTCCCTAGCACATGGGATTAAAGGATCTGGCCTATCAAAGAAGCCAAAAGCATGAATGAAATATCAACTGAGTCTCTCCTTGGAAAGCTCAAATCATATGAGCAACTGATGAAGACTAGAGAAGCAGCAGCTGAAATAAAGACTCCAACACCTACCAGGAAGGAGCATAACATTGCTTTCAAGGCTGCTGAGGACTCTGAAGGGACTCCAGTCAATGAAGAACTTATGAGTTTATTTGCCAAAAGATTTTTCAAAATGGCAAAGAAGGACTTCAGAAGGAAGTCATCTAGACAAGATGACAAACCAAGGTATGACAAAACACCTTCTAAAGAAATTATCTGTTTTGGTTGCAGGAAGCCAGGACACTACATCTCTAAGTGTCCAAAAGCTCAGAAGAAAGATAGGAGAAAAGAAAAAGAGTCAAGAAGAACTCTTTACAGCAAACCCTCCTCAAGCAAGTACAAGAGGAAGGAAAAGGGTTTTGTTGCTGAAACCTGAAGTGATACAGAAGAAGAGTCAACCTCTTCCAGCTCCAGTGATGATGAAGAAGAGCAAAAGGCAAAGGAAGTTTGCCTATTGTCAATTGATGCTTGCAGCAGCAAATCAGATGCTGAAGATTCAGATAATGAAGAATCAATGTCTGCTTAAGACCAAGTAATTGCTTCATATGATTTTGAATCAGAAGAATTTAAATATGAATTTAAAAATCTTTGCTTAGACTTAATAAGCTCTGAGAAGGAAATAAAACTTCTTAGAGAGAAATTAACTGATCAAGATAAATATCTTGCAGAAAATGCTAAATTGTCAATTGAACTAAATTCAGCTAATGAACAAATAGTTTTTCTGAAAATTGAACTAAGTAAAGCCACAAAACTAGAGGAATATCTAAATGGCAAGAGCATGAAATTACTAGATATAACTAGTACCTTAAATGCTAGGACTAATAACTGTAAACTAGGATTAGGTGCCTCATTTAGTGAACCACCTCTAATCCAGAAGAACAATCTATCAAAACCTGTAAATTTCATTTCAGATAAAGGCAAGAAGAACACTTAACAGGTTAATAAAGTTAAAGAAGTTCTAAAGCAAATGGAATTAAAACAAAAATCTAATAACAAGAAAAATAATAGATATAATAATGTTCAACAGTTTTTGTCGAACTCAGATCGACGAAACGTGAATAGTTCGTCGACCTCAGAACGACGAACTCTGAACACAAATCATAATGATAAGAATTCTTCGATCTACGATCGACGAAACCAGTACGGTTCGTCTACCAGAGATCGATGATATTGGTGCCCTGAGAATGAATACTTTCCTTCTTCAAGCAGAGATCGTAGATCTCATTCCAATTCGTCGAGCTCAGGTCGACGAACTCACTAGAATTCGTCTATCCCAGATCATAATTACAGAAACTTAAATTCTAACAAAAACTGTAACATTAAACCTAACCAACATAGGGAGAACATCAACCCATTCACCCAATTGACAATTCCTCCTAGAAGATTTCACCCCTTAGGCTATAAGAGCCAACCTGAATGTTCATTTATATCCAGTTTTTCATTTGAGAAGAAACAAGGACCCAAGGTCACCTGGGTCAAGAACTTTTAAATTTGTTTCATTACAGATAAAGATCTATCTTATCACTCAAAATAAGTGGTATCTAGATAGTGGGTTCTCCAAGCACATGACTGGACGCAAGGACAACCTCATCAACTTCAAGGCTATACTTGGTCCACGAGTTATCTTTGGATATTCAAGCTTTGGACATACTGAAGGCTATGGAGACTTCAAAAGTGGAGATGTCACTTTCAAAACGGTGGCATATGTTAATGGTCTCAAGCATAACCTCATATGCATAAGTCAGTTATGTGATTCAGGTTATCAGGTTTGCTTTTCTGAATCCCAATGTATTATTTATGCAAACAATCAAACTATTTTAACTGGAATTAGACAAGGTAACATATACTTAGTAAACTTTAAATCTGCTAGTTCAGAAATTTATTTATTTAATCTTGTTAGTAATCAAAATGATTTGTGGCATAAAAGATTAGGTCATGTTAATTTGAGAAACATAGCTAGGCTTTCTAAAGACAACCTTATTAGAGGATTGCCTTCTTACCCCTATAAGAAGGAAAGTCTATGCAGGGCTTGTCAGTTAGGCAAGCAAACTTAATCTAGTTTTAAATCATTAAACAAAAGTGACTCACCTAGGATATTATACTTGCTACATATGGACCTTTTTGGCCCTATAGCAGTACAAATCCTAGGAGGGAAATCTTATACTTTAGTGATTGTAGATGACTTTTCTAGATTCACTTGGGTATTCTTTCTGAGATCCAAGTCAGATACTTTCAAGGTTCTTACAGATTTTCTCAAGAACATACAGATTGAGTACACTACTCCAGTTGCATTGATCAAAAGTGATCATGGTACTGAGTTTGAGTCTCTTCTTATGCAAGAGTTCTGTAGGAAAGAAGGTATCAGACATTGCTTCTCATCTCTTAGAACACCTCAACAAAATGGGGTTGCTGAAAGGAAGAATAGAACACTAATTGAATCTGCAGGCACATTACTTGCAGATGCTTATTTGCCCATATCCTTTTGGGCAGAGGCTATAAGCACAGCAAAATATGTGTTGAATAGAATTCTTATACACAAACTTAAGAATAAGACTCCTTATGAGTTACTGAAAAGGAAGAAACCTAAAGTAACATATTTTAAAGTATTTGGTTGTATATGCTATATTCATAACAATGACAAGAGATATATTAGAAAAATTGAAGCAAAGGCTACAATGAGAATTTTTTTAGGATATTCCCAAGTCAGCAAAGCCTATAGGGTCTTTAATAAATCATCTTTAAAAATTGAGGAATCTGTGCATGTAACTTTTGATGAAGCTAATATGTATTGCAAGGAGAAAGAAATTTCTACCAATGAGCTATTGCAGGTACCTCACTTGTGTGAGAAAATGGATGAACTTAACCTTATACTAAAGGTTATATCACATCCTCCCCCACAATGAAATGAAGAAAGTGAAGAAGAAACTGTGGGAGCAGTTGAACTTCCTCCAACAGCAGATGTAATTCCATAAGAGGAATTCATTCCAAATGCTATTGCTGAACCAACTCCACTATATGATCGTGTCACACTAAGGGATCACCCTAGATCTCAAGTGATTGGAGACATGCCAGTAGGTGTACAGACAAGGCATTAACTACAACTATGATGTGATGCATGCCTATTTTCTCTCTCAAGTTGAGCCTCAATCCATAACTGATGTAGAGCAAGATCCCCACTGGATTATTGCAATGCAATAGGAGCTCAATCAGTTTGAGAGATGTAGAGTTTGGTACTTGGTTCCAAGGCCTAAAGGCTATCCAGTAATTGGGACAATGTGGGTTTTCAGGAACAAGATTGATGCTCAAGGTGTGATTATAAGGAACAAGGCTAGGCTTGTTGCTTAAGGCTATAGGAAAGAGGAAGGGATTGATTATGATCAAACCTTTGCACCTATTGCCAGGCTAGGGGCAATAAGGATTTTCCTTGCTTATGCTGCTTTTAAGAAATTCAAAGTCTACCAGATGGATGTAAAAAGTGCATTTCTGAATGGAGAACTAAAATAAGAGGTTTATGTTGAACAACCTCTAGGTTTTATCTCTTCATCTCATCCCTCTCATGTTTTTAGACAACATAAAGCTCTCTATGGTCTAAAGCAAACTCCAAGAGTTTGGTATGAAACCTTAACAATCTTTCTTTTAGAGCATAAGTTTTCTAGAGGCATGGTAGATAGGACTTTATTTTTTAAGCATCATAATGATAAAATACTGCTAATACAAATATATGTAGATGATATAATTTTTGGCTCTACAGATCCCAAACTATGAGAAAGGTGTTCCAACCTTATGCATTCTAAGTTTTAGATGAGCAGTATGGGTGAGCTATCCTACTTCCTTGGCCTCCAAGTGAAGCAGACTCTTGATGACATCTTATTATCTCAATCCAGTATGCTAAAGAGCTGATTAAAAGGTTTGGGATGGCTGATGCCTCAATAAAGAAAACACCTATGGCTACAAATGCTGTGGTTGATTCTGATGAGCAAGGAAAACCTGTTGATCAAAAATTGTATAGGGTCATTGTTGGGTCCCTTCTATATCTCACAGTAAGTAGACCAGACATCATGTTCTCTACATGTCTTTGTGCTAGGTTCCAGATGAACCCTAAAGAATCTCACCTAATTTTATTAAAAATAATTTTGAGATATATAAAGAGTTGCCCAAATCTAGAACTCTGGTATCCAACTGAATCAGAATTTGAGCTGACTGGATACTCAGATGCTGATTTTGCTGGATGTAGAGTAGACATGAAAAGTACCTCTAAAACATGTCTGTTCCTGGGTGCTAGGCTTGTCTCCTAGTTTTGTAAAAAGCAGACATCTCTGTCTACATCAACTATAGAAGATGAATATATAGCAGCTGGCAGTTGCTGTTCACAGATGCTATGGATACAAAATCAACTCCTGGATTATAGTAACAACTTAAATAATTCAACTCTATTTTGTGATAGTACCAGTGATATTTCTATAACACAAAATCTAGTTCATCATTCTAAGACCAAGCATATAGATGTTAGACACCATTTCATTAGAGAATGTGTGGACAAGAAGAAAATTAATATCACCTTCATTCCCACTGATTTGCAAAGGGCAAATATCTTCACCAAATCCTTGGATGAGAAGAAACATCTATCCTTTATGAATCAGCTAGGCATGATGAATGTGATACCTTAATTTAATTGTCTGTCTGTGGTTGAAGAACTTACCAAAATTCGTCGACCTGAGATCGACGAACTAAGGGAAGTTCTTGAGATATTTCGTCGACTTGAGATCGACGAACTCTCTATGGAAGTCATTTTTTGTCGACCTGAGATCGACGATCTGGCTTCAGAAAAGTTTTTCATCGACCTGAGTACGATGAAAAGTTTTCACCTCTTCTGATTGAGATCGACGAATTATTTTGACTATAAAACATTTCGTCGACCTCAGATCGAAGATTTCTCTTATTTTGCAGGACAGAGTTTGTCGATTCATATTCTGAAAAACCTTATAACTAGGTTTTCTTCGACCTCCATCCCGCACTTTCTGTTCCCCGGCACTTGATCTTTTTGCTTTCGTGTTACAGGAAAATAATGGCGATTCAAGCAGGAGCTCTTTTTGGCATGAAGTTTGATATGGGTTTCGACATCGATTTCGATTCTTTCCAACAGTCGGACTAGGTTTTCATAGATATTTCTCAGCTGTTTGAAGAACTAAACTTGAAGACCCTTATGTCTAACAAAATGAAGATTGCTGGTTCTGAAATAAGAGAATGGGTTTATACCTCATCTACTCCAGATGATGACAAGATGATTGGAACTATATCGGGTAACGTCGTTTCTTTAACCCCAGATGTTATTACTGAAATTTTCGGACTTGTTAATGGGGAAGAAGATATAGAACTTGAATATTCTGAATATGATGATATGTTTACACTAATGGGTTATTTTGGAGACAACCCAAATAAATTGCTGAAGAAGCACCTATCTGCTGGGTATAAATTTCTTGCAGATGTAGTCGGTAAGGTGTTGCTGGGTAAGCATACAACCCATGATCTCATTACCAGGCAACAGTTCTTAGTGATGAGTGCTGAGGTACATAAGAAAGCCGATAATTGGGCTAAAATCTTGTTTAACTTGATTAAGAAGAAAAATAACAAGAAAGAAGTTTGCTTTGGAAGGATTCTTGGAATCTTTCTTAATGCCAAGGCAGCTGAATCCCTGGTCGCCCCGACCATATTCATTAACGCCTCTAAGAGGCTTACCTGCGCCTTGTTTGGCAGGTGGGAGAGGAATATCCAAAAGCATTCCAGGCCTTCGCTTCTAAGACTTTTGAGAGTACTAGGGGAGTATCGGCCACTACCCACCCTGTAGAAGAAAGTTCCATTCCCCCTCTTGACCAAACCCTTTCATCATCCCTCCAACAAATTTCCTCAGCTCCAGCATCTCTACCTATACCTCCTGCTTCCCCCATCCACCCTGCTTCTCCAGTTTATCAACCTACACCTCCTCAGTCCCCCATAATTTCATCCCCAGTGCAACAACAACAACTTCTAGAACAATCTCAATCTCCATATTATATAACTCCACCTCTTTCCCCCATTCCATCTCATTTTGTAGACATACCCCCTCTTCAAAATCTCTCTACCCTACCATCTTTTAATCTTCTTTCCTCCCCAAGCAATTCCTTAGATGAACCCTCAGATTGTTGGAACCCCTAGTTGGATTTGGGCTAGGTTTACTGAGTTAGGATATGACCTAACATGTATAGATCAGGGTCATGACTATGTCCTAGAGTCTAGATAAAGTCCTTAGAGTCAATAGTACAAAGGACCAGCCTTCAACACTGCTAAAGACTCAATACTTAGAGAATTCAAGTTTTGGAAAAAGGAGATCTACGTTCGTCGATCTCCGATCGACGATCGTCGTGCTCAGCTCGACTAACTCAGATACAATTCTCGGAGCTGAGCTCGATGAACTTAGATCTCAGCTCGACGAACTCTGGAAAAAGTGATAACTCCTCTAGTCAAACTTCAGTCAACGAACTAAAGAACATTAGCTAGACGAACTCTGTCCTCAGGTCGACTAACACTTCAACTCTCAGAGCTAAAGATCTCTCAACGCCATAGTTGACTCAGCGCCACAGTTCACTCAAAGCCAAAGCTCACCAAGAGCCCAAGATCACTCAACGCTCTCAACGCCAGATCAATACTTCAACACTCAACATCAGAAAATATTCTAAGTCCAGACTGCAGACTCAGCTCGACGATCTCAGACTTCAGCTCCACGAACTTGATGTACAGAAGAAGAAAGTTAACAAGCTGCATTCAGAGTTTGACGATTTTGGATCTCAGCTCGACGAACAACTATTCTCAGCTCGACGAAAGCCACTCTCTAGTCGACGAACTAAGAGCACATAATCTGTCAGTTTATGCAGTGTAGTTGTTTGCTGATCCCAGGTCGACGAAAGCTGATCACAGGTCGACGAAAAGCTGTTCTCTGGTCGACGAAAACTATAAGACATATTGTTATTTATTCTTTCCTTTTTTGTCTCCTAATTTTCTATTATAGGCTGTTAATTTCCTGTATAATCAATGCATTTGAATAGAGTCGTTACTGACATCATTGATTGCAAATATCCCCCATGGAATTAATTGTCTATATCTCGGGACAAGACATAGAATAAGAATATATGACAGCATTCTTGCCGTTTTCATTCCCTAGATTTCGGCTAAGCATTAATTGCTGGTTTTTGAATTCAACCTAGAGGCAGTTATAGAGTAGATAATCTCTCAGTCAGAAAAACATAGCATGAAGCAAGACACACAAGGAGAGATACACAGAAACTTTTGAGAATACAGAAGTGCAGTACATACAGCTCTCTGGATAAATAACTGCTCTAAAAGAAGAAGAAAGAACAAAGATCACTATCAAGAGTCTTTCTTCTCCTTCTTTGTTTTCTGGGATCTCAAGTGACAAAAGCATTCAAATAAGTCAAAGGATCTCAGAAAGTAGATCCTATAGTAGAAGGCCTACTCACCTTGTGCAAAGCTTCCACTCCTGAACCATTCAAGATCTCAGGGGGAGCTTTGACAATATCACAGAATCCACAAAGTATTCTCTCAGTTGCTTTTGAGAATAGAGAAGACTATCATCACTCTCATCTCCACCTCTGTATAGGGTTTTAATTCCCTTCAAAATTATTCTGGTTGCAAGTCTCCTTCCAAAAGACTTCGGTTGGATTTTAAGCACCTGATCAAAAGCTCATTGGTGGTAGTCACCTGATCAAAACCTGTAGTGGAATTCCTACCTAGGGTGGTAGAAGAGTGGATGTACACAAGTTTGGGAAACCACTATAAAATTTCTTGTGTTGTCTGTGTGGCTGTGATTTTCCTGTGTGCTTGTGCTGTGATATATTTTGTAGTGTAGATTAGTTATCTTTTCTCTAGTTCACTTGCTGCACTAATACACTCATACACCTATATCATAGTAACATATTTTGTTAAAGACTTCTCATTTCTGCAAGTATCAAAAAGATTTTAAAAACTCTATTCACCCCCCTAGAGTTATTCAGAGCTTACCCTATCTTTCAATTGGTATTAAAGGATGGTTAATCACATCATATAGGCTCACACCTGGATTAATCAAGATCCTCAGGATAAACTCTGAATAAGTCCTACTAGTTTCTCAGTTTAAATTTATTTTCTGATATCATGGCACAAACAAGGATTATGCCAGCACCAGACCTCCAGTTTGCAACTTGTAAAAGTTTGCAATCTGGAAGGACGAAATCAAACTTTATATGAACTCTATTGATGAGGACATTTTTAATTTCATCTTGACAGGACCACCAGCTCTAGTGGCCTCTACTTTAACCCCAGTAAATCTCAGTGCAGTGCCTCCTCCAGATCAAACTGATGCACATAAGAAAGCAAAGATTGATGATGCTAGAGCTATGAACATACTGGCCCAGACTATGTCAGATGACATATTTCAGAAAGTTGCTGAATGCACATCTGCCAAAGCCATTTGTGATTCCCTCAACCAAATGATAGCAGGATCTGCTGATGAGAGGAAGGATAGAAGATCCAACCTCATATCTCAATATGAGAATTTCAGGAAAGATGAAGCAGAATCTATGGAAGTAATGTACAACAAGCTGAGCTCCATCATCAGCGAACTCAAAACACTGGACAAAGAAATTACTCTGAACTGAGGTCAATGACAAGATCCTCATGTGCTTCCCTAGCACTTGGGACTCTAGAATCTGGCCCATCAGAGAAGCCAGAATCATGGCTGAAATCTCAACAGAATCTCTGTTTGGAAAGCTCAAATCCTATGAGCAATTGATCAAGTCAAGAGAAGCTGCACTTGAACCAAAGGCTTCAACACCTACTAGAAAGGAAAACAACTTAGCACTCAAAGCTACAGAAGAATCTCCCAACTTGCCAGCCAATGAAGATCTTATGGCTCTCTTTGCTAAGAGATTCTATAAAATGGCAAGGAAGGACTTCAGGAGAAAGCCTTCAGGGAATGAAGATAAACCCAGGTATGATAAGACCCCTTCTAAAGAGGTTGTCTGTTTTGGGTGCATGAAACCTGGACACTTCATCTTAGAATGCCCAGAAGTCCAAAAAAAAATAGAAGACAAGAAAAGAATTCAAGAAGACATCAGCACAGCAAGGCCTCCTCCAGCAAGTACAAAAAGAAGGATAAGGGCTTTGTAGATGAAACCTGGAGTGATATTGAAGATGCAACATCCTCCTCTAGCTTCAGTGAAGATGATGTAGAAGAAAAGAAAGCAAGGGAAATGTGTCTTATGGCAATAGATGCAGGAAGCAACAGATTAGATTCAGAAGAATCAGATGATGAAGAATCCCACTCTGAAGAGGATCAGGTAATTGCCTCCTATGACTTTCAATCTAAAGAATTTCAATCTGAATTTAAACTCTTGTGTTTAGACCTAATAGGATCTGAGAAGGAAATCAAACTTCTCAGGGAAAAACTTTTAGAACAAGACAAAATCATTGCTGAAAGTGAAAAATTAACTGAAGAATTAAGCTTAGCCAATCAACAAATAGTTTTTCTAAAATCTAAATTAAGTAAGGCTAAGGAACTAGAAGAATCCCTGAATTGTAGAAGCTTACAACTGTTAGATATAACTAGAACAGTTAATACAAGATCCAACAATAACAAACTAGGATTAGGAGCCTCATTTAGTGAACCAATCCTAATTCAGAAAAATCAATTGTCAAAACCTATTAACTTCATCTCTGAGAATGGTAAGCAAAATACAGAACAGGTAGAGAAGGTTAACAAAGTTCTTAAACAGTTAGAAGTTAATAAAACCAATCAGAAAAAGAAAAACAAACAGCATAACTATGTTCAGCATATTTCGTTGAACGCAGAACGACAAAATGGGTATGGTTCGTCGACCTCAGAACGACGAACCCTGAACGCAAATAATAATGTAAACTATTCATCGAACTGGGATCGACGAAACTAGTATGGTTCGTCGACCAGAGATTGACGTTTTTGGGGCTCTGAGAATGGATACCTCCATTCTTCGAGCAGAGATCGAAGAACTCAACCTAGATCGTCGAGCTCAGATCGACGAACATACTCAAGTTTGTCAAACTCAGTTTATAACAAGAGTAACCTAAAAACTGATAAAAACTTTAATCTCTTTAGTCAGTGGGTCATACCTCCTAGAAGCTATCATCCTTTAGGTTATAAGGATCAACCTGAATGCTCATTTATTTCAAGTTTTAGTTATGTTAAACAACAAGGACCTAAGGTAATCTAGGTCAAAAACTGCTAATCCTCCTTGTAGGTAGAAGAGAACCTGTCACTCAAAACAAGTGGTACTTGGACAGTGGTTGCTCTAAACATATGACAGGATACAAGGAATGCCTAATCAACTCTAAAGCCAAGACTGGACCTAAAGTAATCTTTGGAGACTCAGGATTTGGACTGATAGAAGGCTATGGAGATTTCAACTATGGAGCTGTCACATTCAAGAAAGTGACTTATGTAAATGGTCTTCAGCATAACCTGATATCAGTAAGCCAACTATGTGATACAGGTTATCAAGTAAGCTTTAATAACTCTTTATGTCTTATTTCTTTAAACAACACAACTATTTTAACAGGAATTAGACAAGACAATATCTACTTAGTAAATTTTGAATCTGCTAAATCTGAAATTTGCTTATTCAATTCTGTCAGCATTCAAACTAGATTATGACATAAAAGACTAGGACATCTAAACCATAAAAATATAGCTAGGTTATCTAAAGATAATCTTGTTAGAGGTTTACCTTCTGGTCCCTACAAGAAGGAAGGCCTCTGCAGGGCTTGTCAGCTAGGAAAGCAAACTAAATCTAGTTTTAAATCCATTAATAAGAGTGATTCACCTCGAATCTTGTACTTGCTCCATATGGACCTTTTTGGCCCTATTGCAGTACAAAGTCTAGGAGAAAAGTCTTATACATTAGTTATTATAGATGAATTCTCCAGATTCACATGGGTTTTCTTTTTGATAACTAAGTCAGATACTTTAAGGTTCTCACAGATTTTCTCAAGAACATATAGATTGAAAATTCTACTCAAGTTGCATTGAATCAGAAGTGATCATGGTACTGAGTTTGAATCTCTTCTTATACTAGAGTTCTGTTAGAAGGAAGGTATCAGACATTGTTTCTCAGCTCCAAGAACTCCTCAACAAAATGGGGTAGTTGAAAGGAAGAATAGAACACTCAATTGAAGCTGCAGGTACATTATTTGCAGATGCTTACATGCCCCTATCCTATTGGGCATAGGCTGTGAGCACAGTAAACTATGTCCTGAATAGAAGTCTAATACATAAACTAAAGCTTAAGACTCCCTATGAACTACTCAAAGGAAAGAAACCTATAATAACCTATTTTAAAGTATTTGGATGTATATGCTATATTCACAATAATGACAAGAAACATCTTAGAAAGTTTGAAGCTAAGGCTTGCAATGGAAATTTTTCTAGGATATTCCCAAGTCAGCAAGGCATATAGGGTGTTTAATAAATCAACATTAAAAATTGAGGAATCTATGCATGTAACATTTGATGAATCTAATATGTTTTACAAGGAGAGAGACAATCTCTACCAACAATAATTTGTAGGTACAAAATTTGTGTGAGAGCTTGGATGATCTAAATCTTACTTCAAAGGATGAATCACATCCCTCTCCACAAGCTATATCAGAAGCTGAAAGTGAAGAAGAGACTGTGGAAGCAGCTCAATTTCCTCCAACAGTTGATACAATTCCACAAGAGGAATTAAATCAAATAACTGTTGCTGAACCAACTCCACCTAATGACCTTGTCACACTTAGGGATCACCCTAGATCTCAAGTAATTGGAGACATATCATCAGGAGTGCAGACAAGACATCAACTCAACCCTAATGTGATGCTTGCCTGCTTTCTCTCTCAAATTGAGCCTCAATCCATATCTGATGCAGAGCAAGATCCAAACTAGATTACTGCTATATAAGAGGAACTCAACCAGTTTGAGAGGTGTAGAGTTTGGGACTTAGTTCCAAGGCCCAGGGGCTATCCAGTAATTGGGACTAAGTGGGTATTCAGAAACAAACTTGATGCCCAAGATGTGATAGTGGGAAACAAGGCAAGGCTTGTTGCTCAAGGATACATGCAAGTTGAAGGAATTGATTATGATCAAACATTTGCTCCAGTTACCAGACTTGAAGCTATAAGGATTTTCTTAGCTTATGCAGCATTCAAATAAGTTTAAAGTCTACAGAATGGATGTGAAAATTGCATTTCTAAATGGAGAACTCAAAAAAGAGGTGTATGTTGAACAACCACCAGGTTTTATCTCTACATCTCATCCCTCCTATGTTTTTAAATTGCATAAGGCTCTCTATGGTTTAAAGAAAGCTCCAAGAGCTTGGTATGAGACCTTAACCAGCTTTCTCTTAGAGCATGGTTTTTCTAGAGGCATGGTAGATAGAACCCTTTTTACAAAGTTGCATCATGATAAAATTCTCTTAGTACAAATATATGTGGATGACATAATTTTTGGTTCCACTGATCCAAATCTGTGCAAAAGATTTTCTGATTTAATGTACTCAAGGTTTGAGATGAGTAGCATGGGTGAGTTATCATATTTCCTTGGTATCCAAGTGAAACAAACTCCTGAAGGGATCTTCATCTCTCAATCTAAATATGCTAAAGAGCTTATTAAGAAGTTTGGGATGAATGATGCCTCTGCCATAAAAACTCCCATGGTTGCCAATGCTGTTTTAGATGCTGATGAATCTGAAAAACCAGTTGATCAGACCATGTATAGGGCCATTGTTGGATCCCTACTGTATTTGACAGCAAGAAGACAAGACATTATGTTTGCCACATATCTTTGTGCTAGGTTCCAAGTGAACCCCAAAGAATCTCATCTTATTTTCTTGAAAAGGATTTTAAGATATATAAAAGGTTGTCCAGATCTAGGCCTCTGGTATTCAACAGAATCAGCATTTATGTTAACTGTATTTTCTGATGCTAATTATACTGGATGCAGAGTAGACAGGAAAAGCACCTCTGGAACTTGTCAGTTCCTTGGTGACAGACTTGTATCTTGGTTCTATATAAAACAAACATCTGTTTCAACATCCATTGGCTGAAGCTGAATATATGGCTGCAGGCAGTTGTTGTTCACAGATGTTGTGGATACAAAACCAACTACTAGATTATGGTGTCAACTCAAATAATTCAACTATTCTATGTGATAATACAAGTGCTATTTCAATTGCACAAAATTTAGTATTGTATTCTAGAACCAAATATATAGACATTAGACATCATTTCAGTTAGAGATTGTGTTGACAAACAAAAGATTAAACTTGAATTTATCTCTACTGATTTGTAAAAAGCAGATATATTCACTAAGCCATTAGGACTCATCCAAGCATCTGTTCTTTGTCAATCAGCTTGGAATGATAAATTGTTAGGATTTAATCTAATGCTCTGTCACTGGTCAAAGAATTGTCTCTGTTCGTCGACCTGAGATTGACGAACTGATAACAGTTCCTGAGATTTTTTTTGTCGACCTGAGCTCGACGAAATCTCTTAGTGAAGTGATTTTCGTTGACCCAAGATCGACGAACTTACTTCAAAAACCTTTCATCGACCTAGGATCGACGAAATGCTTTCAAATCTTCAGCCTGCGATCGACGAACTGGTTGACTCTAAATTATTTCGTCGATCTCAGATCGAAGATCTTCTAATTTTTCGTCGAACGGAGTTTGTCGGTTCATATTCTGGAAAACCTTATATTTAGGTTTTCTTCGATCTCCGTCCCGCGCTTTCAGTTCCCTTTGCACTTGATCGTCATTTTTCTTTTGCAGGTGTTTTCATGGCGATTCTCGCTAGCTCTCTCACTGCCATGAAATTTGATACTGGTTTCGACATAGACTTTGAATCATTCTAGTATTCCGATCCAATTTTCCTGCACATTCTCCAAATGCTAGAAGAACAACAACTGAAGACTCTGCTCTCAACCCGAATAAAGATATCTGCCACAGAAATCAGAGAATGGGTATACACAACTACTGTCGATGAGAACAAGATGACCGGCACCATCGCGGGTAACGAAATTTCTCTCACCCTCGATATTCTTACTGAAATTTTTGGATTGAAAAATGGTGAGGAGGATTTAGAAATTGATTCAGAAGAGTTTGATCTAATGCTGATTACAATGGGGTATTTTGGAGACACCCCAAACAAGCTCCTTAAGAAACTACTATCTGCCGAGTATAAATTTCTCGCAGATATAGTTGGGAAAGTGTTGCTCGGGAAGCACACTGCGCATGATTATATCACCAGGCATCAGTTCCTGGTCATGTGCGCCATTAAAAATAAGAAAGCTGTGAACTGGGCACAGATTCTGTTCGATTTGATCATAAAGAAGAACATCAAGAAAGAGGTATGCTTTGGAAGGACCCTAGGGATCTTCCTAAAGGAAAAGGCTGCAGGATCTATGGTCTCCTCGACCATATCTATTAATGACTCAAAGAGACTCACCTGTGCTCTTTTTGGCAAGTGAGAGAGGACCATCACCAAGCCAACTAAGGCTACCTCCTCCTCCACTAAAACTTCCAAGAGTACAAGGACTGCACCAGCCTCTCCCCACCCCACTGAAAGGCTCCCTTCCACCCCTCCACCATCTCCTGCCCCTCTAGTTCCATCCTAACAATAAGTCCCACCAACACCACCAACATCTCCACTTCCCTCTTCCCCTACACATCTACCATCTCCCCCTCCTTCACCTCAACTTGATACTTCCATCACAACACCACCTTTATCCCCTCTACCATCTCACCTGGTTGATATCCCCCACATCAATCTCTCCTCCCTCCCCTCCTTTAACTTGCTCTCCTCTCCCCTTGTTGGGATTTGTCTCCATAATACCTCAGATTTGTAGGAGGTCAGACTTTGAACTAAGATGAATTAAGGTGTATTTGATATTGTGTTCAAGTTGTATGTGTGCAGGTTTTTATTGCTAAGTGTAGACCAATGTCAGTCTATAATGGGTCACCAAACACAGGACCATACAATGTAATCCCTCATTGTGTGATCCAAAGTGTTGGCCCATGTATAGCCTCTCTATTGGGATACACTTCCTATACAAGCACTTGGATTGGTGGACTGAAGTTTTGAAGTTTATCTTTTCAGAAGAAATTTTTTCTAAGTCCACATACTCGAGTATGTTTCTTCATATACTCGAGTAAGTGACTTAGTACTCGAGTAGATCATTAGACATACTCGTGTAGACTCTGTGTACTTGTGTAGATAAGTTTATACTGGAGTAGATAGTCAGTCACTCGAGTAGTTCATATCTTATACTCGAGTAAATCCTTCTGCTTTTAGATCCAGAATTTTCTCTAAGTCCACATACTCGAGTACATCTCTTGTATACTCGAGTAAGTGGGTCTGCACTCGAGTAAGTTGGATTACATACTCGAGTAGACTGTTTTACTCGAGTAGATGATAACTTGTACTCGAGTAGTTGGTTAGTTACTCGAGTAAGTGGTATGTTCATACTCGAGTAGATCTGTGCTTCTCATCTCAGAATAATTCTAAGTCTACATACTCGAGTAGTTCCCTATATACTCGAGTAAGTGACGCTGAACTCGAGTAGATGTTTTTCATACTCGAGTAGTTCAATGATTATCCGAGTAGCTTTTCCAAGATACTTGAGTAATTCATTCTTCTCTTACTCAAGTATCTCCAACTCTTCTACTCGAGTAGTTTCTCCTCTTATCTGAGAAATTTTTCTAAGTATTTTTACTCGAGTATATACTCTCATACTCGAGTAGTTCTAAATTCACTCGAGTACTGATCTTTGAATCACTCGAGTAGCTTATCTTCATATACTCGAGTATGCTCCTTCTTATCCACTCGAGTATATACCATCTAATACTCGAGTATGTTTCTCTTATGACTCGAGTATATCTGTTTAAACTTTTCCTGAAATTTCTCTAAGTCAATTCCTCTGTGTATTTCAAATCAATCATTTCTGATTGGTCCACGTGTCATCCCGAATTAATTTTCTGACCGTTGGAGTCCACCTATAAATAGGTCCTCTCAGATTTGACTAACAACAAGCCTTTGAAAGATTATTATTTTAAGAAAGAGAAAAAGGAAAACCCGTGAAACCTAATTCCTCACGTCGTCGCCGCCGCCATTGACGTTCACGGAAGAAGCTCTGGATCGACGATCTTCGATCGCTGCTTTCAACTTTTATTCTCCAGCGATCCAGACGAAAGTTAATCACTCGATCTCGCCGAGCCTCAAAGATTTCAGATCTATTTTCTCGATCGAGGTGATTCCGTTTATCAGATTTGTGGATCTCTCTCAAGTCATCTTCAACATACTCTGATCAAGCCAAAGCTCTTAAAGAAGAAGACTGTCAAGATCCAGATCTGAGAATATTGTTGTTTGTATTTCTCCTTTCAAACAATTTACTTTGTAGGAGCTTTGTTCTCCGAGATTTGTAGGAAGGCTTTTTCTTCCGAGTTCTGTAGATCCAGTTGGATTGAGTTTGTAGGAACGTGGTTCCGAGGTGTAGGATTGTTTTCAATCCGAGATAGTGGAGTAGCCGAGTCTAGTGATTTGCTAGATCGGTGAGGAAAGTGGACGTACCCAAGATTGGGGAACCACTATAAATCTCTTGTCGTCTGTGATTGCTTGATGTGTGCTGTGTTCATTTTTTAATTCCGCATTTGACACGCATTTCACCTATTCACCCCCCCTCTAGGTGATTTAGGCTAACAACTTAGCACTCCCAATTGGTATCAGAGGGAGGTTGATCGTTAAAAGGTTAACACCTTGATCATATCCTTCTAAGTTGTTTCTTGAATAGTATCAAGCATGAGTAAGACCAAGGATTTTGCTAAACTCCCTATCTGCACCAAGAACAATTTTCCTATGTGGAAGGAAAGAGTAAAGTTCTTCATGGAAGCAGTAGATCCCCAGATCTTCATGATTGTTGAAGAAGGTCCCCACATTCCTATGACTACTTCCACCATAGATCCCACCAAACAAGTTCCCAAGAAATTGATGGATCTAGATAAGGATGAGATTGCACTTGTCTCTCTGGACAAGAAAGCTAAAAATATTATAGCAAGTGCAGTCGATGACTCAATGCTGCAGAATCTGATTCATTGCCAATCTGCCAAGGAGATGTGGCAATCCCTAGTGACTTTAATGGAAGGTACTGAAGAAGTAAGGGATGATCGAAGGTCCCTACTGAACCAAAAGTATGAAGCCTTCAGGCAGGGTCATAAGGAAGCCATAGCTGACACTTTTGAGAACTTCTTCAAGATAGTAAATGGCCTCAGAGTTTATGGACGTGTCTTCACCAATGGGGAACTCAATGACAAATTCTTAAGATCCCTAACCAAGGAATGGGACAATAAGGTATGTGCCATTCGGGAGTTTGGAAGGTTAGCTGAGACAGACCCGCAGAATCTGTTCGGAAAGCTTATGTCTTACGAGTTGCAAATCAACTCAAGAAAAGCTGAAGAAGAGATCAGCAGGTCTGCATCCAAGGAGAAGTCTGTCGCTCTAAAGGCAGATAGCTCAAGGAAGACAAAGGCTAGCTCTCCTGCCCCAGTTCTTGAAGCTGATGAAGAAGAATCATCTGATCCAAGCTCATCTGGCTCAGAACTATCTGAAGGAGAGTTCTCATTGCTCTCCCGGTAATTCAAGAAATTCTTAAATAAGAAGAAGCAATGGAAAGGCAAAGATGCCTCATTCAGAAGATCACAACGTGATGGTGATCAGAGAAAGAAAGGGTCAAGTAGCCATGACAGGTATAACTCTAAACAGAACAAACAGATTTCGACTGACATCGTTTGTTATTATTGCAATAAGCCAGGTCACGTCATCGCCGACTGCCCTCACAAAAAGAAAGAAGGTGGAAGAAGAGAGGAAAAGAAATCCTCACACCATAAGAAGAGGACAGAGAAGAGTCTAGTAGCCAAGAAGAGCAAAACTCTCAGCGACTCCGACTCATCTGAGTCGAGTGAAGAAGAGGAAGCTTACTTTGGGCTCATGGCTCACTCAGATGATGAACAAGTCCCCCAGTTCACTGGGGAGGTAAAATCTCACACTCCTCTCTCTGATTCTGATGATGATAATAAGCAAGAGGGCTATTCCTCTGAAGATGAATCTGAACTCATGGCCCAGTACAAAGAGTTGCTCATGACCTACGAGAAATGTCGTAGAGTAGTGAAAACTCAAGCCAAAGAGATAAAATCTCTACAGGCTAGTGAGAGCATCTTGAGAGAAGAAGTCAATAAGACTAACTATCTTCAAGAGATCTTAAACAGTGCTATGGATGAATACAATCAAGCTCTCAAGCACCTCGACCTTAAAGAGGAAATCATCAAAGAATTGGAACAACAACTCGAGGCGGAAAAGAAACTTGTTGAGAGTTTCTCTAAGCCTAAGACAGTTCTTCCAATCATTACTGAGTTCTCTGCTAAGGCCAAGGGTGCTGGTTTAGGCCACATTGGCACTTCCAATAAATCCTCTAGGAGAAACAAGGCCAAGAGAAAGAATAAGGCTGCCTGGAAGGCTCTAGCTGAAGAAAAAGGGAAAGCTCCCTTGGAACCTGTTCTGTTCAAGAAAGTTATCTTTCCTACGAACGAGCTCGACTATGAGTCTACCTATGGACACTTTTCTAGGCCGATCCATGAGAAGCCTAAGTCAAGATACCAAGGTTGGACTCGTCCCCGTAACTTTGGCGAGAGTGCCTTCAAAGCACCTTATGAAGAGATTCAACTTCAAAGCTATGGACCTTATGCTCATGGTCACAATATCAAAAAGACACCAAAAGTAAAACCCATTGTAGAAAAGCCTATGAAGGAGAAGACTTCATGTAATTGCCATCATCATGAAGCCTCTTCCTCCAAGAGTAAAGCACCTGCTGGACCTTCATTCCAGAAAGTCAAGCAGGACTACACAAGGCAAAGATACAACAGGTTCGACTGTTGGTGTTGTGGCAGAATTGGTCATTTTGCCAGTGATTGTTGGTTCAATCCTAGTAATGCTGCAACCCCTCAAGTTAGCAACGTGAGAATGACCACTCATGAGGCTAATACTCATAGGGGGAGTATTCTAACTCGAGACCAAGGACCCAAACTTGTTTGGGTTCCTAAGGCTAAATGATTGTAATTGCAGGTATGTCCAAAGGCCACCAAAATGCCAATCTGGTACTTGGACAGTGGATGCTCTCGGCATATGACCGGGACAAGGAGCCTACTCCAGAATTACACCTCAGTCTGCAACGGACCAAAGGTCATATTTGGAGGTTTAGATCGAGGAATAACTAAAGGCTATGGTATGATCTCTAACGGTAGCGTATCCTTTTCGGATGTAGCCTATGTTGAAGGATTGGAACACAATCTCATCAGCATAAGCCAACTATGCGATAAAGGATACGTAGTTGAATTTCATGCTGACAAGTGTTTGATAAAATCGGTTAATAATATGGAAACTATTTTATCAGGCACTCGAAGCAGAAATATTTTCTGTTTAAATTTCATTTGTATAGACTCTTCGACACCAGTATGTCTTTTGGCAAAAAGTAGTGCATCTCTTGCTGACCAATGGCACAAGATACTAGCACATATTAATTACAAAACTATTAATAAATTATTCTCTCAAAACTTAGTACATGATACACCTAATGTCAAGTGCGTTACGGACAGTACTTGTCACGCTTGTATCAAAGGCAAGCAACAAGAAGTTCGTTTAAAAGCATAATAGGCAAGGATTCAAATAGAAGCTTACAGCTTCTCCATATGGACTTGTTTGGTCCACTGCAAGTTAAAAGTTTGGGAGGTAAGGAATATACATTGGTTATTGTGGATGATTACTCGCGCTTTGCGTGGGTGTTCTTTCTGAAACACAAGTCAGATACTTTCGGTATTTTCACTAGTTTTGTTAGGAAGATCCAGAATGAATACAACTGTTCCGTAGTCAAAATCAGAAGTGACAATGGAACGGAATTCAAGTCTGGAGCCATGACAGAATTCTGTGAAAGTCAAGGTATCTTTCATGAGTTTTCCTCTCCTCATACCCCACAGCAAAATGGAGTAGCTGAGAGAAGGAACAGAACACTCATAGAGGCTTGCCGGACCATATTGAGTGATGCCTCACTTCCAGAGTATTTCTGGGCTGAAGCCGTCAACACCGCTTGTCACGTGCAAAATTGAGCACTCATCAACAAAAATCATGATAAGACCCCTTACGAACTTCTAAAAGGCAGGCAACCAACCATTTCATACTTTAGAATCTTTGGCTGTAAGTGCTTCGTACTTAACAATGGCAAGTATCACACTACCAAGTTTAGCGAGAAAAGCTTTGAAGGTATTTTTGTAGGTTACAGTAGCCACAGTAAGGCCTATAGAGTATTCAATAGAAAAACTCTGGTGGTAGAAGAGTCGATACATCTTGTATTTGATGAGACGAGTCTGCTGCAAGGCAACTCCTCTAGTGTGCCTATTGTAGATGCAGGTACAAAGTTGAAAGAAATTAGCTTGGATGAAACTACCAAAGATAGAGATGAGATGTTCATTGAGATCACCTCTACAACCCCTATTGAAGAGGTAGATGATCAAGATGAGGAACACATCTCAACTGAAGATGCAACTCCAGTGGCTGAAGAGATCCCAGATGCAAGGACTTTAGAGTTCAGACACTTGAAGGATCATCCCGTAGACCAAATCATAGGAGATCCTCGGGATGGCGTCAGAACTCGTCGAGGTACAACTAACGAGAATTTATACTTAAGTTTTCTGTCACAGGTTGAACCAAAGAAGTTTGAGGAAGCCAACTCCGACGCATCCTGGATTCTAGCCATGGAAGAAGAACTGAATCAGTTCAAACGATGCAAAGTCTGGACACTTGTTCCTAGACCCAAGGGTAAGAACGTCATCAGGACAAAATGGGTCTACCAGAACAAGATGGACGAAGATGGGACAATTATAAAGAATAAAGCCAGACTTGTCGCCAAGGGCTATCGTCAAGAAGAAGGAATCGACTTTGACCAGACATATGCTCCAGTGGCAAGACTGGAGGCGATCAGGTTATTTCTTGCCTACGCTGCACTTAAGGGCTTTACCGTCTATCAAATGGACGTTAAGTACGCCTTCCTAAATGGTGATATAAAGGAAGAAGTGTATGTAGAGCAACCGCCAGGTTTTGTTGATTCAACCTTTCCTAATTATGTTTATTTACTGCAAAAAGCTTTATATGGTCTTAAGCAAGCTCCTCGAGCTTGGTATGAGACGTTGTCTACCTTTCTTCTTGAGAACAAGTTCACAAGAGGAAAGATAGACAAGACATTATTTCTTAGGGAAATAAAAGGCAAGATTTTGCTAGTGCAAATCTATGTCGACGACATCATTTTTGGCTCTATGGATAACAACCTCTGCAAGAAGTTTTCCAAACTTATGCAAGGGAAGTTTGAAATGAGCAGTATGGGAGAGCTGAAGTATTTCTTAGGGCTTTAAGTGAAACAATCTGAGGATGGAATTTTCATCTCATAGACCAAGTTCACCAAAGAGCTACTTAAGAAATTCGGAATGGAGAATGCAACCTCTATGAGGACTCCTATGGCCTCAGCTATGTCTCTAGACAAGGATGAGAAAGGGCAACCTTTTGATGAAACCAAGTACAGAAGCATAATTGGGTCCTTGCTCTACCTTACTGCAAGTAGACCAGACATAATGTTCTCAACATGTTTATGTGCTAGATTTCAGGTGAACTCTAAGGAATCTCACTACATCGCTGCAAAGCAAATCTTGAGATACCTCAAAGGCACACCAAATCTTGGCTTATGGTACCCAAGAAGTAATGATAGTGAACTAATTGGATTTTCAGATGCAGATTTTGCAGGCAGCAAAGATGACAGGAAAAGCACCTCCGGGACTTGCCAATTTCTCAGAAGGAGACTTATTTCCTGGAGCAGTAAGAAGCAGAACTGTGTAGCCATCTCAATGGCTGAATCAGAGTACATCTCTGCAGGCAGCTGTTGTGCACAGCTTTTTTGGATCAAGAATCAATTTGAAGACTACAACATGAAGTTCTAAAACATTCCTTTGTTTTGCGACTCATCCAGTGCCATAACAATTGCCAACAATCCAGTCTCCCACAGCCGGACCAAACATATAGAGCTTCGCTATCATTTCATCCGGGAGCATGTGGAAAATGGAGACATTGATCTACAATATGTCTCCACAGACAGGCAAGTTGCAGATATATTCACCAAGCCGCTAGAGGAGTCCAAGTTTTCGTTCTTCAAAACGGAACTCGGGCTGCTCAACAAAGAAGACTAGTAATGGACTCTCAAGGTTGAAGAGATCTATGTCAGTAAATATCTCCAAGGAAAATTGTCCTTCAGAGTAAGATACTCGAGTATATCAAAGACATACTCGAGTAAACGGGAAATACTCGAGTAAAGAGTTTCACATACTCGTGTATGAATTTTACACACTCGAGTATGCTTCGTTACTACTCGTGTATGAACTTTACATACTCGAGTATGCTCCGTCTCTACTCGAGTATGAACCTGACCTACTCGAGTATACAGACTTCTCTACTTTGAAATTCTACATTCTCTATTCGCACCGAGCTATTTGCCGCTTCATTCAGGTATGAAATTATATATATTTTCCTAAAACCTAATTAGGATTATATATATATAGAAAAATCGGGAAAACCCTTTCCACTTCTCATTTACTCGAGTAGCCGCCGACTCCTCATCTTCCAGAAATCGCAGAGCATCGTCTTCTTCGCTTTTCTCATCTTCCAGAATCGCAGATGGCCCCTTCCTCTAAAATCGGAATCGTCTCTGAACTCACCCCCGCGGGTATCGCCGATCTCTCAGATGATTTCAGAAATCTTCTGATTTTGTTCGACACCACCGGATTATCGTTCGTTCTCGAGTCGCCGTGCAGAGTTATCTTTCCAGCAGTTGAAGAGTTCTATCAGAATCTGAAGATAAAGCGTAATGGCAAGCTCCTGAAATCCAAGGTCAGAGGAATAAAAATTCGGCTAGATAAAGTTTCTCTTGCAACTCTATTGAAGCTCCCAGTGGTTGATGAAGATGCCGATATGACTGAAGAAGATTCCATAAGAACTAGCTTGTTCTGTGGAGCTAACCCTCAAGCTCATTCTTTCAGCAGGGCTGACTTCAATTCAGAAGGAAAGTTCCTAGTCGATGTTATTGCAAAAGTTCTGTTGTGCAAGACGTATTCTATTCGAGACATTTCCATGGAAATGTTTGACATAATGCAAGCGATTATATGCCGCAAACAGTTCCAGTTTGGACTGCTGCTCCTAGACAAAATCAGAGATAGTATTAAGCATCCCAGCTTTGCCAGAATTATCTCCCTCCTGCTTCATGAAGTTAACCCATCAGTGTTTAACCTATCCCAAGGGACTCCCCTACATCACATGAAGAAAGTTTCCATCTCCTCCATCCAGAGATATGATGTTAAAATTCTGAATTCTGCCCAATCTTCCAAGGCTACTGTTCTATCAGAAAAATCCCAAGAACCTAGTTTATCTGAAGACAGGATTCCATCTCCTCCTCCACATCATACTGCTGCTACCTCTGGTGGACCAGTTGAGGGGGAGCCTGCCTCTTCTCATCCAAAGTACCCAGCTTCCTCAGAACCTTCAGACCTAGCAGAAGTAAGAGTTTCTACTCCTCCAGTTTCTCCTCCTCCAGCAGATCTTCAATCAGAAATTCCTGAATCAGAGATTCCAGATACAGCAGACCTACTGTCTACAGTAGAAGATATAAATAAATTCATTGATGAGCTAAGCTCAGATGCTCCTCTATTTCAAAATGAATCAGCTGTAAAGTCTCCTGCCAAGTCTCCAGTTCAATCTCCTGTACAGATTCCAGCTCAGACTACAGTTCAGACTCCTGTACAATCTCCTGCCCAGTCCTTAGCTAAAGAGTCCAGCCAGTCTGAACAGATTTTGTTGTCTGATGATGAGGAAGTATCTCCAGAACCAGTGGATGCCCCTCTGAGGACACTGGACTTCACCCTTCCTTCCTTCATCAACACAGAAGACTCTGTTGAGATAGAACCCTTCAAAAGAGCTGTCAGCTCAGTAGTCATTACAGAAATCCCTCCATGGATTGCTCCTGCTCCTGCTCCTTCAGTTCCTGCACCAACCTCAGTACCTTCTTCCTCTTCAGATATGATCAGTAAAATTGAACAATTGCTTTTTGAACAGAGAAAGTACTTTGATGAATCTCTAGCATCAATAAATAACAAAGTCACTACTCTTGAACAAGAGATGAGTAGAGGCTTTGCTGAAATCCAAGCCAATACTGATGAGCTTAAAAGATTGTTTCAGCTAGGTGGAAAAACACTAGATCACACTATCACAAGCATAGGTGAACTGAGAAATCAACAAGAAACTGTTGCCAATAATCAGATACAGTTGGACAAGAATGCTGAAGCCAATCTTATGAAAATATGTGAAGAAGTTGGCACATTCAGAGATGAAGCTATTGCTCAGTTATCTGTAGATATCACCAAGGGGGAGAAGGTAGTAAAAGAACAAGTGAACAAACTATCTGAACAAGCTCAAGCAGCTGTAAAAGAACAAGTTGAAATCCTATCTAAACAAGCTCAAGCAGCTGTGGATGGTCTTGTAAAAGACATGAAAGCAGATATTCTATCCCAGCTCCAGTCTGTGAAGTTCTACATTTATGATACAGCTGTATGGGTAAACAACCAGAATTTCCCTAATGCCCAGCTCAACCCTACCATCATTCCACACTTCTTAAATCCTCTTGAAGAACAACCTCCAGCAGATGCTCCAGCCCAGGAAACTATTCCAGAAGGTGTGCCAGTCTTCTCACCTAGACCTGATGGTGATGTGACTAAGCCCCCTCTCTACTATTCTGATATGTGGCAAGATGAAATTCCAGCCCCAAGGAAGAAGAGAAAATATGGTGAAGGTGCTTCTGCCAGTCATTCTGCACCCAGAAAAGATCCTGCCCTAGCTTCTGAAGGTAGACCACCAATTATTCATTCTGAGGTTTGGAGTCCAACCTCCAAATCCCTAATCCTGGATACCTTGAAGTTAGTGACAGATCTTGGTGAGAACAGAGATCAGTTTTACAGTTTTTCAGAATGGAAAGCCTATGAAGTGTCCCAAATCAAAATCAGACTTCATGACAGGAATTGGGGACATAACAACCCAGCTGCTCCTCCTAGGCCCAGAACTTATTTTCCTAAGCCATTCAGTTACCTAGAGAGGCAAGAGCTGAAGAGAGAAAGGATGCATAAAGAAGCCCCTGCTTGAGTCTATGAGAATGTGGAAATGGATATTTTGATCTGTTAAAAACATTTCTATATATATATTTGATTCTGGTTTTGGCTATCTTGTTATTTACCCTGCTTTAGCTTACTTTATTTTTTTTTGGTAAATGTGTATTGTTCTTCTTACTCTTAAGTAATTCACCTTAGTGTAGAGGGTGCTAACATCTACAAATAGGGGGAGATTGTTGGGATTTGTCTCCATAATACCTCAGATTTGTAGGAGGTCAGACCTTGAACTAAGATGAATTAAGGTGTATTTGATATTGTGTTCAAGTTGTATGTGTGCAGGTTTTTATTGCTAAGTGTAGACCAATGTCAGTCTATAATGGGTCACCAAACACAGGACCATACAATGTAATCCCTCATTGTGTGATCCAAAGTGTTGGCCCATGTATAGCCTCTCTATTGGGATACACTTCCTATACAAGCACTTGGATTGGTGGACTAAAGTTTTGAAGTTTATCTTTTCAGAAGAAATTTTTTCTAAGTCCACATACTCGAGTATGTTTCTTCATATACTCGAGTAAGTGACTTAGTACTCGAGTAGATCATTAGACATACTCGTGTAGACTCTGTGTACTCGTGTAGATAAGTTTATACTCGAGTAGATAGTCAGTCACTCGAGTAGGTCATATCTTATACTCGAGTAAATCCTTCTGCTTTTAGATCCAGAATTTTCTCTAAGTCCACATACTCGAGTACATCTCTTGTATACTCGAGTAAGTGGGTCTGCACTCGAGTAAGTTGGATTACATACTCGAGTAGACTGTTTTACTCGAGTAGATGATAACTTGTACTCGAGTTGTTGGTTAGTTACTCGAGTAAGTGGTATGTTCATACTCGAGTAGATCTGTGCTTCTCATCTCAGAATAATTCTAAGTCTACATACTCGAGTAGTTCCCTATATACTCGAGTAAGTGACGCTGAACTCGAGTAGATGTTTTTCATACTCGAGTAGTTCAATGATTACCCGAGTAGCTTTTCCAAGATACTTGAGTAATTCATTCTTCTCTTAGTCAAGTATCTCCAACTCTTCTACTCGAGTAGTTCCTCCTCTTATCTGAGAAATTTTTCTAAGTATTTTTACTCGAGTATATACTCTCATACTCGAGTAGTTCTAAATTCACTCGAGTACTGATCTTTGAATCACTCGAGTAGCTTATCTTCATATACTCGAGTATGCTCCTTCTTATCCACTCGAGTATATACCATCTAATACTCGAGTATGTTTCTCTTATGACTCGAGTATATCTGTTTATACTTTTCCTGAAATTTCTCTAAGTCAATTCCTCTGTGTATTTCAAATCAATCATTTCTGATTGGTCCACGTGTCATCCCGAATTAATTTTCTGACCGTTGGAGTCCACCAATAAATAGGTCCTCTCAGATTTGACTAACAACAAGTCTTTGAAAGATTATTATTTTAAGAAAGAGAAAAAGGAAAACCCGTGAACCCTAATTCCTCACGTCGTCGCCGCCGCCATTGACGTTCATGGAAGAAGCTCTGGATCGACGATCTTCGATCGCTGCTTTCAACTTTTATTCGCCAGCGATCCAGACGAAAGTTAATCACTCGATCTCGCCGAGCCTCAAAGATTTCAGATCTATTTTCTCGATCGAGGTGATTCCGTTTTTCAGATTTGTGGATCTCTCTCAAGTCATCTTCAACATACTCTGATCAAGCCAAAGCTCTTAAAGAAGAAGACTGTCAAGATCCAGATCTGAGAATATTGTTGTTTGTATTTCTCCTTTCAAACAAATTACTTTGTAGGAGCTTTGTTCTCCGAGATTTGTAGGAAGGCTTTTTCTTCCGAGTTCTGTAGATCCAGTTGGATCGAGTTTGTAGGAACGTGGTTCTGAGGTGTAGGATTGTTTTCAATCCGAGATAGTGGAGTAGCCGAGTCTAGTGATTTGCTAGATCGGTGAGGAAAGTGGACGTACCCAAGATTGGGGAACCACTATAAATCTCTTGTCGTCTGTGATTGCTTGATGTGTGCTGTGTTCATTTTTTAATTCCGCATTTGACACGCATTTCACATATTCACCCCCCTCTAGGTGATTTAGGCTAACAACTTAGCACTCTCACCCCTGAACTCTCCATCTCCACAAAATGAATTCCCCTTAGAAACTCCACCTCCACCTCCACCTCCATCACCCACATCTACTCCTTCAGCTACTGCTCCAGTTTCTGCCTCTCTAACTCTGGATCCCTCTCTCACCACCACTCTCATCACTCTTCTCACCCCACTACTCAAAACTCTTATAGCAGAGGATATATATCCTTAGCTGCCTCCATCTTATCTCTTGCTACCTAAATATCTATCCTAACAACTGCTCCATCTTCAGTTGGGGGCCTGGCCTCAGCACTTATCGAAACTAGATAGGGGGAGATACTTAATGAAGAAGTAGCAGTCACAACAGCAGCAGGACCAGCAACAGCAGTTGTACATATATCAGATACAGTAGAAATGGATACAGAAGCAGAAACAGATTTATTAGATTTGATTCATTTTATTGAAACTGACATGGACATTGATGAGTCAGTTATACCAAACAAAAATACTGCTGGTGATATCTTTATAAATCCCACAGTAGACTTGATAAGTTTGTTAAGCTCTTTTGATATAGCTAATCACAGTCTTCCTCCAACTGAGTATACCAAGCCATCATTAGCTATTATTCCATACTCTTCCCCAATAAGCCCTGATGTTGTTAAACAACTAAAGGCCAGTTTTGCCATTCCTGCCACTCCATCATCTAGATAGATTGCCTCTCCAACTGTATCTTCTCCTATGTCCCCAGTCTTTGTAATGGATGATTCTCCAATACCAGATCTGGATGCATTGATTATGGCTGACATAGAGGAAGAAAACAAGTTAGCTGCTCAGAGCATAGAAGTATACAGTTCTCCAGTTCCCTCCCCAATTCCATCTCATGTAACAAAGAAAACAAGTTCTGATGATGCACTAAAATAGATTGATGCTATGTATGACAAACCTCAATCTTCTGATGATGATGAGGAGGAGGAGGAGGAATCTAAGAAAAGGAAAATCTCAAAGAAAAGGAAGGCTCCACCTCCTCATGCTCCCAAACGTAGAAACACCAATGATACTCCTTACTATATCCTACAAAAAATAACCCCATACAAGGGAATGTTGGCCTGGATGTGGATCTCAAAGAATGAACAAAAGGCCAGGAAGAAAAGTAGAAGGTACTCTCCTCCCTCAGCTCACAAATACAGGAAGGATCCCCCTCTTCCTCTACCAGCTGCTGGTGCTTCTGGAATTAGTTCTCAAAAGTCAGATGCACCTTTCAATCCCTCATTCACCAAGATTTATCAGAGGCAAGAAAGGCCATCCAGATAGCAATCACATGGAAGCAGTCAGTAAAGAAATACTAGCTGTACAGAATAAATAAAATAAATAATGTATCAAAAACCAGAATTCACTCCTCCTCAACGACAGGCTGAACAAAGAAGACACTCTGTATCACATAAACCCAAAAGAAATACAGTGAAGCTGCACCTCTAAAATCACTGTACACTCAAGGTAGTGAAAGCCAGATTGCTACAAACTTCCGAGAACAGTCAACTCAATTCAGGCCTGTCACCCTGCTACCCTCTCAAGAAGATCAGTCATCTATCAGTCAAGATGATGATCCAAATTTCAGGATGGTCAGGCTTCAAGAATTGATTGCTCTGTCACAGATGAAAAAGTCCAGAGAATAAGGACAGGATCCAACAAAATTCACTACAATGTCTACTTATAGAGAAAAAGAACTTGAAAGACTTCAGGTGAGCAAGAAATTGTTTGACCCTACTGATTATATGGCTAGACATCTAGAGGAGATTATTCCAAGAACTTAAACCCAGGCAATGATTGGAGCAGCAGATCTGTATATATCAAAAAGAGAAGCTGCCAATCCTAACAGGGAAATTATATTCACCAAGGCTGAAGAAAATAAAAAGGAAGAAAAATCCAAGAAGTAGAAACAGAAGATCCTGAAGAAGAATTGCTACTTTTGGTACACTTTGTTAAAATTATGTTTTCTTTTCTGTTACAAAGCTGACTATGTACATATATCTGCTGCACTTGTTGTTAAATTATCTTTCAGATATATATTGTGTTCCTGCTTTGTATATTTTTATTCTTGTATTGAGTCTGTTATTAGCGACCTCACCCAAATATGGGGAGATTGTTGGAACCCCTAGTTGGATTTGGGCTAGGTTCACTGAGTTAGGATATGACCCAACATGTATAGATCAGGGTCATGACTATGTCCTAGAGTCTAGATCAAGTCCTTAGAGTCAATAGTACAAAGGACCAGCCTTCAACACTACTAAAGACTCAAGACTTAGAGAATTCAAGTTTTGGAAAAAAGAGATCTACGTTCGTCGATCTCCGATTGACGATCGTCGTGCTCAGCTCAACTAACTCAGAGACAATTCTCTGAGCTGAGCTCGACGAACTTAGATCTCAACTCGACGAACTCTGGACAAAGTGATAACTCCTCTAGTCAAACTTCAGTCAACGAACTAAAGAACATCAGCTAGACGAACTCTATCCTAAAGTCGACTAACACTTCAACTCTCAAAGCCAAAGATCTCTCAACGCCATAGTTGACTCAGCGCCACAGTTCACTGAAAGCCAAAGCTCACCCAGAGCCCAAGATCACTCAACGCTCTCAATGCCAGATCAATACTTCAACACTCAACATCAGAAAATATTCTAAGTCCAGACTGCAGACTCAGCTCGACGATCTCAAACTTCAGCTCGACAAACTTGATATACAGAAGAAGAAAGTTAACAAGCAACATTCAGAGTTTGAGGATTTTGGATCTCAGCTCGACGAACAATTATTCTCAGCTCGACGAAAGCCACTATCTAGTCAACGAACTCAAAGCACAGAATCTGCCAGTTTATGCAGTGTAGTTGTTTGCTGATCCCAGGTCGACGAAAGCTGATCACAGGTCGACGAAAAGCTGTTCTCTGGTCGATAAAAACTGTAAGACATATTATTATTTATTCTTTCCTTTTCTGTCTCCTTATTTTTCTATTATAGGCTATTAATTTCCTGGATAATCAATGCATTTGAATAGAGCCGTTACTGGCAGCATTGATTGCAAATATCCCCATGTAATTAATTGCCTATATCTCGGGACAGACATAAAATAAGAATATATGACAGCATTCTTGCCATTTTTATTCCCTAGATTTCGGCTAAGCATTAATTGCTTGTTTTTGAATTCGACCTAGAGACAGTTATAGAGCAGATAATCTCTCAGTCAGAAAAACATAGCAAGAAGCAAGACACATAAGGAGAGATACACAAAAACTTTTGTGAATACAGAAGTGAAGTGCATACAACTCTCTGGAGAAATCAACTGCTCTAGAAGAAGAAAGAACAACAATCACTATCAAGAGTCTTTCTTCTCCTTCTTTGTTTTCTTAGATCTCAAGTGACAAAAGCATTCAAATCAGTCAAAGGATATCAGAAAGTAAATCCTACAACAGAAGGCCTACTCACCATGTGCAAAGCTTCCACTCCTAAACCATTCAAGATCTCAGGGGGAGCTTTGACAACATCACAGAATCCACGAAGTCTTCTCTCAGTTGCTTTTGAGAATAGAGAAGACTATCATCACTCTTATATCCACCTATGTACAAGGTTTTAATTCCCTTCAAAATTATTCTGGTTGCAAGTCTCCTTCCAAAAGACCTGGGTTGGTTTTTGAGCACCTGATCAAAAGCTCATTGGTGGCAGTCACCTGATCAAAACCTGTAGTGGATTCCTACCTAGGGTGGTAGAAGAGTGGATGTACCCAAGTTTGGGGAACTACTATAAAATTTCTTGTGTTGTTTGTGTGGCTGTGATTTTCCTGTGTGCTTGTACTGTGATATATTTTGTAGTATAGCTTAGTTATCTTTTCTCTAGTTCACTTGCTACACTAATACACTCATACACCTATATCATAGTAACATATTTTGTTAAAGACTTCTCATTTCTGCAAGTATAAAAAAGATTTTAAAAACTCTATTCACCCCCCCTCTAGAGTTATTCAGAGCTTACCCTATCTTTCACAGATGAACCCATGACAGATTATCATCCTTCATCTTCCTCCATTGTCCATCCATCCATCTCTACTCAAACCCCACCTGAATTCTTGACATTCCCTTCACCCTCCATCTCTTCCATCTTGGAATCCATCACACCTCTTCTGAAACAGCTGATAGCAGAGGCCATTTCACCTCTTGCTATATTTATCTCTACCCTTGCTGCTCAGCTTTCTGCCTTCTCTTGTCCCATCTTCTTCTGTCAGGGGCCTGGATCCAGTAGCCACTGAAACCAGGCAGGGTTAGATACTCAGTGAATAAGCTGTTCTAGCAGCAGCAATAGTGCCAGTAGAAGCAACAGAAGCCCCAGTAGCAGCAGTAGTAGTTGTAGATGTAGATGCAGAAGTCACTGATGCAGAAATTATTGATACTAAATTTATTGATGTAGATCTTGTTGAGTTTTTGGATACTGATTTTGAGAGTAATTCTTTGGAAATTCATTATGGAGATTGACTCCTCATTGCTCTAGATTTTGACCTAGATTCAGTTCTAAGATCTCTTGATCTTTTGTACAGAAATTGTCTCTTTTTTGTATCTTTTCATTGGTGTACAGATATTGTTTGCTACTCAGCTCTAATTAATTCAGAGATCCTACAACAAATAAAGAAAAGTTTTGTAGCTCCTGAGCCAGAACTTGATTCAGTTCCAGAGGCTGAGCTCTTTTAGGTGGCTGAGGATGAACCTTCTGAGCCCAAGGCTCTTTCTCCTCCCACTTTTGTTTTCTCCTCTTCTCCATTGCCTGATATGGATGAAATTTTTGCTGAGAAAATGGATCAGGAAACTGAAGAAATTCCAGCTGAAGTTACCTCTCCTCCAGCTGAAAAAGTAATTCCTAAAGAAACTATTGCAGAAATTGATGTCATATATGACAATCCTCAAGTACCCTCTGAAGATGATCAGGATGAAGATTCAGATTCTGACTACAAAAAAAAAGAAAATTTCCAAGAAAATGCTAGCTCTACGCAAGGCTGTCCCAAAGCCTAATCCCCACAATGACATCCCATATTATATCCTATAGAAAATTACCCCTTATCCTGAGATGCCAGAATGGATGTGGCTGTCAAATAATGAGCAGAAAGAAAGAAAGAAAAGGAGAAGATACATGTCTCCTCCTAGATACTTCAGGAAGGACCCTCCTCTTCCTCCTCCATCTACAGGATCCTCAGGCACTCATCTCAGAAACCAGGTTCTGTTACCAAGACTTATCAGAGACAGTACAGACAGAGAAGTCATCAATCTTCTTATTCAAGCAAGCCTCCTTCAGACTCTTTAAAGGAAGTTCCTACTGAAGAACCAATGCAGGATTCTAGTTCAAAAAGTCTAGAGTCTCCTCCAATTCCTTTTGTTGATCCAGAATAGGAAACTTCTGCCAAGATGGCTAGATTCCATGAGCTTATAGGACTTTCTCAAATCAATAAGGCAAAAGCTGAAGGAAAAGATATTTCTCAATTCTCAACTATGTCAACCTACAGAAAAGAAGAACTGATCAGGTATGCTAAGGCTAATAAATTTTTCAATGTTGATGATTATATGAAACTGCACCCAGAGGCTGTTGTGACTAGAACTTCATCCCTAACTATGATTGGAGCATCTGATTTGTATATATCAAAGAAAGAAGCAGCCAATCCTAACAGGGAAATCATTTTCAAAAAGCCTTGTGAAAGATCAGATACAGACAAAGCCAAAAAGAAGAATTGCGTTTGTTCTCAGTGTTTTTGGATTGTCTTTTGAACTTTACTTTATGTATATATCATGAAGCACATTGTTGTAAATATCTGCTGAATATTTTTGTTCTGTCAGATATATCTTTTCTGCTTTATGATTGTTTTGCTTTTGTTTCTGTTTAGTGACCTCACCCAAATAGGGGGAGATTGTTGGATCCCTAGTTGGATTTGGGCTAGGTTCACTAACTTAGGCTGAGTCAGACCCTACTTTGTATAACCAGGGTCATGGTTATTTGTTTTAGAGTTTAGGCTGGGTCCTGAGTAGTGCTACCTCCTTGGACAAGTCAGCAGTGGACTTAGATACCCAGAATTAGCATTTTTCAGAAGACAGTGATTAGTTCGAAATTTTTCGAACTCAGCTTGACGATCGTCGATCTCAGAGTTTATTTTTCTCTGAGCTGAGCTGGACGATGTTTGAGCTCAGGTCGACGTTTTGTTTTGTGTGGACAGAATCTCAGTTCGACGAATTCAGAGTGCAGAATTAGAAAGGTTTTCTCAGTTGGCAGTTTGAAGAGCTCAGGTCGACGAACTTTATTTCTCTGGTCGACGATCTTGGATCTCAGCTCGACGTTTTCTGTCTAGCACTCAACGCCTTCTGTTCTTCACTCAATGCTTTCCGTCCTGTTTCCTGAATGAGCTTTTCCTCGTCCTGTTCCTTATGATCATTATTATTAGCAGTATTATTCTGAATATTTAATACAAATATTCTTTTGAATATAGCCGTTACTTGGCTGCATTAAATACGGTCTTCATCAGAATCCTCACTTGCCTATTCAATTCAAGGACAGTTGGGAGACTCATTAATGTTTTATTCCAGCTGTATTTTCTATTCTCCAGATCAGCTAGCAATTATGGAAGAAATTCAAAATTCAAAGCAGATTTTTTTCTGGCAGGAGAATAAAAAGAAGAGATTCTCTCCTTTTCTAGAGGAGAAGTTAGAAAAATCGAGAGAGACATAGTTACAGAAAAAGAGAAGCACTGACTGAGAACCATCAAGAAATTACAAGCAGTCGACGCCTTCTCATTCTCTGTCAACGCCTTCACTTTATCTGCCTGTACTTCAGTTTGAAGAAGAACAATACATTCAGATCAAGAGTCTTCTTCAACAACTATTCCAGAAATCCATAGAGACATCTCTTTCAACATCAGACACTGATTTCCATAATATTGGCAGATCAAGCTGAAGACCTACTCACCCTCAAGCAAAGCTCTTTCTTCCTGAAGCATTCAAACTCTCAGGGGGAGCTTTGACATCAAAGGAATCCACATAGTCTTCTCAGTTGTATTTGATAAAAGAGAAGACTGTCATCAAACTTTTTCAACCTCACTGTACAGGGTTATAAATCCCTTCAAAAGTTAGCTTGGTTGACAAGTCTCCCTCCAAAAGACTTAAAGTTGGTTTTTGGGCACCTGATCAAAAGCCTGAAGGGTTTCCTGATCTACCTGAATCAGATCTTGTGGTGGCAGTCACCTGATCAAAACCTGTTAGTGGATTCCTACCCAGGGTGGTAGAAGAGTGGATGTACCCAAGTTTAGGGGAACCACTATAAACTTCTTGTGTCGTCTGGTTGCTGTGCTTTTCTATTTGGTTTTTCTGTTTGCTGTGTTCTGTGAATGCTGGAATAGTTAGCTTAGTTCCTTTCTTTCTTACTAATATATGATATAACTCTAATTTACTCTGATATAAATTAAAAAGAGCCTAATTTTTAGTACTCTATTCACCCCCCCCTCTAGAGTAATCGGATCTAACCCTCCTTTCAGCGAGTATGCGGCTTTGCATTATACTCCACACTCTTAGTTGCTATGCCAAACAGTGTTTTTTTGTGTGCTTTAGGGAAGATTTACTCGGGACGAGCAAATAGTTAAGTCTAGTGGTGTGATGAGTCCGATTTATATAGGGTATTCAGACTCATTTAGACTTGTTTTCATGAATAGGTACTTCACTTTTAGTTCATTATCGCTTATATTTCACTTGTTTCATATTTATACACAAAGTACACTATCTGCCCATTATGGTGTGCAATTGTGCTATACTTTCTGGGGTAAGCACATGGTGCTCCCCATTGTGTTGTTTGGTTCTTATTGTAGTTTTGGACAGGTTGGGGGGTGTGCCCAACCCTATTTTAGAATTCTGGGGAATCGCACGGTCACGCATTTTTCCTTTATGCATAAGTGTGTGAACAGAAAAAGAGAAACCGAAATTTGGACAAAACACAGAGTTTTTTACCAAAAATTGTGTATATTATAAAGGTATGGCCTCCTTTTATAGAATGGAGGAGAAGAAAGAGAATATAATTAAGTAATGTGGGACTAAATACATTTATGAGACTAGCGGCTTAGACAAACCCAGACCACATAGACCGCATGGTTTGACAAGAAAGTTAAACTGCCCGACCATACTAATAAGAGTAGACATGGCAGTGAAGCTGCTAGACTGCCCGGTCTCTAAGCAGTAAAAGAAGCAGCAACAACGCCCGAACTCCAAGCCACCAGAAAAGCCGCCAGACCGTCCGGTCTCCAAGCCGCCAGTGAAGCCGCATGTCCACCCGGTCTACTTATTACAACACTCCCTTCAAGCTAGAGCATATATATCAATCATGCCCAGCTTGTCACAAATGTGAAAGAAAGAAGCTGACACACGCTTGGTGAAGATATCTGCCAACTCATTGTCAGAAGTAATGAATGGAGTACAAATCTATTTCTTCAAGATCTCTTCTCTGATGAAATGACAGTAAACTTTGATGTGATTTGTTCTCTCATAAAATATTGGATTTTTGGAGATGTATATGGCGGCTTTGTTGTCGTAGAACATATGTAATAGATGATTGTAAACTTCTCCTACGTCAAGTATGAGAGCCCGTAGCCACTTTAACTCACAAGTGGTTGATGTCATACTGCGATATTCAGCTTCTGCACTGGACCTGGAGACAACAGATTGTTTCTTGCTCTTCCAGCTCACTAGGTTCCTTCCCATGAATGTGTAAAAACCTGATGTGGACTTGTGATACCCTTTGTTATCAACATAGCTAGAATTTGAGTAGGCTTCAACCTTCAAGTGACCATTTCTCTGAAATAGTAGTCCCTTACTAGGCGCCGCTTTAACATATTCCAATATCCTCAGAGCAGAATATAGATGACACTCTCTAGGAGCTTGCATGAACTGGTTAACCTTGCCTACAACATAGGAGATGTCAGGTCTTATTACAGTGAGATAAATGAGTTTGCTCACCAGACGCCTATACCTTGTAACATCTAATAGAAGAGGCGAGTCGTCTGTCCAGGTTTTATCTTCTCTAGTAGCCATGGGACATCAGACAGGCTTGGCACCAGTCAACCCTGTCTCTTACAGATGATCAAGAGCATACTTACGTTGGGAGAGAACCAAAGAATTGGGCTTACGAGAGATTTCTATCTCCAGGAAGTACTTTGGGGAGCCCATATCCTTCGTGACAAGGTGTTGATGGAGATGTTTCTTTGTCACCGCTACCCCAACCTGGTCATCACCAGTGAGAAGAATATCGTCCACATATACAGCAAGAACCACCAAACCCAAGACAGTTTTGCGAACAAATAATGAGTGATCGGCAGAGCTCCTTGTGAAACCAACAACTGCCACAATGTCACAAAACTTATCAAACCAAGCGCGAGGGATTTTCTTTAAGCCATAGATAGTGAAAGTGAGGGTAAGATCTATCTTAACTCTAGAGGGGGGGGTGAATAGAGTATTTTTAAAATAACTTTACAATTTAAACAAGCAAAACAATTAAGATTTAATTTATGTATAAGTGTAAGGTGCCTTGCTATATAATTTAAAACAAAGACAGCAAAAAGAAAATCACAGCACACAGCAAAGAAAATACTCAAGCAACCAGAAGACACAAGGAGCTATAGTGGTTCCCCAAAAATCTGGGTACATTCACTCTTCTACCACCCTTGGTAGGAATCCACTGCAGGAAGAGTTGATCAGGTGTCCTGGGCACCAATGAGCTTTTAATAAGGTGCTCAAAAACCACACTAGATTTTTTGATCAGGTGTCTTGCCACCACTGAGTTTTGACAAGGTTCTTAGAACCAGAATCAAGACTTTTGAAGGGAGTTTTGGTAACCCTTTTACAGCAGGAAAGAAAAAGGAAAAGAGTGAAGTTGTCTTCTCTTTCTCAATCAAAGAGAGAAGCACAAGTGGATTGATTGTGTTGTCAAAGCTCCCCCTGAGATGTAGACTAGTTCAGGAGTGGAAGCTTTGCTTCAGGGTGATAGGTCTTCAGAAGCTTCATATCTCCAGCAGAAGATGGTTTCAGCAGAGGCTGAGAAAATTGAATTGTCTGGAGTCCTTGTGATGAAGCTATGATCACTTTTTCAGTATGCCAAAATGTTCAACTGATTCTTCAGAATTGATCACTTTAATTTTTGAATTGATCTCTCTATCTTGTGAATCTGTACTAAGAATTTCTTGTTGTTTTTTTTGTCTATGTTTGTGTAGTCTCTTGTTATGTATATCTGTCAGACCAGAAAAAAAGATCATTTATTCTCTGAAGATCTTCCATCCAAGATAGCCGTTAGCAGACATTAAATGTCCTCCATAAAAGTCTTGTCTTCTAGAGGAAAGTCCAATAAACATTCTCAAAAAGAATTCCTTGAAACTTGCTCCAGAATAAAGGAAAACGGCTGGCAGATCTCTTGAAATAAGTGCTGAGATAATTTGAAAAACATTCCAAAGTCTGACTGAATTTGAATCCTTAAAATCGTCGATCTCTCAGAAAAAACGTCGATCTGAGCTCTACGATCGTCGACCTGAGCTCAGAGATTGGAATGAAGATCAGACAGAAAACATCGACTTGAGCTCGAAGATCGTCGACCGGAGCTCAGCGACCTGAAGGACAAGCCGAAGACAGATCGTCGATCTGAGCTCGAAGATCGTCGACCGGAGCTCGACGATTTAGCAGAGTTGAGCTCAGAGAGCGTCGAACGGAGTTCGACGTTTCGTCGACCTAAGCTCGACGATAATTGTCTTTGCCTCAGCTTTAAGTCTGATTCCTTGAATGGTCCTGGGGCAGCTTCAAACCTAAATTCTAAGCCCTAAACACATTCTAATGTTGACCTTTTTAACTATACGTCTAGGTCAAACTGGTTTCCTAAGACAAACATAGTGATCCTTGCCCAAATTAGTAATAGGGTGTTCCAACAGATAGCCTTTTTCAACTGGCATACGCGTGTCTCCCCCTGAGCAACAACCCAGGAGGTTGCTCCATGTAGACATCCACTTGTAGATCACCATAGACGAAGACATTATTGACATCCAGCTGAGAAATGAGCCAATCTTTGTCGACGACCACGGATAGGAGAACCCAAATAGTGCTGAGACGAGCAACATGAGAGATGATATCAAAGTAATCAACTCCGTAGTCTGAGTGAAGCCTTTAGCAACCAGTCGGGCCTTGTAACGGTCCACACTACCATCCGTACAGAACTTTATAACAAAGACCCAGCGACAACCAACAACATCAGTGCCGAAAGGAGGAGGAATAAGAGTCCATGTACCCCGCTCAGTGAGGGTGGAAATTTCCTCATCCATAGAGGCCTTCCAATGAGGAACAATAAGGGCGTCCTTGTTTGTGCGTGGAGTGGCAGTGGCAGAGATGGCCAATGCAAAATTCCTATGAGAAGGGGTAAGACGAGCATAGGATATAACGGCAGTAAGCGAATGTTCGTCAGTGTCTGGTCCATCTGTGGAGGAGAGAGCTGGCCCGAGAGTAGAGATAAACGGCAAAGGTGGAGAGAGCGGAGGGGGAGATGGTGGACACCACTGCTAGAAAATAGACTTTTAGCCACGACAGATTGCCGTGGCTAAAAGTCCAAAACTGTGGCTAATAACTTTTAGCGACGGCCTACCCACGGAAAATGGGTGTGGGAAATGCGAGCGTGGCTAATAGTATTAGCCACGCTGAATCAGTGACAAATAAGTTATTAGCCACGGTTCAATTATCGTGGCTAAAAGCTCCTTATTTTTCACAGTTCAATTGTCGTGGCTAAAGGGTCTATAACATAAAAAAGATTCGGCCGCACGTCGCCGCCCAGCTGTCACGATGCCACCGCCCGGCCGCCGCCGCCGCCCGGCCGCCGCCGCCACCTGCAGCCGATTTTATTTCAAACATTAATTGAGAATGGGCAATATAAATCCCAAATTAATCTTTTAGTTGGCGGTGTGGGACTAAAAAAACTCGAATTTTTGCCACGAATTAGGCTTCCGTGGCTAATACTAGATTATTAGCAACGAAACAGGCAAACCGTGGCAAAAAGTCAGGTTATTTTCCACGGTTTAGTCATCCGTGTCTAATACTGGATTATTAGCCATAGAATAGAAACTGTGGCTAATACTTCATTATTAGCCACGGTTTTCCACCGTGGGAAAAAAACCGTGGCTAAAAGTCATTTTTCTAGTAGTGCACGGTGGTGGAGGAGGGGTCTTGGTGGGAGTAGACGGGATGGAGGTGATGCGAGGAGAAGCAGGAATCTCAGGAAGAGGGGAGGGGTTGTGAGAGCAGTAGGACGCATTTCGAAGAAGGTAACGTCTGCATAGATGAACAATTTTCGAAGAATAAGAGCAAAACAACAGTAGCCTTTATGAGTGGAAGAGTAACCTAGAAAGACACTTAGTGGCACAAGGAGATAGTTTGTCACGAGTGGTAGAGGGAGCGTGCACAAAATCCGTACACCCAAAGATACGTAGAGGAAGAGGGATGTGATCCTTGCCTGGATAGAGAATGGAGAATTGTGTATGACCATGAAGAACTGTGGAAGGAATGTGATTAATGAGATAGCAGGAGATAAGAACTGCATAGACCCAATAGGAGCGAGGTACCTTCATTTGTGTCATTAGGGTTTGAGCGACATCAAGGAGGTGATGGTTTTTGCATTCAGTTATGCCTTTTTGCTATGAGGTATAGACATAGCTAGTTTGATGAATAATGCCATTTTGCATACAGAAAGAGGAAAAATCATGACTAAGATATTCTTTGGCATTGACAGAATGAAAAAACTTAATAGACGTAGCAAACTGAGTTTTAACCATATAATAAAACGATGTCCATGCATATAATAACTCGGAGTGCTCATTTAATTGATACACCCATGTGCACCTTAAGAAATCATCAATAAAGGTTACAAAATACGAACTACCCCGGCCTATAGTGGGGGTAGGAGCAGGTCCCCAGACATTGGAGTGGACTAAATCAAACGGATGAGAAGAGCAAGGACCTTGCTTCGGTGGGAAGGATGTGCAGTGATTCTTGCCAAGTTGACATGCGTCATAGTTGAGAGTAGGATAGTGCGGAGGTAGGTGGGGCAAAAGCTATCGAAGAAGCCGTGGAGGAGGATGACCAAGGCAAAGATGCCATTAGAGAAGATCCGTAGAAGAATAAGAAAAAACAGATAGAGCAAATACATTGTCCAAAAAGTAGAGGCCGACACTCTCAGTCCTAGTAGCAATCGTCCTCTGAGAGCTCGGATCCTGAAAAGAACAAGAAGTAGGAGTGAATGTGAAGGAGTTGATTGTAAAGAGAAGTAATAGATAATAAATTGCATGGAAACATGGGCATGTAGAGAGTGTTCACCAGGCAAAGAGACGGAGTGACTTGAATCACTCCCATCCCATTGACTAGTGAGGGAGAGCCGTTTGCAATGAAGACCGAAGGCAACCGATCATGTGTTTCTAGGAGAGAAAAGCACTGAGGATTACTTATCATATAATTGGTAGCACCTGAGTAATTCGGCCATTTACCTTGAGTCACCACATAGGCACTAGATGAATACGTGACCACCGAGGCAGACGACTTTGAAGAGGAGGCGGAAGCGTCACCAGAAGGGAGAAGATGCAGATTTTTTTTGTCAGAAATAATCAACCGTATGGATGTGAGGCCAAAGCGTGAGCAGAGGAAGTAAGAAGGTCCACCCTGCCGGATTGGTGGTTGTGGCCACCAAGGCCACCCGCTGAGTATGGTGAGCATAGGTTTCAGGTAGCGGTGAGGCGAATAATAGTTTACGCTGAAGTAAAGAGGTAACAGCAGCTATACGGGCAACAGTGGCATCCAAGG
Organism: Platanthera zijinensis; assembly: GCA_039513925.1. Classification (NCBI taxonomy): domain Eukaryota; kingdom Viridiplantae; phylum Streptophyta; class Magnoliopsida; order Asparagales; family Orchidaceae; genus Platanthera; species Platanthera zijinensis. Next base: position 71,386,717 of record CM077093.1, read on the forward strand.
TGGGAGAATCAACCTCGCTAAGGATCTGTTGACAGATCAGGTCATAGGACTTAGAAAGACGGAAAAGATAGAACACAACCAGAAGCTCTTGGAAGTGTTTGTGTTGCTTGGCAAGATCTGTAAAGAAGGTATAGTTCTAAAGGATTTTGGCTCCCAGAGCTTGAACCAGTTGGTAAGCAGCAGCAAGAGACATGGAGGGACGGGCAAAGAGGTTTGCATAAAGAGTATAGATATGGGACGTCTGAGCCCCCTTGGAGTAAAGAGTGGCAAGATGAAGCCAAGCGGCCTTGACCGTTTCATCATGGCGGATAACGGAGAGGCACTCATCAGATAGACTATTAGCCAGCCAAGTGCAAACAAGAGCATCGCTAGCATTCGAGTCATCAAAGATATCGGACTCAGGAGGAGGTGGGTCATCAGTGATATGATGGTGTTTGCGCTAAGAACAAAGAAGAAATATAAAGGAGACACTCCAGTCAAGGTAGTTAGAGCCGATAAGTTTTGAAATGGTTCTAAGATTTACCGAAGGAGTAGGAGTAGGTGGGTGGGCCTCAGGTGTGGTAGTAGTAGAGATATCGAAGAGAGCCATGACAAGAAGAGGGCTGGCAGAAAGAAGTCATGCGAACAGGGAAGAAGAGGCTATGAGGTCGCGTGAACAAAAAAAGCTGTAAGGTCGCTCGAATAGAGGTGAGACTGCGCGAAGACAGGTCGCGCGAATAGCGACTAGAGAAGGAAGCTCAGAAGATAGGTCGCGTGAATAGCGACTAGAGAAGGAAGCCGCTGATACCAAATAGATACTAGGTCATGCGAACAGAGGTGAGACTGCGCGCGAATAGAGGTGAGGCCGGATGAAGACAGGTCTGTCGAATAGTGAGACAAAGTAAAGGGAGAGGTCGCACACACATTACATCGATAAGAGAGGGAAACTACACGGTCAGGACACAAGAAGGAAGGGGCAAACCGTACGGACAAAGAATGTTGGGTATTGTATCCACAATAACCTAGATTTATATGAAGTCACCCTTAAGCTAAGATGAATTAAGTTGTATTTGATGACCAGTTTGAGTTATGTGTTTGTAGGATATAATTGCCAAGTGTAGACTAATGTCAGTCTATAATGAGTCACTAAACACAAGAAATCACCTGCATTTCTCGAGTGAATAAAGTACTACTCGAGTAATGACTTCTGTTACTCGAGAAGAGGAAGTATATTTCTCGAGAACAAGTCCTTAAGGAAATTACAGGAATAACTTCTAGCTTCTCGAGAAATGAACTCTATTACTCGAGAACTTTAGAAAACTTCTCGAGAACAATTATGACTTATCGAGAACAAGACTTCTTCTCGAAACTTAACTTCTTATTACTCGAGTACTGGTCCTCTAACTTATCGAGACAAGGCTAGGCCTTCTCGAGTACTGACTTCTGTTACTCGAGTACAACACTTAGAAAATATTCTGGAATGATTTTTCAGTTAACTCGAGAACGAAGCAAGTCTTACTCAAGTACTGCATAGATTCGCCTTGATCTGTTGATCTCTTCTTGCTCTAAATCACTTGAATTGGAGAAGAGCAACGACGAGAATGACGATGACGAGTGGCGGCTTTCCCGATTAAGAATGTTAGAATGATTCAGAAACTTGATTTCTTTTCTGGTTGTTAGGGTTAGTCGATGTGATAAGTCCTTTTATAAGACAAGCCTAATAGTCATAATCATAAAGACTGCACACGTGGACCAATAAGAATCAAGGTTAACTTTGAAATCATTTTCGTTTGGCCTTAAAGAAATTTTCGGAAAATCACCTATATTTCTCGAGTGAATAAAGTACTACTCGAGTAATGAATTCTGTTACTCGAACAAGTCTTACTAGAGTACTGCATAGCTTCTCGAGAACTACTTAAGTTACTCGAAAACTAGACTTAGCTCACTCGAGAATTTTCTATAATTTTACTCGAGTACTGATAGGTCCTTCTAGAGTATAATACTTAGAAAATTTCTGAAATGAATTTTTGAGTACTGATTAGGGAACCACTATAAATCTGGTGTTCTCTGTGATTTGTTTGCTTATTTTTTGCGCTTCATTCGTTCCATTTTTATTCCGCAAAAAGACGCAGACCTCACCTATTCACCCCCCTCTAGTGATTTAGATAGACAACTAAAAACATCAAAGAATGCTCAAGGAATTAGGCAGAAAATATCGATTCCTCTGATACCATGTGCGAACAGAAAAAGAGAAACCGAAATTTGGACAAAACACAGAGTTTTTATATCAAAAACTTTTGTCTATTACAAAGGTATGACCTCTCTTTTATAGAATGGAGGAGAAGAGTGAGAATAAAATTAAGCAATGTGGGACTAAATACATTTATGAGACTAACGGCTTAGACAAACCCAGACCGCATGGTTTGACAAAAAGGTTAAACCGCTTGACCATATTGATAAGAGAAGACAAGCTGCCAGTGAAGCGGCCAGACCGCCCGGTCTCTAAGCAGCCAGAGAAGCCGCCAGACCGCCCAGACTCCAAGACGCCAGACCGCCCGATCTCCAAGCCACCAGTGAAGACGTCTGTCTGCCTGGTCTCCATATTGCAATAATAAGCATTTTGCCCATGCGTTCTCCTGTGCTGAAATCCTGGGTGTTACCTAAGCCTGTGCGAATTGGTCACACACGATTGATTTCAATTGTGCGAGAAGTAAATCGCACGGGTGACCTGCTTGTCCAAACTTTTATTGGGTTTTAGTCACCGTGCATTTTCTTCACACACGGTTGGATTCAACCGTGCAAGAGGAAAATCACATGGGCCGGTGGTTGACACTGAAATTTTGAGTGATGTCTATACTCGTGCATTTTTGTTCACGCACGGTTGACGCAACTGTGAATTAAGGGAAATTACATGGGCAGATCCTTGGCATGTTGTGGTTATTTTATCATAAATATTGCATAGTTTGATCACATGACCGTGCGATTAACCATGCATGTCTATTTTCTCATAGATTCTCTATTTAAGTTGTATGTTTTCTTTCATTCAGGGATCACGATTCATTCCGCTCGGATTTCTACCGCAAACTCTAAGGGGAGCTCTTTACTCTCCCTCCTCCATTAATGCTTTAGGGTTCTTACCCTAGGCCACCTCCATCATCCTAAAGCTTACACATATGGGATTCTAGCCCTACATTTGTCATCGAGCAAAGAGATCTTGCATCGAAGAAGATCAAGTCGTGAGACAAAGACGACAGGTCCCTTGGGATAATGAAAGATCTTATTTTCAAGGTATCTAGAAACCTAGAGGGGGATGAATAGGTTCGTCTAGGTCTTTTGATAATTTTTAATATCTTGTTGTTTTCTTTTAGCTTTCAGTTTAAGTTGATCAAGAGCTTATCCTTAACACCTGCAAATAAAAAAGAAAACAAATACAGAAAAGCACACAAGTATTTTATAGTGGTTCCCAAAAATTATGGGCATATCCACTCTCCTTCCACCTTGCTAACTTTCTGTTAGTCAAGTCACTTCTCCAAAATAATGCTCCAAGGAGCTTACACCTCAGATCCCTGAGGATCTCTTAGTCTCCTCCAAGACTTACACCTCAGCCACAAAGGCCTACACTCAGTGATACAAGTATCACCTATCTCAAGCAATTAATCCCTACCACACAGGTTATGGAGGATAACCCTACCTTAGAGCAAACTTGCCCCTACAACGCCTGTGGACTTGCTCCTATAGCTTAGACTGTGAGTGATACTCAACACATGTGAGGCTTTGGCGTTGAGTGAATGACCTTCACTCAACGCCTATGGACTTAATCACATTTCTCCCTCTTAACTTTAGGCTTTGATTGACCCAGCCTGCCTTACTCTGAACTGAGTTCGACGAATAGTGAACTGAGCTCGACGAACTCTGAAATCAGTTCGACTAATTCTTAACTGAGCTCGACGAACTCAGAATCTCAAACTCTGAGTTTAGCTCGATGAACTCTGAACTCAGTTCGACGAATTCTGAACTGAGCTCGACGAACTCAGAATCTCAAACTCTGAGTTTAGCTCGACGAACACTGAACTTAGTTCGACAAATTCTGAACTGAGCTCAACAAAGTCAAAATCTCAAACTCTGAATTTAGCTCGACGAATGGTGAGCTCAGCTCGACAAACTCTGAACTAAGTTCGACGAATTCTGAACTTAGTTCGACGAATTTCTGAACTGAGTTCGACGAATTTCTGAACTAAGTTCAACTCACTGCTTTTTGCTGTATGGCGTTGAGTGTGTCTCCATCACTCAACGCTTGTGGACTTAGCTACATTTCTGCTCATTCCAACTTAGGCTATTACTGCTTTATCCTATCCTATTACTGTCAACTACAACTATATGTATATCATTGGCAAGATTGACTTCCTCAAATCTAGGACATTGTGGGCAATAGACCCAACAATCTCCCCTATTTGAGAAAGTCAAAACTCTTAAGCAAGTGAGTTAATGACATACACAGAACCATGCAGCACTAAGCATAATAAAAGAAAACTATATAATTGAGAAGTGATCTATAGTTACCACACTTCCTTTCCTGCAGAATGGAACATCACTTCATCTGCTTCTCCTAAATTGCTCCTACCTCACTTATCTGATTATCTGATCATCTTATTCTCCCCCCTTTTGACTTCAGCAAATATCTGGTTGGATTCACCTGATCCTCTGATCATCTTATCACCTACTCCCCCTCAAATAGGCAGTAGTGAAATGTTAGAATTATGCTGGACATGCTCCCCCTTAATTGGAGAATCTTCATTTCTTTAAAGTACAATTCCATCTGCAAAATGCCAAATAGCTTACAACCAGATGAGGAGCAATTGAAGCTATACTAAGTTTAACATACCCAACTCAAATTTGAAGGTGTTAAACTTGGCTTCATCTAGTGGCTTAGTGAAGATGTCAGCCACTTTCTTGTCTGTTGGAACAAACTCAAGGGTGATGTCTTCACATTCCACATTGAAGGATCAAGCGCATACCCAACTGCACCAAAAGCCTGGACTGTTGGAGAGGGCGCTACTTAATTTTTTATATAAGTAGCAGAGCGCCACAGGTCAAGTGAAGGAACGTCGGACCCAACAATCCCCCCTGGCATCCAGTACAACCCGTCGGCTCAGAGGTGGGGTTACCACATGGCCCACATGGCTCAGAGGTGGGGTTACCACATGTCCACGGTTGCCTGACCCACCGGACCAACATAGGTAGAAGGGAAAAATCAGGATTTAATAGTGCCCCCCGGTCTTGAACCCGTAACCTCCCTCTAATACCAATTGAAGGATCAAGCGCATACCCAACTGCACCAAAAGCCCGGACTGTTGGAGAGGGAGCTACTTAATTTTTTATATAAGTAGCAGAGCGCCACGGGTCAAGTGAAGGAACGCCGGACCCAACACACATGCTCCCTAATGAAATGATATCTAATCTCTATGTGCTTAGTCCTGCTATGGGAGACAGGATTCCTAGCAATTGAGATTGCACTAGTAGAATCACAGAATAGAGAAGTTCTACTTATCTAGAGGTTGTAGTCTTGAAGCTAGTGATGGATCCATAGTAACTAAACATAGTAGCTTCCTACTGAGATGTGCTCTGACTCTATAGTTGATATTTCCATACTGGTTTGTTTCTTGCTGCTCCAAGATGCCAGCCTCCCCCCCAAGAACTTACAAGTGCCAGATGTGTTCTTCCTATCCTCTTTGCAGCCTGATAAATCTACATCTGAATATCCGGTTAGTTCAAACTCCCCATTCCTAGGGTACCATAGGCCAAGATCTGGAGTGCCCTTAAGATGCTTCAAAATACTCTTAGCTGTAGAGTAGTGAGATTCTTTAGGGCAAGCCTGATACCTAACACAAACACATATAGCATACATGATGTATGGCCTACTTACAGTCAGATATAGAAGGGAGCCAATTATCCCTCTATACAAAGTTTCATCAATAGGTTTCCCTGCCTCATCTTTGCCTATAGGGATACTTGACCCCATAGGATTTCTCATGGTGGAGGAATTTTCCATGCAAATTTTTTTTATTAACTGCTTAGTGAACTTAGACTGGGATATGGACAAGCCATCATCAGTCTGTCTTACTTGGATTCCTAAGAAGAACTTAAGTTCACCCATACTACTTATCTCAAACTTCCCCTGCATAAGTTTAGCAAAATTTTTGCAGAGGTTGTCATCAGTAGATCCAAAGATGATGGCATCTACATAGATCTGAACTAAGATAATCTTACCCTTAGATTCCCTTTGGAAAAGAGTCTTGTCTATTTTCCATCTTGAGAATTTGTTCTCAATGAGAAAACTAGACAATGTCTCATACCATGCTATAGGTGCTTGCTTCAGCCCATATAGAGCTTTCCTAAGTCTGTAGACATAATCAGGTAAGTTAGGAACTACAAAACCTGCAGGTTGCTCAACATAGACTTCTTCTTTTAATTCACCATTCAGGAAGGCTGACTTCATATCCATTTGATATACCTTGAATCCCTTGTGAGCAGCATATACAAGGAACAATCTGATGGCCTCCATTCTTGCTACAGGGGCAAAGGTTTGATCAAAATCAATCCCTTCTTCTTACATGCACCCCTTAGCCAATATTCTAGCTTTGTTCTTAACTATAATGCCATTTTCATTAAGCTTGTTCCTGTAGATCCACTTGACTCCAATGACATTATGACCATATGGTCTGGGAACCAGCTTCCAGACCTTGCACCTCTTGAACTGGTTCAGTTCCTCCTGCATAGATCCAATCCAATGCTGGTCTATGTTGGCCTCTTCAAATTTCTTGGGCTCCACTTGGGATAAAAAGCTTGAATATATGGCTGTGTTCTGACTTCTGCTCCTTGTTATTACTATATGGCTTGCCTCACCAATGATCTGGTGTGTTGGATGATCTCTCATATGTCTGATTGTAGGTGGCAGTCTTCTCTCAGCAATAGGTGCAACTTCTTATTGATCTTCATCCTCTTCTAGTGTTCCTGGTAGATCTTCTGGAGTATCCACTTCATCTTGGATAACTGGTGATGCTTCCTTGATGGTTAGTTTGTCCATTATCTATTCTATACCTGTAGTACTATAAGAGGAGCTAGACAACACACTGTTAATCATAGTAGACTCATCAAAGACTACATGTACTGATTCTTCTACAACTTGGCTTTTCAAGTTATAGATCCTATAGGCTTTTCTATGATTGATGTACCCAATAAATATTCCATCAAATGACTTGGCAGCAAACTTAGTCACATAGGACTTGCCATTATGAAGCACAAAGCACTTACTACCAAAGATTCTGAGATAGCCAAGATTTGGTTTTTTGCCCTTCAAGATCTCAGAGGGTGTCTTCTTGTGGCTTTTGGTGATAGAGGCCCTATTGAGGACATGACATACAGTATTTACTGCCTCAGCCCAGAAATATTCTGGGAGAGATATATCACTCAACAGTGTTCTACCAGCCTCTAAGAGAGTCATATTTTTCCTCTCAACTATCCCATTTTATTGAGGTGTTCTAGGAGAAGAGAATTCTTGATGAATCCCATACTCTTCACAGAACCTAGTCATGCTATCAGACTAGAATTGAGTCCCATGGTCACTTCTGATTTTGACCATAGAACTTCCAAGCTCATTCTGAATTTGCTTGACAAACCTCAAGAAGACATCAAGGGTCTTATTCTTTTTCTTAAGAAAGAACACCCAGGTAAACTTGGAATAGTCATCAACTACCACAAGGGTGTAGACTTTCCTACCAAGACTGTGAACTGGAATTGGACCAAATAGGTCCATGTGCAAGAGTTATAAGAACCTCACAGAGTCTTTGATCCCTAAGCCCTTGAAGGAGACTTTTGTATGCTTTCCCTTTTGGCAAGCTGATAAAATTCCCTCCTTGGAGCACTTCACATTAGGTCCATTCCTAACTAGCTCTTGCCTGAAGAGCTTGTCAATGGTCTTGTAATTCAAATGGGCTAGCCTCTTGTGCCACTAAACACAGTAGGAGACTTTCTCATTTGACACCAAACAGATAAGAGAATCTATTTCCAAACAAAGAAAGTTTAAGAAATAAACATTTCCACTCCTAGTGTCTGTCAAGATGACCTCTTGATCACTTAGCCTTTTAATTAGGCACTCATCTCTGTGGAAGACAATAATATAGCCAAGATCAGAAAGCTGGCTTATGCTTATAAGGTTGTGATGCAACCCTTCAACATAAGCCACCTTGGTGATGGTGACTATGTCATTGGTAATCTTACCATATCCTCTGGTTACACTTCTATCTGATCCACAAAATATGACCTTGGGTCCATCTTTTACTGGAGTAAACTCCTTCAAATTGCTCCTTGTTCCAGTCATGTGCCTGGAATAACCACTATCCAAGTACCATATAGGGGTATGACATCTTGGACTATACTACAATATACAGATTACTTAACCTTAGGACCCCAATATCTATTGGATCCTAGGTGCATGTTAGCATGAAATTGAACATGTCCACCAACAGAATTTCTGACTGGTGGACTGACCCTAGCTCTGGCCATATTGGGATTGTGCCAACAGTCGATGGAAAAATGCCCTATCTTACCACAGCACCAACAATCATGTATGTTATATCTTCTATTCTATGTAGGCCTTGTGGCTTGGTTAGTAGCAGCCTTAACAGGAGGAAGATGTGTTACAGCCTTTTTCTAATTTCTTCTAGCTAGAATTTGACTGAAGGTAAGTCTTTTAGCTGGCTGGTTTGATCTGCCCTGAGTGCCATTAGAAGCAAGATTTTTTTCAGAGAGCATGCTTCTGATGGCTTCAGATATGCCCAGATTAACCTGATTCTTAGACTTGCCCTTAGTCTGAACCTTTGCTGTCAGAATTTGAGCCTTTGTTGCAGCAACATTCTTGAGTGTTGGTGTAAAAGCACCTAAAACAAATGGTCTAGATTAGGCCATTTGAAATGTATCATTGGCAGCCTTGAAGGCACACACCCTATTAAAACTTTCACTATGGCAATGAACATCTTTGTTCACTCTAGATGAATAGTCCCAGTGACCACAAGAGCTTTCCTGTTCATACCTATTGGAAGGTAACAGAACTTTTCTAAAAAGAATGGGAGGCTTGGAAGCAATAGGTTGAGCTGGAGCTAGAGCTTTGCCCTTCCTTTTGGAAGGAGCAACTCTTGTGCTTCCCATGAATCCCAACCCCTTCTTGCCCTTTTGAGAGGAGAAGGAGTCTATCAAGGGGAGGACAGTACATAGCTTAGAATAACTAGTCACTATTCTTTTCTCCTTTTCAAGCTTATCTTCAAGCTCCCTGATGAGACAGTTCTTGTGCTTGATGGAGGCTATCTAGATGTCTAAGAGGGACTTCAGTTGGCTTATTTCCCTAGCTTTCTGGTCCAGTAGATTAGTTGTTACAGTCTGCTAGGTAACTGTAAGCTTAAGAGATGAAATCTCTTTAGTTTGCTTCTTAGAAAACTTCTTGACCTTCTTGAAGGAATTCAGAAGTTATCCATACTTTTCAATCAATTGATTGACATCTCCTTCAGATCCAGAATCTTCTTCACCACTGGGTGAAGAGATTTTTGAGCAAGGACTGGTCTCATACTCAGCCAAAGAAGCAGAATTAGGTAATGATTGTACCTTGCTTTGACTCGGCTGATCCTGGCTGCCCTCTTCATCTATCATTGCGATTAGCCCTCTATAGCTGTGGACATCTTCATCCAACTCTGACTCACTGTCTGATAGTGTCAGAGGGGCCCTGATTCCTATCCTCACTGGAGGATTGACTTCTCTTGCTACAATAGCTTTATCTTTAGGAGCAGTAATAATAACTAGCCCAATGTTGGCTTCCTCTTCTTCATACTCAGAAGATGATGAGTCTGTCTAACTTTTTTCCTTCTTAGCAATGAAGGACTTTTTTCCTTCTCTAATACCAATTGAAAGTGAGGGTAAGATCTATCTCAACTCTAGAGGTGGGGTGAATAGAGTATTTTAAAATAATTTTTCACAGTTGAAATAAACACCACATATAAAATTCAATTTATGATATAGTGTAGAGTGCTAGTAAGAAGTTAAAAACCAAGAAGTAAAGAGCACAGCACACAGCAGACAAATCACACAAACAAACCAGAAGACACAAGGAAATATAGTGGTTCCCCAAAAACCTGGGTACATCCACTCTTCTACCACCCTTGGTAGGAATCCACTCAGGATGAGTTGATCAGGTGTCCTGACACCAATGAGCTTTTGATAAGGTGCTCAAAAACCAAAACTGGATTTTTTGATAAGGTGTCTTGCCACCACTGAGTTTTGACAAGGCTCTCAGAACCAGACAGAAATTTTGAAGGGAGTTCAAGAACCCTTTATAGCAGGAAAAAGAAAAAGGTAAAGAGGTGAGGTTGTCTTCTCTGTTCTCAAATCAAATGAGAGAAGACTAGTGGATCTTTTGTTGTCAAGGCTCCCCCTGAGATGTTGAATGAATCAGGAATGGAAGCTTTGCTCTAGGGTGATAGGTCTTCAGATCTTTAGATCTCCAGCAAAGAATTATTTCAGCAAAGAGGCTGAAAGATGAGGTGTCTGGAGTTCTTTGAGATGAGGCTTTGATCACTTTTTTGTAAGCAAGAGGATGGTTATCTTTCACAGCTTAATTCTTCTTGTTCTTCTGTAACAGTGTGTGTATCTTGATTCTATCGTGTATTGACTCTGGATTAATTCTCTTGGAGAGTGGTGTTTTAGAAGACGATCTTATTCTCTGAATATAATTCTTACAAGATAGCCGTTATCAGACATTAAATGCCTTCCATAAATGATTTGTCTTCTAGAGGAAAGTCCAACAAACATTCTCTGAATAATACCTTAAAACTTGCTCCAGAATAAAGACAAACGGCTGGCAGATCTTCTTGTCATAAATGCTGATAATATTCAAAAACATTCCAAAGAATAACAGCATTTGAATCCTTAAGAACGTCGATCTCTCAAAATAAACGTCGATCTGAGCTCCACGATCGTCGACCAGAGCTCAGAGAAGGAATAGATCATTTTGACAGAAAACGTCGATCTGAGCTCCACGATCGTCGACCTGAGCTCAGAGATATTGAAGATAAGTAGTAGACAGAAAACTTCGATCTGAGATCGACTATCTAAGTTCTTGGTCTGGCAGAAATAGTCGATCTGATTAAGACAGAGATCGTTGACCTAGACTTCAACAGAAAACGTCGTCCTGAAGCAAACAGAGATCGTCGAACTAAACTTTCCCACAAATAGTCGACCCAAGCACAGCCAGAGATCGTCGACCAAAGCTCGACGATCGTCGGACTGAAGCTCGATGATAGTCGACCGAAGCCAGCAACAAGCAGAAGGCTGAGGACATACGTAGTCGACCTAAGCTCGACGACCGTCGACCTCAACTCGACGATAGTCGACCGTCGTTCGACTATTTTTATCTCTTTACTTAGCTTGAAATCCTGAGCTTGAATGGTCCTTGGGGGCAGCTTCAAACCTAAGTTCTAAGCCCTAGACTCATTCTAATGTTGACCTTTACACTATACAACTATGTCAACCTGGTTTCCTAAGAGAAACATAGTGATCCTTGCCCAAATTAGTAATAGGGTGTTCCAACACTCTTCTTCATACTCAGAAGATGATGAGTCTGTCTAACTTTTTTCCTTCTTAGCAATGAAGGACTTTTTCTTCTTTCCTTTATGCTGGTGTGCTTCTTATCCTCAGTCTCCTTCCTCTTCTCTAGGCAGTCAGCTATCACATGCCCAGGCTTGCCGTAACAGTAGCAAACTAATTTATAAGAGTTATGTTTATTAGGTTTGGAACCATACCTGTCAGTCTTGGACTGATTCTTCCTGTGATGAGTAGAATTGGAAGGCCTCTTCTTCCACTACTTCTTCATCAGCCTCTGGAGTTGTCTGGAGAAGGCTGTAAAGTCTTCATCAGACATGTTGCTATTTGATGCCTCTGAGTCTGAGCTATTTGACTCAGTTGGCCTTCTTGGTGGAGAAGGAATCCTTTCCTTGCCCTTCCTTGTACTTCTTGTTCTGAAGGCCAAGGACTTTTCCTTGGCCAGGGATTTGCTGGTGGCTTCCTCCTCCTTCCTAGCAGCTAGCTGCATCTCATAGGAGAGCAGCTTCCCAAACTATATTTGGGGAGGAGTGTCAGCATGCTTAGACACTTCTCTTATGGCACAGATCTTAGTATCCCAGTCTTTAGTGAGAAACTTGAGAAACTTGTCATTTATTTTATAATTATTGAAAACCCTTCCATATGTCTTCAACTCATTTATGATCCTGAAGAATCTTTCATAACAAGTAATTATGTTCTCCTTCAGGTTTTGCCTGAAAGCCTCATACTCTTGGTTGAGCAGAGACTTCCTATCATCCCTTACCTCTTCAGTACCCTCCATGTAGACCACAAGGGTGTCCCACATCTCCTTGGAGGTCTGGCAGTGAACCAAGTTCAGAAAGGTTGAGTCATCTATAGCACTGACAATGATGTTCTGAGCTTTCTTGTCCAAGCCAGCTAAGATGACCTCATCTTTGGTCATTTCAGAGTATGTCTTTATTGTCTAGATGTTGGCATCCAGAGCACAGTCCTTCATAGAAATGACAGGTCCCTCCCTAACTATTGTAAAGATTCTTGGATCATAGGCTTCCATAAATAGCCTCACCCACTCTTTCCATATTCCAAAATGCTCCTTTCTGTAGATGGGTAGTTTCATGGAACTCAGCTCTCTCTAGCTCTCTCTTGAGCCCATAATCACTTAACTACAGCTACCTTTGAAGATCACTCAGATTGTTAAATCCTTTTTGAGCAACCTTCCTCTAATACCACTTAAAAGATCTTATTTTCAAGGTAGCTAGCAACCTAGAGGGAGGTGAATAGGTTCATCTAGATACTTTGATAATCTTTTTAATATCTTATTGTTTTCTTTTAGCTTTCAACTTAGGGTGATCTAGATCTTATCCTTAACACCTGCAAATAAGAAAAGAAAAACAAACACAGAAAAGCACATAAGAATTTTATAATGGTTCTCCAAAATTATGGGTACATCCACTCTCCACCCACATTGCTAACTTCCTGTTAGTCAAGGAACTTCTCCAAAACAATTCACCAAGGAGCTTATACTTCAGATCCATCAGGATCTCTAAGTCTCCTCCAAGTCTTACACCTCAAACACAAAGGCCTACACTTAGTGATACAAGTATCACCTATCTCAGGCAATTAAGCCCTACCACTCAGGCTATGGAGGATAAACCTAACTCAGAGCAAACTAGCTCCTTCAACTCAGAGAGATACACTCTCCTACAGCTCAGGAAATACTGCCCTACTACTTAATGAGTAAAACTCACCTACCTCAGATCTCTCAGGATCCTACACTTAAATAAAAGACCTCTCCTACAGCTCAGGTAAATTTGCCCTACCTCAGGCCCAAGGCCCTATAGCTCAGGTCTAGAAGGATCCTACAATAAGAAATTGTTTAATTAACTTTGACATAGAAAAATTTCTCTATGTCAATAACTAGAGCATAGAAATTTTTTCTCCAACTCTACTCACAGTAGAGAAAAGATTTGCTGGAGGAACTTAGAAGTTAACTTCTAAACTTGTTGCAGAAGGCTAAAGATCTGTTGATCTTGAGTCTTCAAGTAGCTCACTAAACCTACTTAAGGATGAAGGTTCTTTTTTCTTCAGAACTGATTCTAAATCTGCCGTGGAAGATGGAGACTTGCACAGCTAACTGAATTTTTCTTGCTGAAGAGCTTCAAGCTTTTAACATGCAATAATGGCAAGGAAGATGAAGACGGCTGCTATCTTTTTTTTTGAATTTTGTATGCCCTAAAAGTTATCTTTGTCTTGGCTCATCTATTCCCTTTTGTAGTTCACCGATCAATGACTTTTAAAGATTGGTGGGCCCCACCTGCAGCTTCTAGCTACGCCTTGCTTTAACAGAAGAAGACGTATAATAACTCCACTTCCAAGTTTGTCGTGTTCTGTAGCTTCTCCATACCGTATTTGAACTTAGTTGACTTTGTCGATTTTGCTGACGTCAACACCTGTGGACTTAGCTAAAATCGAGCATTAGTAGAATAGGTATTTAGTGAATGAGCTTCACTAAATGTCAAAACACATAGACAGATTTCTGTCTCTCTAGGCATTGAGAGCATTGAGTGAACAAGCCTCACTCGATGCTTTTTGCCATAGTAAAATCATCCTACTTCTCTGGCGTTGAGAGCGTTGAGTGAACAAGTCTCACTCAACGTTTTTTGCCATAGTAAAATCTTCCTGCTTCTCTGGCGTTGAGAGCATTGAGTGAACAAGCCTCACTCAATGCTTTTTTCCTTAGCAAAATCTTTCTGCAACTTAGGATCTGAGAGCGTTGAGTGAGCACGCTACACTCAATGCTTTTTACCTTAGTTAATTTTCTGTGTTTAAACACACTGCTTAGACTGTGAGTGATACTCAACACATATGAGGCTATTGCGTTGAATGAATGACCTTTACTCAATGCCTGTGGACTTAGCCGCATTTCTCCCTCTTAACTTTAGGCATTGACTGACTCAGCCTGCCTTACTCTGAATTGAGTTCGATGAATGGTTAACTGAGCTCGACGAACTCTGAACTCAGTTCGACGAATTCTAAACTAAGCTCGACGAACTCAGAATCTCAAACTCTGAGTTTTGCTCGACGAACTCTGAACTCAGTTTGACGAATTCTGAACTGAGCTCGACGAACTCAGAATCTCAAACTCTAAGTTTAGCTCGACGAACACTGAACTCAGTTCGACGAATTCTGAACTGAGCTCGACGAACTCAGAATCTCAAACTCTGAATTTAGCTCGACGAATGGTGATCTCAGCTTGACGAACTCTGAACTAAGTTCGAAAAATTCTGAACTTGGTTTGACGAATTTCTGAACTGAGTTCAACTCATAGATTTTTGTTGTATGGCGTTGAGTGTGTCTTCATCACACAATGCCTGTGGACTTAGCCACATTTCTGCTCATTCCAACTTATTCTATTACTGCTTAGCCTATCCCATCACTGTTAACTACAACTATATTTATATGATTGACAAGATTGACTTCCTCAAATCTAGGACATTGTGGGCAGTGGACCCAACAGATAAAGTGATAACTCTCCTCTACCCCGGTCGTAGTTGTAGATGGGGCTAGAATGCAGATTGAAAACCCAATTAATCTTACCATGAATCCTAATGAGGCCTTAGATTTGGTTGTATCCCGCGCTCCTCTCCTATTATTTGACTTTTGTAGCTAGAATTTTCACTTCTTGATGATATTGCACTCAAACTCATGTATTGAACTTTCTATTTCATTTGTATGAAATTTTTCTTTGTTTGAGTTGCTTGAGGTGTGCCTTCATTGCACCACCATCACTCACTCTCTCCACTACGTAAGCCTCCTCTCCCTTTCCGTGAGCCTACTCATCCACATGCCTTGCGAAGGAGTGCATAGAGGCCTGCATAGTCTCTATCTCGTCAATTGAAGTAGTGTATAGTGTCCTGCGTAGTAGTTGTTCGTTTATTTTTATTTTATTTTTTCGTAAACCAAAATCAATCCCCTTTATAACCTAGACTTCAAAGACATCAATCTCAAGTCCTCCTCGAAAATAAACTCCACCTTACTATGTTCCACGTGAGATCGATACTTGGGAACTATTGGGTCCATTGCCCACAATGTTCCCTAGATTGGATTTGAAGAGGCATCTCCATCAACTCTAAGAGCATAGTTATATTTGATGCTATTTAAGCTCATCAAGTGCAGGAGTTCCATGGAACAAGTCTAGACAGGTGGTCTAAGTGATGTGACAGGTGGTCACAAAGTGAAGTTGCTGGAAAGGAAGGAAGTAGCCTAAGTTGACAAGTTAGGTAAACTCTTACCTATGTTATGGGCTAACAGAAATCTGTCTAAGTCCACAGGCGTTGAGTGATGAAGACACACTCAAAGCCATACAGCAAAAGGCTATGAGTAGAAATCAGTTCAGAAATTCATTGAACTGAGTTCAGAGTTCGTCGAGCTGAGCTCACCATTCGTCGAGCAAACTTCAGAGTATGAGACAATAAGGTCGTCGAGCTCAATTCAGAAAATTCGTCGAGCTGAGTTCAGAGTTCGTCGAGCTAAGCTCTCCATTTGTCGAACTCATTTCAGTTAGTTGAACTAAATTGCAAAAAGCTTTTTCCAAGACAAAAAGCATTGAGTGAAAAAGACACACTCAACGCTCTCTACGCCAGAGAAGCAGGAAGATTTTGCCTAAGGCAAAAGCGTTGAGAAAGCTGAGAAGCTCAATGCAAAAGCACTAAGAGAAATGTTGGTCTCAGTAAAACTATTGAGATAGGAGTTTGTCTCAGCTTAGAACAAGAAAGCGCTGAGATAAGTTAAGCAAAAAAATGGTTAAGGAAAAAAGCGTTGAGTGAAGGTTGCTCGCTCAACGTTGTCGATGCCTAGTGTAGACAGAATTTTGTCTAAGGATTTTGGCATTGAGTAATGCTTACTCACTCAACGCCAAGCAGCAGAAAGCTGATAAAGCAAAATTGGCGTTGAGTGAAGCTGAATCACTCAACGCCTAGAAATAGATTAATATGCTAAGTAGTTTAGAGTTGAGTGAAGGCTATTCACTCAACGCCAAGAGACAGTAAATCTGTCTAAGTATTTTGGCGTTAAGTGATGCTTACTCACTCAACGCATATGCTAATGTTATTTGATTTTGACAAAGTACACAGCTGATGACGTTAGAAAGTCAACAAGTCAACATATTTCAAATTAGTGGCAGGATAGCTACAGTACGCGATAGCCGCAGACCTACTGTACGACAATTGGCGTTAAAGCAAAGTCGGTGCTGGCCATTAATGATGTGGGGCCCACTGCTCAAGAGCCATTGGTACAAAATCAAACAAAATATAGAGGCCTTTATAGAAAAATGGAGCTTTTGAGGAAAGAGAATCAGGGGAAGTTCTTCCTCTCCTCCATTATTGTGGAGCTGAAGAATAGGAAGCTCAAGTCTACAAGATAGAGAGCAAGATAGTTGTTGGAATCAACATCTTCAACAACAAGATAGCTGGTGCCATTCTCACCTTCACCAGCAAGTTAGTTCAGAGTATTTTCTTAAAGCATAAGGTAGCGGCCAAGGGCCGACCCTTACTGTAGGTTCTTCATAGTTCCAGCAACAAAAGAACTTGAAGATCTTTGTCAAGAAGCTGTGAAGAGAAGAAAGCTCGAAGAAGCAGAGATCTGAAAGAAGGCACAGGGGACCATTCTTTGGAGTCAGAGTTAGGGCTGAATCACCTGAGCCCAGGAAAGAGAGAAGGGCAGAACATGGTTCTGCAAGTTGCTTCCAGCACAAGCATACTTGTTGTTGTGAAGAAGTTGAGCAGAGATTTTCTCAGCTAAGGTAGCAACTATAAGCTGTAGTTACTTCACACCTCCAGCAGGAAAAATCCCTGGTGTTGTGAATGAGAAGTTAGGACTGAGTATATCTTAGTTCAAGTAAGGTAGACTCAGGAAATACTATCCTGGAGTCAAAGTTGGGCTGAGTCTAACTCAGTCAAGGTAGATTGGCATAGATAAATTTCTCCTGTGTCCGATCAAGACTCTAACCCACATTCATCCTATAGGATCCAAGTGTGGATTTGAGCTGTAGGGCTTAATTTCCTGAGGTAGGAGAGTGCTGCTCTCTAAGGTAGGATCCAAGTGTGGATCTGAGTATAGGTGCGGGGAAGGGCACTGAGGTAGGTACCTGTTGGGTACTGAGCTGTAGGAGTGTTATAGTACTCTATGAGTAGGTTCATGTGCCTGAAGTTGTAGGGCTGAAAAGCCTGAGCTGTAGGCCTTAGAGATAAGGCTAAGGTAGGTGGCTTGACTGTCACTGAGTATAGGAGCACTGCAGATCTCTGAGGAAGGATCCTTTGTGGATCTGAGGTAGGGATGTCCTCCCAGCCTGAGTGTAAGGCTTAACAGCTCGAGGTAGGTGGTTTTCTAAGCACTGAGTTGTCGGCCTTTATGGCTGATAAGTAAGTCTTGGAGGAGACTTAGAGATCCTGAGGGATCTGAGGTGTAAGTTCTTTGGAGCAAGCTTTAGAGAAGTGCCTAGTCCAACAAGATAGTTTGATAGGTGGGAGGGAAAGTGGATGTACCCAGCTGGGGAACCACTATAAATATTTGTGGGCTTTTATGTGGTTGTTCTTTCTTTTCTTACTTATATGTGTTAAGGACAAGCTCTAGATCACCATAAGCTAAAAGAAAAAAAATAACAAGATATAATAAAGAAACAAAAAGATAATCACTAAGAACTAAGAAACCTATTCACCCCCCCCCCCCTCTAGGTGATTTAGCTATCCTTCAAATATGGACTTTCAAGTGGTATCAGAGGGAGGTTGCTCAAAAAAAATCTAACAATCTGAGTAGACCTCAAAGGATAGCTAAAAGGTTTGCATTGGTGGGTTCAAAAGAGAACCATATGGAGTGGAGCTCACTGGAGCTTCAAGTCTGCAACAAGGAGAACTTTGGGACATGGAAAGATAGGATCAGACAGATCATGGAAGCCAGTGATCCTAGAGTCTTAGATTTAATTCAAGAAGGAACCTTCATTCCCATGAGGGTCTCTACATCAGATGCAAGCATCCAGACCCCAAAGATTTATGCAGAGATGTCTAAAGAAGAAATCATCTTGGCATCTATGGACAAGAGGGCACAACACATCATGGGAAGTTCCATGGATGACTCCACCTTCCTGATGTTTGTCCACCGCAAGATAACTAAAGAGTTGTGGGATTCTCTCACTGCCTATATGGAAGGGACCAAGAAAGCTAGGCTATCTGACAATGATTCAGAGGTGGATGATGAGGAAGAAGATGACTGCAGTTGTCATGGACTGATTTCCATGACAGAATAAGAAGAATCCTGTTAGGATCAGCCTGGTCCAGATCAGGTATAACCTCTGTTTAGTTATTCTTATTGCTCAAGTTATGAGTCCAGCTCAGACTCTGATGCGTCCTTATCAAGTGATGATGAGAGTCCTCTATCAGAAGATGATATCAATTAATTAATTGAGAATCATGATGCACTTCTGAAAGCTTTTAAGGAAAGCAAGTTGCTTGTTAAGAAACAAGCAGAGGAAATTGTCTCCCTCCAGTCAGCTGCTTCCCAACAAGATGAGACCCCATCCTTGGTATCTCTGAAAGAGAGGGAAGTAGCTCATCTGAAGATCATGGTAGATGTTAATGTTAAGTCCATCAAATATAAGGACTCTAAGATCAAGGTTCTTGAAGAGAAACTTGAAAGGGAGAAGTGGATAGTGGCCAATTTCTCTAAGATAGATGCTATCAAGAGAAAACTGAATCTGAGTGGATTACAAAAGTTATCCAATCTCAGAGGAGAGGCCAAGCTCCTGTTGTGCCTCAGTCAACCCTTCACAAGGTAATTCTCCCTTCTTATAGGTATGACCAAGGCTGCATGCATGGTCACTGGGAGAATGGGAATTCTTCTTGTAAGAATACAAGAGTATCTTATAATGGGAGAAGAAAGGGTAAGGGAATGAATTCCTTTAAGGCTCCCCATGAAAAGTACAAATGTCCCTTGCTGGACCATTTATATTTGGTGCCTCAGCCCCAACTCATAAGGATAAGGCAGTGGCTTTCACTCAAGCCAATCCAACAAGGACTCAGACTGAGGGTCAGTCTACCAGTAGGCCTAACTTGACTAGTTCTGATGATATAAACAGCTTGTCTTCTGCAAAGAAGAAAGCTGTAAATATCATTCAGGGCAAGCAAAGGCAGCCTGCTATAATAATAACCTTCAGTCAGACCCTTGCTGAAAGGAACTTGAAGAAAGTTGATGCTCCCCTTCCTTCTGTTTAGTCAGCATTTAACCACACTGCAAGACCTACTCAGAAAAGAAGATACAACATCCATGAGTGTTGGTGTTGTGGTAAGGTGGGGCATTTTGCCCTAGATTGCTGGCACAATCCTTCTGTGTCTAGAGCAAGAGTTAGCCTACCTGTCAAAAATGTTGCAGGTAGGCAAGTTAGATTTCATGCTAACAGGAACCTATGACCCAATACCTATTGGGGTCCTAAGGTAAGATAATTCTGTTTTGCAGGTTAGTCTAAGTGTCCATCCCCCATGTGGATATTGGATAGAAGATGTTCCAGAACTTGGACTGGAATAAGGAAGTTATCCTATAGTTCATACCCCAAGGATAAGAAAGTGTGTGCATTCCTAAAGAAGGATAAATTGCACAAATATTGGGCTAAGTCTAGCGGGATCCAGCCAGCAGGAATGTCTGATTGGATAAAGTCCTGCTGCCTCACCAACAAATCCGGAAAGGACAATTAGGTTGTACTCATATCTGAGGAGAGCACAATTAGCTCCTCTATAAGCAGCAAGGAAGAGGCACACTGTACTCAGCTGACCAGACTCACTATATAGAAGGGTCAAACAGTCTAGTGGTATCATCAGCTCAATTAATGACTGATAGTCATATGGACAGTATATGTGCAAATGTTGAGGGGGAGACTATCAAACTATGATACTCCTGCTGATGGGAAGGTTGCTGGACAAGCATGAATCTTACCCAAAGTTTCCCCAGCACAGAATAGATCAGCATTACTACTGAGGATCAGTTTGTCCCCATGGACATTGCAGAAGCTGAGAGAGAAACTACCCAAGTGATGGAACCTGCTTGAAGAATGGCAAGCCAATCAGCTTATAAGAATAGCTGGATTGCTCTAGCTATTGGTGATACAAGTCAGCACATTCTTATTGGAATAGTAGTGTAAAGAAAGACTTGTATCAAAATGAAAGGATGGTTCATGGAAAGATCATTCAAGGTTAAAGAGATCTTGAAGTCCAGCTGCTGTTTGAGAAAATTCAGCCTCATGAGAAAAGAAAGCTGGCAGCTGCACCAAAGGTAACATCTACAATCAGCTAGGGGGAGAAGAGAATCAGACCAGCTCCTCCCTGTCTATTCAGAATCTAAGAAGGGATTGATCAGATAGCTGAAGCCAAAGGCAAGTTTGTTGCTAAAGAAAGGGAGAAGATTTGGCTCAGCAAAAAGATACTATGCAAGGTGTAAGAGAGTTCTTAGGCATCAGCATGGATGGAGCTCGACAAAATAACCTTCATTCGTCGAACGAAGCTCGATGAAATCACCTTCATTTGTCGAACGGAGGTCGACAAAATCAGAAGAAATCGTAAAACGGAGCTCGACGAAAGCTGAATAATTCGTCAAACTCAAGATTATCAAACAAAAATCTTATGTCATCGAACCAAAACCTCCAGATAAGTAGAATTTCTTTTATATTGATATTTTATTAGTGTTATCTAAGTTGCTAGGAATCCTGACTGTCATAGCAGGACTATGCATATGTAGATTAAGTATCAATGAGTTTGGGAGCATAAGGAAGAACTCAATCCTGAGTTTGTCCTAACTGATAAGTGGTTGTCATGCTTATCATGCCACTAGATGAAGTCTAGTTTCAACACCATCTAAATTGAGATTGGGTATGTTGAACTTGGTATAGCTTCAGTTGCTCAATGTTATACTTGTGTTGTAGGATTTTTCTTCCCTTGAAGGTATATAAGCTCTTGATATGATATCAAGACTATAAAAACCATTAAGTGATATCAAGACTTAGATGGACTCAAGTGTCAAGCAGAGGGAGTGATAAGGATGCACCTATTATGGGGGAGCAAGCACCTACAAAAAAGATGACAGGAAATGCTCCTATTAAGTTGGAGCATGTCCAGCACTTGCTGGAACAGGATCAACCTCCCTTTGAGAAGGAGCATGCAACTGCTGTAATAGATTAGCTGTCACAACTACTGATCAGATTGTCTTAAGGACACTGCACAGACCAAGGGGGAGATTATATATGACATAGTCATAATCTTCTCTGAGTATTAGAAGGAATGCTACTACTGAGAAGATAGTCCAGCTGCTTAAGTAGAAGAACAACTAGCAGCACGCTCGAGTGGATCCCTGGTTCACATAAGAGTCTAGGGGTTGTAGTGATGTGGTGCATCAATGATATCACCATAAGTGGATGCTGATTCTGTAGATACAACATCATCAAGTAGAACTATGTTAACAACTAGCTCAAATGCTGCAGTGTTGTGTTTTTTTAATGTAATAATACAGAAGGTATGACTCCTAATCTACTAGACTGATCATTAGGATGATTTCCATAATAGTATCAACATAGGACTTTGTCTAGAATCAAGAGATAATCTCCCCCATGGCATTTTCTACACACTCAATAGATATACCTATTGAAGAAGACAAAAGGGGGAGATATGTATGGCAATACATAAGGGACAATGCTTCTAGTGGTGATCCACTTAAGTATTAAGTGGTATAAAGGAGATTTCATGTTACTTTGTTACTTGAGCAATTGCTCAAGTAGTATGTGGATGCATTGACTTAACTAATTAAGTCAATGCAATTAATTTGAGCACATTGTATCAATATAGCATAAGCTTGCAGTTGTAGCAGATTATAATCTACAGCTGCATGAATTTAGAAGCATATTATGTTAATGCCTATTAGTATTACTGGGTGTTCTGCCTTCTTCAAAAAGGGGAGATTGTTGGGTCCATTGCCCATAATGTTCCCTAGATTGGATTTGAAGAGGCATCTCCATCAACACTAAGAGCATAGTTATATTTGTTGTTGTTTAAGCTCATCAAGTGTAGGTTTTCCATGGAATATGTCTAGACAGGTTGTCTAAGTGATGTGATAGGTGGTCACAAAGTGAAGTTGCTGGAAAGGAAGGAAGTAGCCTAAGTGGCCAAGTTAGGTAAACTCTTACCTATATTGTGGGCTGACAGAAATCTTTCTAAGTCCATAGGCGTTGAGTGATGAAGACACACTCAACGCCATACAACAAAAGGATTTGAGTAGAAATCAATTCAAAAATTTATCAAATTGAGTTCAGAGTTCATCGAGCTGAGCTCACCATTCGTTGAGCTAAGTTCAGAGTTTGATACTCTAAGTTCGTCGAGCTCAGTTCAAAAAATTCGTCGAATTGAGTTCAGAGTTCGTCAAGCTAAGCTTGTCATTCATCGAACTCAGTTCAGTTAGTTGAACTAAATTACAAAAAGCTTTTTCTAAGGCAAAAAACGTTGAGTGATGAAGACACACTCAATGCTCTCTACTTTAAAGAAGCAGGAAGATTTTGCCTAAGCCAAAGGCGCTGAGATAGCTAAGAAGCTCAATGCAAAAGATCTGAGAGAAATGTTGGTCTCAGCAAAACTGCTAAGATAGGAGTTAGTCTCAGTACAACTGCTGAGACAAGTGTTAGTCTCAGCACAATCGTTGAGATAAGTGTTTGTCTCAGCTGAGAATAAGAAAGCGTTGAGACAAGCTAAGCAGAAAAATGGTTAAGGCAAAATGCTTTGAGTGGAGGTTGCCCACTGAACGATGTTGATGCCTAGTGTAGACAGAATTTGGCCTAAGGAGTTTGGCATTGAGTAATGCTTACTCACTCAATGCCAAGCAGCAGAATGCTGATAAAGCAAGATTGGCATTGAGTGAAGCTGAATTACTCAACGTCTAGAAACAGATTAATATGCTAAGTAGTTTGGAGTTGAGTGAAGGTTACTCACTCAACGCCAAGAGACAGTAAATCTATCTAAATGTTTTGGCATTGAGTGATGCTTACTCACTCAACGCCTATGCTAATATTATTTGATTTTTGACTAAGTCCGCAGCTGATGACATCAGCAAGTCAATAAGTCAACATATTTCAAATTAGTGGCGGGATGGCTACAGTACGCGACAATCGCAAACCTACTATACGACAGTTGGCGTTAAAGCAAAGTTGCTACTGGCCATTAATGATGTGGGGCACACTGCTCAAGAGCCGTTGGGACAAAATCAAGTAAAAGATAAAGGCCTTTACAGAAAAAGGGAGCTTTTGAGAAAAGAGAATTTGGGGAAGTTCTTCCTCTCTGTCATTGTTGTGGAGCTAAAGAACAGGAAGCTCAAGTCTACAAGACAAAGAGCAAGATAGCTGTTGGAATCAACATCTTCAACATCAAGATAGTTGGTGCCATTCTCACCTGCACCAACAAGCTAGTTCAGAGTATTTTCTCTGAGCATAAGGTAGCAAACAAGGGCCGACCCTTGCTGCAGGTTCTTCACAGTTCCAGCCACACAAGAACTTGAAGATCTTTGTCAGGAAGCTTTGAAGAGAAGAAAGCTCGAAGAAGTAGAGATTTGAAAGAAGGCGCATGAGACCATTCTCTGGAGTCAGAGTTAGGGCTGAATCACCTCATCCTATGAAAGATAGAAGGTCTGAACATGGTTCTGCAAGTTGCTTCCAGCACAAGCATACTTGTTGTTATGAAGAAGTTGAGCTGAGATTTTCTCAGCTCAGGTAGCAACTATAAGCTACAGTTACTTCACACCTCCAGTAGGAAAAATCCCTGGTGTTGTGAATGAGAAGTTAGGACTGAGTATATCTCATTTCAAGTAAGGTAGACTCAAGAAATACTTTCCTGGAGTTAAAGTTGGGTTGAGTCTAACTCAGTCAAGGTAGATTGGCACAGAGAAATTTCTCCTGTGTCCGATTAAGACTCTAACCCATATTCATCCTGTAGGATCCAAGTGTGGATCTGAGCTGTAGGGCTTAATTTCCTAAGGTAGGAGAGTGCTGCTCTCTAAGGTAGGATCCAAGTGTGGATCTGAGTGTAGGTGCCGGGAAGGGCACTAAGGTAGGTACCTGTTGGGTACTAAGTTGTAGGAGTGCTACAACACTCTGAGAGTAGGGCCATGTGCCTGAAGTTTTAGGGCTGAAAAGCCTTAGCTGTAGGCCTTAGAGATAAGGCTGAGGTAGGTGGCTTGAGGGTCACTGAGTGTAGGAGCACTGCAGATCTCTGAGGAAGGATCCTTTGTGGATCTGAGGTAGGGCTGTCCTCCCAGCCTGAGTGTAGGGCTTAACATCCCGAGGTAGGTGGTTTGTTAAGCACTAAGTTGTAGGCCTTTGTGGCTGAGAAGTAAGTCTTGGAGGAGACTTAGAGATCCTGAGGGATCTTAGGTGTAAGTTCTTTGGAGCAAGCTTTGGAGAAGTGTCTAGTCCAACAAGATAGTTGGATAGGTGGGATGGAAAGTGGATGTATCCAGTTGGGAAACAACTATAAATATTTGTGTGTTTTACTATGATTGTTCTTTCATTTCTTACTTGCAGGTGTTAAGGACAAGCTCTAGATCACCCTAAGCTGAAAGCAAAAAGAAAATAACAAGATATAATAAAGAAATCAAAAGATAGTCACTAAGGACTAAGAAACTTATTCACCCCCCCTCTAGGTGATTTAACTATCCTTCAAATAAAGACTTTCAGGAACATTCACCCATTTTATATTACTTGTGTGACTGGTACACTTGTCGTTAGCGCATCAGTAGACGAGGCTCTCTAAAACCATTAGAAACATTCTCCCAATGAATTCAATCAGAAAGTGAGAAGGGTCTTGCTCTTCTTCTACGGAAAGTGTTTATTCTTCATGAACTTGATATGAGAAAGTAGCCATGTTCGCTTTATGGAGCTCCAAAGGAGGGTTGGAGAACTCTTCTGTATCAGGTTGCAATAAACGCTTAACACGATCAGTAGAAGGAACATAATTACTAATTGTTGGGTACATTGGAAAATGTGTACCTGATTTGAAGAAGCCCAACTTAGCTCAATGATATACATCAAGGTGTATTTGATGTTGTTTTAAGTTGGCATGTGCAGGTGGAGAATTGATAAAGTATGCAGAAAAATTCTAAGTCCAAGTGTCGACACAAAGGAAGCAGTGTCGACACACAGAAGAAAATAGTCGACACAACACTGGGAAGCAGTGTCGACACATAGCAGTTAGTCTACAACTACACTGGGAAAAAGTGTCGACACAGAAGAAGTAAGTCGACACAACACTGGGAATTTGTGTCGACACAGAAAAAGAGTCGACACAATACTGGGAAATTGTGTCGACACAGAAGAAAAGCGTCGACCTCAAACATTGGGAGAATGTGTCGACACAGAAGAATATAGTTGATCTCAAGATTGTCGACATCATCTGAATGTGTCGACACAGAAGAAAATAGTCGACCTCAAGTTAGTCGACACCAGCAGAATGTTTCGACACATTGTGATTAAGTCGACACATAATAGCAGAGTTATAAAAAAAAATGAATGTGTCGACACCTGAAGGCTAAGTCGACACTTACTAAAGTTATGATTCTACAACAATTGTGTCGACACACAGGACTTGTGTCGACACACTGAAGAGTCAAGATCAAGTTATTTGCAGAAGAAGCTGTGTCGACTCAAAGGCAACTTAGTCGACATCACTGAAGACTGTGTCGACACCAAAGTCAATTATGTCGACACAAATAGACAGATTGTCTCGACACTTTCTGACAGACTGTTTCAACAACTTGTGATTCAAGACTAAGGCACAGGACTTGTTTGAAGACTTGACAGCTGTGGGTTATCACCGGTTAACTGAAGTTGTCAGAGTTGTCAGAAAACGGTTAGAAACCGGATCAGCCGGTTACCATGAAGAATGTCTATAAATAGACAGATTCAGAAAAAAAAACAATATATAGAACTGACCTTTTGAAATACATTGGATCAGAAAGTGGAGAAGGATTACAATTCTACTCATTTCAAGAAAGTGCTAGGCACTTAAGAAGATCTTCTCCGGGAGATCTAAGAAGACTATCTAAGGATAGATCTAAGAAGAGTTCTAATCAGAATTCAGAAGAATCATTCAAAGTTCTGGATAGAGAGAGATCAAGTCAGAATTTGAAGAAGAAGAAAGAATCCACCAGTGGATTCTCAAGAAGCTGTTTGGAATCAACTCAGCTAAGTACATTTTCAAGAAGCTTTGAAGAAGGCTAAGAAACAGTTGATTGCATCAGCTGATCAAGAATTGTCATTGCCTTTTCTCTCTCAACTTTGGCAAGACAATTAAAACAATCTTTTCTATATTTCTGTAGGATTTGTTTATACAGATCTGAGTTGTAAGCCTATGTTATAAAGGCTGAGTGTAAGAGTGTTGAACTCTGAGTGGTAGGGCTGTTTGCCTGAGTGTAGGAGAAGGATATTCTCTGAGTTGTAGGCCTTGGGGCAAGGCTGAGGTAGGGCAGTTGTGCCTGAGTTGTAGGAACCAGTTGGGTTCTGAGTTGTAAGATCTATTGATCTGAGATAAGTGGAAGTTTGGCCGAATCTAGCATACTGCTAGATAGGTGAAGGGGGAAAGTGGATGTACCCAGACCTTGGGGAACCACTATAAAACATAGTGCAATCTGTGATGTTTTTGTTTTCTGTGATTGCTGTGTTTATTATATTAGTTATTAAATTGAATTCTGCCTAGAAGTTTTAGAAAGAGAAGCAGAACCTATTCACCCCCCCCCCCCTCTAGGTGTTTAGGCTGCCTTGAAAGTTAAACTATCAAGTGGTATCAGAGGGAGGTTCCTCAAAAAGGACTTAACAGTCTGAGGAAGATCTGATAGGCAGATTCAAGAATCAAGAAGATGGGTTCTGGAGAGAATCATAAGGAGCTAGGGTCAATGAAATTACCCATATGCAAGAAGGAAATCTTTGGGATCTGGAAAGAAAGAGTCAGATTGTTTATGGAAGCATCTGACCCAAGGATTTACATCACAGTACAGGAAGGCCCCTTCATACCAATGAAGATATCTGTTCTTGATGCAAATATCCAAACACCAAAGACTTATTCTGAAATGACCAAGGATGAAATCATCTTGGCAACCATGGACAAAAGGGCACAGAACATCATTGTCAGTGCCATAGATGATTCAACATTTCAGAATCTGATTCACTGCAAGACCTCCAAGGAGATGTGGGACACATTGATTGTCTACATGGAGGGATCTGAAGAAGTAAGGCTGGACAGAAAATCTATGCTAAATCAGGAGTATGAAAGTTTTAGACAAGGAAAATATGATAGCATAACTGAGTGCTATAAGAAATTCTATAGAATTGTGAATGAGCTAATATCCTATGGAAGAGTCTTCAGTACCTATGAACTGAATGACAAATTCTTAAGATCCTTATCAAAGGATTGGGATACAAAGATCTGTGCCATAAGAGAAGTGGCAAAATTGGCAGAGATATCTCCTCCAACTCTGTTTGGAAAGTTGCTATCCTATGAAATGCAACTTATGGTAAGGAAGGAGGAGGAAAGAAACTCAAGAGGAGAGCATAGAGAAAAGACTGTGGCATTTAATGCTGAAGCCACTAGAAAGAATAGGAGGAAATCACCATCTCCTCCTAAGGAAGTTGAAGAAGGTAGTTCTGAAAATTCAGATAAGGGTTCAGTCAGCTGTGATTCAGATGCAGACTTTGCTGCATTCACTAGGCAATTTCAAAGGTTCTTGAAAAAGAAGCAATGGAAGTCTAGGCCTTCCTCATCACAGCAAGTAGATGACTATTATCAGAAGAGAAGGTCATCAAGGAAAGAGAAAAGCAGGTCAAAGCCCAGCAAAGCCACTACTTCAAAGATTGTCTGCTATTGTTGCAATAGGCCTGGACATGTAGTGGCTGATTGTCCTGACAAAAGGAAGGAATCTTCAGAAAAGAAGAAGACTTATCAGAAAGGCAAGAAGGAGAAATCCTTTGTAGCAAAGAAAGATAAAAGTCTGTCAGACCAGTCAACTTCAGAATCAGGATCTGAAGCTGAAGCATATATTGGATTATATGCTGCATCTGAGGAAGAGGAGTTTATGCAGTTGCTAGACTCCATCAATGAACATCAATGCATGGGTTTGATGACTAGATCAGAAGAGGACCTATGCCAGAATCAGTCTGGTTCTAATGAGGTAAACTGTCCTTCTTGTACATCTGTTTGTAATACAAGTGAAGAATCAGCTACATCTGCATCAAGTGATGAAGATGTATCTGGATCTGAAGGAGATGTCTATCAATTGATAGACAAGTATGGGGACCTGTTGCAGGCCCTTAAGAAAAGAAAGAACCTGGTTAAATCACAGGCTCAGGAAATTGCTGATCTAAGGGTTGCAACAACTGAGTTAGAAAAAGTCCTTGATCAAAAGTTAGCTGAAATTGCCAAGCTGAAGAATATAACTATTATTCAGATGGGCACAATTAATTATACTAATGATCAAGTAAAGAGTCTGGAGGACAGACTTAGAATTGAAAGGGATTTAGTGGCTAGTTACTCTAAGCCAAAATCTGTCTTACCCTTGATAGATGAATTTGTCACTCAGAAGGGTAAGGCTGGATTAGGATTTAAGGGTAACTCCAGGGCTGGCAGATTCAAGAGAAAAGGCAAAGCCCCTATTCAGCCACTAAACCTTTCAGTCCCCATAAGGTTTGGTAAGGAGAAAGTGCCTTCTAACATATATGATCATGAAGACATTCAGGATCATATTAAGACAAATGTTCTGAAGAACAAGGGTGTTAAGGCAAGCAGGCCTACCTATAGTCATAAACCCTATGGTTTTAAGAAATCAGTAGGTGAAGTTGCAACAGCACCAGCAATGAACAGAAATGCTTCTGACAAGGATGTATCTAGATCTAGATACAATAAGTTTGAATGTTGGTGCTGTGGCAAGAGGGGTCATTTTGCATTGGACTGCTGGTATAACACAAGTGTTATAAAGAATAAGAGTCTACCTGTTAGAAGAGGTTATGATAACTTTATTAAGGCTAACCTGAACCAAGGACCCAAGACTTACTTGGGTTCTAAGGGTAAGTAATTCTGTATTGCAGGTGAATCCAAGTTACCATGCCCCTATATGGTACTTGGATAGTGGTTGTTCCAGGCACATGACTGGAACAAAGGGGCTGCTGAAGGAGTATTCATCTGTCAAAGATGGACATAAAGTGATCTTTGGTGGATCTGAAAAAGGAGTCATCAAAGGATTTGGTAACATCTCTTCAAACCTAATTACTATCACCCAAGTGGCCTATGTAAAAGGTTTGAAACATAATCTAATAAGCATAAGCCAGCTGAGTGATCTAGGATATGACATTTCATTTGGTAAGGATGGATGTCATATCAAAAGGTCAAGTGATCAAGAGATCATATTGACTGGGTATAGGAAGAGAAATGTGTATTGCCTTAATTTTGAATGTGAGAATAAGGCATCCCCCATTTGTCTTGTAGCTGATGACAATGCTTCTCATTGTGTTAAGTGGCACAAGAGATTGGCTCATCTAAACTACAAGATAATTGGCCAACTCTTTAGTAAAGAACTAGTGAGGAATGGGCCTCTAGTTAAGTGTATAAAGGAAGGGGTATGCTCAGCTTGTCAAAAGGGCAAGCAGACAAAAACCTCATTTCAAAGCCTTGAAAACAAGGATTCTGTGAGGTGCTTATACCTCTTGCATATGGATCTTTTTGGTCCTATGCCAGTTCACAGTCTAGGTAGGAAGGTCTACACTCTAGTGGTTGTAGATGACTATTCTAGATTTACATGGGTGTTCTTTCTGAGACAAAAATCTGAAACCCCAAGTGTATTATTTAATTTTGTAAAGCAAATTCAGAATGAACTGAATATTACAGTGGTCAAAATTAGAAGTGACCATGGTACTGAGTTTCAATCTGAAAGCATAACAAACTTGTGTGTAGACTTTGGGATTTTCCAAGAGTTCTCCTCACCTAGAACACCTCAGCAAAATGGTATTGCTGAAAGAAAGAATAGAACATTAATTGAAGCTGGTAGAACTCTATTGAGTGACACCTCTCTCCCAGAATATTTTTGGGCTGAGGCAGTTAACACTGCTTGTCATGTCATCAATAGGGCTTCTATCACCAAAGGCCACAGAAAGACTCCCTATGAGATTGTGAAAGGCAGAAAACCAAACCTATCCTATTTTAGGATCTTTGGTTGCAAATGCTATATACTTAACAATGGCAAGTCATATTTGACTAAGTTTGCTGCCAAATCCCAGGATGGGATATTTGTTGGGTACAGCACAAATAGTAAGGTCTATAGAGTCTTCAACTTAACAACTCAAGTTGTTGAAGAATCTGTGCATGTTGTATTTGATGAAACAAGATTAATCAATTGTGAGTTGTCTTGTAGATCAAATGACTCAACAGGTATAAGCAAGAAGATGGACAAGCTCTCCATTGCTGAAGCTTCAAAGGAAGAGGGAGCATTGGAAAATGAAGGCTGCTGTCCAGGGGGAGTACAAGAGATAATGGAAGCTGATGAAAACCAAGAGGAACAGCAGAATGAAGAAGCTGGAGATGCACAACCTGAAGGGAATCTACCTCCAGCTATAAGATATCTAAGAGATCATCCTACTGATCAGATAATTGGTGATCCAAGACAAGGAGTGCAAACTAGAAGCAGAAATCAAAGCACAGTTTTGCATTCTAGTTTCTTGTCCCAAATGGAACCTAAGAAGTTTGAAGAAGCTATCCAAGACCAGCACTGGATTGATGCTATGCAAGAGGAGCTGAATCAATTTAGAAGGTGCAAAGTCTGGGAGCTTGTTCCTAAACCAAGAGGCCACAACATAATTGGAACTAAGTGGATCTATAGGAACAAGCTAGATGAAAATGGAATAATAGTAAAGAATAAAGCAAGATTGGTTGCAAAAGGATACAGGCAGGAAGAAGGGATTGACTTTGATCAAACCTTTGCTCCAGTAGCAAGGCTGGAGGCAATCAGAATGTTCCTTGCCTATGCAGCCTACCAAGACTTCAAAGTATACCAGATGGATGTGAAGTCAGCATTTCTGAATGGTGATCTTAAAGAAGAAGTACATGTAGAGCAGCCATCAGGTTTTGTAGATCCTCTTAAACCTGATTCTGTGTATAAGCTTAGGAAAGCTTTGTATGGGTTAAAACAAGCTCCAAGGGCTTGGTATGAAACCCTGTCTACCTTCCTCATTGAGAATAAATTCTCAAGAGGAAAGATAGACAAAACTCTATTCCTTAGGGAATCCAAAGGAAAGATCATCTTAGTCCAGATCTATGTTGATGACATAATCTTTGGATCTACTGAAAACAACCTTTGTAAAAAGTTTGCCAAACTTATGCAAGGGAAGTTTGAGATGAGCAGTATGGGAGAACTTAAGTTCTTCTTGGGACTCCAAGTAAGACTACCTGATGATGGATTGTCCATATCCCAGTCTAAGTTCACCAAGGAATTAATTAAGAAATATGGTATGGAGTCATCCTCCTCCATGAGAACTCCTATGGGGACAAGTATGCCAATATGCAAAGATGAGGCAGGTAAACCTGTTGATGAATCATTGTATAGAGGAATAGTTGGGTCTCTACTATATCTCACTGCTAGTAGACCTGACATTATGTATGCAACATGTGTCTGTGCTAGGTACCAAGCCTGCCCTAAAGAATCTCATTATACTGCAGTCAAAAGGATTCTGAGATATCTAAAGGGCACTCCTACTCTAGGTCTTTGGTACCCTAGGAATAGAGATTTTCAACTAACAGGCTATTCAGATGCAGATTTTGCAGGATGTAGAGAGGATAGAAAGAGTACTACAGGTACTTGTCAATTCCTGGGAGGAAGACTAATATCTTGGAGTAGTAAAAAACAGACTAGTGTGGCAATTTCCACAGCTGAGTCAGAGTATATTGCTGCTGGAAGCTGCTGTGCACAGCTATTATGGATGCAGCATCAGCTTAAAGATTATGGTATTCAGGTAAGTAGAACACCCCTTTTATGTGATTCTAAGAGTGCTATTTCTATTGCTAATAATCCAGTTTCTCATAGTAGAACTAAGCATATAGAAATCAAATATCATTTTCTTAGAGAACATGTAGAAAAAGGTGACATCTCATTGGAATTTGTAAAAACAGATTATCAAATAGCAGATGTATTTACTAAGCCTTTAGATGAAACCAAATTCAATAAATTCAAAATTGAATTAGGTATGTTAACCATTGATTAATGTATTAAACAAAATCATTAACAATGCTATTGAAATGGTTTATAAGTAAGTAAAAGTAGTAACAACATAATCAAGTGTTAAAAAGGACACATTGAAGTTACAGAAATTGGCTAAGTAAGAATGTGTCGACACATTCAGTAATAATGTGTCGACTCAGAGAAATTATGTCGACAAGTCAGAAATATTGTGTCGACACAGAGAATATGTGTCGACACTTAAGAGTTTTATTGTCGACTTAACCAGAAATGTAATGTCGACTCAACCAGAATTATGGTGTCGACACTTACAGAATATGTGTTGACACTTGTCCTTAGTGTCGACACAGAATTTCTGTCTTTCTACTATGTATCCAAGGTGTCGACATAACCACAAATTGGTGTCGACACATAGTAGGCTGAAGAAATGTCGAGTTAATAGAAGCCTGTGTCGACACATTCCGTCTGTGTCGACACATTTAGACTGTTTTTGGCGCCCTTTGAACTTCTTTCAACAGAAGCTATAAATAGGTCAAAAGCTCTTTGTGTCGACACGCTTTCAAGGTTTTCGAGACTCAAACCCTGTGTCGACAGTCTTTCTTTCTCTCTTCTCTCAAGCTTTCTCGACACAACGATGGCGCCAAGGATTGAAGATAACATCAATGAAGGATATGAGTTAGTGCGCCAGGCCTTTGCAGAGGCGCCGCCTGATGTTCAAGGAGTTATCACCCTTCTCTCTGCATCAGGGTTAGAATTTCTCATTTCAGAACCAACTAAGATCTGGAAGAAGGAGGTGCACGAGTTCTTTATCTCTGCATCAGTCCATTCTACTGGACTCAAGATTAAGTCCACTGTTCAAGGGACGAAGGTAAAGATTAATCAAAGAAGTTTAAGAAAGATCTTCCAACTGCAAGTGGTTGAGAATGAAGAGGAAGTTCCTATATCTAAGACAAGGGAAGCCCTTCAATGGTGTGGCCTGGATTCAGGATTGAAGATTGGAGCTGCATTCAACAGAAAGGGAATGAATCAGCAAGGGAAGTTCTTGTCTGAAGTAGTTGGAAAGGTAATCCTCTGCAAGACAGGTGGACATGATAGGATTTCTGCCTATATGTTCAGCCTGATGACCAGGATAGTTTTTACTATTCCTACTGATTGGTCAGGAGTGCTCTTTGACAAGATCAAAGAGGGAATCAAGAAGCCTAACATGGCTAGGATTATGAGCCTGTACTTCACTGGAGTGATTCCTGATGTGATGCAGCAGCTGCAAGGGAGTAAGATTAACCATATGAGAAGAATGGATATGAGATTATTCTCCAGGTGGGATAGGGTGCTGTCCAAGGATGTGCCTGAAGAGAGCAGGCCAGACACCCCTGTGCAATCCCCTACACCAAATCAAGAATCTGAACAAGTACAAGAAGGGACACAGCTTGACTCAACTGTGGTCCAGGAAGTATCAACACCTGCACAGATGCAGGGGGAGCCAGTTTCCACTTCAGCTCCAAAGGTTCAGGGGGAGCTAGTGTCCACACCTACTCCTGCCACTACAAATATTGAGGTGCAAGTCCAAGAGGAAGCACAGTTAAACATATCTCAAGATTTAACTGCTGCAGAAGTGACCACTCAACTGGAATTTACTATGGAGGAATTATTCCCAGATGTTGATACTGCTGCTGATAAAGGAGGTGGACCAGATATTGAGAAGTCCATAGGAATGGACGTTGATCAGGAAGCTGCTGTGGAAACACAGGTTGAGGATGAGCCTGTGGATGTTGAAGCTGAGCAACAACTCCCTGGAACAGATACAATTCATCATCCACAAGAAAGAATTCATGTAGATACTTCCTCTGACACAGAAACTGAAGAAGCCAGGGTGGCTAAGAAAAGAAAACTTGTTGTCTTTAAGAGAAGAAGCAAGAACTATAAGCAGGCATTACAGACCACAACTCCACAAGTTTCTCCAGCCTTTGATTACAATAAATTTATGGTAGATCTTCAAGTAAAATTGGATGACCAAAGGATGGCTCTGGAAAAGTATGTTGATGAAAATAGCAAGTCAGTTCAGTTTGACTTAGCTCAGGATATCAAGTCCATCCAATTTCAAGTAAACTTGCATAAAACTGAAATGACAGATTGCTTCCACAAGGGTGGCAATGCTGTAGTTTATCTGGCTAAACAACAGGAGGCTATCTCTACAAAGGTGGATGATATTGCTTTGAAGCAAAGTTATGTTCTGGAAAATCAAATCAGAATGAATGACAATTTAACTGAATCTCATAATGAGATCATTAAAGAGGTGAAGAAGATTGTTCCAGGGATGCCTGCAGATAGAGCCAAAGAAATGGAAGAATTTGATAAGAATTTTCAGGCTGCTATTGCATCTGTTAAGACTGCCATCACAACCTCTCAAAAGGAAATATCTGAAAAGCTTCAAAAGTTAAGACCATTTTTCAAGGAGGGAGTGAATTATTTGGATGGCCAAATTCGATTTCAAAAAGAAGATCTTAGAGATCATGTATCAAGAGAAGCCATAAAGGGGGAGAGGATGCTAATTCATGCAGGCTCTGAGCACACCAAGTGGGTAACCAATAGCATACGAGCCACTTTGGGATATCCCCCATTGTGTGATGATGCTATGGTAGCTGAGTCAGGAATACAATCTAATCTACTTGAAGGCAATCAACCTGAGGTTGCCCAAGTCATATACCCCCCTCCAGATTTTGACTTGATTGATCAGAAAGTTCAAGGAATGTATAGTCCTCCAAAGGAGGTTACTAATATTGTCTTTGGAAAAGTTGATAAGCCTGAGGCTACTCTGAAAGAACAGCAGGATGCTCTATTGGCAAAGAAGAAATTCAGAGAGCAGGCTGTACTGAAGCCAGATTATGAGCAGTGGAGTCCTACTTCAAGGAACATCATACTCGCTGCATGGAAAGCTGTACAAGATAAAGTTCATGAGAGAGGAAAGTGGTACAATGAAATTGAATGGCAGAAGTATGAGGCAAGGCAAGAGGCAATTGTACAATTCAGAAGGAAAGCCAAGCTGGGAAGACTGCCATCAGATGCTAAGGAGCCAAGCAAATACTTCCCAAAGCCTTTCCATTATTTTGAAAGGCAAAGGATCAAGGAAGAAGCTCAGAAGAAGGCTGATCTTAAAGGAAAGAAGTTAGCTGAAGAATCAGAAGCTCCTGTGACAGCTACAATTCAGTCTGGCAAAGGGATTATGATTAGAGAGCCTGATCAATCCTGATTTTGTTTTAAATATTTTGTAATGTTGTGATGTACTCATCAAATGTAAAACTTTGTAATCAAACATTACCCTGTTATAAACAAAATGTTGTTTGGCATATTATAATGTGCATTCTGTGATGAATTATTCTATGTTATGTTTTGTTTATATTTAA
Organism: Platanthera zijinensis; assembly: GCA_039513925.1. Lineage (NCBI taxonomy): Eukaryota > Viridiplantae > Streptophyta > Magnoliopsida > Asparagales > Orchidaceae > Platanthera > Platanthera zijinensis. The sequence goes on from CM077093.1 coordinate 71,423,001, forward strand.
AGTATTCCTGCTATGTCATTAATCATCATTTAGTACTGTTTATAAATGGTGTATATCATTGGCATAGGGGTTATGACTTCTCCAAATAGGGGGAGATTGTTGGGTACATTGGAAAATGTGTACCTGATTTGAAGAAGCCCAACTTAGCTCAATGATATACATCAAGGTGTATTTGATGTTGTTTTAAGTTGACATGTGCAGGTGGAGAATTGATAAAGTATGCAGAAAAATTCTAAGTCCAAGTGTCGACACAAAGGAAGCAGTGTCGATACACAGAAGAAAATAGTCGACACAACACTGGGAAGCAGTGTCGACACATAGCAGTTAGTCTACAACTACACTGGGAAAAAGTGTCGACACAGAAGAAGTAAGTCGACACAACACTGGGAATTTGTGTCGACACAGAAAAAGAGTCGACACAATACTGGGAAATTGTGTCGACACAGAAGAAAAGCGTCGACCTCAAACATTGGGAGAATGTGTCGACACAGAAGAATATAGTTGATCTCAAGATTGTCGACATCATCTGAATGTGTCGACACAGAAGAAAATAGTCGACCTCAAGTTAGTCGACACCAGCAGAATGTGTCGACACATTGTGATTAAGTCGACACATAATAGCAGAGTTATAAAAAAAAAATGAATGTGTCGACACCTGAAGGCTAAGTCGACACTTACTAAAGTTATGATTCTACAACAATTGTGTCGACACACAGGACTTGTGTCGACACACTGAAGAGTCAAGATCAAGTTATTTGCAGAAGAAGCTGTGTCGACTCAAAGGCAACTTAGTCGACATCACTGAAGACTGTGTCGACACCAAAGTCAATTATGTCGACACAAATAGACAGATTGTCTCGACACTTTCTGACAGACTGTTTCAACAACTTGTGATTCAAGACTAAGACACAGGACTTGTTTGAAGACTTGACAGCTGTGGGTTATCACCGGTTAACTGAAGTTGTCAGAGTTGTCAGAAAACGGTTAGAAACCGGATCAGCCGGTTACCATGAAGAATGTCTATAAATAGACAGATTCAGAAAAAAAAACAATATATAGAACTGACCTTTTGAAATACATTGGATCAGAAAGTGGAGAAGGATTACAATTCTACTCATTTCAAGAAAGTGCTAGGCACTTAAGAAGATCTTCTCCGGGAGATCTAAGAAGACTATCTAAGGATAGATCTAAGAAGAGTTCTAATCAGAATTCAGAAGAATCATTCAAAGTTCTGGATAGAGAGAGATCAAGTCAGAATTTGAAGAAGAAGAAAGAATCCACCAGTGGATTCTCAAGAAGCTGTTTGGAATCAACTCAGCTAAGTACATTTTCAAGAAGCTTTGAAGAAGGCTAAGAAACAGTTGATTGCATCAGCTGATCAAGAATTGTCATTGTCTTTTCTCTCTCAACTTTGGCAAGACAATTAAAACAATCTTTTCTATATTTCTGTAGGATTTGTTTATACAGATCTGAGTTGTAAGCCTATGTTATAAAGGCTGAGTGTAAGAGTGTTGAACTCTGAGTGGTAGGGCTGTTTGCCTGAGTGTAGGAGAAGGATATTCTCTGAGTTGTAGGCCTTGGGGCAAGGCTGAGGTAGGGCAGTTGTGCCTGAGTTGTAGGAACCAGTTGGGTTCTGAGTTGTAAGATCTATTGATCTGAGATAAGTGGAAGTTTGGCCGAATCTAGCATACTGCTAGATAGGTGAAGGGGGAAAGTGGATGTACCCAGACCTTGGGGAACCACTATAAAACATAGTGCAATCTGTGATGTTTTTGTTTTCTGTGATTGCTGTGTTTATTATATTAGTTATTAAATTGAATTCTGCCTAGAAGTTTTAGAAAGAGAAGCAGAACCTATTCACCCCCCCCTCTAGGTGTTTAGGCTGCCTTGAAAGTTAAACTATCACTAATGATCACCCCACCATTAGGATGAAAACCACCTTGCACCTTTAGGAGGTCTATCTTGGATAGTATAAGGTTTTAGTCTCTACTTTGGACAAGTATTTTTGGATGATTGGAAGGGTATCCACAAGTATTTGATTGAAAATTCATGAAAACTAGAATTATCGAAAGAGAAAACTGTAATAACTTTAAAAAGTAGAGTTAAATTTGTGCAATCTGAGGGCATGAAGTGAACTCTAATGGGGAACCTATTCTGGCATTGGATAGATCTTCTTGAGTTGGTTCCAAAAAGCTTTTAATTTCTGAAAACTGGCAATCAGATCAAAAGTTATGGCTGCTTTAAAATTTGGTGTATTTCAAGCAAAATCCCACATCTTCATCGCAACTGTTGTACTTCGACCACTTAAGATCTTATGGCCATGTGTTTTGTTGATTCCATATTTGCGATCAAGCCACAATGTCTGAACTATAGGTGGGGTTGATTGTTGAGTGGTCGGTTACTTTGAGTCCTGGATTAAGGTTGATGTTAGAAATATGAGGTCGCCAGGTTTCTTTGACAGCCCAAACTACTAGAGCTCGCAACTAGTCAAAGGAGTTTGCCAAGGCATATTAGGAGAGGTCGCACGACTAGAAGAAGCGGGTCACCCAAGTCTTTAAAGAGGTCACATAGGAAGAAAATAGAGTTCGCCCAGGTTGCCTAAAGGAGGTTGCACAGCCTGGAGAAACCTAGCCACAAGTTTGCTTGGCAACTTCTACGCCTAAGCTGCTCCCTCCAAAAGTGAGGGTTTGGTCCCCTATTTATAGAAATGGGGGGGGGGGGTCCCGGACGGGCAAGCTCTGGAAATTTTGGCAGCCCGAGGAGGGCAACCTCGCGGGCAGGAAAAAGCTAACCTTTGAGGTCACCTAGGCCTTCTAAAGATTGAAAATGGGTTGACCACGATCTCTCTTAAGGGATACCTCGCGGTCACTGCGACCTGAGAGAGTTGACCGCACAACCTCGCGGTCAATAAGGTCAGGAGAGGGCTGACCGCGAGCTCTCCCAAGGGAGATCTTACGGCAACCAAGGCTTTATAGAGCTGACCGCGCGACCTCGCGGTCAACGCGATCAGGAGAAGGTTGGCTGTGAGCTCTCCCAAGGGAGACCTCGCGGTCACCGCGGCCTAGAGTTTTCATGGTTCCGGTTCAGTTCTGGTTCTAATAAAACCATTTACCAAACCGCTAAGGTAATGTTTCTTCAAATTAGAATCAAAACCTTATTTGGTTTGACCGGCTCCGGTTTTGGTTCTTGTTCCAAAATAATTTTAGAACCGTCATGCCAACGGTTCTGGTTCCTATACAACAAGAACCAAAATCAAACTGCCCACTAAAGGTTCGGTTCAGTTCTATGTGGTCCGTCCGGTTCCAATTGGTTCCAAGCAGAACAAAAACAAAATTTGGAGAAATGAATGGGGGAGGTCAAAAATAAAAAATCGAAGGGGAAATGTAAATCCGTTCGGTTTTTCTGCTAGAGGGACTTTGAAGTTCAGGGCTCAGGCATAGGAATTTTGCATTACTTCAAGGTGAATTACTTTTTGGTATAATATTGTAAGTAGCGCTGAAAGTTAAAAACTGAAATCGCAAAATTACAAAATTGCACCAAACCAAACCGATTTTAAACTGCACCTGTTCTAAACCACACTGAATGGTTTTGTTGTAGAGCGGCTTCGTTGGCTGTGAAATAACATAGTTTGCAATGCGCTTTTTTGCGGTGCAAAAGCGATAAAACCGCAACACACCGTCTTCTTTGACAGAGCCTGAAATTCCAATCATCACCAACGAGTACAAGCTACTTTAATTATTTCAGAAAATGTATGAATAAAATTGAAAATACATTATATAATAGTATAAAAATCGAAACTGTACAGCAAAAATCGAATCCAAATCGCATTAATGTCAAATCACGCCATAAGATTTTGATGTAGTTTGGTTTTGTTCGATCCAAAACCGTCATCTTTTAGTGTGGTTGCGGTTTGGGTTCAAACCACGTAATTTTACCTCTAATAGTAAATATAGATATTATAGATAGATTGTAAACAAATAACAATATAATAATATTATTATTTATAATAAATAATAATAAACGAGTTGCGGTTCGGTTCTGCTTCGGTCTGGTTCAGATCGGATCTAAAAATCTTGGAATCACTTGAGACTTGTATATTGCGGTCCGGTTCCGGTCCGAATAATAAAATGAAAGAACCCACCCGGAGTAATGTTGTTCATGGTTCCAAAATTCAAACCGGAACCCGAATAATTCACGACGCTTCCGTCCAGTTCTTTGCAATTCCGATTCGATTCTGCTTCGGTTTACGGTTTTTGGTTTTAAGTGACAGCTCTACCGCGACCTGAGAGAGCTGGCCGCACGATCTCACGATCAGTTCGGTCAGGAGAAGGGGCTAACCGTCGGGCACCTGACCCGACCACCTTGGAGTGGATTACCGATTTCTTGGTAAACAAAGGGTACCCATGAATGGTGAAATGACCATTTTAGGTGAGTTTGATGTGTTAAGGTCCACCTTCCACTGAGGCAACTTGCAATATTCATCATATTCAATTGAGCCCAGTTAGATTTAACATGATTCAGCGTGCATTAAATTGGCTAATTAGGTCAAGTTGGTGGTCATTGTGATAATTATGACTCGCTCCTTCTACTAAGGGGCCCAATTAACACATATAATTGATAGTGCCATAGGGAATGTTACACTTATATGATTAGCTACCCATAAAAAGTGGTTGGCACATTATCGATGTGGACTTTTGATGCTTAATTGATTGATATGATGCTATGTAACGCCCCGATAATTTCTCATGAATGTATGTTTGCATAATACAGACTCACCTGGTGAGGATATGGGGTTTCCCTCTGAAAAACCAGAGCAAAACGAAGGGTTTTGAGAAAGGTTGGACTGTGCACACCAAGGTGCACACCCGTGCGTCTGTCACATGCTTGAAAACAAGAATTGCATTCTTTAATTTCCCAGCGAACACTTAAATGAAGGCTCAATTTCACTCTACTTCTAATTCCAAAGCCTCAATTTTGCTCAAACAAACAAATCTTGGATTTTCCAAGTCCTCGAGGCTCTATCCACTTATCCTATGGAGCAATTAGACGATCACAATTAAAATTATTTTAATACGGAATATTTAGGGTCTGTTTGGGAAGACTTTTCAAAAAAAAGAAGGAGCGGTGACAAAAGGATGGTAGGAAACGGAGCTTTTGGAAAATGTCTATTAGAAAAGGAGAACTGTTTGGGTGAACTTCATTTGCAGAGCTTTTCAAAAAGGAGAAACACTTTATAAATCGTTTGACAAATCTCCGTTGCGGTAACTTTTTTTATTAAAAATGTGCGTCCGGGGGAAAAAGCGCAATTATTTCGCCGGGGCAGGTTTTTTTCGCCCGGGAGCGAATTTTTCGCCGGGTGGTGGTTTTTCTCGTCCTGACGTGAATTTTTCGCCCGACGCGATACTTTCGCCCGGGGACGAAATTTTCGCCTGGGCGCCGATTTTTCGGCCAAACCCTATATTTTCGGCCGGGTCTCAATTTTTCGATCGGGTGCCAATTTTTCGGACGAACGCAAATTTTTTGAACGGGCGCGAATTTTCCGGATGAGCACGAATTTTTTCGGATGACGGCAAATTTTTCGGACGGGCGCGATTTTTTCGGACGGGCACTAATTTTTCGATTAGGCGGGAAAATTTCGCCTGGACGCGAATTTTTTGCACGGAAGAGAATTTTTCGCACTGACGCGATATTTCCGCTCGAAAACGAAAAAAATAGCTTACAAGCGAAAAAAATACACGACCGGGCAAAAAAATCACGAACGGCCAAAAAATCACGTCGAGCCGAAAAATTCACTACCGGGCGAAAGAAATAGTGCCCGGGGGAAAAACTGCTCCCGATCAAAAAAATCGCGCCCGGGAGAAAAAAATCACGCCCGGGCGAAAAAATCGTGTCCGGGCGAAAAAATCGCGTCCGGGAGAAAAAATCGTGCCCGGGCGAAAAAATCACGCCCGGGCGAAAAAATCGCGCCCGGGCGAAAAAATCGCGACCGGGCGAAAAAATCGCGACCGGGCCAAAAAAACGCCTGCGGGAGAAAAAAACGCCCGCGGGAGAAAAATCACGCGATGTCGAAAAAATCGCGCCTGTGTAAAAAAATCGCGCCCTGGCAAAAAAATCGCGTCGGTGCAAAAAAATCAAGTCCGGGCGAAAAAAGCACGTCCGGGCAAAAAAATCGCGCCCGGGCAAAAAAATCGGCTTGGGTGAAAAAAATCGTGCAACGACAAAAAATGGCACCCGGATGAAAAAAACGCACTCGAGCGAAAAAATCACGCCGGACGAAAAACCGGCTCGGGCGAAAAATACACGCTCGGGGGAAAAAAATAATGCACGGGAAAAAAACCGCACTCGGGCGAAAAAAACTCACCCGGGTCAAAAACCGCGCGCTCGAGCAAAAAATTCTAGCCCGGGCGAAAAATGCCAACCAGTGCGAAAAATGCTAGCTCAGGCGAAAAATCCGCGCCCGGGCGAAAAATTCGTCCACGGGCGAAAAATTCGCGCCCGGGCGAAAAATTCGCGCCGGGCAAAAAAACCACCCGGGCAAAAAAATTACGCTCGGGAAAAAAATCGCGTCAAGACAAAAAAATCAAGTTGTAGATTTTTTTAAGAGATAAATGTTTTTGGATGAGAAAGTGCTTTTCGAAAAGGTTGAAAAGTAGGTGACATGTGACTTTTCCAAAAGATGAGCAAATGAAATTTTTTGCGCTAGCTTTTCCCACCGATAGACAATCCAAACGGTCTATTAAGTGTGGTAGCGTTTTCCAGAAAACGAAAAGGAGCTAAAAAGCCCTCCCAAACAGGCCATTAATCACTTAAGACATGCACATCCATCCTGAATAAGTGATAACTTAGAGAAACAATAATGCAAACAAGTTTTACTATGAAGCCTTCTATGTGATATAGGGAACCATGCATAATTGATGCATCCTCTTCCATGGCATCCTAACGAATGCATTTTATTTTCCAGCTTTTATTTAATTATTAGCTTGTATTTCTTTTGCTCATTTTTAAATTTGAAAATGTTTGGCTCAATAATTTGATCGCCCGATGAGACCCTGAATAAAAAAGTTCGTCAATATTGTTAATTAGGATGCTAAAGACAAGCTTAATTTATTTAGGAACCAGTAAATTAAAAATGGAGAAATTTCAAATCAAGGTTATTAATTGAAATATTACAAAATATATATTTGGAAAAAATCATTTAGGGTCTGCTCGTTTGAACGGAATTGGAATTCGATATTGAAATTGAATATTGATGAATATTATGGAATTGAATATTGATGACTAATTCTAATTTAAACGTTTGTATAATAAATAATATTGATGAATATTGTGAATTGATCAATTTTTTTATTTGTTTGTTAAATAAAATTCAATCTAAGAATTGAAAAATATTATAAACAAGTTAAAATTTTTTTCACATATATTATATAAAAAATGTGCCTCCTTGCAAAAAAAACACAAGCAAGGGTACAAAAGTGTGCCCAGGAAAAAAAATACGCGTCTAACATGCATAGAATTAGTCCAGGCGAAAAATGGGTGTGCCAACAAAACTTGAGCACGGACGAAAAAGCGGGCGCCCGGGCGAAAAGCGAGCGCCCGGGCGAAAAGCGGGCGGCCGGGCGAAAAGCGGGCGGCCGGGAGAAAAGAAGGCGCCCGGGGCGAAAGTGCGCGCCCAGGCGAAAAGCGCGCGCCCGGGCAAAAAGTGCGCGCCCGGGCGAAAAGCGCGCGCCCGGGCGAAAAGCGCGCCCACGGGCGAAAAGCGCGCCCCGGGCGAAAAAGTGAATTTTTTGGTGCGTCTAGCATGCATAGAGCTATCACGCTAGGCGTATTTTTATGCTTCAAATTAATTTTTTCGCCTTGTAAATTTTTTTTAAAAAATTATAGAATATTAATGTATATATTTTTACGCTCCTTTTAAGTAGCATATTATCCTGATCATAACTGAAAAAATTACAGCCGTAATTTCATGCATTACCGCTGTAATATGACATTACGATTATAATACAACGGTAGTTTTATTTTACGACCATAATGTCTTGATACAGTTGTAATTTATTCAGTTATGAAAGGAATATGGACAAAATGATACTTAAATTGTGCGTAAAAATAAGAACATTAATATTTTGTAATTTATTTTTGTTTTATAATGAAATCGAAATAGGTGATTTAGAGCATAATAATGAACGTAGCGTGCATAGACAAAAAAATTTTCTCAGCGAAAAATGGGCACCGGACGAAAAACTGGCTCTCGGGCTAAAAACGGGGGCCCGGGCGAAAAACGGGGGCCCGGGCGAAAAACGGGGGACCCGGGCAAAAAACGGGCTCTCGGGCGAAAAACGGGGGCCCGAGCGTAAAAACGGGCTCCCTGGCGAAAAACGCTCGCTCGGGCTAAAAACACACGGGCAAAAATGCGCTTTCGATCGAAATAGCGTGCCCGGACGACAAAAGGCACTCCCGGGTGAAAAGCACGTGCTCGGACGAAAGACGTGTCTCGACCGTAATTGTTCAACTCTTATATGATTTTGAAATAGTTGTCTTTAGTTAAAAATGAATTTCACGGAATTCATTAAAATTCTAATTCCAATGTCAAATATGTAAACAAACAAAAAATTAAAATTTTATCTTCAATTCTAATTCTAGAAATTCAATTTCATTCAAACTAACGGGACCTTATGAAAAAAATTTGGCAGAAACAAATCCACCGTGTGAATCATCTGGGAAAACATGTTTAAGAAATATAGTTTTGGAAATAAGCTGGGCAAAGAAAAATCATCTACCTTTAAAAGCATAGCGTGATTACGCGAAGGAGGAAGGGGCAACCCAAATTTAAAGGAAACAATCAATTGTTTCTCTAAGTTGCCGGCCAAATCACCCGCCACTGCCACCAATCCATGCGGCCTAGTTCCAGTCAAAGTCATCTCCGGCGACTCCTTCTAGTCGGCTCCCCCTCTCCTGCAACGTCAACGACTTCCTACGGAGCGCCTCCCCGGCCGTTCCACACGTCCCTTTTGCGTGCTCCATTTCTGCCGAAGGAAGCTCCGCCACTGCTCCTCTGCGTAGACCGGCTACCGCCTCGATTTGCTCCTAGTTCGCGTGTTTCCACCGGTTGGTAACGTCGACGCAAATACTCTCCTCCATTACCGCCGATAGTACTTCTCATATATTGCGTTCAGGGCTCAAAAGGATCATTGTTTGCTGTTCTTCTTAAGCCCTAAGATATACCTGCTCCAAATTTTTAGTAGACTTATGCACTCCACTAAATAACTATAAGGTTGCGCTCGTTTGCTAAGAATTCGGCCAACGGAATTGGAATTGGGTATCCCAATTTCAATTCTTTTGTTCATTTTGTTTAAAAAGAGGGGGGAATTGGAATTCCTCTAAAACCCATTGGTTTTACAAAATAAAAAAATGACGAGCCTTGAAAACCTTCCCTAACTGGATGGTTTTCACGAGTTTTGGGAAAAAAGAAAAAAAATCCTGCGGCCTTCCTTTTCCTCCCGGTGCTCGATCGGCGCTAACAGCTCCGACAAGCTTGAGCTCCTTGCTCCGGTATGTCTTCCCTCCAACCCTAGCTAATGTTCTTCCTGTAGTCCTTCTCCGACCCTAACTCTTCCTTCCAATCTACAGCAGTGACCTAGGTGAGGCGGAGCACTGTACATCTTCCTCCTCTCCGGCAACCAAGTGTTGGAAACCTTTTTCCCCCGTCTAGGTATGATACTTTTTTCTAATGCAGTTTTTCCTCCTCTCCGGCTAGGTATTTATAGGGTTAGATCGTTACACATTACTTGATCTCTTACCATGAGATAGAAACGCGATTTTCCTCCTCTCCGGCTAGATATTTCTAGGTTTAGATTGTTACACAATTGTTGATCTCTTACCATTCGATAGAAACGAGATTTTCCTCCTCTCCGGATAGGTATTGCTAGGTTTAGATCGTTACACATTTTAGGTTAATGGAAAGTTGATGCCACGAAGAGAAATAATAGTATAGATGCTTGTGAAAATGTGATTGATTGTTATGTTATGTCATATTTGCGTAGATTGGTTGTTATTATTGTTACTATCATCAGCGGTTGAAATAGAAAACTTTATAATTGTGTTGATTCATCCTTAATTATTGTCACTAATGTTGCTGATTCATCTATAATGTTCATGTGAGATTGTCTGAATATGCCCAATAATCTGATTGTAATGTTTGGGTGGTACATTCCTGTCAATTCCTGTCCCCGAATTCCATCCTGTAACCGAACAGAAATATTGAAATATTCAATTCCTGTGACTGAAAAACCTTCATGCAAACGAACACAAGAATTGGTTTTGACCCAATTCCAAAACCTCTGTGTCATAGGTTTTCGGCCAAAACCATTTCCTGTCTCTCAAAACCTGCAAAACGAACACAGCCTAAGCTTTCCTTTGTGTTCGCATTGCTTCTATTGCCGTTATTCATGAATTATTGTGTGTGAATTTCTTATTGTGGTTGTGCTAATCCTGTGGAAGGTTCGACTCAAAGAACACGTGAGAGTTCTACTCGAGCAATATTAACGAATTTCTTAAAGTCAAAACATCGAGCTTGATTTGCATGCGTAAATTGAATTTGGTCCGCTCGGCCCTCTTTGTTTTCCAAAATTATTTTTCAGCCACACTCTTTAAAATACCGTGTTCTTCAAACCCTAGTAGCAGCCTACATCAGTTATGTATCAGAGCCATGTGATTTGCTCCTATCGTGAATCACGCGATCCTGATTTTAGAATTTAAAAAAACAATTCTATTTCAAAATTTCCTAAGTTATTTTTAAAAAAATATTTATTAATTATCTTTTACTTTAACATTGTTATTCTATTTAAAAAGAATTTAAACTTATTATCATTTTAAAATTGATTAAAATTTTATGAGAAATTAAATGAAATTTATTCTAAAAATGGAGAAACGAATTAATCATTTATAAAACAACATAGGGGATCTGACCCAGTGTCTGAGCGACTTAAAAAAAGTGGTCGACATTCTCACCATCACCATAGGAGGTCTCGGGCACGTTGTGAACAGATTATACAAAACGGTCAACACTATAGATGTCACCTTGCACTTAAATAGAGCACCTGCCCTCGTGATTGAAGCAAATCCTAATTTCAAGCCACGAGAACTTGCACACCTCGACTCACATAACGAACCACATCACCAACCCCGTTAGGATATGATAATCACATTGGATGTGGGTGACTTCGAAGGACGATTATAACCTTAAAGTTGTTTAGAGTGATGTGAAAAGATGGATCGTTTCCTGTCTTGGACGAAATTTCCCCAGGCTAGTCAAGTTGAATACGCTACCCTTAACATAAAGAGATCCACACTAGTTTGGTGGGGACAGTTAGAGCGATATAGGTTCAACTTAAGCATGCCCCCGATTAGTACATAAAATGAATTCAAAACTCAATTGCGTAAGAGATATGTTCCATCTGATTGTATGCAAACCATGTTTCGCAAGTTCCATAACCTACGACGTGACAAATCATTCGTCGATGAGTGCACGAATGAATTTTTTGTACTAAAGTCTTGCCTCTGTTGGAACCCATGGGGAGGATTTCTTACTTTGAGGGAGCAATAATTTTAAACTTTTTTTATTCTTATTTGTATTTTCACTTTTCTATTCTATTTGAGTTTGTGAGAAATAGACTTGGGAGGCCGTCGGATTTCTGGGAGGAATCTGTGGGAAATCGTCCTGGGAGGACGTCTAGATCTAGGAGATCTAGTGAGCTCTAAGACCCTTCATTGGAGGAAGGTGAAGAGTCAGCTCGTCGATCTTCTTGGGAAGAAGGGAGAGAGTGAGAGCCAACCGGTCTTGGGAGGGTCTGTAACGCCCCGTTTTTTCAGCGATTATTTTTATTCTCGTTTGGCGTTACGATGCCGCGTTTTCGTGACTTGTGCCATTTGTGGAGTGTGGTTTAGCTTCTTAGAACTGAGTGCCCTATTCTGTAGCCTGTTGGCAAGATCTCCCTAGCAAGCCGAGTCGTTTTGGGTGACCCGGTGTGGCCTCTCGGGGGGATGTTGATGTTTGGCTTTATTTGGGTATAACTCAAGTTCTGTTCGTCGAAAATTAATTTCGACTTCGCCGTTGTGTTCGTAGCGTGAGTATTTAGCTACGGTGCGAATTTCGTCGAATTCCGAGGTAGTTCGGTTTTCGCATCGTTTAGGTGCTTTATGTAATTTTGTAATTAATTATATTATTATTATATATATATATATATATATATATAGAATGAAAGGAGCCGATCCATCATCTTCCCCACTCGAACCGCCGCCCCTGTACGAGAGAAGGAAACCGCCGGACTACCCTTCCCTTCGGACGCCGATTCCCGGAGCATTTGTGGACGGAATTCGATTCCGAGAGTGGATTCGGATTGCTCTCGTCAAGACCTTCATTCCTGCGGTAAGAAATTCGATTTTCGTGGAGTTTTGGGAGGATTGGAATTTTCGGTTTTGGAAGTTTTACGCCATTAATGGCCGAGTGTTTGTTTTAGGTGTTGCGGCCGTTTTGATCCGTGCGAAGAGGAGGAAAGCAGTCCAAAGCTTCGCTGTGAATTGAGGCAAGTGGTATTCTTGCCCTTGCCAAGTTTTCTTTTTGAATTTTTTTGCTGAAATTGAAATCCCGGTTAGCCCAGGTTAGAGGCCTTGTTGTTCTCATTTTCTTGCTAACTATAGGGCTTAGTTCTTCCTACTGAAACCCCCCCTATTTTGTGATGATTGGAATCCAAATTGTCGGCGTGGAGCCGTTGTTTTCCTTTATTTTGATTGTTGCTCTGGTTCGGGTGTAGCCGAGAGGGAGAGTTAGGAGGGGGGGTGTGGTTGCCGATTTTTTTCGTTAAGGTATTACTCGAATGATTAGGCATAGTTCGTATGGTAGTGGTGCGCGACGTTGATAGTTGTCTGCTGCTACTGCAGTGGCGTGAGTCGTGTGCGCGTTCCGGTGTCGTTCGGGAAATTCCAAACAGTACAGGTTGACCGCGCACGGTCATCAACCGTTAGGGCGCACGACCACTGGTCGTGTGCCTCTGCTCGTGCGCGGCTGTCTTTCAGTTTCCAAAGTTCTGTCTCGGAAAATCGCACGAGCGCTGGCAACAGTGCGCACGACCAGTGGTCGTGCGACACTGATCGTGCGCAGTTGCTAGGTTTTCTGTCAGGTTTTCCAGGTTCGCTTCGCACGATCATCAGCCGATGAGTGCGCACGACCACTGATCGTGCGTCACTGATCGTGCGCTTTGTATATTTTCTTTTGCTATGCGAATTTAGATGGTTTCGAGTGCGAAAGTTTAGATACTCAAGTGGCATGCAACTACTCGAGTTCTGGATCTTCTGCCTTGGTCGTTCGACTGTCGTCGAGCTCCGTATTCTTTAGTGGGTTTGTGGGTAGTAACTTTATTTTGGCGGCGAGTGAGGCTAGCTCACTCAACGCCAAAGTTTAGGTAGGCACTGAGTGGGTTTCACTCAACGCCTAGTCGTGTTGGTTTATTTCAACACTCTTCCTTTACCTTGTATTTCGTTTCCGAGTGGATTTCCAGTTGTATTTCTGGGTTTTCCTTGTCGGCCGTTTTCTTTATTTTCCTAAAGGCCGAATCGTGGGTCGTGGTTAGTAGTGGTTGTTGTAGCTCTTTATGGGGGTGGAGTTGTGTGATATAGCCAAGACCACCCAGGTTTTTCTTGCTCCAGGTACGGGCTGAGCATGTCGGGTGGAAGGTCCCTTGTGTTTTCATGTGTTGACCCTCGAGCTTTTGACTTGGACATGGTGGATTGGGGGACTGCGTTTGCCTTCGATCCGGTTCCTTGTTGTTGTTTTTGCTACTATCACTTCCCACAGTTTAGGGTGTTAGAAGTTTCTTCTTTGGTAGTTTGCAGCATTCTGGCTCTTGGCAGCCTAGTAGGCCCTGCAAGATGTGGTTCCTGGGCTGGGTCGTTGCTGTTTCTTTGCACGTTGTGCATTTCTTGTTGTCCTATTTTGGACAGTTGTGACTCTTTCTACTGCATGTTTTTCTGTTACTTTGTCCTTTGGTTGACTCTTTCATGCAGTTTTTCTTTGTTTAGCTTGCTGAGGTATTCTGTTTTCTTTTGGAATACCCCAGGTTCTGAGCTGTAGCCAGTCTGGTGGCTAGTTGGAGGTGGTGTTGTTGGTGGACTCCCGGACCTTGGAGTTCTGTTTACCTTGTTAGTGAGGTTGTTTTCAGTACTCTCTTACAGACATATATTTGTGCTAGTGGGTTCGTGTCAGGTTGTTGGTGCCCACTGGTAGTTTTTACCTTGTACTAGATATATATACTATTGCTGCTACCATTTTCTGGAGATAGTCTACTTGCTCTGAGAAGGTTTTATGCTAGGTTGCTAGTTATTTTTAAACTATAATTGTTATTATAAATAAAGCTCATGATCAGCATGTTTTATAAGCGAAATCACTATTTTCCAAATCACGTATAAAGACCATTTTCTTATATATTATATAAATTAAATGTAGGGTCTTGCATAGCATGAGTGGTTCTCTTGGAACCCTTATGCGCTCCTTAGGAGGTTAAACCTAAATAAAGTATTTTTTCGCAGCGTATAAATATAGTTTTTCTTTTGTGGACTAGGTGATCCACTGAGCCGAGGGATACGGACTCTAAAATATAACTGATTTTCTATTCATTAAGCACATGATTTTCTTGCATAAAGATTGTAGTTGGTTTTGCCTGAGCGTCAGCAGTTATCCCCTGCTTGACTTGGCATCATGACGCGTGTTTTCTCTTACTCTGATAATTCTTAATTCGGAGAAAATGCGGGTTGTGACAGTTGGTATCAGAGGGAGGTTGCTTGACAAGTTAGTTGAGCAACCTTCCTTTGTTCGCTTATTAGTAGTTCAGCATCATGTCATTCACACACCGATATGTCATCAGCACGTCTTGGAAAAAGCACGAACACTACACTCATAGCATAACATGAAGTATACGGGGCATATTATGTAGTATGGGATGCATAATATGTGTTCGTATATGGATCCACCATAGGGGCTACATGTGAGGGTTATGTAGTATGGGATGCATAACCTCACCACATGACTGCGACTAGCACGTTTCTTTTTCGTTGCATGGAAATGTTATGTAGTATGGGATGCATAACATTTTCATGCGTACGCCGCTCATAACATGCATTAGGGCCTTTTTTTTAGAATGCATAGCACAATCATGCATATCATATCATTGCATAAGCACAACGCGCCGAGCTAAATATTTGCAGGATGACATATGTACACACATGAGTTTTCAAATTAACATAAGTTCATGCATCCGATCTAGGCACAAGAGTTAGTAAGGTGGTGGTTAACCATCCTAGGTTAGGGCATATCATCTAATTTTTGTGAAGAAGATAAACTCTCAGAGCAAGTTTAGCAGCTTTAAGTCTATATCTACATATGTATTGTCTGTACTGGTAATCGGTTCTAGTCATGGGATTTGGATCTGGTTTGCGTTGTAATGATTTTTAGGATGGCTAGGCGTCCTGCGACTCGATCGACTCCCCTGTCTGAGGGTGAATCTTCTGGAGCTCAGAACGATGCGGTGATCGAGAGTCTGCGTCAGAGTAGCGAAGCTATAGGCAGGCAGTTGGAGGAGGTGCAAGCCCAGATTCAGTCTTTGGTGGCAGTTGTGGCAGGGCAGGCTCAGGGTGCGCAAGTTCCTGCTGGGGGGTTAGCTGTTCCTCCTCCTCCTGCACCCTTGAGACCTCCAGTGGTGGTGCCAGCAGAGATGGCCTTCATCTCGCAGTTTCAGAGGCTGAGCCTTCCCACTTATGATGGGAAGGAAGATTTCATGGTGATAGACGAATGGCTGATCTCCATGGAGGAGATGTTCTCGTACTCAGGGATTGCAGATGATCAGAGGGTGATGATAGCCGCCTATCAGCTTAAAGGTTTGGCTAAGAGTTGGTGGCTGAGAGAGAAGGAGAGCCTGGTAGCCGGATGCTCTTGGGAAGTGTTCAAGGAGATGTTGTTGAGGAAGTTCTTACCCTCGGTCGAGCGTGACCGCCTCATGAACGACTTCCTCCATCTGAAGCAAAGGCAACTCACGGTGGGTGAGTATGAGATAGAGTTCAGCAAGTTGAGCCGTTTTGCCCCTGGATTGGTCAGCGTTGAGGCTGATCGAGTTAAGCGATTTCTCGGTGGTTTGAGGAGTGAGGTGCAGCAGTTGGCCAGTGCTTATGGGTCAGTGACTTATGTTGGAATTGTAGAGGCTGCTCTTAAGGTCGAGGCCATTGAGACGGCGAAGAGCAGAGGCCAGCAGTTGAAGAAGGATAAGAGGAAGTTGGTAGAGGAGAAGAAACCCCTGGTACCCGATGCTGTTCCGGGGAAGAGGAGCAGGGTGGTGTGCAGTTTTTGTGGCCGGTCAGGCCATCCTGTCGAGAGGTGTTTCAAGAAGGCGGCAGTTCAGAAGAAGGAGCAGGTTCATGCGATTCAGGGTGCTCCTAGGAGAGATGCCTCCTGTTCTGTTTGTAAGCGATCCGGCCATGATGCGGCCCAGTGTTGGTCCAGGGATAGAGTCTGCTTTCAGTGTGGGCAGAAGGGTCACATTAAGTCAAGGTGTCCTCAGGTCCAGTCAGCTCTTCCTGCAGTTCCATTGCAGGCATTACCTCCACCTCAGCGTGTGGACAAGGGAAAAGGGAAGCTGAACGTGATTTCTTCCAAGGAGGCTCAGACTTCGACCCAGGTGATCTCAGGTTAGTTGTTTGTTGTTTTTCTTTCTAGCCTGGTAGTTTAGTTGCTAGATTATTTGCGGTACTGTTGTGCTAGTTCCTTAGCTTTGTGCGTTCTTATAGGGAAATTTAAGGTGAAGAACCGCTGGGCGCGTGTTCTGTTTGACTCCGGCGCTACCCACTCGTTCGTGGCTAGAGCCTTTGTGGAGCGTCATCGGTTGTCTCTAGATCGTGTTCGGGATTCCTTCCGTGTCAAGTTTCCCTCTGGTGAATCTGTGTTGTCAGATTTGGGTATTTTGGATTGCCCGGTTTTGTTGGGGGATTTTCTTGCGAAGGCGGACCTGAAGATGATTGATCTAGAGGACTTCGATGTCATTTTGGACATGGACTGGCTCTCTCGGTATGATGCGGTCATTCAGTGCAAAGGAAAGCGCTTGGACTTCATCAGGGGCGACGGTCAGCCTGGCAGCGTGTATGCTGATCCGTGTCAGGATTCTCCTGTTCTCTCTGCGGTATGTGTTCAGAGATTGTTTCTTTCTAATTGTTGTGTTTGTTTAGTCTCGGCGGTTGGAACCGTTGTTAGCGTGTCACGCTTGGAGGAGATTCCTATTGTTCGTGGTTTCGCCGATGTTTTTCCTGATGATCTTCCTAGTATCCCTCCTGAGCGGGATGTGGAGTTTGTTATTGATTTGGAGCCGGGTACGCGTCCTATTGCTAAGGCGCCATACTGGATGGCCCCTCGTGAGTTAGAGGAGTTGCGAATTCAGTTAGATGAGTTGTTGGCTAAAGGTTTTATCAGGCAGAGTTCGTCGCCTTGGGGTGCTCCTGTTTTGTTCGTAAAGAAGAAAGATGGGTCGATGCGGCTTTGCATCGACTATAGAGAGTTGAACAAGGTCACTATCAAGAACAGGTACCCTCTGCCGAGGATCGATGATTTATTTGACCAGTTGCGTGGTAGCACGGTGTTCTCCAAGATCGATCTTCGTTCAGGCTATCATCAGCTCAGGATCCGTGAGGCAGATATTCCACGGACTGCGTTTAGGTCGAGGCATGGACACTTTGAGTTTTTGGTGATGTCGTTTGGTTTGACCAACGCACCATCAGCTTTCATGGACATGATGAATCAGGTATTCAAGGATTACCTAGACAAGTTCGTGGTGGTCTTCATTGATGACGTGTTGGTTTATTCTCGCAGTGTTGAGGAGCATGAGCAGCATCTGCGCTTGGTACTATCGGAATTGAGGAACCACAAGTTATTCGCCAAGTTGAGCAAGTGCGAATTTTGGTTGCCTCAGGTTTCTTTTCTAGGCCACGTGGTGAACAAGGATGGGATCTCGGTTGACCCAGAAAAGATTGCAGCAGTGATGGATTGGAGTAGGCCGAATACTCCTAAGGAGGTCAGAAGTTTCTTAGGGTTGGCTGGCTATTACAGGAGATTCGTGGAGGGTTTCTCTTCTCTAGCCGCACCTTTGACCAAGCTGACTCAGAAGAATGTGGCTTTTGTTTGGAGCGAGAAGTGCAAAGAAGCTTTTCAGGAGTTAAAGAGGAGATTGTGTACTGCTCCCGTTCTGACCCTTCCTACTGAGGGCGTGGATTATGATGTGTATGTGGATGCTTCGCTTGTAGGTTTGGGATGCGTATTAATGCAGGATGGAAAAGTAATTGCTTATGGGTCAAGGCAGCTGAAGACTCATGAGAAGAATTATCCTACGCATGACCTTGAGTTTGCAGCGGTTATCTATGCGTTGAAGTTGTGGAGGCACTTACTTTATGGGGCTCAGTGCAAGATTTTTACTGACCATAAGAGCCTGAAGTACGTGTTCACGCAGAAGGAGTTGAATCTGCGTCAGCGGCGGTGGCTTGAGTATGTGGCGGATTATGACGTAGAAATCCAGTATCATCCGGGCAAGGCCAATGTGGTGGCCGACGCCCTGAGCCGAAAGACGGGAAAGATCTTTAACCTCTCCGCCGATCGGTTAGTTGAGGAGTTCCTACTTATGGATATTTCAGTGGGATGCTGTGGTTTGCAGAGTAGTTTGTCAGTGGCAGAGCCGTCCTGGATTTCTTTGACTAGACTGCATCAGAAGGACGATCCGGATCTGTTGCACCTTTTTACCAGGACAGAGAAGGGAGAGTTGCCAGATTTTGCTATTGATGATGCGGGTACTTTGAAGTACCGCGGCAGGTTTTGCGTTCCCGCTATTGGGGACATTAGAGGTATGATTTGCAGTGAGGCTCATGGTTCCAGCGTTACCTACCATCCAGGATCTACGAAGATGTACCATGACTTAAGGCAAATTGCCTGGTGGTATGGTATGAAAGGAGATATAGCCCGATTTGTTGCTGAGTGTCACACTTGTAAGCGTGTGAAGGCCGATCATGGAAGGCCTGGTGGTAAGTTGACTCTGCTAGAGATCCCGACTTGGAAGTGGGAGAGTATATCTATAGACTTCATTACGGGTTTGCCAAAATCCCCGAGAGGATTTGATTCTGTTTGGGTTATAGTGGATAGATTGACGAAGTGTGCTCACTTCGTGCCTTATAAGATTGATTACCCGATGAGGAGGATAGCGGAGTTGTACTTGAATGAAGTCATCCGACTCCACGGTGTGCCGGTTAGCATCATTTCTGATCGAGACTCCCGGTTTACTTCTCGTTTTTGGCAGAGTCTGCAGGAGGGTTTAGGTACGGATCTGAGATATTCTACTGCGTACCACCCTCAGACCAATGGGCAGACGGAGCGGGTCAATCAGATTGTTGAGGATATGATCAGGTGCTACATTTTAGACCACGGTGGAGCGTGGGATGAGCGTCTGCGACTCATGGAATTTACTTATAATAACAGTTATCAGGAAAGCTTGCAGATGGCTCCGTTCGAAGCTTTGTATGGGAGGCGCTGTAGGACTCTGTTGTTTTGGGCTGAGGCTGGTGAGAAGCCTTTGTTGGGTCCAGATGCTCTGGAAGAGATGGAAGTCGCCGTGAAGCTTATTCGGGAGAAGCTTCGTATAGCTCAGGAGAGGTATGAAAAGAACGCCAATCGGCGTAGGTCTGCTTTGGAGTTTTTAGTAGGGGATCATGTATACCTCAAGGTTTCTCCAATGGTTGGTGTGAAGAGATTTGGTAAAAATCGGAAATTGGACCCAAGGTATGTGGGCCCGTTCGAGGTTTTGGAGCGGATTGGTGTGTCTGCTTATAGATTGGATTTGCCAGCGAACTTCCCTGGTGTTCATAATGTTTTTCATGTTAGCCAGTTGCGGAAGTGTGTGCGCAGTAGTGGGCAACTCTTGGATGTTGTGCCCCAGTTGGAGCCCAACCTCTCTTTTGTTGAGGTGCCAGTTCGTATTTTGGATACTCAGGAGCGTGTGCTGCGAAAGAAGTCCATACCGATGGTGAAAGTTCTATGGAAAAATTAGGATTTGGAGAGCGCGACTTGGGAGCTAGAGTCGGCCATGAGGAGGGCGTACCCTCACCTGTTTCGCTGATTTGATCGGTATGTTTCCCTTTGTAACTTCTGTTTGTTACTTTTCCTTCTTTAGTAGGAGGGTTGTGCGTAAAGTTTCGGGACGAAACTTTCTTTTAGGAGGAGTGACTGTAACGCCCCATTTTTTCAGCGATTATTTTTATTCTCGTTTGGCGTTACGATGACGCGTTTCCGTGGCTTGTGCCATTTGTGGAGTGTGGTTTAGCTCCTTAGAACTGAGTGCCCTATTCTGTAGCCTGTTGGCAAGATCTCCCTAGCAAGCCGAGTCGTTTTGGGTGACCCGGTGTGGCCTCTCGGGGGGATGTTGATGTTTGGCTTTATTTGGGTATAACTCGAGTTCTGTTCGTCGAAAATTAATTTCGACTTCGCCGTTGTGTTCGTAGCGTGGGTATTTAGCTACGGTGCGAATTTCGTCGAATTCCGAGGTAGTTCGGTTTTCGCGTCGTTTAGGTGCTTTATGTAATTTTGTAATTAATTATATTATTATATAATTATATATATATATATATATAGAATGAAAGGAGCCGATCCATCATCTTCCCCACTCGAACCGCCGCCCCTGTACGAGAGAAGGAAACCGCCGGACTACCCTTCCCTTCGGACGCCGATTCCCGGAGCGTTTGTGGACGGAATTCGATTCCGAGAGTGGATTCGGATTGCTCTCGTCAAGACCTTCATTCCTGCAGCAAGAAATTCGATTTTCGTTGAGTTTTGGGAGGATTGGAATTTTCGGTTTTGGAAGTTTTCCGCCATTAATGGCCGAGTGTTTGTTTTAGGTGTTGCGGCCGTTTTGATCCGTGCGAAGAGGAGGAAAGCAGTCCAAAGCTTCGCTGTGAATTGAGGCAAGTGGTATTCTTGCCCTTGCCAAGTTTTCTTTTTGAATTTTCTTGCTGAAATTGAAATCCCGGTTAGCCCAGGTTAGAGGCCTTGTTGTTCTCATTTTCTTGCTAACTATAGGGCTTAGTTCTTCCTACTGAAACCCCCCTATTTTGTGATGATTGGAATCCAAATTGTCGGCGTGGAGCCGTCGTTTTCCTTTATTTTGATTGTTGCTCTGGTTCGGTTGTAGCCGAGAGGGAGAGTTAGGAGGGGGGGTGTGGTTGCCGATTTTTTTCGTTAAGGTATTACTCGAATGATTAGGCATAGTTCGTATGGTAGTGGTGCGCGACGTTGATAGTTTTCTGCTGCTACTGCAGTGGCGTGAGTCGTGTGCGCGTTCCGGTGTCGTTCGGGAAATTCCAAACGGTACAGGTTGACCGCGCACGGTCATCAACCGTTAGGGCGCACGACCACTGGTCGTGTGCCTCTGCTCGTGCGCGGCTGTCTTTCAGTTTCCAAAGTTCTGTCTCGGAAAATCGCACGAGCGCTGGCAACAGTGCGCACGACCAGTGGTCGTGCGACACTGATCGTGCGCAGTTGCTAGGTTTTCTGTCAGGTTTTCCAGGTTCGCTTCGCACGATCATCAGCCGATGAGTGCGCACGACCACTGATCGTGCGTCACTGATCGTGCGCTTTGTATATTTTCTTTTGTTAGGCGAATTTAGATGGTTTCGAGTGCGGGAGTTTAGATACTCAAGTGGCAGGCAACTACTCGAGTTCTGGATCTTCTGCCTTGGTCGTTCGACTGTCGTCGAGCTCCGTATTCTTTAGTGGGTTTGTGGGTAGTAACTTTATTTTGGCGGCGAGTGAGGCTAGCTCACTCAACGCCAAAGTTTAGGTAGGCACTGAGTGGGTTTCACTCAACGCCTAGTCGTGTTGGTTTATTTCAACACTCTTCCTTTACCTTGTATTTCGTTTCCGAGTGGATTTCCAGTTGTATTTCTGGGTTTTCCTTGTCGGCCGTTTTCTTTATTTTCCTAAAGGCCGAATCGTGGGTCGTGGTTAGTAGTGGTGGTTGTAGCTCTTTATGGGGGTGGAGTTGTGTGATATAGCCAAGGCCACCCAGGTTTTTCTTGCTCCAGGTACGGGCTGGGCATGTCGGGTGGAAGGTCCCTTGTGTTTTCACGTGTTGACCCTCGAGCTTTTGACTTGGACATGGTGGATTGGGGGACTGCGTTTGCCTTCGATCCGGTTCCTTGTTGTTGTTTTTGCTACTATCACTTCCCACAGTTTAGGGTGTTAGAAGTTTCTTCTTTGGTAGTTTGCAGCATTCTGGCTCTTGGTAGCCTAGTAGGCCCTGCAGGATGTGGTTCCTGGGCTGGGTCGTTGCTGTTTCTTTGCACGTTGTGCATTTCTTGTTGTCCTGTTTTGGACAGTTGTGACTCTTTCTACTGCATGTTTTTCTGTTACTTTGTCCTTTGGTTGACTCTTTCATGCAGTTTTTCTTTGTTTAGCTAGCTGAGGTATTCTGTTTTCTTTTGGAATACCCCAGGTTCTGAGCTGTAGCCAGTCTGGTGGCTAGTTGGAGGTGGTGTTGTTGGTGGACTCCCGGACCTTGGAGTTCTGTTTACCTTGTTAGTGAGGTTGTTTTCAGTACTCTCTTACAGACATATATTTGTGCTAGTGGGTTCGTGTCAGGTTGTTGACGCCCACTGGTAGTTTTTACCTTGTACTAGATATATATACTATTGCTGCTATCATTTTCTGGAGATAGTCTACTTGCTCTGAGAAGGTTTTATGCTAGGTTGCTAGTTATTTTTAAACTATAATTGTTATTATAAATAAAGCTCATGATCAGCATGTTTTATAAGCGAAATCACTATTTTCCAAATCACGTATAAAAACCATTTTCTTATATATTATATAAATTAAATGTAGGGTCTTGCATAGCATGAGTGGTTCTCTTGGAACCCTTATGCGCTCCTTAGGAGGTTAAACCTAAATAAAGTATTTTTCCACAGCGTATAAATATAGTTTTTCTTTTGTGGACTAGGTGATCCACTGAGCCGAGGGATACGGACTCTAAAATATAACTGATTTTCTATTCATTAAGCACATGATTTTCTTGCATAAAGATTGTAGTTGGTTTTGCCTGAGCGTCAGCAGTTATCCCCTGCTTGACGTGGCATCATGACGCGTGTTTTCTCTTACTCTGATAATTCTTAATTCGGAGAAAATGCGGGTTGTGACAGGGTCGACATAGAAACTAAAAGTTGTTTGATTCATCACCTCCGATCTTCAGTGTTATTGAGATTCACTTTTGTCATTGTAAACCACTATTTTAGATTTTGACTAAAATCTAAGTTCTTTTTATTCTTTTGTGAATTAGCGGTTGCATGTTGCATTGCTAGTGTTTTGAGGGTTGTGTGCGAAGTAGAAATCAACCATTTTGCAAGGAAAACTATTCTCTGTGACCTACCGCTGTGCTTTAGCATCCTACAGCCCTGCGTAGCTTCCAGAATGGGTTTCCCTTTGTGATATTATTTTAATTATGAACTTTCATTAAAAACCTTATTCACAGCCTCTACCTCTGAGAGAACAATGACATGACCGTTTCCTATTATCTGAACGGGTCGCATTATTACATTAGAGATTAGATAGAACTCTTTGATTATAAGGATTTAGGAGAGGTCTCGAACCACAGGCGTAGAGTATAAGCCCTACAGAAATAGACATCTGGGAATAGATCTACTGATAAGCCTCCCCAACTCACATTTTCTCTCATACTAATATAACTGCTAGCCCCTCCCGATTGACAGTACCCACGAGTACCCCAACATTTCCTGCCCCGCCCAGTAGCGACAAGGAGGTTATAGGCATTAGACCTCAGTCTGAGACATTTAAATGTTTTAAGTGTATGATCAGGTCATAAATATTCTGAGTGCTCACGAAGCCACTTCGTCGCCATCATCAATTCTGAGAGTTGGTCAGAACGCGAGTATGGGGCCTTCCTTAGTGACTCCCATACTGACCCGACCTTGAGACTGAGTTAGAGAGTGAGAGTGGAATTGAGGGATAACAACCTAATCAGCTAGTGTGTGTTCTCTAACATAGTCTCCTAACTTCTAAGACTCCCATTGAAAATGACTGATTGATGAACAACATTTTTTGTACCATTGCATGCATACAGGGACAATTATATTCCTTAATTATAAATATGAGTAGTATGGGGAACTTTGTTTCTTAATGCATGTTTGATAAGCTAAAATTGAAAACACAACCTCTAGAAAGACCCTATAGTCTTTTATGGGTCACAAGTAGCACAACCATTCATATCACACGCCAATGTCTCCTCGAGTTTTCCATAGGTAGTACGTATAAGGATATAGTCTGGTATCAAGTTGCGACTATCAAGGTTTGTCACATCCTGTTAGGATGACCTTGGTAGTACGATATGTTGGATCTTATGCCACCTTTAGAGGTGGGGGTGAATAAGGGTCTATTTAAAATAAAATATTTTGCAAATAATAAAAAAAACACAAGGACAATTTCTCTTGCTAAATACTTTTAAGAAATTAACACTTCAAAAATAGATATGGAAAAATGAAGAATTTATTTCTCAAAGTAAGCACAAAAATTGATGATTTTAATAAAGCTTGAAATCAAGGGTATATGAGAAAAATCTTTTTGATGAATTCACCGGTCCTTCTCCCAAGGAATGTCTTACTATAACTTATCTCTCCCTAGATACAACCTCTAGCCTCCCCTATATATAACCTTGACCTAGCCGCTGCCCATAAGACGATGAATTTCTCCTAAACCACACAAGGGCCTAGTCGCCACATGCAATACAACAAATTATCTACCATTTATAATCACAAAGAAAAATACAAGAGAATGAAATATACATCTAAAACTCCCTCAAATGAAGAGCTCTGTAGGAGATGATGAAGTGTTATGAGGATCAGTGAAGTTGAAGTACACGAATGGACTCCTATTTGCTCATGATTTTTGAAGGTGGTTGGGAGTTTTATGGAATCGTAGATGCAAGACTGAGAGTACACAAAAATACTGGCTCCAAGAGGTGTGTAACATTGATATCACAAAGTTCCAGGCTTCAATAGATTTTGTCACTATCACAAGTGATAGGTAACTATTGCTAGCGATATATCTATATGCTGTCATGTGTCCCATGACGAGGTGTTTGTGCCGGTTGGAAATCAAATGTGATTGGGTCGTGGAGCTATTGCAAGTGATAGCTACTATCGCCCAATGACACCTCAAAAAATGCGCTTCGTGGTTTAACCGTACGGGTCATGGTTGATGTTGGGAATTGTTTTCACAATACCCCAGATTTGTGGGAAGTCAGACCTGAAACTAAGATGAATTAAGTTGTATTTGATGTTGTGCATGCAGGACTCTATTGCCAAGTGTAAACCAATGTCAGTCTATAGTGGGTCATCAAACACAGGACCATACTATGTAATTCCTCATTATCTGATCCAAGGTGTTGACTCATGTATAGCCTCTCTATTGGGGTACACTTTGTTTCCATGCACTTGGACTACTGGACTCTGGAGTATTGAAGACTTTCTCAAAAGAAATTTTTTCTAAGTCCACATACTCGAGTAGTATCTTCTATATACTCGAGTAAGTGACTTAGTACTCGAGTAGATTGGATTACATACTCGAGTAGTTCTCAAGTTACTCGAGTAAGTGTTCTGATCGTACTCGAGTTGATCTGGACTTCTCATCTCAGAGAGTTTCTAAGTCCATATACTCGAGTAAATCCATTCATATACTCGAGTACCTTTTTCCTTACTCGAGTAGATGTTTGTGTACTCGAGTAGAGCCTTAGTCATACTCGAGTAGTCTCTTAGTTATACTCAAGTAGGGCTATCTGTTCAGTCTAAATATTTCTAAGTCCACATACTTGAGTAACTTCGCTCATATACTCGGGTAAGTGGCTTAGCACTCGAGTAGATCCTTCTTATACTCGAGTAGATTGGCTTAGCACTCGAGTAGATTTTTCTTATACTCGAGTAGTGTGGATTAGTACTCGAGTAGATGTTTCTACTTACTCGAGTAATCTATCTAGAGTAACTCGGGTAGTTCTTCCAAGGCACTCGAGTAGTTATTTCTATTACTCGAGTACATGTTTATCTTATCTACTCGAGTAGCAGACCTTTATACTCGAGTATCTTATCTAACCCGAGTATGCCGGCTCAGAATTCCAGAAATCGTTAAGTCCAGAATTGACGGAGATTTGAAATTAACCTTTTTTTGATTGGTCCACGTGTCAATCTTAATTGCGATTATGACCGTTGGAGGTAGCCTATAAATAGGTCTTTTCAGATTTGACTAAAGACACGCGTTTACAGAGATTATCTTTTAAGAAAGAGAAAATCCCGAAAACCCTAATTTTCTAATCCGCCGCCATTACCGTTTTCGGAAGAAGCTCTGGATCGTCTTCTCTCAGCCGCTGCTATCGATCTCAGTTTCTCTAGCGATCCAGACTCAAGAAGAATCATCCGATCTCTCCGTGCTTCATCATCTCTGATTTACTTTCTTGATCGTGGTGATTCCAGATCTCAGAATCGTGGATCTCAATCAAGTCTTCTTCAACTGTTTCTGTTCAAACCGAAAAGCTCTCAAGAAGAAGATTACGTCAAAGATCCAGATCTGTGATATTCTTGTTGTAAATTTTATTTAAACAAATTTCATTGTAGGAGATCTTTCTCCGAGTGGTAGGAAGTTTTATCTTCCGAGTGTTGATCCGTTTGGGATCGAGTTTTTGTAGGAACGTAGTTCTGAGGTGTAGGATTGTTTTTGCAATCCGAGATAGTGGAGTAGCCGAGTCTAGTGATTTGCTAGATCGGTGAGAAAAGTGGACGTACCCAAGATTGGGGAACCACTATAAATCTCTTGTCGTCTGTATGATTGCTTGATTACGGATCTGTGCTGTGTTATATTTTTTTATTTTGCATTTGACACGAAATTCACCTATTCACCCCCCTCTAGGTGATTTAGGTTGACAACTTAGCGCTCTCAATTAGTATCAGAGGCGGAGGTTGATCGTTAAAAGGTTAACACCTTGATCTAATCCTCACCAAGTTGTCTCAAGAGAAGTATCAAGCATGAGTAAGACCAAGGATTTTGCTAAGCTCCCTATCTGCACTAAGAACAATTTTCCTATGTGGAAGGAAAGAGTTAAGTTCTTCATGGAAGTAGTAGACCCTCGGATCTTCATGATTGTGGAAGAAGGTCCGCATGTTCCTATGACTGCATCAACAATAGACCCAACCAAAAAGGTCCCAAAGAAGCTGATGGACTTGGATAAGGATGAGATTGCACTTGTCTCCCTGGACAAGAAAGCTAAAAATATTATCGCAAGTGTAGTCGATGACTCAATGCTGTAGAATCTAATTCACTGCCAATCAGCTAAAGAGATGTGGCAGTCCCTAGTTACCTTAATGGAAGGTACTGAAGAAGTGAGGGATGATCGGAGGTCCCTACTGAATCAGAAATATGAAGCCTTCCGACAAGTTCACAAGGAACCCATAGCTGACACATTTGAAAACTTCTTTAAGATAGTCAATGGACTGAGAGTGTATGGCCGAGTCTTTACTAATGGGGAGCTGAATGATAAGTTTCTGAGATCTCTCACCAAAGAATGGGATAATAAAGTCTGTGCCATCTGAGAGTTTGGCAGACTAGCAGAGACAGATCCACAGAACCTATTTGGCAAGCTAATGTCCTATGAACTGCAAATCAACTCCAGAAAAGCCGAAGAAGAGATAAGTCGCTTCTCCTCAAAAGAGAAGTCGGTTGCTTTAAAGGCTGACAGTTCAAGGAAGGGCAAAGCTGCCTCGCCAGCTCCTCCTCAAGAAGTAAGTGAAGAAGAAGGCTCCGAGCCAAGCACCTCAGGCTCAGAACTATCTGATGGAGAGTTCTCTTTGCTTTCGCGGCAGTTCAAGAAATTCTTGAATAAGAAGAAGCAATGGAGAGGCAAAGATGCCTCATACAGAAGATCACGACATAACGGTGATCAGCGAAAGAATGGCTCGAGCAGCCATGACAGGTATAACTCCAAACAGAACAAACAAATTTCAACTGACATCGTTTGTTATTGTTGTAATAAGCCAGGTCATGTCATCGCAGACTGCCCTCACAAGAAGAAAGAGGGTGGCAGAAGAGAGGAAAAGAAATCTTCATACCACAAGAAGAGGACATAGAAGAGCTTATTAGCCAAGAAGAGCAAAACTCTCAACGACTCCGACTCATCTGAGTCGAGTGAAGAAGAGGAAGCTTACTTCAGGCTCATGGCTCACTCTGATGATGAACAAGTCCCCCAGTTCACTGGGGAGGTAAAATCTCACACTCCTCTCTCTGAATCTGATGATGATAATGAGTAAGAGGGCCATTCCTCTGAGGATGAATCTGAACTCATAGAACAGTATAAGGAGTTACTCACAGCTTACGAAAAATGTCGCAGAGTCATGAAAACTCAAGCCAAAGAGATAAAATCTCTACAGGCTAGTGAGAGCAGCTTGAGGGAAGAAGTCACCAAGACTAATTCTCTTCAAGAGAACTTCAATGTTGCTATGGAAGAATACAATCAAGCTCTCAAGCACCTCGACCTTAAAGATGAAATCATCAAAGAATTGGAACAACAACTCGAGGCTGAGAAGAAACTTGTTGAGAGTTTCTCCAAGCCTAAGACAGTTCTTCCACTCGTTGCTGAGTTCTCAGCTAAGGCCAAGGGTGCTGGTTTAGGCCACATTGGTGCTTCTAGTAAATCTTCTAGGAGAAACAAGGCCAAGAGAAAGAATAAGGCTGCCCAGAAGGCTCTAGCTGAAGAAAAAGGGAAAGCTCCCTTGGAACCAGTCTCGTTCAAGAAAGTTATCTTTCCTACGAACGAATACGACTATGAGTCCACCTATGGACACTTCTCTGGGCTGATCCCCGAGAAGCCTAAGTCAAGATACCAAGGTTGGACTCGTCCTCGTAACTTTGGCGAGAGTGTCTTTAAGGCACCTTATGAAGAGATTCAACTTCAGAACTATGGACCATATGCTCATGGTCATAACATCAAGAAGACACCAAAGGTAAAACCTATTGTGGAAAAGCCTATGAAGGAGAAGACTTCATGTAGCTGCCATCATCATGAAGCTTCTTCCTCCAAGAGTGAAGTTCCTGCTAGACCATCATTTAATAAAATCAAGCAGGAATACACTAGGCAAAGATACAACAGGTTCGACTGTTGGTGCTGTAGCAAAATTGGTCATTTTGGCATCGATTGTTGGTTCAATCCTAGAAATATTGCAACCCCTCAAGTTAGCAACGTGAGAATGACCACTCATGAGGCTAATGCTCGTAGGAGGAGAGTTCTAACTCGAGACCATGGACCCAAACTTGTTTGGGTTCCTAAGGCTAAGTGATTGTAATTGCAGGTATGTCCAAAGACCACCAAAATGCCAATCTGGTACTTGGACAGTGGATGCTCTCGGAATATGACCGGGACAAGAAGCCTACTCCAGAATTTCACCTCAGTCTGTAACGAACCAAATGTCATCTTTGGAGGTTCAGATCGAGGAATAACTAAAGGCTACGGTATGATTACTAACGGTAGCGTATCCTTTTCGGATGTAGCCTATGTTGAAGGATTGGAACACAATCTCATCAGCATAAGCCAACTATGCGACAAAGGATACATGGTTGAATTTTATGCTGACAAATGTTTGATAAAATCGGTTGACAACA
This sequence comes from Platanthera zijinensis, assembly GCA_039513925.1. Classification (NCBI taxonomy): domain Eukaryota; kingdom Viridiplantae; phylum Streptophyta; class Magnoliopsida; order Asparagales; family Orchidaceae; genus Platanthera; species Platanthera zijinensis. Next base: position 71,452,765 of record CM077093.1, read on the forward strand.
TGGAAACTGTTTTATCAGGCACTCGAAGCAGAAATATTTTCTGTTTAAACTTCATTTGTATAGACTCGTCTACACCAGTGTGTCTTTTAGAAAAAAGTAGTGCATCTCTTGCTGACCAATGACATAAGAGACTAGCACATATTAATTTCAAAACTATTAATAAACTATTCTCCCAAAACTTAGTACGTGATGCCCCTAATGTCAAGTGCGTGATGGACAGTCTTTGTCACGCCTGTATCAAAGGCAAGCAAACAAGGAGTTCATTTAAAAGCATAATAGGCAAGGATTCCAATAGAAGCTTACAGCTTCTCCATATGGACTTGTTTGGTCCACTACAAGTTCGAAGTTTGGGAGGTAAGGAATATACGTTGGTTATTGTAGATGATTACTCGCGCTTTGCGTGGGTGTTCTTTCTGAAACACAAGTCAGACACCTTCAGTACTTTCACTAGTTTTGTTAGGTAAATCCAGAATGAATACAACTGTTCCGTAGTCAAAATCAGAAGTGACAATGGAATGGAATTCAAGTCTGGAGCCATGAAAGAATTCTGCGAAAGTCAAGGTATCTTTCATGAGTTTTCCTCTCCTCGCACTCCACAGCAAAATGGAGTAGCTGAGAGAAGGAACAGAACACTCATAGAGGCTTGCCGGACTATGTTGAGTGATGCCTCACTTCTAGAGTATTTCTGGGCTAAAGCCTCAACACCGCTTGTCACGTGCAAAATCGAGCTCTCATCAACAAGAACCATGATAAGACTCCTTACAAACTTCTAAAAGGCAGGAAACCAACCATTTCATATTTTAGAATCTTTGGCTGTAAGTGTTTCGTACTTAACAACGGCAAGTATCGCACTACCAAGTTTAGCGAGAAAAGCTTTGAAGGTATTTTTGTAGGTTATAGTAGTCATAGTAAGGCCTATAGAGTATTTAATAGAAAATCTCTGGTAGTAGAAGAGTCGATACACCTTGTATTTGATGAGACGAGTTTGCTGCAAAGCAACTCTTCTAGTGTGCTCATTGAAGATGCAGGTACCAAGATGAAGGAACTCAGCTTGGATGAGCCTACTCAAGATAAAGATGAGACGTTCATCAAGATCACCTCTACAACCCCTATTGGAGAGGTAGATGATCAAGATGAAGAACACATCCCAGCTGAAGATGCAACACCAGTGGCTTAAGAGATCCCAGATGCAAGGACTCTAGAGTTCAGACACTTGAAGGATCATCCCTTAGATCAAATCATAGGAGATCCTCAGGATGGTGTTAGAACCCGGAGAGGTACAACTAACGCGAATTTATTCTTGAGCTTTCTATCATAGGTTGAACCTAAGAAGTTCGAGGAAGCAAACTCGGATGCATCCTGGATACTAGCCATGGAAGAAGAGTTGAATCAGTTTAAACGTTGCAAAGTTTGGACACTTGTTCCTAGACCCAAGAGTAAGAATGTCATCGGGACAAAATGGGTCTACCGGAATAAGATGGACGAAGATGGAACAATTATAAAGAATAAAGCAAGACTTGTCGCCAAGGGCTATCGTCAAGAAGAAGGAATCGACTTTGATCAAACATTTGCTCCAGTGGCAAGACTGGAGGCGATCAGGTTATTTCTTGCCTATGCTGCACTTAAGGGCTTTACAGTCTATCAAATGGATGTCAAGTCTGCCTTCTTAAATGGTAACATTAAGGAAGAAGTGTATGTAGAGCAACCGCCAGGTTTTGTTGATTCAAACTTTCCCAATCATGTTTATTTACTGCAAAAAGCTTTATATGGTCTTAAACAAGCTCCCTGAGCTTGGTATGAGACACTGTCTAGCTTCCTTCTTGAGAGCAAGTTCACAAGAGGAAAGATAGACAAGACATTATTTCTTAGGGAAATAAAAGGCAAGATCTTGCTAGTGCAAATTTATGTCGATGACATTATTTTTGGCTCTACAGACAACAACCTCTGCAAGAAGTTTTCTAAACTTATGCAAGGGAAGTTTGAAATGAGCAGTATGGGAGAGCTGAAGTATTTCTTAGGGCTTCAGGTGAAACAATCTGAGGATGGAATTTTCATCTCACAGACTAAATTCACCAAAGAGCTACTTAAGAAATTCGGAATGGAGAACGCAACCTCTATGAGGACTCCAATGGCCTCAGCTATGTCTCTAGACAAGGATGAGAAAGGGAAACCTTTTGATGAAACCAAGTACAGAAGCATAATTGGGTCCTTGCTCTACCTTACCGCAAGTAGACCAGACATAATGTTTTTAACATGTGTATGTACTAGATTTCAGGTGAACTCTAAGGAATCTCACTACATTGCTGCAAAGCGAATCTTGAGATACCTTAAAGGTACACCAAATCTTGGCTTATGGTACCCAAGAAGTAATGATAGTGAACTAATTGGATTTTCAGATGCAGATTTTGCAGGAAGCAAAGACGACAAGAAAAGTACTTCCGGGACTTGCCAATTTCTCGGAAGGAGACTTATTTCCTGGAGCAGTAAGAAGCAGAACTGTGTATCCATCTCAACGGCTGAATCAGAGTACATCTCTGCAGGCAGCTGTTGTGCACAGCTTCTATGGATCAAGAATCAATTTGAAGACTATAACATAAAGTTCCAGAACATCCCTCTGCTTTGTGACTCTTCCAGTGCAATAGCAATCGCCAACAACCCAGTCTCTCACAGCCAGACAAAGCACATAGAGCTTCGATATCACTTCATCCGGGAGCATGTGGAGAATGGAGACATAGATCTACAATACGTCTCCACAAATAGGCAAGTTGCAGATATATTCACGAAGCCGCTAGATGAGACCAAGTTCTCTTTCTTCAAAACTGAACTTGGGATACTCAACAAAAAAGATTAGTGGTCTCTATCAAAGTCTCAGAGTTAAAAGTTGGTGGAGGTAAAGATCAGTGCTTCGAGAAAAATATTTTGTCAAAGTGACTTACTCGAGTAAGTGTACTCACATACTCGAGTACTTGGAAACAATCACGGGTAGTTACACGACTACACTCGAGTACATTACAATATACTCGAGTAACTCAAAGTATCTACTCGTGTAGGTAAAAAATTCACTCGAGTACATATTCTTCATACTCGAGTACTTAGTAACTCACTCGAGTACTTCATGATCTACTTGGTCTTTGACTAACTCGTGTAGGTTACAACAGATTACTCGTGTATGCCGATATATACTCGAGTACCTGGAAATTCCAGAACTTTGAAAATCTCATTTTTCTCTTTTCGCACACCTCGATTTTTGCCGCCCCCCATAAGGTATGTTTTATTTTAAAACCCAATCTTAAACCTATTTAGGGTTATGTATATAAATAGAATGATCCCGTAATCCATTTCCACGAAACCTTTCTTCTCCAGAATCCGTTACTCCAGAACTCGATGGCTCCTCCATCCAAGATAGGAATCGGGTCCGAATTGGTTATAGATGGAATCGCCGAACTCTCCGATGACTTCCAAAACCTTCTCATTCTCCTTGACACAGCCGGGCTGTCGTTCCTGTTACAGACGCCGTGTAAGATCCTATTTTCTGCAGTGGAAGAGTTCTACAAAAATCTGAAGGTCAAGCGAAATGGTACAGTTCTCAAAACCAAGGTCAGTGGGATAAAAATCCGTCTGGACAAAACTTCCTTAGCTACTCTGTTAAAACTGCCAGTGGTGGATGAAGAAGATGATCTGACTTCTGAAGATTCCGAGAGAACCAGTTTCTTCTGTGGAATAAACCCGTATGAAGGATATTCATTCCGACGTGCAGATTTCAATTTAGAGGGAAAATTTCTTGTGGATGTCATTGCCAAAGTTCTTCTCTGCAAAACCTATTCCCTCAGAGAAATTTCCCAAAAAATTTTTGATGTTATGCAAGCCATAGTATGCCGGAAGAAATTCCAGTTTAGAATGATGATACTGGACAAGATCAAAGAAACTGTGACCAAACCAAGCTATGCCAGGATTATCTCCCTCCTCCTCCATGAGATTAATCCTACAGTGTTTGATTTCTCCAAAGGAACTCCCCTCCATCACATGAAGAAAGTATCCATCTCCTCCATCCAAAGATATGAAATCCAACTCAAGAACACTGCCCAAGCCTCCAAAGTCATTATGGATGAAGATGTCCCCAGCCCACAGCATGTTGCTGATGACAGGACTCCATCTCCTCCTCTACATCAAGCTACTGACACCCTAGGTGCAGTAGTTGAGGGGGAGCTTGCCTCATCTAGCTCCCAGATTCTGTTTACAGAACTTCCCTCCCAGACAGTCAGAGATCCTTCTCCTCCTCCTCCAGAAGATATTCAAGTTCAGCAAGACCTTCTGTCCACAGCTACAGAGATTGATAAAATTATTGAAGAACTAAGGTCAGACTTTCCCCTACCTCCTACAGATCCAGTTGTTGGTACTCCTGAGGTTCAGGTACAAGATGAACAGATCCCTCTCAAGGAACCCTCTCCATCCTCAGCTCAGTCTCCCGTTGAAGAAGCAGAACAACATGATAGTATCATCCTATCCGATGAAGAGGAGTTATCCCCAGAACCTGTTGAGCCTCCTCTAAGGACATTAGCCTTCAATCTCCCTTCCTTAACAGATCCCCTGGATTCAGTAGAAATCACTCACACCAAGAGAACTGCTAGCTCAGTGGTTGTGAAAGAAATCCCTCCTTGGGCTCCCCTAGTCTCTCAGCTCCCTCAGGTCTCTACTTCTCCCAGTGCTCCATCTTTTGCTTCTCTCAGCTCCTCAGACATCATCAGTAAGATTGAGAAGATGCTTCAAGAACAGAGACATTACTTTGATGAGTCTCTGAAATCAGTTAACAATAAGGTCTCTGCTCTTGAAACTGAGATGAGCAGAGGCTTTGCAGAAATTCAAGCCAATACTGATGAACTTAAACAACTCTTCAAAATAGGTGGAAAAGCAATAGATCACACCATCACCAGCATGGGTGAAGTCAGAAATCAATCTGAAATAGTGGCACATAACCAGATTTTTCTAGACCAAAGAGCTGAAGCAAATGTGATGAAAGTTTGTGAAGAAGTAGGCACATTCAGAGATGAAGCTATTGAAAAGCTATCTGTAGAAATCAGCAAGGGGGAGAAAATTGTGAAAGAACAAGTTGAGAAAATTTCTGCGGAAATCTCTACCAAGTCTAAAGAGACCCTGGATGGATTAGTTAACACCATGAAAGCAGATATTCTAGCCCAGCTATAATCTGTCAAATTCTACATTTATGACACTGCAGTTTGGGTACATAATCAGAATTTTCCAGAATTCCAGCTCGACCCCTCCATCATTCCTAAAAGCTTAGATCCTCTTGAGGAACATCCTCCATCTGATGCCCAGGTTCATGCTACCATTCCAGAGGTAGTGCCAGCCTTCTCTCCCAGACTTGCTGGAGAGATGTCTGAGCCTCCTCTTTCATATTCTGATGTGTGGAAAGAGGATGTCCCTGCCAGCTCTCAGGGGAACTTTGATCGAGGTCCTTCCTCCTCTAGAAGACCTACTAATCAAGGTGGCCCCAGCAAGAAAAGAAAATATGGTGACGGCGCTTCTGCTAGCCGTTCTGCACCTAAGAGAGAGCAAGCTCAAGCTTCAGAGGGCAGATCAGAGTCAGTACATTCAGAAGTTTGGAGTCCAACCTCCAAATCTTTAATCTTTGACACTCTAAAGCTGGTAACTGATTTTGGGGAAAATAAAGACAAATTCTACAGCTACTCAGAATGGAAAGCCTATGATGCATCTCAAATCAAGATCATATTACATGACAGGCAATGGGGATTCAACAATCCAGCAGCTCCTCCAAGGCCAAGGACTTATTTTCCTAAACCCTTCAGTTATTTGGAAAGGCAAGAGCTGAAGAAAGCTAAACTTCACAGAGAGAATTACCCCTGAAAGTGTTTTGTGGAACTGGAAAATCTTTCTATTTAATATATCTAATTCTGATTATAGTTCCCTTATTTGCTATTTTTCTCTATTTTAGTCATTTTCTATTGCTTGTTGTTATAGATGATCATTTCCTTTCTAGAAATTCATCTTAATACAAAGAGTGTTGACTTCTACAAATAGGGGGAGATTGTTGGGAATTGTCTTCACAATACCCCAGATTTATGGGAAGTCAGACCTGAAACTAAGATGAATTAAGTTGTATTTGATGTTGTGTTTAAGTTGTGCATGCAGGACTCTATTGCCAAGTGTAAACCAATGTCAGTCTATAGTGGGTCATCAAACACAGGACCATACAATGTAATTCCTCATTGTGTGATCCAAGGTGTTGACTCATGTATAGCCTCTCTATTGGGGTACACTTTGTTTCCATGCACTTGGACTACTGGACTCTGGAGTATTGAAGACTTTCTCAGAAGAAATTTTTTCTAAGTCCACATACTCGAGTAGTATCTTCTATATACTCGAGTAAGTGACTTAGTACTCGAGTAGATTGGATTACATACTCGAGTAGTTCTCAAGTTACTCGAGTAAGTGTTCTGATCGTACTCGAGTTGATCTGGACTTCTCATCTCAGAGAGTTTCTAAGTCCATATACTCGAGTAAATCCATTCATATACTCGAGTACCTTTTTCCTTACTCGAGTAGATGTTTGTGTACTCGAGTAGAGCCTTAGTCATACTCGAGTAGTCTCTTAGTTATACTCGAGTAGGGCTATCTGTTTAGTCTAAATATTTCTAAGTCCACATACTTGAGTAACTTCGCTCATATACTCGGGTAAGTGGCTTAGCACTCGAGTAGATCCTTCTTATACTCGAGTAGACTGGCTTAGCACTCGAGTAGATTTTTCTTATACTCGAGTAGTATGGATTAGTACTCGAGTAGATGTTTCTACTTACTCGAGTAATCTGTCTAAAGTAACTCGGGTAGTTCTTCCAAGGCACTCGAGTAGTCATTTCTATTACTCGAGTACATGTTTCTCTTATCTACTCGAGTAGCAAACCTTTATCCTCGAGTATCTTATCTAACCCGAGTATGCCGGCTCAGAATTCCAGAAATCGTTAAGTCCAGAATTGACGGAGATTTGAAATTAACCTTTTTCTGATTGGTCCACGTGTCAATCTTAATTACGATTATGACCGTTGGAGGTAGCCTATAAATAGGTCTTTTCAGATTTGACTAAAGACACGCGTTTACAGAGATTATCTTTTAAGAAAGAGAAAATCCCGAAAACCCTAATTTTCTAATCCGCCGCCATTACTGTTTTCGGAAGAAGCTCTGGATCGTCTTCTCTCAGCCGCTGCTATCGATCTCAGTTTCTCTAGCGATCCAGACTCAAGAAGAATCATCCAATCTCTCCGTGCTTCATCATCTCTGATTTACTTTCTTGATCGTGGTGATTCCAGATCTCAGAATCGTGGATCTCAATCAAGTCTTCTTCAACTGTTTCTGTTCAAACCGAAAAGCTCTCAAGAAGAAGATTACGTCAAAGATCCAGATCTGTGATATTCTTGTTGTAAATTTTATTTAAACAAATTTCATTGTAGGAGATCTTTCTCCGAGTGGTAGGAAGTTTTATCTTCCGAGTGTTGATCCGTTTGGGATCGAGTTTTTGTAGGAACGTGGTTCCGAGGTGTAGGATTGTTTTTGCAATCCGAGATAGTGGAGTAGCCGAGTCTAGTGATTTGCTAGATCGGTGAGAAAAGTGGACGTACCCAAGATTGGGGAACCACTATAAATCTCTTGTCGTCTGTATGATTGCTTGATTACGGATCTGTGCTGTGTTATATTTTTTATTTTGCATTTGACACGAAATTCACCTATTCACCCCCCTCTAGGTGATTTAGGTTGACAACTTAGCGCTCTCAGTTGACGTCATCATGGATATCGCTGGTGATAGCTAGATATCACTCGTGAAATCTTGTTTTTCAAATCTCGGCTTGTAATCTTCAGAGCACATCCACAAGAGAAATTAAATATGTTATATTTGCACACCATAAAACACTATGATCAAATACTTTCGTGATTTGTTATTCTCAAACCAAAAACTGCGGAATGCATGCTCCAACAATATCCCCCTTTGATAATAATAAATACTTTTTTAAAGAAATCAACTGTGACTATAATTTTGTTTATAGAATATGATAAGCGATATAAAATTATGCAAAGTCTCCCCCTATATGGATGCCCCCAATATAAATGCATTGTATAATTCTGACACCCCATAAATATTTAAAACCATATATTTCTTATTTTAGTTCTTCCCCTTTTGATATTATCAAGAGAATGTGGGGTGGCGCACCATTATTACACACTTTCTGAGGGGCAAAGAATTAATAAACATCCTTTATTCGCTAGCACTGACTATAACTATTGGAAAACACGAATATGTTAGAAATATTTTCATGTAAAAACCTAAGACAAATGGGATTATCTAAATAAGTTAAGGTGCAAAAATAACAATAAGGCAATGAATGCATTATTTTGTGTGTTAGATAGAACTGAATTTAATAGAACTTACACTTACGAAATTGCTTATGATATTTGGAACTTACTTAAACTTACTCACAAAGGTACTTCATAGGTGAAAGATTCATAGCTTTTTTAACTAGAGCCTGAGTTTGAGAAGTTTAGAATGAAAGTTGATGAAGATGTTGATTCAATGTACACCAGATTCATAAAGATTGTCAACGACTCCAAAGTACTAGGAAAGAACTTCTCCAACGACATCTTAGTGAGGAAGATACTTAGATCATTCCCTCAAAGTTCAATCCAAAAGTGATTGTCATCTCAGAGTCACACGATTTAAAGACTCTTTAAATAGAAAGCCTTATTGGGAATCTCAAAACCTATGAGGTGGAGCTAGGCATTCAACAATAAGAGTGTAATATAGAGCCAAAGAAAAAGCATTGGCATTGAAATCGAAGAAGGATTAAGAGAGTGATTCAGCTGAGGATGATGATGAAAATGAGGAGAGTCTATTTATGAAAAAGTTTAGAAGATTTATGAGAAATCCAGAGAGAATAAATTTTGTTAAGAAATACTTTAATAAGGAGTTTACTTTTAAGAAAGGGAAAGGAAAGGTTGGTGATGATGATGAGGAACGTACACCACTTGAATATTATTATTGTAGAAATGTTAGACACATGCAGAGCAAGTGCCCAAAATATATGAAAAGCAAAAAAGACAAGAGTCACAAGAAGGAAAAGAAAAATATGTTGAAGGAGGAGACGTGGGATGAATCCTCATCTGAGGATTCAAGTGAATTAAGTACTAAAAATGAGGAAGAGTCCAACATATGCTTGATGGGAAAGAGCAGCAAGATATATAATGATGAATGCAGTATCCAAAGCGACACTGAGGTAACTCCTCCCTTATATGATGAATATATTCAAAATTTTTACAAAACTGTAAATTTTTTAATAAGAGTTTAAAAGAAGTTGATTTGTTAAATTTGAAAATAAACTTTTATTAAACAACATAAAAATTATCAAATGAAGTTATAGTTTTAGGAAAAGAGAAGATGACTTGCCAAGAGTGTGATCATTCTTTGGCAAGGGTAAAAGATTATGAAGAAGCTCTTGCTAAGACTCATTCCGCTACTGAAACTATTACTAAGAAAAATAGGGACGTAGAAAGATCTCTTAAATCTTCTCGTTCTTAAATAGAAGAAGGAAAGAAAACCTTCGCAAACTAGCGTGTCATGCTAGTTTCTGAGAACACCGGTTTGAAAGCCCGGATCAATGACTTAAATGTGGCGATAAAGAAATTTAGAATTGACCAAAAATCATTGGATATGATTTTAGCCAATCAGTGTCATAGATCTACTAAGTTTTGGTTTTGTTATGTCACTGGAAGATATCGCCCGATAATAACTAATATCGCCAACGATATCGAAAGTTCCAGGAAAAAAAATTTAATAATAAACATATTAATTTTGCTGTTACATCATCTTACAATAAGAGTCCACATAAAACATTAAAAATGGTTTCATCTCCCTTTATTACTTGCACCAAATATGATAGATTTGTTCACACCACAAACTCTTGTAGAAAGAAAGGTCAGAGTGATGTTAACTAAGTTTGGTTCCCTAAGGTTTCCACTTATTCTATAGTAGGAACCACTTAGGTAGTCAGATCTTTACTCTCATCTCCTTTCTAAGTATATTGGCAGGCTAAGGATAAAGAAAACGTGTGGTACTTGAACTCAGGATGTTCAAAACATATGACGGGCAATAAATCAAAGTTTCTTAGCCTAGAGATGAAGAAAGTAGGAATAGTCACCTTTGGCGATAACGAAAAAGGAAGGATCATGGGCATCAGTATAGTGGGTAACAAATCGCTTACTATTTCGAATGTTTTATATGTAATAGTTGAAACATAGTTTAATTTCTATAAATCAATTATGCGATAATTAAACATTTTATTTGAATCATCTATAAATCTTTGAGAAATTATTGATTCTAAAACAAATAATAATTTTCTTACTACACCTAGATGTCATAATGTTTATATGATAACATTTCATGATCTTTCACATTCTTCATTAAAATGTTTTATTTCTAAAAAAGAATAATTAGAATTATGACATAGGCATTTTGGGCACTCTAATGCCAAGCTGATTTTAAAGCTTTCAAAAGATAAATTAATTAAAGGTTTACCTTTATTAAATAGAAATTTATTTTCTCTTTGTATGCCTTGTCAAAAAGGAAAGTTTTCAAAATCTTCATTTAAAATCAAAAATGTTGTTTCTACTACTAGACCACTTCAGTTGATTCACATGAATTTATTTGGATTGGTTACCACTCCAAGTCTAGGAGGTAAAAAATATTCTTTAATTTATTTTAATAAATAATTTTTAAAGATTTTGTTAGACTATATTTTTAATTTCTAAATCCGATGCGTACTTTGAATTGACTAAGTTATGTATTCATATACAAAATAAACTCGATTTAAAAATTAAATGTATACACTCAGATCATAAAGGTAGGTTTGATAATGATAGATTTATTACTTTTTTGGACCGATTTAGGCATATAGCATGAATTTTTCGCTCCTCACACAACGCAACAAAATGATATAGTAGAACAAAATGGTGTAGTAGAACACTTCAAGAACTAACACGTTTTATGCTTTCTGAATATAGATTACCTCGATCTTTTTCGGCTGAACCTGTGAATACTACATGTTATGTTATTATCGTGTCATGCTTCGTCCATTTTTAAAACTAACTTCTTATGAATTAAATTATAAAAAAAAACAAATGTATCTTATTTTAGAGTTTTTGGTGGTTAAAACAATTATTTTAAACATTAAAGATTCATTAGGAAAATTTGATGAAAAATGTGATAAAGGAATTTTCATTGGCTACAACTAGTAAAGCATATTGAATTTATAATAAAAGGACAAAAATAGTTGAATATTCTATTCATGTTTGATTTGATTAGTTTGTTCCTTGTGTAAATACTAATCCTACAAGGAACGAAGAAAACCCCCTCCTCCTTTGGAACACGAAGATGAAAAATTACTTGGAGAAAAAAAGAAGAAAAGGAGGAAAGAGAAGAAGAAGTGGAAGAATATGTGCCTCCAAGTGAACTTAAATTTACAAAGATCATCCAAAGGAATTAATCATAAGAGAACCATCAAAAGGGGTTTATACTCGTTCTTCTTTACATGATTTAATTTCAAACCTATGTTTTGTTTCCGCAATAGAACCAAAAGATGTTTCAACTGCTTTAAATGATAAATTTTGGTTTTTAGCTATAAATAAATGGCTTAATCATTTTGAACATAATAGGGTTTGGAAACTTGTAAAACTACCTTCTGATCATCCTATAGTATGTATTTAGTAGGTTTCTAAAAATAAATTAGATAGTGAATCTAGAATTACACGGAACATAGCTAGATTGTTAGTAAAAGGATATGCACAAATTAAAGAGGTAGATTTTGATGAAACTTTTGCACTCGTAGTTCGTCTTGAAGAAGTTTGAATTTTTCTTGCGTTTGCTAGTTTTGAAATATTTAAATTGTTTCAAATGGATATTAAGACTGTATTTTTAAATTTGTATATTAAAGAAGAAGTTTATGCAAAATAACCCCCTGAATTTGTAAATAAAAAATTGCATGTTCATGTTTATAAATTAAAAAAGCTCTATGATTTGAAACAAGCGCCATGTGCATGTTATGAAAAAATAACTTTATATTTGTTAAAAACAATTATAAAATAGGAAGTATAGATAATACACTCTTTATTAAAGCATATTAATACTGATTTAGTTGTTTTACAAATTTATGTGGATGATATTATATTTTCAACCACTAATGAAGAGTTATGTAATGAAGTTATTTTGGTTATGAAAAATGAATTTGAAATGAGCATGTTAGGATAAATTATTTTCTAGGTTTTCAAATTACACAAAAATATGATTATATTTTTATTTGTCAATCTAAATATATTTATGATGTTCTTAAAATATTTGGATTTGAAAATCTTAAGAAAACTAATACTCCTATGAGTGCTTCATTGAAATTTGGAAAAGATGAAAGTGGAATTTCTATTGATCAAATCTTATATAGAGGAATGATAGGATCATTATTGTATTTAACTACATCTAGACTCGATATTATGTTTGTCATTTATTTTGTGCACGATTTCATTCTAATACTAAAGAATCACATTTAAAAGCGGTTAAATTTTTGTTTAGATATTTTATCAATACATCTGGACTAGGATTATGTTATTCACATAATGATTCTTTTATTTTCATGGTTATTCTGATTCTGTTCATGCAGGATGCTCGTTAGATCGTAAGAGCACTTACGACACATGTCACTTATTTTGTGGTCGAGTAGGAAACATAATTCTATTGCCCTCTCCACCACCGAGAACGAGTACATAACACTAGCTAGTTGTTCACAAGCCATATTGATGACTCAGGCATTAAAAGACTTTGACGTGCATCAACATAACGTATGATTAAAGTGCGATAATAAGAGTGCAATCGATCAAACAAACAATCATATACATCATTCTAGATCAAAACACATAGGTGTTTTACATCATTTTATTCATGACCACATTAAACAAGAACATGTAAAAATAAATTTTATAGACTCCAAATCACAACTTGCAGACATTTTCATAAAATTACTTCCATATTCTCATTTCACATTGTAAGATTAGAGTTACTAATTTTAGACATTTCAAGCTGAATTTTTTCAAATTTAAAATAAAAAATTATTAATTTTATCATGTTTAAAAAAAGTTGAGAAAAAAAAAACTAAATCTAAAATTAAGAATTTAATTAAAAAAAAATCAAATTCATAAACTATAAGGGATCGCGCATGATAAACTACTGAAATTCCATACAAATCACAGCATAATAATATGAGTTAATTGTCTTAGTAGTATAACATCTAAGTAAACAAAAATAGATATCGCCGATAATAATAAACTATCGTCGGGCGATATCAAAATTTTCTAGAAATTCATAAAAATCACTTGCAAGCTGTAGGGGCTCAGAAATCATGACTGTCTCCACTGATCTCATATTCTTCTTCACTGTAGCCTTGACCTATATCACTCTATCGTCGAGTTTGGTGAATTGAGTGTCATAGCGGATCTACCACTGGGTTCTCCCATTCTTGTTCCTCTGCGAGTGCAGGTTTCTTTTTGGAGCCTCCAATCAAAAACTTGAGCATATTTTTTATTCCTATAAAATTCTTTGTAGTATCCATCTTGTGTTCCTCTAAGGACTCATGCATCTCTCGTAATGATACTCCGTGTGATAGTGACAGTCTAGCTGAAGAAGAAGCCACACTTTGTGCAAGTGGAACTCAAATTGAGGCTTAAATAAATATCAGAGGAGCAATATCATCTTGATACCTATCCCGATGAATCCATGCATACTTCTAATATAATATATGTTGTATAATACCTCCTAAAGGGAGTACATTAAGATTTCTCATAGGATTTTTCATCCTATATGTATATCAGATAATCGATAAGATCAAGTCTGTGACGTCAAACAACTCCTATTCTAATATGTGATAGGCCACTAAACTAAGCTGTGTTGTTATGCATCTTCTTAGTATCCCCAGATTTCAACATAATCATGTGACATGGTATATCTTAGATCATATATGCTTCATGAGTAAGAGTAGCAGTACTCTGAATCAAACTTTACTAGTCCTTCCATGCAGAATCTTATTTAGATGTGCCCAATCTCTTTCCTTCCTATAGTTCTCTAGCACATTTAAGATATTCCAGCTATCGATTAAGCCAAATTCATTTCTCAGATCTTCATGTGTGATCTCAACCACACACCCATGTAGTTTGGATCTCACACCCCCATTTAATTCAATATATGTCAGATCTTCTAAATGGTTATAAAATTCTTTAACTAGTATGGATAAAAACATATCTAATATTATGACCGACATTATACATGCTCCAGCAAGCAAGTTGTAAATTTGATCGAGCATGGTCAGTCTGATTGAATTCCACCATCATTACTACTCCAATTGAAGCTTTCTCAATTCCAAGATAAGATTGATAGATGTGTGAGGATTGTTAGATCTACTCCTCCATGCCCCTGAGCTGGAACATGAATCCATTTTCTGCATAAATTTAAAAAATTCCAGTCAATCCTTTATCGCATGCAATATTGGGCTATCGCTGGGCGGAATCCTATGATCATGATTTTTGGTGAAAATCTTTAATATTGAAAATTACATCTATTTATTATGAAAAATAAAAAAAATTTGAAATCTAAGACCATGTCACCATAATCTATAAAAAATTTCCAAAATAAAACCTTAATATACTATTCGTCATCTTTTCAAAATTTCACTTCAAATAAACCCTAAATACTAAACATCTTCTACTACATTTTACATTTTCTTGTAGATCTACCATGAAACTAAAGTTATAACTTCAAAATGTGAAATCTAAGAGTATTTTCAACATCAACAACCTATTATTCCTAAAATATTTTCAAGATCTAGTGTTGGAATCTTCAAAATCAAAAAAAATTCCATGAAAAACCATTAACATGAAATGAATCATCTACATCATCATCAAATTGAAAAATCTTTCAAAAAATTTAAAAGTTTAAGAGAAATACCTTAGATCTTCTAGTTTTTGCTGTCCAAAACCAGGTTATTTCGTGATAGGGCTGCTGGAAGAATGAGGGCGAAATCTTTGCTATTTATAAAAATAGTTATTGTTTGGCGATAACGAGCAATCGCCGACGACTTCGATTCTTTACAAAAAATATTTTATTATTTCTCGTATTTGATTTTTATTTTTTTTAAATCCAAAATATTTCAATTAACATCAAAATATTTGACTAAATTCTTCACTATTATCAAAACAAATATTTCACAGTATATGTTGTAATGTAAACATCAAGATTGACTGAATTTATCATTTAAGGATTATTTACAATGTGTGCTTTTAATTTTCAAGTCTCATAGAATAATGTTCTTGGTCATTTTCATGCCTTGTATATCTATTCTAATGTGCAATTAAATAGTTTGTAGAAGTCGTGTTTAATTGTTTTTGCATGCCTCTAATTATGAGTAATGCATTATATTTGATAATGACATTGCACTCACACTATTTGATAATTTATATATGTATTTAGATTTTATTCTTTCATGAATGTGCCTCGTGTTAACTTAATGTCTTGAGTTATATAAATAACTTACTTAATCATAGTTCATGCACCTATTTTTCAGTACAATGTGGCTTTAAAAAAATTGTTATCTATGTTTGCAAAATAAGTGAATTTGGAGTCCTTGGTCACAATTAAAAAACCAAAAATATGGTAAAAAAATAAAAAAAATCGCAAGGATACTCCAACAAGCACTACTCACTCTCCTGATAAGTCTTAATGAGCAATTTGAGGTTGAGTACCTTGGAAAAATTATAAAGTGTCTTGTGCAAATAATTTGTTTTCCACTTCTCTTTCAAAAATCTTTGTGCATTAAATTTTTGTAGTAGTAAAGTTCTTTATGTAAATTTTATGTTATATTTGTACATTACATATTTTCATGTTGTTTTAATTTATACACTTGTATTCTTTATCAAAGCACTAATTTTACACTTCATTATCTTTTATAAACCTTCTTCTTATAAGCATTGAACTCAAAAAAAATCTTATTCTATTTAGTTTTAGAATAACCTAGCTCTGAAACCAAGTGTTGAATCTTATGGCGCCAATAGAGGGGGGGGGTGAATAAGGGTTTTTTAAAATATCTAAAGAACTTAAAAAGTATTTTGCAAATAATAAAAAAAAACAAGCACAATTTCTCTTGCTAAATACTTTTAAGAAATTAACACTTAGAAAAACTAATATGAAAAAATGAAGGTTTTATTTTTCAAAGTAAAGTACGAAAATGATGATTTCAATAAATCTTGAAATTAAGGGTATATGAGAAAAATCTTTTTGATGAATTCACTGGTCCTTCTCCTAAGGACCGATATACTATAGCTTATCTCTCCCAAGATAACACCTCTTGCCTTCCCCTAGATCTAACCTTGACCTAATCGTTGCAAACAAGGCGACAAATTCTCCCTAAACTACACAATGGTCTAGCTGCCACATGGAAGATGACGAATTATCTACCATTTACAATCACAAGGAAAAAATACAAGGGAATGTAATATAAATCTAAAACTCCCCCAAATGAAGAGCTCTGTAGGAGATGATGAAGCGTTGTGAGGATCGTTAGAGTTGAAGTACACGAACAATCTCCCCTTTGATCTTGAATTTTTGAAGGTGGTTAGGAGTTTTCTGGAAACAGAGATTCAAGGTTGAGAGTGCACGAGAATACTGACTCCAGGAGGTGTGTAATATTAATAGCACGAAGTTCCAGCCTTTTATAGTTTCTGTCGCTATCGCCGACAATAGGTGGTTATTGCTAGTGATATCTTCATATACTGCCACATGTCCCACACCAAGGTGTTTGTGTCGGTTGGAAAGCGAACGTGATTGGGTCATGGAGCTATCACGTTCTTCTCATTAGACATCCTAAGCACAGTGCGACTTCTCAATGTTGAGTTCTCTGATATTATGTCGGAGGAGCTGCCCGACTAGCTACACTTGATGAGATACATACAACACGGCATTGATCTCATTATTAGAGATAGCTTACCTTATTTCCCCAATTATCATATGAGTTTGAAAGAGCATGAGGAGCTAAATAGGCAGGTGACCGAACTGATATTGAAGGGTCACATTAAAGAGAGTTTGAGTCTGTGTTCCATCCCCACACTACTAGTTCCTAAGAAAGATGGGATGTGGCGTATCTGTGTAGAAAGCCAAGTGTTTAATAAAATTACGATGAAATATTGTTTTCTGATTCCCCAAATGGATGTCATGCTTGGTATGATTAGTGGATTTCGCGTATTTTTGAAGATTGACTTAAAGAGTGGATACCACCAGATTAGGATTCGCCCGGGGGATGAATGAAAGACTATATTTAATACTATAGAGGGTTTATACATGTGGCTGGTGATGCCTTTTGGCCCCCCACATGTGGCTGGTGATGTCTATTATAGGCATTAACACAGTTTTGAGCCAGGAAGGTCGACTTATAGCTTTGTTTAGTGAGAAGCTGAACGAGGAAAAGACTAGATATTCCACCTATGACATAGAGTTTTATGCTATCATTCAGGCTACCTGGCATTGGAGACACTACCCGATTATACATGAGTTTGTGCTGAATACCGATCACGAGACACTAAAACGTCTGAACTCCCAAAATGAGATTAGACTTCATGCTAAGTGGGTTGCTTACCTAAAGCCTTAACCTTATCTTATATGTGGCAAGATACCGCCAGCGTTACCACTACCACCGGGCGATACTATCCTGAGATGAATGTTAATATAATTCGGCTATCGCTGTGTGATACCTCACTACCGCCACACAGTAGTCTCTCAATGATTCATCGAAAGTGTCGAGTGGTATTGTCGCGCGTTACCTTTCTACCGCTATGTGGTACCATCCTGAAATGAAGGTTGACTTAATTCTACTGGATACTGCTGGCATTAACGTTATCACCTAGCGGTAACACCCAAAAATCAACTCCTTCCCATTTTCAGGAACTTTGAGGCATTACAATTCTCCCCTCCTTCAAGAGAATTCATCTCGAATTCCACATTTAGCCGAAAACAACACATAAGTACAAATCATATTAAATATACCTCAATAGAATAGCTCAGGGAACTCTTCCTACATGGTCTGCATGTTCTCCCATGACAGCTCCTCACGACCACAATTGTTCAATCGGACTTTGACCATCTTAATTACTTTGTTTCATTGTCATTTCACTTCCGCATCTTCAATACAAATGGGCTTGACTTTCGTTGTCAACCCACTATTGACCGGAATTTGCTCCACAACAACCACTTGTGTATGCTCTTGCAAAGCCATCCACAACACCGATATGTGAAACACATTGTACAAACCACTGAGTTCAGCTGAAATCTTCAGCCAATATGCAACTTCTGCAATCCGCTCAAAGATTTCAAACAGCCCAAGGTATCTCGGACTCAGCTTTTTCAAGCATCGGATCCTTGATACTCCCTTGAATGGTTTAATCTTGAGATATACCCAAGTACCAATCGTAAACTCCACGTTTCGGTGCTTGGCATTTTAGTATTTTGTTTTCCTATCTTGCGCAATCAGCAATCATTCTCAAATCAAACGTATCGTTGAAGTCGTATCTTCAACATACGTATGCTTATATAACTTTGATTCACATGTTTCTACCCAAGTCAACGGAGTATGGCACTGCCTACCATATAAGGCCTCAAAAGGTGCCATTTGTATACTCGCTTGGTGTTGGGATTCTATGTGGGATGCACATCATATGTATGCAGTGTAATAAATCAAGAAAACCCAAAGAGAAATGGATCTTACGATAATCATTGATCAAGAAGTAAAATATACCTTAGTGTGATTGAGTCACTACTCAACCAAGATGCTACAAAGAAGTCTGACGAACACTTGCGGCTGGAGTTCCAAGCTTAAAAGTATATCAACGCCTCTATGGGTATCCACACGAGCAAGCAGAACCCTTAGACTCTTGTCACATAAGATCTACGTTGGAAGAAGGAATGTCCTCAATGTCTCTATTGATTGCTAGATCCATTAAAGGAGAGACGGCTGTGATGAAGATGAAGCTTAGGAAACGCTTTTCGGCGACGTTAATGGATCAGACTAATTAGTGGCACAGAGCAGCGTTTAAGACTTCTAGGTTACGGAAAAGTTCCTTCAGGGAAGAAGAAGTTGCCGCACACACTCTAGATTGATTAGGTCAAGCATCAATTAAGATAACAGTTATCTCATATATATATACCGAAATAGTCGTTATCCGCAGACCGGGCTGAAATCAAACTTAAAGAATCAAACCAGAGTTAACAGCATTCATCAAGATGTCACGTGTATACACGGCGAATCAAGGAACCATTCATCGAGATAGCACAAGAATACTCGACAAATTCAGACAGACCAATTCGTCGAAACATTAAGAGAATACTCGACAAATCAAAGTCCAATTCATCGAGATTTCAAGAGTATACTCGGCGAATCCAAGTCCAATTCGTCGAGATGTCAAGAGTATACTCGATGAATTCAGACAGATTCTTCTAAACACCAAGATACCTTTTGATGAATTACCCTTGAGTCTTCCGACAACTCACCTGGTCATCTATATTCACCATATATCTCCAAATCTAGAATGTCACGAGCTTGGCCTTTCACTCATATCGCATATGAGCAATGCCAACACAAACCTTTCTTGCTTTTCCAATACTGTTATGTGCGATCTCATTGGCTCATATTATGTTGGCAGTGATACTACCTATTTGACCACTTCTAGATCACAATGGTAACACTAACAGTCTCACACTTGATCTTGAAAGTGTCAAACAAAGTTTCACAAACAATGAGTGGCATCTAGCAATGCATCATTTCTCCCCGAGCAATAAGAGTTCCAAATTCATAAAGCCTTTATGACAAATGTATCAGTGTTGTCATGTCCCTTTGTCCCTTACATCCGGATAGAACTAAAGGTATAGACTGTGTCACCCTCATAAGTTTCAACCCAAGTTTCTTGATCTAGAATGGACTTCTAGAAATTGGTGAGCCCAATATCATATATTGACTCACCCAAGCATGTACATGCATTTCTCAGTCCCATTCCATCAAGGGGCCCATGGATGTAACTGTTATCATATAGGAGGACAAATCTCATTTCTGTCCACATGCAAACACCCAAATGATTCGTAATATACTTAATAACCACATTTGTCATCAACCTTTCTCAAGAAAGACTTTGGATGACATCAAAGTACATTCTTCCTCACTTGATGAATGCTGTGACTTCAGGTCAAAGAACCACAAACACCACTGCCACTTGAGACATACTTGTGACATGTTCATATAACAATCCACAAAGTATTCTTATAGTGGGTCTGTCCAGTACAACTTGTTCACTAACAAGTACCCATATGATGACTTGATATCATAATATCATGACTTGTGAGAACCGGTCTTCAGTCAACGCACATACTAGTCTTGATGTATCATCATTGCCCTTAGCCTCTAAGATGATATACTGACCTGGGACCATTTAAGAATGAAGCTTCCAAGAACATATGACCTCACATTCAAGTTATCAACTTGAATCCTATGGCAGCAAACATTCTAAAGGCATTTATCACATTAATAAATCTATCACATAGAAATAAATTAACATAATAAAAGAACCTACCATAAATATAAAATGAAATGTATGGTACTCTATTCATCAAATGAATTATTACAATAATCGACAAATATACAATCCATAAGACTCCTACTAGAGTTGATCATTCAGGTATCTAATACCCATTGATCTAACATGGTCATCATGCTTTCTTTGTGCGAGAGGCTCTGTCAATGGATCGGCAATATTTTCTTTAGTCGACACTCTGCAAATTTTCACATCTCCTCGTTCGACAATCTCACAAATAAGATGGAATCGCCGAAGTATGTGTTTTGAGCGTTGATGAGATCTAGGTTCCGAAGCAAGTGCAATTGCACCATTGTTATCACAGTATAGAACTACGGGATCAATAATGTTAGGAACTATAACTAGCTCACCAATGAATTTCCTAATCCATACAGACTCTTTTGTCAGATTTGTAGTGGCGATATATATTAGTGGACATTCAATGGTATGAGTTCTTGCACTTAATAAGCTTCCGCTAGAATGCTCTGAGTTAGGACTCGTGTGGTTTGATATTACCCTGTGACCTCACCGTCTGTTTGTGGCATATAGTGTGGGGCCCCGGCCGGACCTTCTACTATACGTCATTTAACGGATGGGGTCGTTACAGATATACTCGGCCTCAGTTGTAAAATCAACAACTATCTCCTGCTTGGAACTCTTCCAGCTGACAGCTCCTCCATTTAGGCAAAATACAAACCCTGACTGATACTTTGAGTCATCCTTATTAGTTTGGAAGCTAGCATCTGTGTAACCCTTTACAATGAGCTCTTCCTCTCCACTAAATACCAAGAACGTATCTTTAGTCCTTCTAAAGTACTTTAGGATATTCTTGAAGGCTATCCAGTGACTTTTATCGGGATCAGACTGATACCTGCTAGTCATGCTCAAGGCATAGGAGACATCGGGTCGAGTTCATATCATTGCATACATAATTGATCCAATTGTCGAAGCATATGAAATTAACTTCATGCGATACTTATCTTCCAAAGATTTAGGACACTAGTTCTTAGAGAGACTCACACCATGAGATATGGGTAAGAATCCTTTCTTAGACTCAAGCATGTTGAGCCGTTTCAATTCCTTCTCATTATATGTACTTTGGGTCAAATCCAGCAACTTCTTCGATCTATCTCTATAGATCTTAATACCAAGTATATAAGTCGTTTCGTCCAAGTCTTTCATAGAAAAGCAGTTCCCTAGGTTGTTCTTAACAACTTGTAGGGTCGGTTTGTAATTCTTGATCAACAGTATGTCATCTATATATAATATTAGGAAGACAATAATGCTCCCACTAATACTCTTGTAAACACATAGTTCATCCTCATTCTTGATAAAACCAAACTCTTTGATCTTTTCATCGAAACGATGATTCCAACTTCGAGAAGCCTGTTTTAATCCATAAATGGATCTTTGCAGCTTACATATTTTAGTGGTTTCACCTGGAGATATAAAACCTCTGGGTTGTGTCATATTGTAACACCCCAAAAACTGGAAAACAGAACTTAAAAGTGGTTATCGTCGGGCGATAGTGGGTATCGTTGGCGATAATGATAACACTTGACGCTTTTAATGAAACATTAAGTAGAATCAACACACTCGAAGCCTTCAACAAAGCATTAAGTAAACTCGACGAATACTATTGTGTAGATATAGTGAGTATCGTGCAACGATACTACTAACCGCACTCGACGTTCTCGACGCTTTCAACAAATCATCGAGTGAGTTATTGTAGCGGCGTTAGTGGGTATTGCTGGGTGATACTGTCACGTATGGCTGGGCACGTGTCGGATAGCCGTACAGTGGTCGAAGAGCGGTGGTTGATTGGGGTAAAAGCGTCTGTCGACAATATCGCCCAGGTGATAGAGGATATCGCGCGATGATAGCATTACGTTTTACCTGTCAGCAGAAATTGTGGTCATTGCTTTCTCTAGATGAAATGATCCTGTGGCTGGGATTAATCCCAAGACCACTTAAGCAAAGGAGTGGAGAAAGGAGAAGTCATTTCTCTTCTTCTCACACTCTCTCATCCTTTCATCCAAACTATTGAGAGAGAAGAGCTAAGGAAGAAGAAGGCTGAGGCTGAGCTTAGCAAGGCTTGGTGAAAGTGAGGATAGATACAACTCTAGAGGGGGGTTGAATAGAGTATTCAAAAATATGACAATCTACTCAACTCCCTTAGAGTTAATTTGCGGAATAAGTATATAGATATATGAAACCCTAGAGCCTAACACAAAGTGAGGTGCACAAGAGAAAGCTAACTGTAATTACAGTTTAAGCTTTAGTCCTAACACAGCAACTAGCAATCTTAGTTAATTATACTCACAGCCACAGTGCAGTAATTAAAATAAGCAACACAGACAACACAAGAAGATTTTTAGTGGTTCCCTCTCAATAGGTACATCCACTCTTCTACCACCCTGGTAGGAATCCACTACAGGTTTTTGTTCAGGTGCCCTGCCACCAACTGATCTGATTCAGGTAGATCAAGTAAAACCTTTGAGCTTTTGATCAGGATCTCAAAATCCAACACAGGTTTTTGCTAAGGTGACCTGCCACCAAGGTTCACTTTTGAAGGGAGTAATAACCCTTTGTACAGGAGGTTGAGAGAGTTAGAATGTCTTCTCTATTGTTAAACAAAATTAGAGAAGCTAGTGGATTGCACTGAGCTATAGAAAGCTCTGATGGAATCAAAGCTCCCCCTAGCTTAGAGAATATCCAGGAAGAAGCCTTGCTTCAGGGTGCAGGATCTCTTCAGAACTCTTGACAGAGAAGATCTGTTGTCTTGAAGTTCTTGAAGGAGCAGCTTGAAGAAGACTCTTGATATGGAATGGTTGTTCTTCTTCAACAACTTTTCTTTCTTCTTCTTCTTCTTGAAGCTCTGAGTATGAATATTCCTGTGAGCAGGATGAACTCAGGATTGAAGAAGAAAACTCTGAAGAGAGTTGTTCTACACTTGTTCTTGTTGTTGAATCTATGTATATGAATATCTATGTATCTGTATGTTAACTGTTAACTGTATATCTATATCTTTCAATAGTTCTTTATATATCAGCCTTTGTAACGGCTTCTAACTTTCTCTTGATTTGAATCTTGTCTTCTTCTAAGATCTGCAATATGGGCTGCAAATAACACATAGTACAAATAGCCTGCAGAAGGACATTCTATAAAGAGATAAAGCTTCCTTAGAAGTTGCTTATCCATTCTGCAAGTCCAAAAGATATTAGAGAAAGTCACATCAAAAACAAACTCTTTACGTCCAAAGAAAGACATCTGTGTCTAACGGCTATAAAGGACAGCATGGCAGATAAAGCACACAGATTTGTCAACTAATAGGACAAAAGACTTTGTCATATAGCACTTGACTTATGCATAAAGAATGAGGCAAAGATTGCCTTGATATATAAGCATAAAATCAAATAAATAATCTCTAATAAAATAAGCTAGATAAATAAGAAATAATTCACATAAGAGAAAGAATACAATATCACTAAATGCAGACAAAAAGATAGTCTAACGATTCACGATGATCGTCGAACTATCAGAAAAGATAGTCGACCTATCAGAACAGATAGTCGACCTACAAGAAATCTGTCGGGACAGAAAAAGTCGAGCAGGACTCGACAATCGATGATACTGAAACCACAGATCGTCGAGCTTAACAGAGAAGAACTAACTCAGAGATAGTCGATCTGCTGTCTGACGATAGTAGATCAACTGATAGACGATAGTCAATCAACTGATAGACGATAGTCGAGCGGCGTTCGACCATAGTCGAACTAAAAACACTTAACCAGATTTTCAATCTGGATAAACAACAACTCTACACAACTGAAGGAATCTAACCTAAATCTAACCTTTGACCATAGATAAATCTTGGGTCAAGAAACTAATTGAGAAGACTTAACTCAAATCCAAACTAGGGTACCAACACTTGGTGAAGGAGATCCAGGAGTCGGAATCAAGAATCGAGGTAAGATTTATGAAGGGGAAAGCGAGACGCTCCTTTCCAACCGGATAGAAAGCTCATTCATGGGTCCGAAATGAATTACGAGGGTAACGATCTTCCTTCTTGGACAAGTGAAGTATGCATGGAATCCACCACCAAAAGGTGGAGAATCAAGGGAATTCTGATGGGTTGATACGTGATATCCTCGAGTAGTTTTGCATATAGAATCTGGAAATCGCAATACGGAATAGGCATGGTGTGTGAAGCTCATCCGGACAGGTTGGTCTGGATTGGTGATATTTTATTTTGCATCTCGGAGAAGACTTCGACTATAAATGAGTAGTTTACGGGGTTTGTGGGTTGTACTTATGAAATGAGAGTAGCAGGAAGTACTGGACATGTTCTTTAGGAAGAAACCCAGAAAATACCATAGTTTGCATAACTGTTGGATATCATCGGGCGACAACGAGTATTGCTGGCGATAGCTCTTGGTGAGCTATGATTGTTGTGAAAGAACAATTTTCTGGCACTATAGGATGCTGCAGAGTTTTGGCTGGAAAGATGTTCTAGTTGTGGCTGAGCCTGGAGATAGAAGAGAGTTCTATTACTAATGTCAGGCGATAGTTACTATCGCTGATGATATATCTATGTGTTAATGTTATGCCTGCAGGGAAGGAATATCGCTGCCCTAGGTATGGGGTAGGGTCATCATAAATTGGTCAGTTGAAAGCTGACCATTTCTTTGTTTGCCGCCCTTGTGGTGGATTGTCCATGTGTAAGTGTTGGAGAGCCGAGCAGGAAATAGCGGGATGAAACCCTTGATGCTATACCGGCCCTTGAAGGATAAGTGAAGAACTTTATTGTTTTCAAGTGTTGCAGGCTTGCGCGCTGATGTCTGTAAACCACACTTTTGAAGCATAATTGTAAGGCATTATGGTCATGACTTTTGTATATTTTGTAAACATTCCTGAGATATATATACATATATATATATATATATAGTGGACATTCATATTTAGTGAGTTCATGTTAACCCTTGAAGCTTCTATTAGAATGATTTGAGTTAGGATTCGTTTAGTCTTTGATATTAATATGTTACTCCGCCGACTGTTTGTGGGATATGACATGGGACCCCGACCGAACCCTCTGTTATATTTCATGTGACGGATAGAGGTGTTACAATTTGGTATCTGCTTGTCTTGGTCTTCCTCCGGGGAATTTGTGGTCAAATTCATTTGAGGGGTAGCGAGTATGTGCCTGTGCTTACCATTATAACAAAAATGAACTCAAGAATGTCCACTTAGGAATTAAAATACACATGTTTGAGGAACCTGCGCATTCCTAATAGTCGTTGTTTGTTGTTGAGAAGTCGCTAAATTGTGTATTTTACACTTATATGTGACTAGAAGTGGAAGGAGGCAGTCTGAACCCCAACGTTCTGTTGAGAGTGTGACACAAGCTGATGTGCCCATACCTCCTCCTTCTGCAGAAACAGTACTCTTAGTTGTTGAGGTAGTGTTTGCAATGATGAATGCACAGTCGACTGGGCAGGTGCGTCCTACGATGGTGCCAGTACAGGTTGGTGTAGCCGAGCCTATAGCTGCTAGGCAAGCGTGTGCTGAGGCTTTGGTTGATAAGCGAGCAACTGAATAGCAGCTGAAGTAATTCATGAGCTTTATTCCTCCTATGTTTATGGGTGTAGGATCCCCGACATAGGCAGTGGACTGGCTTTCGCAAGTTAAGAGGATATTGACGGTGATAGTGACAGAGGAGGGACAGAAGGTCACCTTGTCCACTTTCCTGTTGGAAGGAGAGGCACAGCTTTGGTGGGATGAGTTGCAGTTACACCACTTTACAGGCAGACGACTATCTAAGATCTCGATGGAGGAGTTTTTGAGATTGTTTTTGGCAAAGCATCTGCCTTCGTCGCAGCCGATTGTTATGAAAATTGAGTTCCAGCATTTAACTCAGGGCGAGGGTAGTGTGGATGACTACCTGCATGAGTTTACTAGGTTGGGACATTATGTAGGATCTACTTTTGCTGACGAAGAGAGTTAGACCAATAGGTTCTATGAGGGACTGCGAGATGAGCTGAGGTTACTGCTTTCGGGTCCGATGAACTAAGGTTTCCAAATGTTGGTGAATACAGCTTGTTCGTTAGAGAAAAACATGGAGAGGTTTCAGGTCAAGAGGGACTTGGTTGTGATAAAGCCTGAGTTCAAAATGCCACATCCTGGAAAGTCTGACTACCGTAAGAGATGGAATAAGAAGTCAAAGTCTTTTGGACATGCTCCTTATACTAGTACTTTTGGAGAAACATCGGGGCAAGGTCTGCTCATATGTTACGCACGTTATAAGGTGGGACACAAAGCTCGGAACTATTGGAGTGGCCCTCCAAAGGTAGAGAAAAAGGCAGGAGCATCCTACGCTGAGAAGGAAAAGACAGTGGAGTCTACTGCATCCCAATATGCTCTAGCTCAGCCAATGGTGTACAATCTTGGCCAACAGGAGGCTATCAAACAGGATGATGTCATCACAGGTTCGAGTAATATATAGTTTTCATGCTTTTTATACTTTATACCTTGTGAATTGCTTGTATATAATATGATAAGTATAGGCTTTGTCCTTATTCGGGACTATCCAGTGAGAGTACTGTTTGATACGAGTGTTTCTCATTCATTTCTATCTGAAGACTTTGTATCGCGGATCAGAGTGCCTACTCTTATGTCGACAGATAGAGTAAAGTTATTGTTACCTAACAAATGTGTGATGTGTGCGAATAGGTCTTGCTGTCATGAGGTACGGATTGGAAGTCAGGATTTTGGATTAAAATAGTCTGTACTGCCGATATCTGAGTTTTATGTAATCTTTGGCATGGACTGGCTCTCGGAGCAGCGTGTCTGTATAGATTTCAATGCTAAGGAAGTCAAACTGGGACAGAACACCAAACGAGAGACTAAGTTCGCTAGTATGTGAGGATCTAGCAAGATATTTATGTTTGCTCTCCAGGTAGTCAAGGCTGTTCGGAAGTGTGCGGAGTTGTTCTTTACGTGGTTGGAGGCTGTTGAGCCGAATTCCAGTTTGAGCGATGTTCCTATCGTATCGGAGTATGCAGATGTGTTTCCTAAGGATATTCCTGGGTTACCGCCCTAGCGGGAGATTGACTTCGCTATAGATTTGGTAGCATGTGTGAAACCTGTGGCCTGCTCGCCGTACCGTGTTACGCCAAAAGAGATGGCTGAATTGAAAGTTCAATTACAAGAATTGCTAGATCAAAGCTTTATACGTCCAAGTATGTCACCTTGGAGTGCACCAGTCCTCTTTGTGAAGAAGATGGACGAAAGCTTGTGGCTATGCATTGACTATCGAGAGTTAAACAAGCTGATGAAGAAGAACAAGTATCTGATTCCATGGATTGATGACTTGTTTGATCAGCTGGTGGGTTAAACAGTCTACTCAAAGCTAGATTTAAAATTTGATTACTACCAGTTGAGGATTTAGGAAGATTACATACATAAGACGGCATTTTGTACACGCTACGGTCATTATGAGTTCACTGTAATGCTGTTTGGGCTAACGAATGCGCCATTTGTATTAATGGACTTGATGTATCGAACCTTTAGAGAGTACTTGGACCTGTTTGTGATCGTCTTTATTGACGACATATTGGTGTACTCTCAGTCCGAAGAAGACCATGCAAATCATTTGCGGATAGTTTTGCACACCCCGAGGAGAAACATGCTCTATACCAAGTTCTCAAAGTGCGAGTTTTGGTTGTCATTAGTAGCTTTTCTTGGCCATGTGGTTAGTGGAGAAGGTATTGCGGTGGATTTGGCTAAGATTGTTGCGATACGGGAGTGGCCTATGTTGTCTATTGTAGCAAAAATCAGGAGCTTCCTTGGACTTGCTGGCTACTACAGGCGCTTCATAAAGAACTTTTCGCCGATAGCCTTACCTCTCACTACACTAACGAGAAAAGATCAGCAGTTCGTTTGGATTCTTGAGTGCGCGCGAGCTTTTGAGGAGTTAAAGAGTCGTTTGACCACAGCGCTGATCTTGAGTTCGCCATGTGGTACGGACGGCTATGAGATTTATAGTGATGCTTCAGGGAGCGGCTTAGGCTGCATTCTTCTTCAGTTCGGAAAGGTTATTACTTATGGATCATGCAAATTGAAAGTGCATGAGAGAAACTATCCAGTCCACGACTTGGAGTTGGCGGCTGTGATTTTTGCACTTAAGTTGTTGCGTCACTACTTATATGACATGAAAGTTGATATCTTCATGGACCATAAGAGCCTTAAGTACTTAATAGATTAGAAGGATCTAAACATGCGGCAACGGAGATGGATGGTGATCTTCGGGGACTACACCTTCCAGATAAACTATACTCTCGAGAAGGGAAATGTGGTCGCAGATGCCTTGAGTCATAGGACTCCAGCAAGTGAAAATTCGTTGCAAATGCATGATGAGCGTCTGATCTAGGAGTTAAAGGCCTTAGATATTTATTGTGTTGACAAGAATGCTAGTGCAAATGCGTGCCTGAACCTGACGGAGGTACAGTATGACCTTATGGTCAGGGTTCGGCAAGCAATGGAACTTGAAGAGAGTATGAAACACTATACAGTGGTTGGGTCAAATTCCCAGTTCTCCTTGGATGATTGTCTTTCGAGAAAATACGGTCATTTGTGCATCCCGAATGTGGGTAAACTACAGAAAGAATTGATGTATGAAGCACACTTCACAAAGTACTCAATTCACCCATGGAGCACAAAGATGTACGAGGACATGAAAAAGATGTTCTAGTGGCCGGGTTTGAAGAAAGACATAGTTCTTTATGTGGCAAAGTGCCAAACTTGTGTCTTAGTAAAAGCTGAATGTCAAAATCCTAGAGGTTTCCTGATGTCGTTTCCAATTTCGGTATGAAAGTTCGATGATATCTCTATGGATTTCGTGCATGGGTTGCCGAGATCACAGAGAAGAAATGATGTCGTGTGGGTGATCGTTGACCGATTGACAAAGGTATCGCACTTCATACCGAACAAGAAGGATGATTTAGTGGAAAAGTTGGCTAAGTTGTATGTGGACAACATAATACGATTGCACTATGTGCCCCGTAACATCGTCAGTGATCGAGACGGGCGCTTTACTTCAAATGATTGGAGGCTAATCCACCAGTTGTTGGGTATGAAACTGCAGTTCAGTACGGCCTTTCATCCGCAGACGGATGTTCAGACTGAGAGGACCAACAGAATAATGGAGGATATGCTCTAGATGTGTGCCTTGGATTTAGGGAAGAGGTGGGAGGACAATATCTATATGATCGAGTTCGCCTATAATAATAGCTATCAAGCTAGCATTAAGATGGCGCCCTTCGGAGCTTTATATGGTAGGAAGTGTCGTACTCCTTTAGCTTGGGCAGAAATCGGCGAATCAAAATTGTTTAAGCGTAAAGAAGTCAAAGATGCAAATTCGTCTATACGCACTATACGAGAGCGACTATTGATAGCTCAGGATAGACAAGCTAAATACTACAACGCCAAGCACCGAAACGTGGAGTTTGCGGTGGGCGATGAGTATATCTGAAGATAAAGCCATTCAAAGGCGTATCCAGGATTCGACGCTTGAAAAAGTTGAGTCTGAGGTATCTTGCTCCGTTTGAAGTGGTTGAGCGGATTGGAGAAGCTGCCTATCGATTAGCTCTTTTAGCGGGGCTAAGTGGTTTGAACGATGTGTTTCACATATCGGTGCTACGGAAAGCCTTAAAAGAGCCGACCTAACTAATGGTTGATGATCAAGTACCAGTCGATAATGGGCTGCGACGAAGGTTATACCTATTCAGATCGAGGATACGGAGGTCAGACAGCAATGAAACAAGACAATCGGGATGGTCAAAGTCCGTTGGGTCAATTATGGTCTTGAAGAATTGACATGGGAGTGTGATAAAACCATTCGAGATGAGTTTCCCGAGTTTTTTTTTGTAAAAGTGAAGTTTTAATAGTTTTGTACAGTTTTCCTACAGATGAATAAAATTTCGGGACGAAATTTCAGTAAGGAGGGGAGGTCTATAAAACCCCAAAAACTGGAAAACATAACTTAAAAGTGGTTATCGCTGGGCAATAGTGGGTATCGTTGGCGATAGCGATAGCACTCGATGCTTTTAACGAAGTGTTGAGTAGACTCGACGCACTCGACGCCTTCAACAAAGCGTTGAGTAAACTCAACGAATACTGTCGCGTGGCGATAGTGAGTATTGCGCGGCGAATCTCGACATTCTCGACGCTTTCAACAAATCGTCGAGTGAGCTATCAAAGCGGCGTTAGTGGGTATTGTTGGCCGATATAACAACGTATGGTTGTACACGTGTTGGATGGCTGGACGGCGGCCGAAGATCGGTGGTTGACTGGGGTCAAAGAGGCTGTCAACAATATCGCCCAGGAGATAGCGGATATCGCTCGGTGATAGCATTAAGTTTGACTTGTCAGCTGAAATCATGGTCATTTCTTACTCTAGATGAAATGATCCTGTGACTGGGATTAATCCCGAAACCACTTAAGCAGAGGAGTGGAAAAGGAGAAGTCATTTCTCTTCTTCTCACTCTATCTCCTCCTTTTCATCAAAACTCTTGAGAGAGAAGAGCTAAGGAAGAAGAAGGCTGAGGCTGAGCTTAGCAAGGCTTGGTGAAGGAGATCCAGGAGTCGGAATTAAGAACCGAGGCAAGATCCATAAAGGGGAAAGCGAGGCGCTCCTTTCCAGCCAGATAGAAAGCTCGTTCATGGCTCCAAAACGAATATGAGGGTAATGATCTTCATTCTTGGATAAGTGAATCCCTCCTTTTGCATATGCATGGAATCCCCCACTAAAAGGTGGAGAATTGAGGGAATTCTGATGGTTTAATACGTAAATCCCCGGGTGGTTTTGCATATAGAATCCGGAAATCACAGTATGAAATAGGCATGTTGTGTGAAGCCCATCCAAACAGGTTGGTCTAGATTGGTGATGTTTTATTTTGCATACCAGAGAAGACTTTGAGTACGATTCCTCCGCTCAGACACATCATTATGTTACGACATTCTGGGTGGAGTGAGCTGTGATATAATATTACACTCTTTCTGATGATCACAAAACTAATAACTTAGGTATTTGCCACCTCGATCAGATCGGAGTGCTTTCACCCTCTTACCCAGCTGATTCTTTACTTCATTCTTAAACTATTTGAACTTTTCAAAGGTTTCGGATTTGTACTTCTTAAGATACATATAAACGTATCTACTGAAATCATTAGTAAAAGTAACAAAGTAGAAGTACCCACCTCTAGCCATAAAACTCATGGGTCCACAAACATCACTATATATTATACCCAAGAGATCAACAACCCTCTCATTAAAACTAGTGAAAGGGACTTTAGTCATCTTGCCTAATAAACATGACTCACATCTCTCAAATGATTCATAATCAAATGAGTCTAAAATTTCATCTTTATGGAGCTTGGATATGAGTTTCTCAATTATATGGCCCAAACGATAATGTCAAAGGTACATAGGATTCGAGTTTTTCATTTTTATTCTTTTAGCACTTTCTATATTATAGATCAGATGGTATAAGTTCAAAACATACAAGCCATTAAACATTTGAGCTACAGTATAACAAACATCATTCTTAAATATAGAACAACAATTGTTCTTAATAATAAAAGAAAATCATATCATGTCCAAACATGAAATATAAATGATGTTTTTAGTTACCGCAGAAACATAATATTTATCCAGTTCCAATACAAGCCCATTGGGCAAAGAAATATGGTAAACTTCTACGGCGATAACAACAACTCTTGCTCTATTGCCAACACGCAGGTCCGCCTCCCCTTTACTCAGCATTCTTCTCCTTCCCAGTTCCAGCACATTTATATAAATGTGAGAACCGCATCCGGTATCTAATACCCAAGATGAAGGAGCAGAAAGGTTTATCTCTATAACATAAATATTTGAAGCGGAAGTCATACCTCCCTTCATTTTCTGAAGACCCTCAATATAAGAATGATAGTTCCTCCTCCAGTGACTAGCCTTGTCATTATGGCGGTATTTCCCTTCCTTCAACAAGCATTTCTTCTTCAGTACTGAAGACTTGGGCTCAAGAGAAGACTTAGGTCCAACCTTAGTCTTCTTGAAACCCTTGCCCTTGTACTTGCCTTTATGTACCATCAGTATGGGGATAGCATGCTTGACTTTCTTCATGTTGATCTCGATAGTTCTTAACATGCCTTAGAGCTCGGGCAGTGTCTTGTTAATTTTATTTATATTGTAATTCAAGATAAACTGTTAATTACTGTATGACAACGATTGCAGGATCGGGTCTGTAGCCAACTCTTGGCCTAGAGGAAAACCTAGTCTTTTCAAGGTTCTCTATATACCCAATCATCTTGAGTATGTGAGGCATTACTAGGTCTCGAGCTTCCATCTTACACTGAAACAATGCTTTGGTGACGTCAAACCTCTCTTGGCGATCTTGCCCTTGAAATATTTTCTAGAGGTGCTCGTCAATCTCCTTATAACTCATGTTCTCATGTTGCTTCTGAAGCTCAGAGTTCATGGTGGAGAGCATGATGCATTAGACATCCAAGGAGTCATCTTGATACTTCTTATAAGCATCTTTATCAGCTCAGGACACATTCCCGATTGGCTCTTTAGGGGAATCCTCTTTGAAGACATAGAGCTTACACTCTTTCCTGAGAACAATTCTCATATTTCTATACCAGTCCAAATAATTTGTCCCACTCAGTTTCTCCTTCTCAAGGATAGCTTTGAGGGATAAGGTGGAATAAGATCCACTCGCCATGGAAATTCTATATGAATTTTAGCAAAGAAAATTCAGTACTATATTTCAAAATATATTTTAATTTCAATTAGGACTTTAATTAAAATTACTCTTACTATTTTAATCAAATTGATAACCCTCAATATCAATTCAAAGAGTTTATGTGAGCTACTCTCTTAGTGGACAAGATCCGTATTTCACCAACACCATGAGTTAGCTTTAGCTTTTCTCTCACAATATAGTTATTTAGGTAGACAACGCTTGTCGATTGCATCAGCATGCAACTCTTGTATGGTTAGTGAATAACTATTTATTCGCATCCATCATATGGTGCATGCCAACCCAATGTCTCTGGGCACTCAATTTTTGAGATCACCAAGTTAAGTTTGACTCGATGTCGATAGTGGGATATCACAATTATCCTCTCGCACCCCTACAAAGATAGATTAATGCACCTTGCTTTGACAAACCCAGACTTCATCGATCGAGATGAGAAGAGTGTCATACATCGGAAGGCATCCAAATACTTAATATTGTATAATGGATTTTAAGATAATTAATTAACACTTAATCATGGTTAACAATTAACCAATGCGCACATTCAAAAAATACTTACAACACTCACAATCTAAATACATCCCAGATGTGCATAAAGAAAAATCATCAACACTTGACGAACTGGGAAAAATCTGAACATCTAGAACCCTTCTAAATCTTCAGATTTACATGCATTAGATATGAGCAACACCAAATCCACTTAAACAGTAGACAAGCTGGTCCTTCTATGTGAGATTCAAAATCTATAACAAAAGGTTTCACAAACCAACAATAAGGATGGTTACTGTTAAGGAGAAACAAAGATATCGCAACGAAATCACATGTGTTCCTGGCGGGGTTCCAAGGGGGTTGCGCCCTTGGCGGGTAATGGGTCCAAGGAGCAACAACCAGACCAGTTTTTGAAAAACTACCATCGATTTCTTACAAAATTCCATCAATATTTGATGTTCCAAGAATAGATTTGGGCTTTAGAACACTTCTAAATTTCCAGATCTACACGCATTAGATTTAGTAACTTTTGAAACAATGATCATTGTGTAACCTCCCTCTGATACCATTGTTGGGATTCTAGGTGGGATGCACATCACATGTGCGCAGCGGAATAAAATAAGAAAACCCAAAGAGAAATGTATCATGCGATAATCATTGATCAAGAAGCAAAATAACTTTGAATAAAAGTATACCTTAGCGGGATTGAGTCACTACTCAACCAAGATGCTCCAAGGAAGTCCGACGAACACTTGCGGCTAGAGTTCTGAGCGTTAAAGTATATCATAGCCTCAATGGGTATCCACGCAAGCAAGAAGAACCCTTAGAATCTTGCCAAAAAAGATTTAGGTTGGAAGAAGGAATGCCCTCAACGTCTCTATGAATTTCTAGATCAGTTAAAGGAGAGGCAGCGGTGACGAAGACGAAGCTTAGGAAATGCTTTCCAGCGACACAATTGGATTAGACTGATTAGAAACACGAAGTAGTGGCTGCGACTTCTAGGTTGCGGAACAGTTTCGTTGGGGAAGAAGAAGTTGCCGCACTCACTCTGGATCAATTAGGTCAAGCATATATCAAGATAATAGTTATCTTATATATATATATATATACTGAAACAGTTGTTACCCACAGACCAGGCCGAAATCAAACTTAAAAAATCAAATTGGAGTTAACAGCATTTGTCGAGATTACACATGTATATACGACGAATCAAGGAACTACTCATCGAGATAACACGAGAATACTCGATAAATTCAGACAGACCAATTCGTCAAAACATTAAGAGAATACTCGACAAATCCAAGTCCAATTTGTCGAGATGTCATGAGTATACTCGATGAATCCAAGTCCAATTTGTCGAGATATCAAGAGTATACTCGATAAATTCAGACAGATTCTTCGAAACACCAAGATACCTTTCGATAAATTACCCTTGAGTCTTTAGACAACTCACCTAGTCATAAATATTCATAATATTTGGTCCAAATCTAGAATGTCACAGGCTTAGTCTTTCACTCATATCACATATGAGCAATGCCAGCACAAACTTTTCCAACTTCTCGAATACTCTTATGTGCGTCCACATAGGCTCACATTGCGTTGGCAGTGATACTACCTGTTTTACCACTTCTAAATAACAATGGTAACACTAACACTCGGTAGCTATTATTGCAGGTGAACTCGATCATAAAGAGATGATCTTCCCACCTCTTCCCAAAATCCAGGGCGCACATGCAAAACATATCTTCCATCATTCTATTTATCCTCTCGGTCTGACCATCCGTTTGGGGATGAAAGGCCGTGATGAATTTAAGCTTGGTACCAAACAACTGATGAATAAGCTTCCAATCATTCGATGTTAAACACCAATTTGATCACTAACGATGCTACGGGGCACACCATGCAATCGTACGATATGCTCAACATATAGTTTAACAAACTTTTCAACTGAATCGTCCCTTCGATTCAGAATGAAGTATTCTACTTTTGTCAACCAGTCCACCATAACCCAAATAGAATCGTTCCCACATTGTGATCTCGGTAAACTGTGCATGAAATCGATCGGTATATCATCAAACTTCCATTCTGGTATTGGCAATGACTTCAGGAATAGGCATGATGTGTGAAGCCCATCTAGACAAGTTGGTCTTGATTGGTGATGATTGATTTGTTGCCGGAGGATACTCTGTGGATAAACGTGTAGTTTCTGGGACAAGGGGTGTGCAGGATGCTATAGTGAAAATACTGGAATTGGTTTATAGGAAAACACCCAAAAGTTGGGGGACGAAATGACTCATGTCCCCTATCGCGTGGCGGTAGTTCTATGACCGATAATAACTCCCAGCGAGCTATGTGAGGCTTGACTCGTGGAGACCTGTGGGCCATTGTAATTGTGAGGCCTATCTCATGGAGACTTGAGGGCCTGTTTGTGTGTGAGAACTTAAATTGTTCCACTTTTTATGAGTGGGAACTCAAATTGTTCCATAGTATTTGAGTGGGAGCTTAAATTGTTCCACTATATGGGAGTGTGAACTTAAATTGTTCTACTTAGGCAAGGGGGACGTTGACCCGCATCGTGGCTTGCGAGACTGACAGTTTGAGCAACGGGCTATGGCTAACTTGTACCCACCCTATAGAGATAAACTTTGAGTGAGTCACTAACATGGATTTTGAGGTAATAGAACGTCTATGACTTTGTCGTATCATAGGAACAAAAGACTAGAAATGCTCAAGAGTACTATCTTAATAACGGTGGTGAGGCTTGAATTTCAGCGCACCAATATATGCCCTGAGTGCACGGGGAGTCTGGCCGATTATGCCAACGTCTATGGTAAATGGTGCTTAAATTTCACATTTTTAAATATGATGCTTCATGCAGGGAAGGAGAACCTTCGCCCCGAGTAAAGGGTGGGGTGGTTATAATTTGGTCAGCTAATGCTGACCGTTGTGTTGTTTTTCTACATTTTGGTGGGCTATGTAGGTGCTGGAGAGCCAAGTGGGAAGTAGTGGGCTGAAGTCCTGTATGATGCGATTGGCTGGCCCTCAAAGGCCTAAAAGGCAAATGTTTACTGTTTTCATGTGTGGCCGGCCTGTGAGCTGAAGTATGAAAGACACATTTTGTAAATGGAATAGTTGTAAGGCCTTAAGGCCAGAACATATTGTGTATAAAATAATATTCCTATGTTTATAGTGGACATTCCTAGCATGTTGGTTCTATAACTAAATTAATTGCTTCCGCTAGAATGCACTCTGAGTTAAGATGCGTGAATAAAATGGTTTCAATGAGTAACTCTGCTGACTGTCCATGGAATATGGCATGGGGCCCCGGCCGGACCTTCTATTATATTCTATATGACGGATGGAGGTGTTACATGTTTAAAGGCCAACAAAACATGAATTTGGTATTTGGACAGTGGATGTTCTCGGCACATGTCCCGGACAAGAAGCTTACTTCAAGAGTATACCCCAGTTGAGGATGACCCAGAAGTTTTTTTTGGCGGTTCAGATAGGGGAATCACTAAAGGCTACAATATGATTACTAATGGTATAGTCTCATTTACAGACCTGGCGTATGTTAGGGATTACAACATAATCTCATTATCATAAGTCAATTATGTGACAAAGACAAAGGGCAAGTCTAACAACCAGGCTTATTTGGGCATTTTTGATGCCATCAAAAGCATGCTCTCTAAAAAGAAGCTTGCTACTGATAGCACTCAGAGCAGACCAAACAAGCCAGCTAGAAGACTTGCCTTCTGTCAAATTCTAACAAAAAGAAATCAGAAAAGAGATGCATCACATCTTCCTCCTGTTAAGGCTGCTACTAACCAAGCTGCAGGGCCTACACAGAAGAGAAGATATAACATACTTGAATGTTGGTGTTGTGGTAAGATAGGGCATTTTGCCATTGACTGCTGACATAATCCCAATGTTGCCAGAGCTAGGGTAAGTCCACCAGTCAGAAATTTTGTTGGTGGACATGTTCAGTTTTATACTAATGTGCACCTAGGACCCAATAGATATGAGGGTCCTAAGGTAAAGTAAACTGTGTATTACAGGATTGTCCAAGTGGCCATACCCCTATATGGTACTTGGACAGTGGTTGTTCCAGGCACATGACTGAGACAAGGAGCAACTTGAAGGAGTGCACTCCAGAAAAAATAGACCCAAAGTAATCTTTGGTGGTTCAGATAGAGGGGTAACAAAAGGCTATGGTATGATCACCAATGGCATAGTCACCATCACTAAGGTCGCTTATGTTGAAGGGTTGCAACACAACCTTATAAGCATAAGCCAACTCTCTGATCTTGGCTATGTTTTTGTCTTACACAAGGATGAGTGCCTAATCAGGAGGTCAAGTCCAAGAGGTCATATTGATAGGCACTGGGAGTGGAAATATTTATTGTTTAAACTTTCCATATTTAGATACAAACTCTCCTATTTGTCTAGTGGCAAATGAGAGATCCTCCTATTGTGTCTAATGGCACAAGAGGCTAACCCACATAAATTACAAGACTATAGGTAAGATCTTTAGTCAAGAGCTAGTTAGGAATGGTCCCAATATGAAGTGCTCCAAGGAGGGCATATGTTCTGCTTGTCAGAGGGAAAGCAGACAAAAGCTTCCTTCAAGGGCATTGGGGCTAAAGATTCTGTGAGGTTCCTATAACTCATACATATGGACTTATTTGGTCCTATGCTAGTTCATAGTCTTGGTAGGAAGTTCTACACCCTTGTGGTGGTTGATGACTTTTCCAGGTTTGTTTTGGTATTCTTCCTCAAGAGAAAGAATAAAACCCTTGATATCTTCACTATATTTGTCAAGAAATTTAGAATGAGTTCAACAGCTCTGTGGTCAAAATCAAAAGCGACCATGGGACTGAATTCCAGTCTGATAGCATGACAAGGTTCTGTGAAGAGCATGGGATTCATCAAGAATTCTCTTCACCTAGAACACCTCAGCAAAATGAGATTGTTGAGAGGAAAAATAGAACTCTCATAGAGGCTAGAAGGACTATACTGAATGATACATCTCTCCTAGAATATTTCTAGGTTGAGGCATTCAACATTGCATGTCATATCCTCAACAGAGCCTCTATCACCAAGTGCCACAAGAAAACTCCCTATGAGATCTTGAAAGGCATAAAACCAAACTTGAGCTATCTTAGGATCTTTGGTAGCAAGTGTTATGTACTTCATAATGGAAAGTACTATGTGACTAAGTTTGCTGCCAAATCCTTTGATGGAATTTTTGTTGGGTACATCAATCATAGCAAAGCTTATATGATCTACAACTTGAAAAGTCAAGTTGTAGAAGAATCTATTCATGTAGTATTTGATGAGTTTACTATGATTAACCATGAGCTTCCAAGCTCCTCTTATAGTACTGCAGGTACAAAGCAGATGATGGAAAAACTAACCATCAATGAAGCATCACCAATTATCCAAGATGAAGTGGATACTCCATAAGATCTACCTAGGACACTTGGAGTGGATGAAGATCAACAAGAGGCTGCACCTGAAGCTGCACCTATTGCTGATACTAAAAGAAGACTGCCACCTACAGTTAGACATATGAGAGATCATCCAGCACACCAGATCATTGGTGAGGTAAGCCATGGAGTAATAACAAGGAGCAGAAGTCTGAATACAGCCATGTACTCAAGCTTTCTATCACAAGTGGAGCCCAAGAAGTTTGAAAAGGCCAACATAGATCAGCATTGGATTGGAGTTATGTAGGAGGAACTAAACTAGTTCAAGAGGTACAAGGTATGGAAGTTATTTCCCATACCACAAGGACATAATATCATTGGAGTCAAGTGGATCTACAGAAACAAGTTTGATGAAAGTAGCATTATAATCAAGAGCAAAGCCAGACTAGTTGCTAAGGGGTACAAGCAAGAAGAAGACATTGAATTTGATCAAACCTTTGCCCCTATAGCAAGAACGGAAGCCATCAGATTGTTCCTTACATATGCTACACACAAGGGATTCAAGGTCTACCAGATGGATGTGAAGTCGGCTTTTCTGAATGGTGACTTAAAGGAAGAATTTTATGTTGAGCAGCCTCAAGGTTTTATAGTTCCTAACTCACCTGATTCTATTTATAGACTTAGGAAAGCTCTATATGGGCTGAAGCAAGCCCCTAGAGCATGGTATGAGACTTTGTCTAGCTTCCTCATTGAGAACAAATTCTCAAGGGGGAAGATAGACAAGACCCTATTCCTAAGGGAATCTAAGGGTAAGATCATCCTAATTAAAATCTATATAGATGACATCATCTTTGGATCTACTGATGACAACCTCTGCAGGAACTTTGCCAAACTTATGCAGGTGAAGTTTATGATGAGCAGTATGGGTGAACTTAAGTTCTTCTTGGGTCTCCAAGTAGAACAGACTGATGATGGTTTGTCCATATCCCAGTCTAAGTTCACTAGAGAGTTAATAAAGAAATTTGGTATGGAAAATTCCTCCATCATGAGAACTCCCATGGGATCAAGTATGCCCATATGCAAAGATGAGGCAGGGAAACCTGTTGATGAGACTTTGTATAGGGGGATAATTGGTTCCCTTCTTTATCTAACTGTTAGTATGTCAGACATCATGTATGCTACATGTGTTTGTGCTAGGTATCAGGCTTGCCCTAAAGAATCTCATTACTCTGTTGAAAAGAGAATTTTGAGGTATCTTAAGGGCACTCCAGATCTTGGCCTATGGTACCCTAGGAATGGGGAATTTGAACTAACAAGCTATTCAGATGCAGACTTTGCAGGCTACAAGGAGGACAAGAAGAGCACCTTTGGCACCTATCAATTCCTAGGTGGAAGGCTAGTTTATCGAGCAGCAAGAAGCAAACTAGTGTTGCAATATCAACTGCAGAGTTAGAGTACATCTCAGCAGGTAGTTGCTATGCTCGGTTGTTGTGGACTTAGCATCAGCTCCAGGACTACAACCTTCAGATAAGTAGAAGTACTCTATTCTATGATTCTACTAGTACAATCTCAATTGCTAGGAATCTTGCCTCACATAGCAGGTAGGAGTGCGAGCGGTTCGGTTTGGGTCGGTTTGGACTCAAATCGAAACCGAACCGACATGCCTCGGTTTTTGGTTTGTCCAAACCGAACCAAACCAAACCCGATCGGTTCGGTTCAAAGTCGGTTCGGTTTTTTATCAGTTTTTGGCAGTTCGGTGTCGGTTTTTTTACGATCTTAACTCCAACAAAAAGTATAACAAAAGATTTGTTAACCTCCTGCAGCCATATCCCTAACTTTAGCCCTCAATTAAATCCTCATACTCACAACTTTCCTTGATTTTCCACTACTTACTATTTTCATTCATTGGCTATGTGATTTCCTTAATTTAATCTTCTGAAAGATCTACTAGTCTTTAGGACTTCCTCTCTAAAGTCTTTATAGGTCTGTAGAATTCTTTGGAATCGATTCCTTCCTTACCAGTAATTGAAGTCATTGATTTTCTAATCACAGGGCACTAATTTTGCATTGCCCATTTATCACTCAGGGTCCTCTTGGATATTAGCTTCTTAATAAGCTTTTTCTATTCTCTATTTCCTTAAATCATAGAAGCTATTTAGAATTTCATTTCAGCAAGTTATAACTCATTTTCTTCAATTAATCTTACTTATCATAATGTTTTAATTCTCACTTAGCCACTTGATTTAAATCAAGCTTTTGATACAATTATATTTTCCTGCGCCTATACACGTCTTCATATGGTCTACTCTCAAGGATAAGATTATTTCAAAGTGCATTAACAAGAGAAAATCAAAAACATTATTTAAACTTTCTGATCAAATACTAGCAAGAGTCAGGAAGAACTTCTCCTTCTATGGCGGCGCATGCGGCAAGGAAAAGGAGGATTGGTGACTCTCTCTTTCACACCTCACGATCGGCGTGAAGGCGCCTCAGGCAAAAGAGAAAAGACAGTCTCCTGAGAACTAAGAAGACCAAAATTCTTTTATATAATTATTATTAACTATTAAGTGCAGCTGTGCA
Source organism: Platanthera zijinensis (assembly GCA_039513925.1). Lineage (NCBI taxonomy): Eukaryota > Viridiplantae > Streptophyta > Magnoliopsida > Asparagales > Orchidaceae > Platanthera > Platanthera zijinensis. The sequence continues at coordinate 71,494,795 of CM077093.1, forward strand.
GGCCTCCTTCAAGATTCATGAATCCCTAAAAATCGGAAACCCATCCATTTGATACTTTACAGGCAGTCTCGATGATAAGCCATACAGTATACATAATAGAAGCTTGCTTATACATATATGAAATGATTAAGCCATACAGTATACATAATATAATTTATGGAAGCCCACATTCAGTGATTCAGATCAAAATATCAAATAAAAGCTTGCTTATACATAATTTAAAATTATTATAATATTAGTCGGTTCGGTTCGATTTGGTCGGTTTTTACAACTTGAAAACCGACCCGAACTGATAAGCCTTCGGTTTTCAAAAGCTCCAAATCGAACCGACACTGGACCGGATGGCTCGGTTTCAAAATCGGTGTGATTCGATCAGTTTTGTCGGTTTTCGGTTTTCACTTCTCACCCCTAATAGCAGGACTAAGCACATAGAGATTAGGTATCATTTCATTAGGGAGCGTATAGAATATGAAGACATCACCCTTGAGTTTGTTCCAACAGACAAGCAAGTGGCTGACATCTTTACTAAGCCACTAAATGAAGCAAAGTTTAACACCTTTAAATTTGAGCTGGGTATGTTAAACCTGATATAGCCTCAGTTGTTCCTCATCTTGTTGCAAGCTATTTTGTATTTTGTAGATGGAACTATTCTTTAAAGAAATGAAGATTCTCCAATTGAGGGGGAGCATGTCCAGCACAATTCTAATAATTCACTGTTGCCTATTTGAGGGAGAGCAGATGATAAGAATCCTACCAGCTATTTACTAAAGTCAAAAAGGGGAAGGAAAAGATGATCAGATTAATGTTCAAGTATGGGAGCAGCAATTTAGGAGAAGCAGGTGCAGTGAAGTTCCTCTTTGCAGGCAAGGAAGTGTGGTAACTATAGATCACTTCTCAGTTATATAGTTTTTATTCTTATTGCTGCATAGTACTGTGTATGTCATTGACTCACTTGCTTAAGAGTTTTGACTTCCTCAAATAGGGGGAGTTATTGGGTCCATTACCCACAATATACTAGATTTGAGGAAGTCAATCATGTCAATGATATACATATAGTTGTAGTTGACAGTGACGGGACAGGTAGCCTAAGTGGCCAAGTCAGGTAAACACTTACCTAAGATGTGGGTTGACAGAAATCTGTCTAAGTCCACAGGCGTTGAGTGAAGGTGACTCACTCAACAACATATGGCTTATAGTGCTGAGTGGAGCTTATATAGTCAAATACAAAGTAATGGCAGGCTGGAAATGTGGCTAAGTGCATAGGCATTGAGTGAAGTTAACTCACTCAACATCATACAACAAAAGGCTGTGAGACAGGCTAATACTGTAATAGCCTAAGTAAAAGCGAGCAGAAAAGTGGCTAAGTCCACAGGCATTGAGTGTAGCTCACTCACTCAACGACATAGCTTCATAATCGTTGAGTATAGCTCAGTCATTCAATGCCACAGGAAAACTGTGAATATTTACTAAGTCCACGGGCGTTGAATGAGGCAAGCTCACTCAACGCCATGTGATATTGCGTTGACTAATTCTGAAAGAAAGTGTTCTTCTTGACACAGAAGTTTGGATAAGTCCAAATATGTTCAGTGTAGCTCACTCACTCAACACCAGATAACAGAAGTGTATGTTAAGTAGTTTGGTGTTAAGTGGAGCTAACTCACTCAACGCTAAGAAGCAGTAAAATTGGCTAAGGCAAAAAATGTTGAGTAAGGTATGCTCACTCAATGCTCTCAACGTCTAAATTACAGAGTGCATAAGCTAAGGCACAAGGCATTGAGTGAGGTGTTCTCACTCAACGCTCTCAACACCAAGCATGCAGAAGTAGCTAAATATTTTGCTAAGGCAAAAAGCGTTGAGTGAGGTTTGTTCACTCAATGCTCTCAATGCCTAGATAGACATAATTCTTTCTAAGTGTTTTGGCATTGAGTGAAGCTCAATCACTCAACACCTATTCTACTGATGCTCGATTTTGTCTAAGTCCATAGGTGCTGACGTCAACAAAATTGACAAAGTCAACTGATTTTAAATCAAGTACGGAGAAGCTACTGAACATGACAAACTATGCCGAGAAGCTATTGTACGTCTTCTTCCGTTAAAGCAAGGTGCAGCTAGAAGCTGCAGGTGGGGCCCAGTGCTCTCTAAGAGTCGTTGATCGACGAACTACAAAAGGAAGAGATGATCCAAGACACAAGACAACTTTTAGGGCTTTATCATTTTCAAAAAGGTTGCGGTTGTACTTCATCTTCCTCGCCATTGCTGCAAGTAAAAGCTTGAAGTATCCCTGCAAAAAGTTCTGTGAGATGTGTGTCTTCTTCATCAACACCAGCAAGATCAGAAGGCTTTCCTTCTGAGGGAGAAGTAGAAACAAGGAAGAAGTCTCTGCATATTAAGTTTCTTCTCAGTTCAGCACGCACAAACCTGAAGATCTACTTCTGAAGCTAAGAAGAAGAAAGAATAAAGTAGTTGGCTCTGTCCTAAGAAGGAAGAGGAAGCAAAGATGTTTACTGCTAGTTACTTCCCGCTCAAGATCCTTGTAGCTGTGAAGAAAGATTGAGCTAAGATAACTCAGCTCAAGGTGCTGTCACCGAGAAATTTCTCTGTGATAGATATAAATCTATTTCACTCAAGTAGGATCCAACTGGATCTGAGCTGTAGGATCACTCGCCTGAGGTAGGGCAACTTGCTTAAGTTATAGGAGAGTGCTTCTCTCTGAGTGTAGGATCCCTTATGGATATGAGGTAGGGTTGTCCTCCCAGCCTGAGTATAGGGCTTAACAACCTGAGGTAGGTGATCAGCTGATCACTGAGTAGTAGGCCCTTGTGGCTGAACTGTAGGTCTTGGAGGAGACTGAGAGATCTTGAGGGATCTGAGGTGTAAGCTCTATGGAGCATTATTTTTTAGAAGTGCCTTGACTAATAGGAAGTTAGCAAGGTAGAAGGAGAGTGCATGTACCCAAAAGTTGGGGAACCACTATAAATCATTGTGTGCTTTTCTGTGGTATTCTTTTTGTACAGGTACTTGAAATCAAATTACTCCTAACTCACTAAGCATTAAAGGAAGAAACTAAAAGATATCAAAAGAGGATGAAAACCTATTCACCCCCACCCCACCCCCCACCCCCTCTAGGTTACAAGTTGCCTTAAACTTAAGAACTTTCAACACTCATTTGTATCTCGGGACTTTATTGCATCTAAGGAAAATGTCGTCCGCTCATCTGGACTATCGATACGGATTCATCTACCAGACGGATCGGATATAACGTATACGGAGAAATGCTCATTCCAGGCCGTGATTAGGGGCATGGAATTCGAGATTTTTGCGATGATCCTAGCAATAACCAGATTCGACCTCATACTGGGAATGGATTGGTTGGCCGAACATAAGGCCCAAATAAACCGTTCAAACCAAGAGGTCAAGCTTTAGAACCCAGAAGGACACGTCGTTATGCTGGCAGGTATACCCTTCGTCTCTCGTATCATTTTGACCTCCACTCAGACTATAAGGTCAGTCTGGCAGAAAAATGAAGTATTTCTTATCTATTTTGAAATGGAGAATAAGGTTCAAGTACTCACTGAGGTGCCGGTAGTGCGTGATTTTCTAGATGTGTTTCCAGAGTCCCTCCCATGTTTGCCACCAAAGTGAAAAGATGACTTCTAGATCAAGCTTGTGTATGAAGCTCGACCAGTGTCCAAAATACCTTATCGGATGGCCCCCAAGGAATTGGACGAGTTAAAGATCCAGCTTCAAGAATTGATAGATGTCGGATTTCTCCGCCCAAGTTTCTCTCCCTGGGGAGCCCCTGTGCTGTTTGTAAAGAAGAAGGACAGGACACTGCACTTATGCATATATTACAGGGAGCTAAATAAGATTATTATACGTAATACGTACCCACTTCCAAGAATCGATGAGTTGTTCGACCAATGCTAAGGTGCATCTATATTCTCCAAAATGGACCTAAGATCTAGCTACTATCAGCTTCGGGTCCGGGAGAAGGATATCCTCAAAACTACCTTTAGCTCCCGTTATGGACTATACGAGTTTTTGATAATACTATTTGGACTCATCAACGCCCCCTCCGCTTTTATGGCTCTGATGAATAAGGTGTTTGAACCCTTTTTAGATCTTTTTTTGATTATCTTCATCGACGACATCTTGATCTACTCAAAGGCCAAGACCGATCATTCTAGACATCTGTGGTTGGTGTTACTTAAACTTTGAGAGCACTCATTCTACGCCAAGTTCAGTAAGTGTGAATTCTGGTTAGAAGAAGTCGGATTTTTGGGTCATACTATCAACAAGAATGGAGTAGTGGTGGACCAAGCCAAAATCCAAGCTGTTCAGAACTGGCCGCCGCTTAAGTCGACAGCTGATATTTGAAGTTTTCTCAGTCTTGTAGAGTACTACAGGAAATTCATAGAAGGGTTCTCAAAGATTGCGCTACCCCTAACCGCCCTCATAAGGAAGGATGTTACGTTCCGATGGACGCTAGAATGCGAGGTTGTGTTCATGGAACTAAAGTAACGACTAACTTCTACCCCGATCCTTACAATCCCTTTAGGAACCGAAGGATTCCAGATATATATAGATGCTTCCCTGAAAGGATTAGGAGCTGTCTTAATGCAGCACGGTAAAGTGGCAGCTTACGCTTCTCGCCAGCTAAAGCCACATGATCTAAACTATGCAGCTCATTACTTGGAGTTATGCGTCATCGTTTTTGCCCTCAAGATTTGGAGGCACTACCTATACAGAGTAAGGTGTGAGATCTTCTCCGACCAAAAGAACCTCAAATACATCTTTACCCAGAAAGAGTTGAACCTCTAACAATATTGGTGGTTGGAATTTCTTTGTGATTATGATTTCGCTCTCCAGTACCACCATGAGAGTGCTAATAGAGTTGTCGACGCGCTGAGCTGCTAGCCCTCGACTGCCAGAAACTGGATGGAGCAGATTCCAAGAGATTGGTTTCAGTCTTTGATAGATTTGGAGATTACTCTTGTTACTCGCAGAGATCCAAAAGAATACCAAGTCCAGCTTTATTGGATATAAATTTAGTGCGATAATCGAGATCAAATACAAGAAGCTCAGAAGATCGACTCGGAAGTGGCTCCAATCATCCAGTCCCCACAAGACAGAGTGCAGGGGGAGTTTAACCTGCACGATGAGATCTTGCAATTTAGGCACCGTGTATTTATTCCCTTTACTGGGGAATTCGAAATGAAATCTTTCGAGAAGCGCACCAGTCGAGATACTCTATTCATCCTGGCGTGGTTCAAATATTTGTCGATTTGCGTAGGACTATTTACTAGCGTGGAATGAAGAGAGACATCAATAACTTCGTGACTCAGTGTCAGACTTGACAGAAGGTTAAAGCTGAATGTCGCAACCCAGGGGGTCAGCTACAGCCCCTGTCGATACCAGAATAGAAATTTGAGGATATTTCCATGGACTTTGTTCATAGCTTACCCTGATCCCGTGTTGGAAACGACTCTATATAGGTTATCTTGGATCACCTTACCAAGGTGGCAAATTTCATTCCAAACCGGTAGGGTGACGAAGTTGACATCCTGGCCAGGTTGTTCATAAAACAAGTAGTCCAGTTTCACTAAGTGACGAAATCCATTGTGTCGGATCGTGATGGATGTTTCACATCCAAGGAGTGGAGGCGGGTACAGACATACTTGGGGACCAAGTTGGCCTTCAGTATCGCCTTCCTCCTGCAAACAGATGGACAGACAGAAAGGACAAACCGGACATTGGAGAAAATACTCCGAATTTGCATAGTAAAGCACAACGAGCTGTGGGAACAACTACTGCCTTTAGTTGAGTTTTCTTATAATAATAGTTATCAGGCCAGCATTAAGATGGCCCCATACGAGGAATTGTATGGAAAGCATTGTAGAACTCCCCTGACTTGGGCTCAAGATGAGGACCCGAAAGCCTTAGGAGTATCATACATTGATGATACTACGCCAGTGATACGAGAGTTTTCCAATTTAATGGAGCCTAGGGTCGTGCTCGAAAATAAATACATCTAATTTTCTCGTAAGGAAAAATAGAGCGCGCAACTATTTCTCAAACTAATTAACAAGTTCAAATTATTTTACGGATGAGAGTAGTTTAGGCAAGATCTGAGTGTGTCAGGATTTTGTGAAATCGCGAAGCGCCTCGTTTCCTTTCCTGACTCTCGGGTAACTTGGACAGACTCGAAATATGAGAGTACGAGCAATTGAACTGTTAATCATTCTCGACGAATAATAAAGGGTAACTCCTAAATAAGCCCCCAGATTTGATTATGCCATAAATTAAAAAGGCGCAACTAAATTACTATCGGATCTTAATAATGGGTGAAATCCCAAAGAAGCCTCTTGAGAACGGAGATGAAACTGAACTTGCCTTTTGAGAATGGAGATGAAACTGAACTTGTCTTCTGAGAACGGAGATGGAACTGAACTTACCTCCTGAGAACGGAGATGGAACTGAACTTGCCTCATGAGAACGGAGATGGAACTGAACTTGTTTCCTGAGAACGGAGATGGAATTGAAGCCTTCTGTATGGAGTGATTGGACTACTAATCATTTTCTTTATGATTTATTCTAGTCTCGTACTGGTCTAGTTCCTTTATTTATTTTAGTTCAGTATTTTTTGTTCAATACTTCAGTCTCGTACTAGTCCTATTTATTTACTTCCAGTTCAGTTCTTTTATTTAAACTATGATTCAAGTCTCGTACTGGGCAAGTTCCTTTCAGTACTAACTTTCAGTTCAGTTCTTTCAGTTTAGTACTACTCTTGTATCCTACTGATCCTATTTCTTTACAACATTTCTATTCTACAGATTATACTAATAGTAATTTCTATTACCACACTTTCATTTCAGCAATTTACTATTCTAAGTATGGGCCCTACCCTAACAGACAAGAATTTGATAGGTTGAGCCTTAATTGGGGATAATAGGGGTTGAGATGTTCCTCCAAAATTAGCCACAAATAACGTGCTCTCACGCTCCTTATCGAAAGTCGAGCCAAATGTCATTTGACCGAATTATATAAAGCATAGTAGGGTAAGCTGTGATAGGCCTGGTGCATGCTAGCAAAATTGATAGATTTGATTGCTTGTAAATTGTTTGCGGTAAAGTGTGGCTGGTCAGTCACTTCCGTAGACTGATCGTACCGATGTCAGAAGTTTGATGACTCAAGGCGACATGGAGATATATACCACAGATGACCGGCCATTACGTTTTTCCCTGTTGGGTTTCCTCTGCTAGTCGGCCAAAATATTGAATCGCTGAATGTCGCTCACATCCAAGAGTACAAGGGGTTGTACGTTGGGGCATGGGATGTGTAGTACGATCACCCCTAAAAGTGGAAGGACTGGCCAATTTCACTAAGGGCCACATCGGCGAGGCCCGCAGGGCTCCCTACCCTGCTTGAAGAAAAGAGATCCATACTATGTCGACATGGGGTATATGTGCGCGGATTTGAATGCCTGTAATGTGTGTGCGGATTTGAAATCTTGTGATGTGTGCGCAACTGTGAATGCCTGCGATGTGTGTGTGGCTGTGAATGCTTGTAATGTGTGTGTGGCTGTGAATGCCCGCGGTGTGTGTGCGGCTGTGAATGTCTGTGATGTGTGCGCGATTATGAATGCATGTGATGTGTGTGCGGCTGTGAATGCATGTGAAGTGTGCGCGGCTGTGAATGTTTGTTATGTGTGCACAACTGTGAATGCCTGTGATGTATGCGTGACTGTAAATTCTTGCGATGTGTGTGCGGCTATGAATGCCTGTGATGTGTGTGCGGCTGTTAATGTCTATGATGTGTATGCGACTGTTAATGCCTACGATGTGTGCGCGGTTGTGAATGCCTGCGATGTGTGTGTGGCAATGAATTCCCGCGATGTGTGCGCGGTTGTTAATGTCTGCGATGCGTGCACGTCTTGAAGGCATGCGCAGTTCGTTTCGGTTTTGAATACCTACTATGCAGCTATGTTATTAGAGCCTAAAATATAACTGATGTATATTACTGTTGTTAGTCCAGCTATATCATGTTGTACTTCTTTTAGTTGTTCCTAGCTCATTCATGAATTGATGTGATAACCCACTCTTGCTTCGGCTATTTTATTTTGTTGGGTGCATGCGCTCGTCCCCAAGATATGGATCCGGGGAGGATATTTGATTCCACTTAGCTCTGTAACTAACAGTTATCTTAATAGCCATTCATAGGAAATGGAGCAGTGTAGAGACCAGTAGATGTAGGACAATACGCCAGCTGATAGGACCACCCGAGAAGAAGAACCCCCGTCATCTCCCGAGTTTCGATACGTGAGTGCTAGCTAGAAGAGTGGAGAGAGAGGAGTTATTAGCTATAAGCTGTATAGCCTACAGGCTTTGTGTGTGAATAATGGCTACGGCTTTTTTGCACTTCCTATTAAATATATATTGATATATATATTTTTGTGGCTTCCTGTTAATGTTTACGCTAAACTCTGTGATGTGATGTGAATGGTATGATTCAAGCCGAGCAAAGCAGCCAACTAGTGCTTAGTTGTAACACCTCCCCTATAATGACCATATAATATAGGTATGGCCAGGACCCCATAACATATAGACTCCACAGCTTTAGTATTAAAAAGTGATATAAAAAAACTATGTATCTCAAAACTCATAACATAAACAGCGAAAACCCACAAACACTAGAAGTTATCCACTATCATAGGAGTATCAAAATGTCCCTAAGGCCTTACAACAAACATGAGCCCAAAAATTGAAGCAACAACAACCTTAGTAACGTGCTTTAGCTCTCCCAGGCTACTTCGACATGCAAGCTGGATTACAGTTCATGGATCAAAGCATTCAACAAAACATTAGTTGTAAAACAAAGAGGTCACTTCATGAGGCTTAGGCATTTTTGGCTGACGAGCTTGCTCCTGCTTGCTATCCTTGCCCTGTAAAAAAATTTTGTGACGTGGGTAAGCAAAGGCTGACCTCAACTGTGTAACCAACACATCTCCTCCCGGCCATCCCTAGCAGACTCCAGTGCACTCCATCACCATGCAGGTCAGCACTTTGTATGCAAATATACATGAACATAAAATGCAATAAAACAGGTTTAGATGTCTTATACAACAAACACATTTCTATGTTGAGCAGGTAAAATAAAGGGGCTTACAATGCAGCATGTATGCAATCCTGGGTTTCACCTAAGGAATCCTATAGCACATGAATCTAACACATCATCACGCATCATCAAATGGGTACTTCCAATTTCCCCTTCGGCGTTCAAGCCGCAAACACATGGGTACATATAATTTCCCTTAATGACATACAAGCCACCACACCGAACTCTTGTCTAGGCCCCAACCGCTCGTAGGTCTCAAAACCCGAGCTTTCCTATAAGCTTTGACTTCTCACGTTAGGATTCCATCACACAAACAAACCAATGATAGGAACCCTTGCTAGACCCCACCCGCTCGTGGGCTTCATCGCACGGGCTTGTCCAAAGCTTGGCGTTCTAGTCAGTTTCACAAAAGGGGACTTGTCTCGTCGAGACACTCTCTACACATGACTTGCGCATCACGGGCTAGCAAGCCGACTATAGAGACAAACCATGCCTTGGCACATCAATCAACAAACAGAGCCTTCCCCGCCCTAATCCACCATTCATTCTCACATGAAATAAGGGGGGACAAACATCACACGCGACATCTTACCACAAACGGATTTCTAGCACAATCCTTAGGGCTCGTTATGCAACATCACCGAGTCGAACTAATGGTCGCGACTACGGCTTCACCCATGATGCCTAATCCACTAGCTGAGTAGATTTCTAATGCAATATCATGTCGGGGACAGACACAATCAACTCGGTGGCTCCTCTTGAACCATGGCAACCTTAACCCCTCTCATTTGAGAGATCTGGTGCCTAAAAGCTTAAAAGAAAGCAAGAAATAAACGGACGTCATGCACTCATCCTAAAGAACGAGAGGAGAAATGTCGTTACCTTAAGACTCCTCTTCCTAGCCAAGGGAAACTTGATTTGTATGGATGAAAATATGCACCTTCAAGTCCTCTCCACAGATCTGGCCTTGGATCGACGATCGGAGCCCCAAAGCTTCGTCAATGGTGGAGAAAGGCCTTCTTCTTCCTCCTGCAAACTCTCTCCCAACCCTAAATATTTCTCAAAATGAGAAACAAATGAGGGTTTAGAATGTTTCAGCCCTATTTTTGCTCTTTGGATGGAGTGTCCTGGGCCATAGTATCAAATCCTAAGATAAATTGGATGGCTAAAAAGCCAAACAAAGGAACTGCTCCCGCCCGCTACCGTCGGGCGGTAACTACCTACCGCGTTGTGACAACTTCCTAAGACGTCGGTCCTTTTGGAAAGAAATCATTATCGCCAGCGTTAGCAATACCGCCGCGCAACAGACACTCAACGGTTCCCACTCAACGCTCTCAATGCTTCAGGATCTACCGCCACGCGATAGAAACCTACCTCCGCGCAGTACCACTCGATGCTCTCAATTCCTTCCTACTCAACGCTTAGCTATCGCCGGGTGATAACTACCTATCGTCGGGCGATAGCTTCCAGAGGCTCAAGTTCTGGAAAATTGGGATGTTACAACTCCTCCCCCCTTAGAAGAATTTCGTCCTCAAAATTAAGCATGCACTCAAACAAAGCATACTTGAAGAAAAAAGTTCTGGGAAGTCCTCCTGCATTGCTTGTTCACGCTCCCAAGTGAACTCGTCTCGCCCACAGTTATCCCGCCGCACCTTTACGAGCTTGACCTCTTTGTTCCATAACTGTCGAACTTCTGAGTCCTCTATGCCAATCGGACGGACTTTCATTCTCAAGTCCTCTTCTACCGGCACTGCTGCCGACTCGACCACAACGCTCATCTCCATCAAGGCTTTCCTCAAAACTGAGACATGGAAGACATCGTGTAATTCACTCAGTTCTGTAGACAATGCCAACTGGTAGGCTGCTTTTATAATATGTTCCATGACCTCGAACAGCCCCAAAAACCTCAGACTAAACTTCTTGAGCCGACGAATCCGCGAAATGCCATTGAATGACTTAATCTTTAGGTATACCCAGTTGCTTACCGCGAACTCCATGTTCCTGTGGCGAGCGTTGAAATACTTTGCTTGTCGATCCTGAGCAACCTTCATGCGCTCCTGAATTATTCACACCAACTCGCAAGCTTCAACCACGACCTCTTTTACCAATAGTTTGGTGTCTCCCGCCTCTATCCATGACATCGGTGTTCGACATTGCCATCCATACAAAGCCTCGTATGGCGCCATCTTATTACTCGCCTAGAAACTGTTATTGTAGGCAACTCTGTCATGAAAAGGTGATCTCCCCACCTCTTGCCAAAATCAAGGGTACACATTTTCAGCATATCCTCTATAGTCTAGTTCGTCCTTTCGGTTTGACCATCGATTTGAGGATGGAAAGTCGTACTAAATTTGAGCTTTGTGCCCAGACTTCTCTGTACCAATCTCTAGTCCTTGGACGTGAACCGTCCATCACGATCACTAACAATACTCTTGGGAATTTCGTGTAACCACACAATATTGTGAACATACAGTTCTACCAACTTCTCCACGTTGTCCTCCTTCCGATTCAGGATGAAGTGAACCACTTTGGTCAAGCGATCCACGATCACCCAAATTGCATCATTTCCCTGCTGCGACCGAGGTAAGCCATGCACAAAGTCCATGGAGATGTCATCAAATTTCCACTCTGGGAAAGGAAGAGGCTTCAGGAACCCGCCCAACTTCTGACACTCGCCTTCACTAAGGCACAAGTTTGGCACCGACTTATGTACAAAGCAACGTCTCGCTTCAAACCAGACCACCAAAAGGATTTTTTATATCCAAGTACATATTTGTACTGCCCAGGTGAATGGAGTACTTTGTGAAATGAGCCTCAAACATCAACTCCTCTCGGAGCTTGCCAAACTATTGTACACAAATCCTTCCATCCTTTCTTAAAATCCCATCAATCATCTCCCAGGCACTACCCTCGCCTTTTTAAGCTTCCACCACAAACGGCTGGAACTCCACATCCACATTGGTCGCTTCTCGGATAAGATCAGATAAGTCATTCTACAACTCTATCCAGTTCAATCGAGCCATGCTGGACTAGCCTCTTGCTACATAATCAATGCCAAGGGACTCAAAGTCCTGTACAAACCGCTCATCATGAACTTCAATTCAATTTCCTTGTCCTGAATACTTTCTACTCAAGGCATCATCCACCACGTTGGCCTAGCTCGGCGTATACTGAATCGTCACATCATAGTCTTTAAGGAACTCGACCATCCTGTATTACCACATGTTCCAGTCTATTTGATCTAGAAGATACTTCAGGATTTTGTGGTCTGTGAAGATCTCCACCTTCGAACCATACACGTAGTGCCACCACAATTTCAACGCAAAAATTACTACCACCAACTCCATGTCATGGGCGGGATAATTCCTCTCATGAGGCTTCAATTGTATAGATCCAAAGGCCATCACACTGCCATATTACACTAGCACACAACCCAAACCGCATCCTGATGCGTCACTGAAAATTTGAAATCTTTCAGTCCCTTTAGGAAGACTTAAGATTGGAGCCGACATCAAACCTTCCTTTAAGGTATCAAACGCTTGATTTCATTCCTGAGTCCACACTAACTTCTGGTCCTTACGAGTCAGAGTAGTGAGGGGCAGAGCTATTCGCGAAAAGTTTTCCACAAACCTTCTATAATACCCAGCTAGTCCAAGGAAATCCTGACTTCCACCACGGTGCTCGGAATCGGCCAATCCCTGATGGCCTCAACTTTCGCTGGATCCACCGCCACCCCATTACCACTAATCACATGGCTTAAAAATGTCACATTCTCTAACCAGAACTTGCACTTCGAGAACTTTGCATAAAGTTGGTTCTCTCTCAAAGTCTGCAAGACTACTCTCAAATGAGCCTCATGCTCTGCCTCCGATTTGGAGTACACCAAGATATTAACGATGAAGACGACCACAAACGAGTCTAAGTACTCCTAAAACATTCAGTTTATCAAATCTATGAATACCAATGGCACGTTCGTCAACCCGAACGACATCACTGAGAACTCGAAGTGTCCATACCTCATACCCAAAGCTATCTGAGGTATGTCCTCATCTTGAATCTGCAATTGATAGTACCCAGACTTAAGGGCCAACTTAGAGTACACCACCAACCCTACCAACTGGTCGAAAAGGCCTTTTATCTATGGGATCAGATATTTATTCTTGATAGTTAGTTTATTCACTCCTGGTAGTCTATGCACAATCGCATACTACCATCATTCTTCTTCACGAACAGTACTATCACGCTCCATAGTGAAGAGCTGGGTCTAATGTACCCTTGCTCCAACAGTTCTAGCAACTGCACCTTGAGCTCGGCCAACTCCTTCAGTGCCATCACAAAAGGAGGACGTGACACTGACATGGCTTCTAGTACTAACTCAATCGTGAAATCATTCTCCCATCGAGGAGGTGCTCCAGGAAGCTCCTCAAGAAACACATCCTTGAATTCTGCCACTACCGGCACTTCCCCAAGTGATAGCTTGGAAAGTTGAACTTCCAACAACTCTATTAAAGCTACTCCTCCTTGGTTAACTGCTCGCACCAACTACATGGCCGAAATTAAAGAACAGGCCACTCCACCGAGTCCCTCAAATTTGACTTCTTCCTCCTTTACATCTCAGGGTCACCACCTTAGATAGGCAGTCAATACTGGCACGCTGCTCTGCCAGCCAGTCAATCCCCAAGATCACATCGAACTCGGCTAACGGTAGAACCGCTGCTACCAACATGAAGTCAACTCCATCTAAACTCCAACAATGCGCCCTTTCATCCTGGTGGTCATGAAATACACATTAGGCATGTGCACCCTAAGCTCTGCATCCGCCGAAAAGGGCTCGACTCTAATTCTCCGGATAAAGCTTTTCACAAGAAAGGAGTGTGATGCTCCCGTATAAAACAGTACCCTAGCAAGGTAATCAGAAACTAGCACGAAGTTTAAAACACAGGCAATACACATAAAAGTCTTGAAATCCTAAATCCAATAAACAAACTTAAACTTTTTCATACCTGTCACCACATCAGGTTGTCGAATCGCTTCCTGCTGCCCAAGGTTGTAAGCCCTTGGCTGCATAGGTTAGAACTGTGAAGCACTCAACTCCGTCATTTTTCCTTCATCCACAATACTAGGACCGGAATGCACGGACTGCTCCTATCTCGTCTCCTGCTCAACGCCACCCTTAGTATAGAAACGAGTTATGTGGCAAGGCTTGACACACTTATAGCACGATGGTGGTCCCTTGAAGAGAGAACCCCGAGACGTTGTACTGTACTTATCCCATGACTTGAAGGGATGGGGCTTCTTCTTCCACTTACTCCCTTACGACTTCCCTTGCGATTAATAAGGCTTTCCTTCTCCCTGCTTGACTACTGTAAGACCCTTTCGACATTGTGTTCGTTCCATATCAATTTCCAATGTCCTGGCAGCCTCAATCAACTCGTTGAAGCCCGCATTATTCATAGCTATCAGGGGTTTTCTCAAGTTCTCTCTCAACCCATAGTAGAAGAGATTGTCCCTCTCTTCATCGTCGGCCATGGTCGTTCCAGCATAACGACCCAATTGAGTAAACTATTGAACATACTCATCCACAGTCTTGTCTCGTTGCACCAAGTGCAAAAACTATCTCTGAAGGGCTAACCTTGTCGACGAACGGATATACTTTTTCAAGAAGGCATTCCCGAACTTTTCTATGGACAGGGTGTGTCAAGGAAACTTGTGGACGTTATGACTCACCCACCACAACTTAGCATCACCTTTTAACATGAAGGTTGCAAACTCAAACTGCTTCTCCTCTTGCGTCTCTGCCACCCACAACAGTTATTGAATCCTCACCCACCAGTCCTCCGCATTGGTCGACGTGCCGACTCCCTTGAATGGAAGATGGAAACTAAAAAAATACTTCATCTATCGGTCTCCCTGCCCGACGACAACTCTCTCAACCAATGGCTCTATTGGCCTGGCTCCTCCGCCCGGTATGACTGGTGCCACATCCGAGGTAACATGAGTCGCTACCTGTGTAATAGGGGTCATAACTTGCACTGCCGCTGAAGCTTGGGCCGGTACCATTTCTTATACAAGCATACGATAGAAATTGGCCGGGGTTACACCCATACCCATCGGACTTGGAGTAGTAGCACTATAAAAAGTTCACCTATTCACCCCCCCCCCCCTCTAGGTGATTATCTACCCATAGGATTATCTTTTAAGTGGTGTCAGAGGGAGGTTGTTTAAGAAAGACCTAATAGTCTGAAAAAGATCCAAAGGGTATTAGAAAATTTTTAGATCTATGGCTTTTGAATCTCACAGAGAACTCAGTTATATGAAACTGCCAATTTGTACTAAGGATAACTTTTCTATATGGAAATAGAAAGTGAGATTGTTCATGGAAGCCTCAGATACAAGAATCTTTGTCACTATACAAGAAGGACCATATGCACCAATGAAAACATCTGTCTTAGATGCAAATATACAAACCCCTAAGAAACTGTCAGAAATGACAAAGGATGAGGGGGTACTTGCCACCATGGACAAAAGAGCACAAAACATAATAGGCAGTGCAATAGAAAATTCAACTTTTCAGAATCTTGTGCACTATAATACATCCAAGGAGATATGAAATACTCTCATAATATAAATGGAAGGTACAGAAGAAGTAAGAGATGATAAAAAATCTCTCCTCAACCAGCAGTATGAGGCCATCAAACAAGGAAAAACTGATTCTATAGAACATTGTTATGAAAAGTTCTTTAAAATAGTAAATGACTTAAGAAACTATGGCAGGAATTTCTCAAATTATGAGCTGAATGACAAATTCTTAAGATCCCTAAATAAAGAATGGGACATCAAGATTTTTGATGTAAGAGAAATGAGGAATCTAAGAAATATGTTACCTCGAGACTTGTATGGGAAGCTAATGTCACATGAGCTTCAGCTAAACTCTAGAAAAGCTGAAGAAAAATCTGCAAGAAGTTCAACTCAGACTAAATCTGTGTCCTTCAAAGCAGATACATCTAAGAAAGCTAGAAGATAAATCTCATCATCACCCAGAAGGGATGAAGATACACATAGAACTTTAGTCTGTTCTTCATCAGAAGAATTATCAGATGATGAACTGGCATTGTTTACCAGGTAATTCAAGAAGATGCTGAGAAGAAGGATGTAGTGGAATAAAAAGAAACCTTGTTGATCAAACTCCAGTAAAAGTAAAGACAATCACATAGACAAATTTGTGGTCAGGTATGATTCTCATAAGAACAAACAATTTAAGACTGACATTATTTGTTTTTGCTGTAACAGGCCTACGCATGTCATAGCTGACTGTCTAGTAAAAAGGAAGGAAAACACAAGTCAAAAGAAAAGAAGTTCTATAAAAATAAGAAATCAGAGAAGGGTCTAATGGAAAAAAAATCAAAGACCTTATCTGATAGTGATACTAATTCAACTGAATCAGAAGAACTTGTTAGACTGTTCTCCTATGAAGAAGAATTTATCAGAAAGACTTTATACAAAGGAAAAAAGCTCCACAACTTCATCACACAATGGTGATTCTGAAGAAGATATGGAGATCAATTTAATGGCACTATCTAATGATCCAGAAACAGAAGCTCTCGTCAGGAAACTCAGGTAATCTATGACAACTCAACATGTTCTAAATCTTATGTATATAAGACTGGGGATGAGCTAGACTCATGTGACTCAAACTTTGATTCACATAAGACTAACTCTGTGACTGAACTACAGCAGCTCACAGTCAAATTTGGAAAGTTGTTGGAAGCCCTAGTAAATAACAAGAAGCTTATCAAAGAACAAGCTGTAGAGATAGCTTCACTAAAAGGTTTTGAGTATCATCATAAGATGAATACTCAGAAAATTGGTCTTTAAAGTTCTAAGTTGGCAATGCTGACTATGATCAGTGATGATCAAATCTTATTGTTGAAGCGGAAGGATGCAACTATTCAGGAGCTGGAACTCAAACTCTTGAATGAGAAAAGATTTGTACAATAATTTTCTAAACCTAAAACTGGATTGCCCATTATAAACACCTTTCTATGAACATCTGGAAGTGGTCCAGTCATTCCACAGCCTTTGGTTCAGACTAAGGGAATAGAAATCCAGAAGTCTGGACTAGTTGGACCAAGTTCATATGTGAATAGGAAAGATATTCCTAATGTGCCTGCTATAAGGAGGATAGTTGTAACTAAGAAACAAAACAACTTATTTGCTTTCAATCAAAATACAACTTTCAAGTGTGCTGATTTCTGCCCTAAGGATTGTCAGCACAAAGTTCCTTTTGTTCCTCCAAAGAGGAGGTACAATAGGTATGGATGCTGGTGTTGTGGAAAGATAGGACACTTTGTCTTGGACTGTTGGTTAAATTACACTGATCTCATATTCAGAAAAGATATCCAGTTAAGAAGCTCACTGATGGTTTTAATAGAGACATAGCTAATAAGAACCTAGGACCCAAAATAACTTGGGTTTTTAAGGAAAAATAAATTCTTATTTTGTAGGAATGTTCAAACACTAGAGAAAGACCAATCTGGTACTTAGATAGTGGGTGTTCCAGTCACGTGACTGGAACAAGAGACAAATTGAGGGAATTTGTCTGCATGGAGAATGTACTAAAGGTGATCTTTGGTGGAGCTAACAAAGGAATAACCAAAGGTTATGGTAAGATCACAAATGACTTAGTCACTCTCACCAAAGTAGCTTATGTGGAAGGGTTACAACACAATCTTATAAGCATAAGCCAACTTTGTGACTTGGCTATGACATTTCATTCCACAAAGATGAGTACCTAATAAAGAAGTCAAGTGACCAAGAGGTCATCTTGACAGGCACTAGATGTAGGAATGTATATTGTTTAAATTTTCTTTGTTTAAAGTCACACTCACCCATATGTCTAGTTGCAAATGAGAAAGCCTCACACTGTTTCAAAAGGCATAAGAGGCTAGCTCATTTGAACTACAAGACCGTAGGCAAACTTTTCGATAAAGAGCTTGTTGGGAATGGCCCTAACATTAAATGCTCTAAGGAGAGCATATGCACAGCATACCAAAAAGGCAAACAAACCAAAGCTTCATCCAAAAGTATTGAATGCAAAGACTCAGTGAGGTGTTCATACCTCTTGCATATGGACTTGTTTGGTCCTATGCTAGTTCATAGTTTAGGAAGGAGAGTCTACACCTATGTAATTATTGATGACTATTCAAGATTCACTTGGGTTTTCTTCTTAAGGAAAAAGCCGGAAACCCCTGATGTCTTAAAAACTTTTGTCAAACAAATTTAGAATGAATTGAATAGCTCTGCGATCAGAATTAGAAGTGATCATAGAAAAAAGTTTCAATCTGATTATATGACAAAGTTTTGTGAAGAACTGGGGATTCGGCAAGAGTTTTCCTTACAAGAACACCCCGACAGAATGTGATTGCTGAGAGGAAGAATAAGACTCTCATTGGAGCTGGAAGAACCATACTGAGTGATTCTTCACTTCCAGAATACTTCTGGGCTGAAGCTGTTAACACTGCATGTCATGTTCTTAATAAAGCTTCACTCAACAAAAGATTTAATAAAACTCCTTATGAACTTATGAAGGGCAAAAAACAAAACTTGGCCTATTCCAAAATCTTTGGATGTAGATGTTATGTCCTAAATAATGGAAAAACATACATATAACGCCTCCGACTTTTTGATAATTATTTGATTTGGTAATGTCATATTAATGACGTCAGGGCGTTACTTTTTAACGTCATGTTGACGGCAATGCACTGTTAGTGCGTCTTCGCGTCCATTAGGTCTGTTTGACCAAATTTTGGGGGTTTTGACGAGATTGAAGGTTTTCATGTTGGAAGAATTAAGTTTGTGTTTTTGGATTTGCTTGTCCAATTTTGTTACGGTCCGGGCATTTTTGGAGTCTCGACGCATATTTGAAGTTTTGCAATATTTATGCTTGTTGTAAGCATGTGATGATAGTGTCTTGAGAATAGTGCGTCGGATTCTAGTTTTTTTGTCTTCGTCGTTAGATTCGTAGCACCGACTTTTGTCTATGGGGCAAACTTCCTTCAAATCAGAGTGTGTTTAGTCCATATCGTTGACTGATTCCGGTATAGAAGACAAATTTGAGTTTCTTAAAAATGCCCTACTTAGTTCTCGAGAAGCCCTTGTTCTCGAGAAAGCCTTGATCTGTTCTCGAGAAAGCCTTGGCCTGTTCTCGAGAAGCTCTGACTTATTATCGAGAAAGCCTTGATCTGTTCTCGAGAAAGCCTTGACTTGTTCTCAAGAAAGCCTTGATCTGTTCTCGAGAAAGCCTTGACCTGTTCTCGAGAAGCCGAGAGTTGTTCCCGAGAAGTGATATTCTTTCTCGAGAAGCCTTGCTTCACTCTCGAGAAATCTTTATTTATTCTTGAGAGGCCTTCTTCAGTACTCGAGAAATACATACCTTTTACTCGAGAAGTTTTCCTCATTTCTCGAGAAGACCTCTTCAGTACTCGAGAAATCCATACTCATCTCAGAAAATCTGGTCAGCCGACCCCTGTTCGTTCTCTTAAGTATTATAATTTTAATATTATATTTATTTTATATATATATACACTTCTCTTTCTTCCTCTTTATTTAAGCCGACCTTCTTCCTTCCCATCGTTCCCGAACCATAGAGGCGTGAGCGAGAAAGAGAAAATCGTTCGTGAATCTTCCAGTGGCCACGGACGGTGCTCCGGTGCTCAAAATCTTCAACCGAATGTAGATCCGGAAAGCTCTCAATGAGGGCTACATCATCGTGGTAAAACTTTCCCCATTTCTTGAGTTTTTCTTGTTAGGGTTTTTGGCCCTAACTTCTATTTTGGTTATTTTTGTTTAGATTCTGACATCTCCCGCCTTCCTTAGCCCCGATCTACGATGAGGTGTGATTTAGAGGTATTTTCCGGCAAAACCAAGGCAAGTGGTGGCTTTTTCCCCTCTTCCCTCCTCTTCCAATCTTGATGGAATTGCTAATCTCCTTTATTTAGTGATGTTATCATGATTATCTTTCCGATTAATAGTACTGTTTTAATCTTTTACTTGAGATCCACTTGTATTATTAAGTTCTTGTTATGATAATCCAACCTTATAGCGTCGTTAATGATTTTGATGATGTGTTTCAATCATTGGCTTTTAATCATCCCTAACCATCATGTAGGACGTGCTAGAGTATATTTAAGGTCTTGAATCTTTCCTACAGGTTAATCAACCGTTTCCAAAATCTAGCGATGTTTAATAGAATCTGATGTGCTAAGTCTTGAGATATATCATGGGTTTTCTTGATTGTGGGAGTTGTGGACGAAACCACCTCTGAAATATTTGTTTCCTTTATTAGTACCTTGTGGAACTCTACCGGGTGTTGTTTGAGCGTCTATCGGTGTATAGTGGAGTGAATGATTCTCCCACCGAAGTTAGATGGATATTTATTCGTGAGGGTGTGCCCGGATTAGTGACCACCTTGCTCGTGTTTTTAGGTAGAGTTGACCACATGTGGCTAATAAAGTTATGCAAATTCTTCCTTATGATTTAATCATGTTTTCCATCTTATAGCCTTGTGCATCTGGTGTATTCTGATGTACGTGACGATTCACATAAGTGTTCCTTTCCGATTTTGGTACTTTACTTCTGTACTTTACTTCAGTACTTTTGGTCTTTGGTTGGTACCCCTTATGACCTGTGCTTGCTTTTGTTTAAGTTTTATGTCATCACTTGCACTTCTTGCTGGGGTGTCCTATCTTTAGAATGCCTCAGGTTCAGAGCAGTAGCAGGTAGTGGAGCTTGCTTTGGAGTTTAAGTGCAGTAGTGTTGGCTGTGGCTTTCACCCCACCATCACGAGGTAGTTTGTCGTTTTTAGTTTTGCTTTACCTAGTTCAGACATACTTTTGGTTTTGTGGGTTCGTGTCAAGTTGTTTCTTTCGGATTGTTTGGATTACTTACTCTCTCGGATTTTTTATGCTAGGACTGCATGTTAGATATTTTAAGTATAAAATATAAGGATTTATATTATCATATCATTACATTTTTTTTAAAATGAACCACACTATATTCTAATGGTTATAAAAATCTCTTTTCCTACTTATATTAAACTTAGGGGTCTGCACTTCATGTTACGTCGTATGATTTTCATGTTCACATTACATTCAGAATATATAAAACTAAGTATTTTCTACTGCGTATTTCTACTTACACTAATACTCGTGGACTAGTCAATTTACGGAATCGAGGGACACGGTTAATCTACTTAACTCACATTATGTTTTACAACCCTAAATCATTTTTTTTCATGAAGAATTATAGAAGTAGGATTTGCCGGAACGCATGCAGTTGTCTCCTACACGGCGTGGCATCACGGCGCATATTTTATCTCGCTCTGACGTATTATTTAATACAGAGAAAATGTGGGTTGTGACAGTTGGTATCAGAGGGAGGTTGGTTTGACAAGATGGTTGAACCAGCCAATATGATATAGTTTTGAATTCCTCCATTCATTTGCATACACACACTGATGTGTGTCATCTATACGTCTTAGTCGAAGCATGATAAGAAGTATACAGAGCATATTATGTAGTATGGGATGCATAATATGTGTTTGTATATGGATCTGTCATAGGTGGCGACATGTGATGGTTATGTAGTATGAGATGCATAACCACCATCACATGGATGCCCATTAGCACGTTTTATTTTCTCATTGCATCTGATGTTATGTAGTATGGGATGCATAACATTTCATGTGTACGCCGCTCATAACATGCATTAAGCCCTTTTTAGAATGCATAGCACTGCATACATAGCATATCATTGCATAAGCACGCGTGTTAAGTTAAGGTTTACAAGATGACACATGTACACACATGATTTTTTTAATTGGAATAAAGAATTCATGCATTCATATCATAGGCACATGAGTTAATAGGATGGGAGGATATCATCCTAAGTAGGACATAGAATCATTATAATATCCCAGAGCAAGTTGCAGCATAAGCATGTGTCTTTTAAGTATGGTCTGAACTAAGTTGTGTTGCCCAGTTGTAATCTAGGATTTTTATGAGTCGTTCGTTGCTTTTCTAGAAATGTCAGCTAAACATCCTATGACTAGGTAGACTCCCCAGTCGGAGGATGAGTCATTAGGTGCACAAAGCGATGCGGTGATTGAGAGTCTGCATCATAGTAACGAGGCTCTGCCGAGACAGTTGGTGGCGATGCAATCGCAGATTCAGTCCTTGTTATCTGTCGCTCCTACGCAGCAACCCTTAGTGAAAGACCCTGTCGTAGGTCAAGACATACTCATTACTCCTGCTCATCTAGTTCCCCTAGTGACGCTACCAACAGATATGAATTTCATTTCGCATTTCCAGTGATTGGGACCTCCTACCAACAACGGGAGAGCCGACTTTATGGTTTTGGATGATTGGATCATCTCTATCGAGGAGATGTTCTCATATTCGGGGATTGCAGAAGCCCAAAAGGTGATGATTGCGGCCTACCAGCTAAAAGGACAGGCGAAGAGCTGGTGGATTCGGGAAAAGGAGAGTCTGAAGGAAGGATGCTCTTGGGAGTCCTTCAAGAAGATGCTGCTTAAGAAGTTTCTACCCTCGGTCGAGCAGGACTGCCTGATGAATAATTTCCTGCATTTGAAGCAAAGACAGCTCACAATGAGCGAATATGAGATCGAGTTCAGTAAGTTGAGCAGATTTGCTCCAGATATGGTAGCTTCAGAGGCGGGAAGAGTGAAGCACTTCCTCAGAGAGCTAAGAAGCGATTTCTAACAGTTGGCATACACTTATAGAGTGGAGAGTTACACTGAGGCAGTGGAAGCCGCTTTGACAGTTGAGGCTATCGACAACACTAAGAATCGGGGTGTGGCGTTAAGGAAAGAAAAGAGAAAGGCTGAAGATGATGGGAATTCTAAGGCATTTGGTCCTACTTACAAGAAGAAAGGTTGAGAAATATGTAGCTTCTGTGGTCGATCTGGCCACCCTTACGAAAGGTGTTACAAGAGGACTGCCACTCAGAAGCAGCTGCGGGTGCTCACCATCCAAGGCGCACCTAAGGGAGATCTTGTGTGCACGTTCTGTATGAAAAGGGGCATGACATGAGTCGCTATTGGTCGAAGGAAAAGGCTTGCTTCCAGTGCAGACAGAAGGGGCACCTGAAGTCTTCATGCCCCCAGGCTCAGTCTCCACTGCAGCCTACCCTGCTTCGAGCTCTGTCGCCGCCACAAAACCAGGACAAAGGGAAAGGAAAGATGAATGTGGTGATCAAGGAGGAAGCTCAGACCTCTACCCAAGTGATATTTGGTTAGGTTCCAGTCTATCTTTTAATCTGTATTATTGCTCTAGTTACCCATTCGATTTAGTTACGTACTCTACAGTTATAGGGGAGTTTAAGGTATGGAATAGGTGGGCGCGCGTTCTCTTTGATTCGGGTGTCGCCCATTCCTTTGTAACACGGAGTTTTGTAGATAGACATCGTTTGGACATGGATGAGTTAGAAGATTCCTTCAACGTCAAGCTTCCCATTGAAAATCTAGTGATATAAAATCAAGGAATTTAGAGATGCCCTATTTTCCTAGGTGAATTCCTAGCCTTTGCTTATCTGAAGGTGTTGGATCTGGCGGACTTCGACGTGATTTTAGGCATGGACTGGCTATCCAAGTATGATGCGATCATTAAGTGCAAGGCGAAGCGACTGGACTTTAAGATGGATAACGACTAACCTATGAGTGTTTATGGTTTTCAGGGCAAGGTTTCCCCTATTATTTCTGCGATACGTGCTTGTCAAGCTATAGAGTCTGGTTACGAGACGTATCTTTTTTCTATTTCTGCTTTAAAAACATCTTTTATTACACCATGACTCGAGGATATCTCGGTGGTGCGAGAGTTTCCATATATTTTTCCTTATAGTCTTCCAGGACTTCCTCCTGGGAGAGAGGTAGAGTTTGTGATAGACCTCGAGCTAGGTACCCGCCCTATTGCCAAGGCACCGTACTATATGGCTCCGTGTGAGTTGGATGAGTTATGTACTCAGCTCGACGAGTCGCTGCAGTGTGGATTTATTAGGCCAAGCTCTTCTCCTTGGGGTGCTCAAGTCCTGTTCATGAAACAGAAGGATGGCTTGATGAGGATATGCATCGATTACAGAGAGTTAAACAAGGTAACCATCAAGAATAGGTATTTGTTGCCGAGGATAGATGATTTGTTTGATCAGTTGCGTTGTAGCACGGTGTTTTCGAAGAATGACCTTCGCTCAAGCTACCACCAGTTAAGGATTCGTGAGTCTGATGTCCCACTGACAGCTTTTCGATCTCGACACGGACATTTTGAGTTCTTGGTGATGTCCTTTGGACTGACGAATGCACTCTCTGCCTTTATGGATATGATGAACAGAGTGTTTAAGGATTACTTAGACCATTTCGTAGTAATTTTTATTGACGAAGTGCTTGTGTACTCACGGAGTGCGAAGGAGCATGCCTAGTGTACAACCCCGTATTTGCAGAGTAGGGCCCTCCCGGTAGGCGTAGGACCAACTTTGAGTTTTTAAGCTTTTGGAGAGTTTTGCACTCTTGGTGGCCAATTTTGGCTTGGCCTTGGAAATATACTAGTAGGGGGAGGGAATATCTACCTCCCCCCGGTCCATTTTTTGGGGCGAGTATGGTAAGATGGCCGGTCCCCCCCCCCCCAGCTTGCCTTGGTGCGAGGTAGGAGCGGCGAGATAGGCGCATCGGCCTGCCCTGCAGGCGAGCCAGGCGGCGGCCTGCGGCTCGCCCGGGCGGCCTGCCCTGCGGGCGTGCTAGGCAATGGCCTGTGGCTCGCCCGGGCAGCCTGCCCTGCGGGCGAGCCAGGCTGTGTCCTGCGGGTCGCCCGAGCGGCCTGCCCTGCGGGCGAGCCAGGCTATGGCCTGTGGCTCGCCCGGGAAGCCTGCCCTGCGGGCGAGCCAGGCTATGGCCTGCGGCTCACCCGGGCGGCCTGCCCTGCGGGTAAGCTAGGTTGTGGCCTGCGGCTCGCCCGGGCGGCCTGCCCTGCGGGCGATCCAGGCTGTGGCCTGCGGCTCTCCCGGGCAGCCTACCCTGCGGGTGGTTCCTTCGGAGGGGGTGGGGGAGCATGGTTCGGCCCCCCGGACCCCTTTGGGCCGTATTTTTACCGTTATGCCCTCGAGGGGGATTACCTCTTTACCCCCTCCCCCCCCCCCCGATGTGGAGATTTTCTATTGGCCCGAGGCCTTTTGGGCCTTAAGGGTTTTTTTGGACATTTCAGCCCCCGGAACTTGGAAAAACTATAAATAGACCCCTTGGGTACCTTTGGAGAGGATGAGTTTTCCTTACCTCCTCCTCCCTTAGTTTCTTCTTGGTAGAGTAGAGAGAGTTATCCAAGGCGCCCATCCTGGCCCTTTTGTGAGGGAGGGGAAGGGTTCATGTGACCTTCCAGGTGTGTGGTGGGACCTTCACGCTAGAGATGAGGGTCTGTTCATAATTTCCTAAGTCTTCGGCCCATGACGTTCCCCCAAGTGTAGTAGGTGTGAGGTCACCCCTCTTTTGGGACCCCGAACTCCACGAGAGACCAATTTTTGGTTTCAACATTTTGGTGCGGTGAGCGTGGAGAGTGACCAGCACAGAAGATCTCGGGAGAGTGTCATGGCAGGAGATCAGGGAGGTAGTGATGATCTCGGCGAGCTCCCCAACCATGGACCCTTCGTAGGAAGGGAGGAGTTCATGGCTTCCATCGAAGGCATCATGGGGATGCTTAGAAGCATTGCCCCTCGGGCAGACAGCTCAACCCCCACCCCCCAGGGACTGGCTCCCAGGGGTCCCGGCGAGCTGACTCAGAGTGGTCTCGGCGAGCTGCCTCCTTGGGGCACTGGCGAGGTGACCCCAGCAGGGGGAGAAGGAAGTGCACTAGGTAGGCGACCTGGGAAGGAAAGGATGGGAGAGGGGGTCGAGCGAGACATCCTCGGCCAGGAGTTGTTCCCCAGCCCGGCGAGTGCTAGCCCTCCAGGCGAGTAGGTCGCGCGAGTAGAGGTGGCGAGAGCACCCCTCAGGGGGTCATCTTTCAGCGATTTGATCATCTCAGCTCCCGTTCCAGAGGGGTTCAGAGAGCCAGACATGGCTTATTATACCGGGAAGGATGATCCCGTTCAGCACCTGCAGTGGTTCGAGGATGCCTTCTCCATCAGGCCGATGATGGATGCCTTCAAGTATCGCCTCTTTGCGATCACGTTGAAGGAGAAGGCAAGGGATTGGTTTCATCAACTCCCTTCGAGGTCGATCTATGGGTTCGAGGATCTGAGCCGAAGCTTCCAACTCCGCTTCTCTACCTCCAAGAAGAGGAAGAAGAGTCCTGAATCCGTCTTCCTTATAAGGCAGAGGGCCGAGGAGTCGCTGGCCCACTACGTTGACCGGTTCCAGGAAGAGATCCTTGATATCCAGGAGATGCCGGGGTATGCTCTCCAGATGGCCTTCACCGTTGGGCTGAAGGAGGGCTTCTTCAAGATGAGCTTGACTCGGAAGGTCCCCCTTTCATTCGAGGAGCTGATGGAAAGGGCGGCAGAGGAGATAGCCATGGAGGCGTCCAACCCGGCATTCGTCAAGAAGTTGGTGAAGCTATCAGAGACAGAGTCAAAGGAGCAAAGTGGTCCAAGGCATCATGAAGGAAGAAGGAGGGAGGAGCAGAGAGCTCAGGGGTTCTAGGGACAGGAGGGTCCGGAACCAGGCTAGAGGCAGCAGGGAAGACCTGCCCAAGGTCCAAGAAGAGCTCTCGTCCTAGGTGGGGAGAACTTCCACGGGGGCCAAGGGAGGTACAACTTCTAGAGGAAAGCCCCTAGGAAGCTCCTGCCCCTACCCCAACAGGCCTTAGCAATAGGTGAAGGAGGAAGAGGCAATAGGAGAGATCGCCCAGCCCACCGAAAGAGGGGAGAAAGGGAACTATTGTACTGTGACTTCCACCAGGTGGAGGGGCACGCAACAGCCACCTGCCCCGAGTTCCTGGAGATAAGGGGGGTGAGGGGTCCAGCCGAGCAACCGCTGCCGGAGCGGATTGAAGTTCTACCCCAAGGAGGGGGTGATGATGTATGCGAGGACCGGGTCGATGTAGGACACCGAGGAGGAATAGCAGTGATCCACGGTGGGGTAGGGATCGAGGCCACTGGGAAGGCAAGCCTCCATGTCATGTACCTCCGGAGTGTCGCCTCGACATCCCAGACCCCGCCCCTGGAAGAAAAGATCACCTTCTCATCAAAAGACATGTCGGAGCACGAGGATCCATTCTGCGACGCCCTGGTCATCCAGGCAGCCATCAATGGCTTTAACGTCTCCCGGATCTTGATTGACAATGGAAGCTCCGTCAACGTCGTCTTCAAGAAAGCGTTTGACGGGATGAAGGTAGATCCAAGGAGGGTGCTGGCTTAGGACGGACCCCTATTTGGATTTTCAGGGGAGAGAAAGGAAGTTGAAGGCGGATTCGGACTCCAGGTGAAGTTAGGGGGGACCTCAAGAAACTACAGGTTCGTCATTGTTGACGCTCCAAGCAGCTACAACGCCAATTTAGGAAGGCCCCTCATCAGTGCTTTCCGGTGTGTGCCTTCATCCTTCAACCAGTGCCTTAAGTTTAACTCAGAGGGGACTCAGATCAGGATCAAGGGAGACTCCAGGATGGCGAGGCAGTGCTACGTCACGGCTGTCAACACCTTCAGAGCTTTCTATAGCTCAGTGCAATCCACTAGCTTCTCTAATTTTGTTTAACAATAGAGAAGACATTCTAACTCTCTCAACCTCCTGTACAAAGGGTTATTACTCCCTTCAAAAGTGAACCTTGATGGCAGGGCACCTTAACAAAAACCTGTGTTGGATTTTGAGCTCCTGATCAAAAGCTCAAAGGGTCTACTTGATCTACCTGAACTAGATCAGTTGGTGGCAGGGCACCTGAACAAAAACTTGTAGTGGATTCCTACTAGGGTGGTAGAAGAGTGGATGTACCTATTTAGAGGGAACCACTATAAACCTTCTTGTGTTGTCTGTGTTGCTTACTTTAATTACTGCATTGTGGCTGTGAGTAGAACTAACTAGGATTGCTAGTTGCTGTGTTAGGACTAAAGCTGAAACTGTAATTACAGTTAGCTTTCTCTCGTGCACCTCACTTTGTATTAGGCTCTAGGATTCCATATATCTATATACTTATTCTGCAAATTAACTCTAAGGGAGTTGAGTAGATTATCATATTTTTTAATACTCTATCCCCCCCCCTCTAGAGTTGTATCTATCCTCACTTTCAATTGGTATCAGAGAGAGGTTATCTGACTGTACAGGCTAACACCTGAGTCACAAGATCTAGATAGATACCAAGTTTATAGATATTCACTTCATGGCCCAGTACAAGGATTATTCTAGCACCAGACCTCCAGTATGCAACTTAGCTAAGTTCAGCATCTGGAAGGCAAGAATCAAGTTGTATATGAATTCTATTGATGAAGATATTTTCTCTTCTATTTTGACAGGACCACCAACACCACCTGCTGCAACTTCTGCTACAACTTCAATCTTGAGTGCAGTGCCACCTCCTGATTACAATGATGCTTACAAGAAAGCAAAGATAGCTGATGCAAAAGCTATGAACATTCTTGCTCAGACTATGTCTGATGAAACCTTCCAGAAAGTGGCTGATTGCACTTCTACAAAAGCAATGTGGGACTAACTGAACCAGATTGTAGCTGGTTCAGTTGATGAAAGGAAGGACAGAAGGTCCAACCTTATATCTCAATATGAGAACTTCAAGAAGACTGAAGCTAAATCAGTTGAAGTAATGTACACAAGGATCAACTCCATCATCAATGAGCTGAGAACCCTTGATAAGGAGATAACATTGACAGAAGTCAATGACAAGATACTGATGTGCTTTCCCAGCACATGGGATCTCAGGATCTGGCCCATCAAAGAGTCCAGAAGCACAACTGAGATCTCAACTGAAGCTCTCCTTGGCAAGCTCAAATCATTTGAGCATGTACTGAAGACCAGGGAAGCTGAAGCTGAAGCCAAAGCCACTACTCCAACAAGGAAAGAGCAAACTCTTGCTCTAAAAGCTGCTAATGCATCTGAAGGAAGCCAATCAAATGAGGAGCTGATGGCACTCTTTGCCAAAAGGTTTCTCAAAATTGGCAGAAAGGACTTCAGAAAGAAGTCTTCAAGATATGAAGACAAGCCAAGGTATGACAGATCACCTGCTAAAGAAATTATATGTTATGGCTGTAGGAAACCTGGACACATTCTACCTGAGTGTCCAGAGGAAAAGAACAAGGATAAGAGAAAAGGAAAAGAACAACCAGAAGAAACAGCTCTCAGATACTTTCACACTCAACTGAGAAGATCAACTCTCTTCAGCTCTCTTCTTCAATCCTGAGTTCATCCTGCTTCCAGGAACTTTCACACTCAGTGCCTCAAGAAGAAGAAGAAGAAGAAGAAAGAAAAGCTGATTAAAGAAGAACAACCATTTCTCATCAAGAGTCTTCTTCAAGCTGCTCCTTCAAGAACTTCAAGACAACAGATTATATCTGTCAAGAGTTCAGAAGAGATCCTGCACCCTGAAGCAAGACTTCTTCCTAGATATTCTCTAAGCCAGGGGGAGCCTTGATTCCTTAGAGCTCTTTAGCTCAATGCAATCCACTAGATTCTCTAATCTTGTTTAACAATAGAGAAGACATTCTAACTCTCTCAACCCCCTGTACAAAGGGTTATTACTCCCTTCAAAAGTGAACCTTGGTGGCAGGGCACCTTAGCAAAAACCTGTGTTGGATTTTGAGCTCCTGATCAAAAGCTCAAAGGGTCTACTTGATCTACCTGAACCAGATCAGTTAGTGGCAGGGCACCTGAACAAAAACCTATAGTGGATTACTACCAAGGTGGTAAAAGAGTGGATGTGCCTATTTAGAGGGAACCACTATAAACCTTCTTGTGTTGTCTGTGTTGCTTACTTTAATTACTGCACTGTGGCTGTGAGTAGAACTAACTAGGACTGTTAGTTGCTGTGTTAGGACTAAAGCTGAAACTGTAATTACAGTTAGCTTTCTCTTGTGCACCTCACTTTGTATTAGGCTCTAGGGTTCCATATATCTATATACTTATTCCGTAAATTAACTCAAAGGGAGTTGAGTAGATTATCATATTTTTTTAATACTCTATTCACCCCCCCCCCCCTCTAGAGTTGTATCTATCCTCACTTTCAATTTTTATCAGAGGGAGGTTGCTGAAACCTGGAGTGATTCAGATGAGGAATCTTCCTCCTCAAGCTCCAGTGAAGATGAGGAAGAGAAGAAGGCAAAATAAATTTGCCTAATAACAATTGATGCCTGCAGCAATCATTCAGCTGCAGAGAGTTTTGATGAAGAAGAAATGTCTACTGAAGATCAGGTATTGTCCTCTAATGATTTTACTTCTGCTAAATTTAAATTTGAATTTAAATCTCTCTGCTTAGATTTAATTAGCTCAGAGAAGGAAATTAAGGAGCTTAGAAATAGGATAACTGAATCAGAATCCCTCTCTAGTGAAAATGCTAGGCTAGAAGCTGAACTCACTAGGTCTGCTGAGGAAATAAAATTTCTTAAAAATGAACTAGCCAAATCCAAAAGATTAGAAGAATCTCTAAATGGTAAAAGTCTTAAGCTGCTAGAGATCACTAGCATGTCAAATACTAGGACAGGTAACAATAAGCTAGGCTTAGGAGCTTCACCAAGTGAACCCCCCATGGTTTTGAAAAACCATCTTTCCACTCCAGTAAACTTTATTTCAGCTGATGGAATAAAGAATACTAAGCAAGTAAATCAAGTTAACAAAGCTTTAAATAAGGCTAAGAGAGAAAAGAGAAAACAGAAATTTAAAGAAATACAAAAATCGTCGAACTATGCTCGATGATCGTAGGCCCAATGGTCGAACGATACTCGACGATCTGGACAGCAATCATCGAACGCTGATCGACGATCTGAATATGATTTTCAAAATAAAAATCAGAACTTTAGAAACCCTAAGGTAAATATAAACATTAGGTTAATTGACCCATCAACTACATGGAGTATTCCACCTAGGAGATCCTATCCCTTGGGATATAAACCTCAGCCTGCTTATTCTTGCATTTCAAGTTTTCATTATGTAAAGAATAATGGACCCAAGGTTGTCTGGGTCCACAATGTCTAACTGTTTGATTTTCAGGTGAAGACCTATCCAAATACTAAAGACAAATGGTATTTGGATAGTGGCTGTTCCAAACATATGATAGGGAACAAAGATAATCTGTCAAGCTTCAAGGCCAAGCTTGGACAAAAGGTGATCTTTGGGGATTCCAGCTGTGGTCAAACTGAAGGATATGGTAGGTTTACCATTGGAGCAGTAACATTCAAAAGGGTTGCATATGTAACTGGACTGAAGCACAACCTAATCTCAGTAAGCCAGTTATGTGATACAGGTTATCAGGTATCATTCACTGACACTCTTTGCAATATTACTTTAAATAGTAATGTAGTGTTAGTAGGCATTAGAAAGGGTAATATTTATTTAGTAGATTTTAACTCAACTCAATCTGAAATCTTCCTGTTTAATGAAGTAACAAATAATAACACCTTATGGCATAAAAGGCTTAGCCATGTTAACCTCAAAAACATATCTAGGTTATCTAAATACAACCTTGTTAGAGGTTTACCTTCTTGCCCCTACAAGAAGGAAAGCCTTTGTAGGGCTTGTCAACTAGGCAAGCAAACCAAAAATTCCTTTAAATCTGTAAATAAAAGTGATTCACCTAGAATCCTGTATTTATTACACTTGGACCTTTTTGGCCCAATAAATGTACAGAGTCTAGGAGGGAAATTTTACACTTTAGTGATTGTAGATGATTTCTCTAGGTTCACTTGGGTGTTCTTTTTGAGAACTAAGGCTGATAACTTCAAAGTTCTTACAGACTTTCTGCTATGTGTGCAAACTGAGTATTCTACTCATGTGGCCTTAATCAGAAGTGATCATGGTACTGAGTTTGAGTCTCTTCTCATGCAAGAATTCTGTGAGAAAGAAGGTATCAAACATAGCTTCTCTGCTCCTAGAACTCCCCAACAAAATGGGGTAGTAGAAAGGAAAAATAGAACCCTAATTGAAGCTGCAGGAACATTATTGGCAGATGCTAACATGCCTCTCTCTTATTGGGCAGAAGCTGTTAGCATAGCTAGTTATGTTTTGAACAGATGTCTCATACACAAGCTTAAGAGTAAAACTCCTTATGAGTTACTTAAAGGAAAGAAACCTAAAATTAATTATTTTAGAGTTCTTGGTTGTGTAGTGTACATTCACAATAACAACAAAGAATACCTTAGAAAGTTTGAAGCAAATGCTTCAATGGGAATTTTTCTTGGATATTCCCAAGTAAGCAAAGCTTATAGGATATTTAACAAATCAACATTAAAATAGAAGAGTCTGTGCATGTTTCCTGTGATGAGTCAAAGATGTTTTACAAGGAGAAGGAAACTTCTCCTTCCTCAAGCTCATTGCAGGTACAAGAATTAACCAAAGATCTCACTCAAGAGATTCTCCCTCTATCAACTCTTCATATCACTGATTCAGACAGTGATGAAGACACTGTGGAAGCAGTTGCTTTACCACCAACAGTTAATCCTATTCCTCAAGAGGAATTAATCCAAACTGTTGTTGAAGATCACATCCCACCTACTGATCTTGTCACACTTAGAGATCATCCTACATCTCAAGTGATTGGTGACATATAAGCTTGTGTGCAAACAAGACATCAATTAAGACAGGATGTGATGCATGCTTGTTTCCTTTCACAGATTGAGCCCCTCACCATAAAAGATGCTGAGCTAGATCCCCATTGGATCATTGCTATGCAAGAGGAGCTTAATCAATTTGAAAGATGTAAAGTATGGACTTTGGTTCTAAGACCTAAAGGCCAACTGATCATAGGCACCAAGTGGGTGTTCAGAAACAAGTTGGATGCCCAAGGGATTATTATAAGGAACAAAGCTAGGCTTGTAGCTCAGGGCTACAGACAGGAGGAAGGTGTAGACTATGACCAAACCTTTGCCCCTGTTGCAAGGATAGAGGCAATCAGGATCTTTCTAGCCTATGCTGCCTATATGAAGTTTAAGGTTTTTCAAATGGATGTCAAGAGTGCTTTCCTAAATGGTGAGCTAAAGGAAGAGGTGTTTGTTGAACAACCTCCTGGGTTTGTCTCTTCAACTATACCCTCATTTGTTTATAAGTTGCAAAAAGCTTTTTATGGACTTAAGCAAGCACCCAGAGCCTGGTATGAGACTCTAGCTAGTTTCCTGTTAGAGCACAACTTTGTTAGGGGAGTAGTTGATAGAACCCTGTTTGTTAAGCATCACAAGGACACACCCCTGTTAGTTCAAGTCTATGTGGATGATATTATTTTTGGTTCCACTGATCCCAAACTATGCAAAAGGTTCTCTGACCTGATGCACTCTAAGTTTGAGATGAGTAGTATGGGTGAGCTGTCTTACTTTCTTGGTCTCCAAGTGAAGCAAGATGTTGATGGCATCTTCATCTCCCAATCTAAATATGCCAAGGAATTGGTAAAGAAATTTGTGATGGTTGATGCTTCAGCAATGCCTACATACATGGCTACTAATGCAGTTATAGATTCTGATGATCACGGTAAGCCAGTTGATCAGAAAAACTATAGGGCCATTGTTGGTTCCCTATTGTATTTAACTGCAAGTAGACCTGATATAATGTTTGCCACATGCCTATGTGCTAGATTCCAGGTCAACCCCAAGGAATCTCATTTGATTCTTCTCAAGAGAATTTTGAGATACCTGAAGGGATTTCCAAATTTAGGACTGTGGTACCCAGCTGAATAGGAATTTGAGTTAATTGGAT
Source organism: Platanthera zijinensis (assembly GCA_039513925.1). Classification (NCBI taxonomy): domain Eukaryota; kingdom Viridiplantae; phylum Streptophyta; class Magnoliopsida; order Asparagales; family Orchidaceae; genus Platanthera; species Platanthera zijinensis. The sequence continues at coordinate 71,528,798 of CM077093.1, forward strand.
ACTCTGATTCTGACTATGTTGGTTGTAGAGTTGATAGGAAAAGTACCTCAGGGACATGTCAGTTCCTGGGAGAGAGATTAGTCTCTTGGTTCTGTAAGAAACAGGCTTCTGTCTTAACTTAAACTGCAGAGGCTGAATATATAACAGCTGCTAGTTATTGTTCACAGATCCTGTGGATTCAAAACCAGCTTTTGGATTATGGGTATACACACAAGAACACAAAAATCATATGTGACAGTACCAGTGCTATTTCCATTGCACAAAATCCTGTGCACCACTCTAGGACCAAGCACATTGAGATCAGACATCATTTTCTAAGAGATTGTGTGGAAAAGAACAAAATCAGTCTTGAGTTCATATCCACTGACCTTCAGAGAGGTGATATTTTCACCAAGCTCTTAAATTAACAGAAGCATCTGTTCTTTTTACTTTAACTAGGCATGATAAATGGAAAAGACTAAGTGTGACTTCTGCCTTTGTTGAAATCTGTTTGAAGATCGTCAAATGTCGTTCGATGATAGTCGAACAGGTTGAGCCTATCGTCGACCTATGGTTGATGCTGGCTCATTTATTTGTGAAGACAGAAATAGTCGAACGATTGCTCGACTACTCTACTTCAGGAAACGATTATCGAACGACCGTTCGACTATTGTTTCTAGTATCTGTTAAAACAGGTCGACGATTATTGTTTTAATATAAACTGATGGTCGACCTAGGTTAATAGATCGTGCTTTTTGTAGTCAACAGAGCTCGTCGTTTCATATTCCTCATTCCTGCATGTAAGGTTTGACTTGAGCTCTGCCCCGCGCTTTCTAGCGTTCGTCTCTCTCGTCTTCCCCGACCAAATCGATGGTGATTGCTCCAGCTTTGCTAACTGTGATGAAGTTTGATGTCGGGTTCAGCGTGGATTTCGATTCTTTCGGCGCCTGTGATGCCGACATTCTAGAAATACTACAACTATGCAAGGATCAAGGACTTGAAAAGCTAATCTCAACAAGGATTAAGATAAATATTCCAGAGATCAAAGAATGGGTCTATACGTCATCTTCCAGTGACGAATCGATGATCGGGACAATTGGCGGCGAGGAGGTAATTCTGACTCCTGCTGTTCTAACTGAAATTTTTGGTTTAATAAATGGACAAGAAGAGTATGATCAAGATACTCAGGAGTATGGGAGGATGCTAGTCGAATTAGGACATGTTGAAGGCATTCCTTCTAAGTTACTGAAAGTAAACTTCCCAATAAGGATAAAGCTCTTAGCAGAACTGGTATGGAAAGTGTTGTTGGGTAAGCATTTTGCTCACGACAATATTACCAGGCAACAGTTTGCCTTAATGTGTGCCATTCTTAATGGGCAGGAATAGTTTTTGATTTGATAAGGAAGAAAAACTCTAAGAAAGAGGTAACCCTTGGAAGGGTAATTGGGGTATTTTTAAGAGAGAAATATCATCAACTGTTGGGAATAGTTTCTACATCCATCAATGCAAGCAAGAAGATGGATCCCACTTTGTTTGTCAAGTGGAGAAGGAACATCCAGAAGCCTTCACCTGCTGGGGTTGCTCTTGTTTCATCTGAGAGCACCAGGACAGTTTCTGTCACTCCCCACCTACCTGGAGAAGGCTCTTCCATTCCATCCATTCATTCTTCTACTGCATTGCCATCCACATCTACTGCATTACCATCCACTTCTACTGAAGTGCCATCTACATCCACTGCCTCTCTTCCACTAGATTCTTCAACTATTCTCCATGCATCACCTCCAGCATCTCCACCCCCTTCACATCTTGCTGGGATTTCAAATCCTAGTTTTGATTTGTTTGCCTCTGAAACACTTTCCACTCCACCTCAGTCACCTCAAGATCATATTGATCTTCCTGCTTTTACACATCAATCACCAGCTCAAAATATATCTCATCAGGAGAACACCATCCCTGATGATCTTCCATCTGTTGTGATTCCCCCATCCATCTCTTTTGAAATCACACCATCCTTCATTGCAAACATCATGGAGCTAATTACTCCTTCAATCAAATCAATGATTGAAGCAGCAATTGCCCCTCTTGTTTCCTCCATCTCTTCCCTTACATCCTCCATCACAGCCCTCTCAAACTCTGCTGAGCCCTCTTCTCTTAGGGGCCTGAGTTAAGTACCCACTGAAGTCAGGCAGGGGGAGATGTTCCAGGAAGATATCTCAGGACTTCCCCTGATCTCTCTCTCAGCTAAAGTTCCAAAGGAAACACCATCAGATGAGTTGCCTACAACTGCAGATTCAGAACTTACAACAACAGTTACAGTGACAGTTCCAGATACAGCTGAAGAAATAGCTGAAATTATAGACACAGCTGTTGATCTAGAAGCTCAAGAACAGAGGAAAGTTGAAGTAATATTGGAAGCTGAAGTTGCTTTCAGAGTTTGTCTTGAAGAATCCTCTACTCCCTTTGTTGCCCTGTACCTAGAAGGAGTCATTACCTCCTATCTAGATGACTTATGGGAGTTAGGGAATCCTGCAGGTAATTCACTTACTCAATTCACTGACAAGCTGCAATCACTTTCAATATGTAGTAGGGAATGTCATGATCTGGGTTTAGAGGAGGAGGAGCAACATCCTTCCTTTTCCTTTGAGCAATTTTCTTTTTCTTTGTCCCTTTTGAATCATCAGAATCTTCCTCATCATCAGAGTGTGATGACTGAGGTTGATCATAGGGGTCAAACATGTCTTGATCAGCTTTTTATTTGGCTCTTAGAGCAGCCTTCTCTCTTTCTTCTTCTATGGCATCTTGAGCCAATAGAGTATCCAAATCTAGTCCTGGGGTGTCATCCCAGACTGTTGAAAACTCAGGCTCTTTATCTTCAGCAGCAGGTTCTGGAGCTTGTTCTTGAACAGGTTCTTGAACTGGATCTGTATCCAAAGGAACACATAACAGATTCTTCAAGCTGCTCCTTCAAGAACTTCAAGACAACAGATTATATCTGTCAAGAGTTCAGAAGAGATCATGCACCCTGAAGAAGGACTTCTTCATGGATATTCTCTAAGTCAGGGGGAGCCTTGATTCCTTAGAGCTCTTTAGCTCAGTGCAATCCATTAGCTTCTCTAATCTTGTTTAAAAATAGATAAGACATTCTAACTCTCTCAACCCTCTGTACAAAGGGTTATTACTCCCTTCAAAAGTGAACCTTGGTGGCAGGGCACCTTAGCAAAAACCTATGTTGGATTTTGAGCTCCTGATCAAAAGCTCAAAGGGTCTACTTGATCTACCTGAACCAGATCAGTTGGTGGCAGGGCACCTGAACAAAAACCTGTAGTGGATTCCTACCAGGGTGGTAGAAGAGTGGATATACCTATTTAGAGGGAACCACTATAAACCTTCTTGTGTTGTCTGTGTTGCTTACTTTAATTACTGCACTGTGGCTGTGAGTAGAACTAACTAGGACTGTTAATTGCTGTGTTAGGACAAAAGCTGAAACTGTAATTACAGTTAGCTTTCTCTTGTGCACCTCACTTTGTATTAGGCTCTAGGGTTCCATATATCTATATACTTATTCCGCAAATTAACTCTAAGGGAGTTGAGTAGATTATCATATTTTTTTAATACTTTATTCACCCCCCTCTAGAGTTATATCTATCCTCACTTTCACTGCAGCTTGCCTGGGCGGCCTGCCCTGCGGGCGAGCCAGGCTGCGGCATGCGGCTCGCTCGGGCGGCTTGCCCTGCGGGCAAGCCAGGCTGTGGCATGCGGCTCGCCCGGGCGGCCTGCCCTACGGGCGAGCCAGGCTGCGGCCTACGGCTCGCCCGGGCAGCCTGCCCTGCGGGCAAACCAGGCTGTGGCCTGCGGCTCGCCCGGACGGACTGCCTTGCAGGCCAGCCAGGTTGTGGCCTGCGGCTCGCCCGGGCGGCCTGCCCTGCGGGCGAGCCAGACTGTGGCCTGCGGCTCGCCCGGGCGGCCTGCCCTGCGGGTAATTCCTTCAGAGGGGGTGGGGGAGCATGGTTCGGACCCCCGAACCCCTTTGGGCCGTATTTTTACCGTTATGCCCTCGAGGGGGATTACCTCTTTACCCCCCCCCCCCCCCCGATGTGGAGATTTGAGTTTTCCTTACCTCCTCCTCCCTTAGCTTCTTCTTGGTAGAGTAGAGAGAGTTCTCTAAGGCGCCCAGCCTAGCCCTTTGGTGAGGGAGGGGAAGGGTCCTGTGACCTTCCGGGTGTGTGGTGGGACCTCCACGCTAGAGCCGAGGGTATGTTCATAGTTTCCTAAGTCTTCGGCCCGTAACGTTCCCCCGAGTGTTGTAGGTGTGAGGTCACCCCTCTTTTGGGACCCCGAACTCCACGAGAGACCAATTTTTGGTTTCAACACCTAGCACTTGTGTTTGGTCCTGTCTACCCTCAGAGAGCATAAGTTATATGCAAAGCTGAGCAAGTGTGAGTTCTGGATACCTCAGGTATCCTTTCTGGGTTATGTGGTGAGTAAAGATTGGAATTCAGCTGATCCAGAAAAGATCCCTACTGTGATGGAATGGAAGAGACCTTCAACACATAAGGAGATTAGGAGCTTCGTAGGCCTGGCCGGCTATTATAGAAGGTTCATGGAAGGGTTCTCTGTGTTGTCTGCCCCTCTAAATATACTTACACAGAAGAACGACGCATTAATTTGGAGCGATAAGTGTGAGGAAGCCCTCCAAGAGTTGAAGAAGAGGTTGTGTACCGCTCCGGTCCTAACCTTGCCCATCGAAGGAGTTGAGTACGATGTATATGTGGATGCATCGTAGAATTGACTTGGTTGTGTTTTGATGCTGGAAGGAAAGGTGATCGCCTACGGATCAAGGCAATTAAAGATCCATGAAAGAAACTACCTTACACATGATTTAGAGTTTGCATCAGTAATGCATGCGCTAAAGCTTTGGAGACATTTATTGTATGGCTCGTTGTGCAAGATCTACACAGACCATAAGAGTTTGAAGTACGTCTTCACTCAGAAGGAGTTGAATCTGTGCTAGCGTAGGTGGTTAGAATATGTGTCCAATTATGAAGTGGAGATTCTTTATCATCCGGGAAAGGCTAATGTGGTAGCCGATGCCTTGAGTAGGAAGACCGCCAAAATCTTTAATCTATCTGTGCAATCCCTGGTGGAAGAATTCTTGTTGATGGACATCGAAGTTGGGAGTAGTATTGTGTCTGCTAGTTTGGAAGCAGAAGTGCCCTCTTTGATTTCCCTTACCAGAGTGCACCAGAAGGATGACCCTGATTTGTTGCATCTCCGGAATAGAACTGAGAAGAGAGAGCTACCCGATTTCTCTTTGGACGAGTTAGATACTCTGAAATATCGGGGTAGAATTTGTATCCCCGCTTTTGGTGATATTCGGGCTAAGATTTGTAATGAAGCTCATGGTTCTAGTGTTTCCTGTCATCCTGGTTCCACCAAAATGTATAAAGATCTGAAGCAAATTGTTTGGTGGTCAGGAATGAAGAATGATATAACAAAGTTTGTGTCGGAATGTTATATGCGTCAGCGTGTTAAGGCTGAACATAGAAGGCATGGTGGTAAATTAACACTGCTAGATATTTCAAGCTGGAAGTGGGAGAGTATTTCGATGGTCTTCATCACCGGTTTACCAAGATCTCCCCATGGGCACGACTCTGTTTGGATGATAGTTGATAGATTGACAAAGTGTGTTCACCTTGTGCCCTTTAAGATTGGGTATTCTATGAAAAAGATAGCTGAGTTATATCTTGATGAGGTGATCAGATTACATGGAGTGCCTATTAGCATTGTATCGGATCGAGACTCCAAGTTTATGTCTCGCTTTTGGAAGAGTTTACAGTAGGGGTTGGGTACCGATTTAAGGTATTCCACCGCCTATCATCCGCAGACAAATGGTCAGACGGAAAGGATAAATCAGATCGTGGAAGATATGATCAGGAGTTACATATTGGATCACGGTGGTGCTTAAGATTAGCGTCTCAGCCTCATGGAATTCACATACAATAATAATTATCAAGAGAGTCTGTAGATGGCCTCGTTTAAGGCCTTGTATGGGAGGCGTTGTAGGACTCCTTTGTTTTGGGCTGAGGTTGGTGAGAGACCATTGCTAGGTCCGGAAGCCCTTGAAGAGATGAATTATATTGTAACTCATATTCGAGAGAAGCTCCGTGTAGCACAAGAGCGTTATGAGAAGTATGTTAATCGACGAAGGGTCGATCTGGAGTTCGTCGTTGGCGACTTGGTTTTTCTGAAAGTCTCTCTGATGTTAGGTATTAAAAGGTTTGGAAGGAACCACAAGATAGATCCCCGGTATGTGGGACCTTTTCAGATTCTTGAGCGCATCGGAGTGTCAGCTTATAAGCTGGATTTGCCTGCTACCTTCCCTGGTGTCTATGATGTGTTTCATATGAGCCAGTTGGGGAAGTTTGTTCATAGTGATCATCAATTCCTTGACTCGGTGCCCCAGATTCAGCTCAACCTTTCGTACGTGGAAGAGCTTGTTCGTGTTTTGGAATCTCAAGATCGAGTGTTGCGGAGAAAGACTATTCCCATGGTTAAGGTTCTCTGGCAAAATCAAGACGTCGAGAGCGCAATGTGGGAATTAGAGTCGGCGATGAGGGAATCTCATCTGCATCTCTTCCCTTAGTTTCTGGTATATCTCCATGCTTTTGGATATATTAGATTTTCTCGTTTTGGTTTGGTTTTGGAGTCGTGTTAAGTTTTGGGACGAAACTTCCTTTTAGGGGAGTGACTGTAATGCCCCCGACTTTTTGATAATTATTTGATTTGGTAATGTCATATTTATGACGTCAGGGCGTTACTTTTTAACGTCATTTTGACGACGCTGCATTGTTATTGCGTCTTCGCGTCTGTTAGGTCTGTTTGACCAAATATTGGGGGTTTTGGCGAGATTGAAGGTTTTCATGTTGGAAGAATTAAGTTTGTGTTTTTGGATTTATTTGTCCAGTTTTGTTGTGGTCTGGGCATTTTTGGAGTCTCGGTGCATATTTGAAGTTTTGTGATATTTATGCTTGTTGTAAGCATGTGATGATAGTGTCTCGAGAATGGTGCGTCAGATTCTAGTTTTTTGGCCTTTGTCGTTAGATTTGTAGCGCCAACTTTCATCTACAGCGCGAATTTTGTTCAAATTGGAGTGTGTTTAGTCTGTATCATTGACTGATTCTTGTATAGAAGACAAATCTGAGTTTCTGAAAAATGCCCTTCTCAGTTCTCGAGAAAGCCTTGATCTGTTCTAGAGAAAGCCTTGACCTGTTCTCAAGAAGCCCTGACTTGTTCTCGAGAAAGCCTTGATCTGTTCTCGAGAAAGCCTTGACTTGTTCTAGAGCAAGCCTTGATCTGTTCTCGAGAAAGCCTTGACCTGTTCTCGAGAAGTCGGGAGTTGTTCCCGATAAGTGATATTCTTTCTCAAGAAGCCTTGCTTCACTCTCGATAAATCTTTATCTGTTCTTGAGAGGCCTTCTTCAGTACTAGAGAAATACATACCTTTTACTTGAGAAGTTAGCCTCATTTCTCGAGAAGCCCACTTCAGTACTCGAGAAATCCATACTTCATCTCAGAAAATTCGGTTCAACCGACCCCAGTTCGTTTTCTTAAGTGTAATAATTTTAATATTATATTTATTATTATTATATATATATACTTCTTTTTCTTCCTCTTCATTTTAGTCGACCTTCATCCTTCCCGTCGTTCCCGAACAAGAGAGGCGTGAGCGAGAGAGAGAAAATCGTTCATGAATCTTCTGGTGGCCGCCAACGGTGCTCTGGTGCTGAAAATATTCAACCGAATGTAGATTCGAAAAGCTCTCTACGAGGGCTACGTCATCGTGGTAAAACTTTCCCCATTTCTTGAGTTCTTCTCGTTAGGGTTTTTGGCCCTAACTTCTATTTCGACCATTTTTGTTTAGATTCCAACATCTCCCGCCTTCCTTAGCCCCGATCTACGACGAGATGCAATTTAGAGGTCTTTTCCAGCAAAACCAAGGCAAGTGGTGGTTTTTCCCCTCTTCCCTCCTCTTCCAATCTTGATGGAATTGCTAATCTCCTTTATTTAGTGATGTTATCATGATTATTTTTCCGATTAATAGTATTATTTTAATCTTTTACTTGAGATACACTTCTATTATTAAGTTCTTGATATGATAATCCAACCTTGTAGCATTGTTAATGATTTTGATGATGTGTTTAAATCATTGGCTTTTAATCGTCTTTAACCATGATGTAGTACGTGCTAGAGTATATTTAAGGTCTTGAATCTTTCCTACATGTTGATCAACCGTTTCCAAAATCTAGCGATGTTTAATAGAATCCGATGTGCCAAGTCTTGAGATATATCATGGGTTTTCTTGGTTGCAGGAGTTGAGGACGAAACCACCTCCGAAAGATTTGTTTCCTTTATTGGTACCTTGTGGAACTGTACCGAGTGTTGTTTGGGCGTCTGTCGGTGTATGGTGGAATGAATGATTCTTCGACCACAGTTAGACGGATATTTATCCGTGAGAGCGTGTTCGGATGAGTGACCACCTCGCCCGTGTTTTTAGGTAGAGTTGACCACATGTGGCTAATAAAGTTATGTGAATTCTTTCTTATGATCTAATCATGTTTTCCATCTTATATCCTTATGCATATGGTGTATTTTGATGTACGTGACGATTCACATAAGTGTTTCTTTTCTATTTTGGTACTTTACTTCTGTACTTTACTTCAATACTTTTGGTCTTGGGTTGGTATCCCTTATGACCTGTGCTTGCTTTTGTTTAAGTTTTCTGCCATCACTTGTACTTTTTTTGAGGTGTTCTGTCTTTGGAATGTCTCAAGTTCAGAGCAGTAGCAGGTAGTGGAGCTTTTTGGAGTATGAGACCGGGCAGTCTGGCGGTTTGAGCCTAGCGGGTTGTAGACCGCACGGTCTGGCGGTTACTCTCCAGCGGTTTGATATCCAGGCTGTTGATGTGTGTGGTCCAGCGGTATGGCGGTTTATCTCCGGCGGCTTGGAAACCGGGTGGTCTAGCGGTCTCCTACCGCATCTCTCTCTTGCTTCTGGTATTGCCGAGCGGTTAGAACATTGTCTAACTACGCGGCCTGTTCCGGTCTGTTGTTCTAGCCACCCAGATTTGTTGTATAGCTTTAGTCCCACATTGTTAGTTTGTACTCTCTCTTCTCTCCTTCATTCTATAAAAGGGAGGTCATACCTTTGTAAATGATATCTTTTTGGATAATAAAATTTTCAATTATTCAAAGTTCCGGCTTGTTTTCTAGTCGTTTGTTCGCTACTTTAGTCATTTGTTCGCTACTTCTCACATTGTATCAGAGGACTCGATCTTCTCCTCCTGATTCTGTGTGCCCTGTCCGCGCGGCTTGCCTCTTCCTCTCACGACCTGTTCTCGCGGCTTGTCTCTTCCGCCTGCTTGTGCCCTGTCCGTGCGGCCTCCTTTTTCCTGCCTTTCAGTCACCGCGACCTGTTACTTTGTTCGCCGCAACCTACTGCCTTATTCACCTTGTTTGTTCCTCCCTTCTGTTCGCACGGGCTATCTTATAGCCATTCCACTTCTTTACCTGCTTGGATCTGCGGCTTGGTCGTAGCTTCTCTGGCCGTTGATGTCTGACATCGTGGCCGCTGCAGCTCTTCTTCTTCCTATCCGCGCGGCTTATATTCTAACCGCGCGGCTTCTCGCTGTTTTCTCCTATGGACCTTTCTGAAACCTCAACTACCACCACTCCTATCGCAACTCCGGCTCCACCTCCTACTCCCTCTAGAAACCTTGGCACGGTTTCTAAACTTGTTGGCTCCAACTATCCGGATTGGAGCGTTTTTTCACCTTTCTCCTTCGCTCTCAGCGCAAATGTCATCACCTAAACGATGACCCTCCTCCTCCAGACTCTGATCAATTTGATGACTGGGATGCCAGTGATGCGCTTGTCCGCACTTGGTTGGCTAACATCCTCTCCGATGAATGCCTTCCTATCATACGCCATGATGAGACGGTCAAGACCGCATGGCTTCACCTTGCTGCTCTCTACTCGAAGGGGGCCCAGATATCCCGCATTTATACTCTTTATGCGGATCTCTTCGCTCGCCCTTCCATGTCTCCTATTGCGGCTTATCAGCAAGTTCAGGCTCTTGGCGCCGAAATCCTCCAAAATCGCTCTTTCTCCACGGACTTGGCTGAGCAGCACAAACACTTCCAGGAACTCCTGGTTGTTTGTTATCTTCTACGGCTCCCTGAGTCTTTTGATATGATCTGCCAGCAGATCTTGGTAGAAGCTGAGTCTCCCACCTTGGATGCCACCGTGGCTTGCATCACCGTTGTTACTTCGCTGCTCTAGTGTCCTCTGTTGTCCTCCCCTCCTCCACAGGACTCCTATGCTCACCAAGTTCAGTGGGGTGGCAATAGTGGCCGCAGCCAGTCTGGCTCGCGCGGTCCTTCAAGGTTCCTCTGCTCTCTCTGTGGTTGTACCGACCACTCGGTTTACCACTACTGACAGAAACATCCTCATCTTCGTCCCTCCGGTGATACTTCTTCCTCAACCTCCACCTCCTCTCGGCCATCTGCTTCTATGGCCACGATCTCAGGTAGTGCACACGTCATTACCCAAGGTAAATGGCTGATTGACTCTGGTGCTACAAATCACATGACCGGAAACCCTCACTGCTTCTCTCTCCTAGAAACGCATGATCGGTTACCCCCAGTTCTTGTTGCGGATGGTTCGCCTTCCCCGATTCACGGGACGGGCATGGTTCAATTCACCCCGTCGCTTCGCTTAGCGAACACTCTCTATGTCCCGAAGTTCCCTTGCAATTTGCTATCAGTTACTACTTTATGCAAGAAACTTCAGTGCTTTGTATTATTTACTCCTACTTCTTGTTGTTTTCAGGACCCGAGGACCCAACAGACGATTGTTACTGGGACTGAGAGCAGCGGCCTCTACTTCCTCGACAATGTTTCCGCTCTATCTGCCTTCTCTTCCTCGTCTACCGATCTGCTTCAATGGAATCTTCGCCTTGGACATCCTCCTCCTCGGATTCTTCGTTAGCTTCTTCCCCACTTACCTCAGACCAGTTCTCCACTCAACTGTGATGTGTGTCAGCTTGGCAAACATCACCGCTCCTCCTTCCCGCCGAAGCAAGGTCGTGGTTCCTCCCGTCTTTTTGATCTCATTCATTCTGATGTCTGGGGTCCTGCTCCTACTCTCACCGTTGGTCGGGGTAGTTCTTACTTTGTAACTTTTATTGATGATTTCTCTAGATGTACCTGGGTGTATCTATTAAAAGATCGCTCTGAACTCTTATCTGTATGGCAATCCTTTTATAATATGATTAAAACTCAGTTTGCTATTTTTATTAAAGTATTACGCTCTGATAATGCTAAAGAATATCTCAGTCATGAGTTTTCGTCTTTTTGTATGCAACATGGTCTTATTCATCAGACCAGCTGTGTTTACACCTCCCAGCAAAATAGGGTGGCGGAGCGTAAAAATTGTCATCTCCTCGATATCGCTCGCACTCTAATGACGCAGATGCAGGTGCCTCGCTCCTACTGGGGCTATGCTGTTCTTCTTGCCTGCTATCTCATCAATCGCATTCCCTCTTCGGTTCTCCACGGCAAAACCCCCTTCTCCATTCTCTACCCGGGCAAGGAACCCTTTCCTCTTCCTCTCCGTATCTTTGGGTGTACGGCTTTTGTGCATGCTCCGTCTGCTACCCGTGGCAAGCTTTCCCCCCATTCCACAAAATGTGTCTTTTTGGGATACTCGACCACTCAAAAAGGCTATTGTCGCTTTGACCCCGTTCTGCGCAAATAGTTTGTTTCCGCAGACGTCACCTTCTTCGAAAATGCATCCTACTTTTCTTTTCAATCCCCGCCTCCTCCTGCTGTCTCTGACTCTCCACTATCTCTCTATGTTCCTTCCACGCATATCGACGTCTCCCATCCTATATCATCTCCTCCTCCGTCTCCTCCTCTCTCTATTATACCCCTTCCTTCTTCTCCACAACCATCTCTCTCTAGTCCCGGGCCAGCTTTCTCCGCCATGGACGCTCCGGTCCCTGAGGCACAAGATGACCTGTATATTCCCATTGCTCTTCGCAAAGGGGTGTGGGCGTGTACCCAACACCCGCTTGCGGCTATTGTTTCCTATGATCGGCTTACTCCTTCTCGTAGGTGCTTTGCTTTGGCTATCTCAGCTATTACCACTCCCCGCACTTACCAGGAGACTCTTGTTATTCCTCATTGGAAATCTGCCATGGATGAGGAAATCACCACTCTTACTGAAAGGGGTACCTGTACTCTTGTTCCTCCACCGGTAGGTACTGATGTGGTTGGCTGTCGCTGGGTGTTCGTTGTGAAGTTTCGCCCAGACGGTACTGTGGATCGTTACAAAGCCCGCCTGGTTGCCAAAGGCTTTACTCAGACTTATGGAGTTGACTATTTTGATACTTTCTCCCTGGTTGCTCGCCTCAGCACTATCCGGGTTCTTCTTTCTGTGGCTGTCAACAGGGAGTGGGCTATTTCCCAGCTTGATGTCAAGAATGCTTTTCTCTATGGGGATCTTCAGGAGGACGTCTACATGGAGCAACCTCCTAGGTATGTTGCTCAGGGGGAGACACGAGTATGCCAGTTGAAGAAGGCCATCTACGGCCTAAAACAGAGCCCTCGGGCATGGTTTGACAAGTTTAGTGGCATTATGGCTACCATTGGCTTTACAAGAAGTTTGACCGATCACTCATTGTTTATTCGCAAAACCGCATCGGGCCTTGTGGTTTTGGCAGTGTATGTGGATGATATTCTTCTTACCGGCGATGACTAGGCTAGGGTGGACTTGACAAAGAAACACCTCCGTCAACACCTAGTCACGAAGGATATGGGCTCCTCGAAATATTTTTTGGGGATAGAAATCTCTCGGAAGCCTGACTCGTTGGTTCTCTCCCAGCAGAAATATGCTCTTGATCTTCTACAAAAGGCAAGATTGACCGGTGCCAAACCGGCTCGGTATCCCATGGCCACTGGAGAGGACAAAACATTGACAGATGACTCACCTCTTATATCCGATGCCACGAGGTATAGACGTCTTGTGGGCAAACTCATTTATCTCACGATGAACAGACCCGACATCGCCTATGTTGTAGGCAAGGTCAGTCAGTTCATGTAAGCTCCAAGGGAATGTCATCTTCAGTCTGCCTTGAAGATACTAGAGTATGTCAAAGCAGTACCAGGAAAAGATCTACTCTTTCAGAAGCATGGTCATCTGAGAGTTGAAGCATACTCAGACTCAAGCTATACGGATGATAAAGGTGACCGTAAATCTACATCAGGTTTTGCACATTTGTTGGAGGTAATCTTGTGAGCTGGAAGAGCAAGAAGCAGTCTGTTGTCTCAAGGTCCAGTGCAGAAGCCGAATACCGGAGTATGGCGTCAACCACGTGTGAGTTAAAATGGTTGCGGGCTCTCATGCTTGACCTAGGAGAGGTCTACGACTATCCTCTGCCTATGTTCTGTAACAACAAGGCCGCTATATACATATCCAAAAATCCGGTCTTCCATGAGAGAACAAAACATATAGAAGTTGACTGTCATTTCATCCGAGAAGAGGTCTTGAAGAGACAGATTTGCACTCTGTTTGTCACCTCCGACAAAGAGTTGGCCGATATCTTCACCAATCCGGTTTCTACTTCCTTCTTCCACATTTGTGACAACCTGGGCATGATTGATATCAATGCTCCAGCTTGAGGGGGAGTGTTGGAGTATGAGACCGGGCGGTCTGGCGGTTTGAGCCTAGTGGGTTGTAGACCACACAGTCTGGCGGTTACTCTCCAGCGGTTTGATATCCAGGTTGTTGTTGTGTGTGGTCCGGTGGTCTGGCGGTTTATCTCCGACGGCTTGTAAATCGGGCGGTCTAGCGGTCTCCTACCGCATATCTCTTTTGCTTCTGGTATTGCCGAGAGGTTAGAACAATGTCTAACCGCGCGGCCTATTCCGGTCTATTGTTCTAGCCGCCCAGATTTGTTGTATAGCTTTAGTCCCACATTGTTAGTTTGTACTCTCTCTTCTCTCCTCCATTCTATAAAAGGGAGGCCATACCTTTGTAAATGATATCTTTTTGGATAATAAAATTTTCAATTATTCAAAGTTCCGGCTTGTTTTCTAGTCATTTGTTCGCTACTTTAGTCGTTTGTTCGCTACTTCTCACAGAGCTTGTTTTGGAGTTTTAGTGTAGTAGTGTTGGTTGTGGCTTTCACCTCGATGTCGCGAGGTAGTTTGTCGCTTTTAGTTTTGCTTTACCAAGTTCAGACATACTTTGGGTTTTGTGAGTTCGTGTCAGGTTGTTGACGCCCATAGGGTTGTTAATTTTTGGACATTTTGCTAGCTGCTAGTTGTTTTCTTTCGGATTGTTTGGATTACTTGCTCTCTGAGATGTTTTATGCTAGGACTGCATGTTAGATATTTTAAGTATAAAATATAAGGATCTATATCATCATATCATGACATTTTTTTTAAAATGAACAACACTATATTCTTAAAGTTATAAAAAGCACTTTTCCTACTTATATTAAACTTAGGGGTCTGCACTTCATGTTACGTCGTATGATTGTCATGTTCACATTACATTCAGAATGGATAAAACTAAGTATTTTCCACTGCGTATTTCTACTTACACTAATACTCGTGGACTAGTCAATTCACGGAACCGAGGGATACAGTTAAGCTACTTAACTCACATTATGTTTTACAACCCTAAATCATGTATTTTTTTCATGAAGAATTATAGAAGTAGGATTTGCCTGAACGCATACAGTTGTCTCTTACACGGTGTGGCATCACGGCACATATTTTCTCTTTCTCTGACGTATTATTTAATACGGAGAAAATGCCGGTTGTGACAATACATATCCAAGTTTGCTGAGAAGTCTTATGATGGCATATTTGTTTGTTATAGTGACCACAGTAAGGCCTATAGGGTCTATAACTTAAGGGATCAAGTTGGGGAGGAGTTTGTTCATGTTGTATTTGATGAAAGTTCTATATTTTTCAATGATAAGCAAGGTTCATCAAGCACAATAGGTGAAGACTTGAAGCTAAAGGAGCTGACTATAGAAGATATTGTTTCAGCAAGCCAGAATATGCAAGATGGAGTCAACATAGTTGAGGAAGTTCTTGCACAGGAACATCAAGAAGAAGAAACTCTGCAGGATGCAGATGGTCCAAGAGAAGAAATCACATTACCTATTGCTAGTAGACATCTAAGGGATCATCCAAGGGAATTGATTATAGGAGAAGCTGCACAGGGTGTGACCACAAGAAGCAAACATCACAACACTATGATGTACTCAAGTTTTCTGTCCAAATAGAACCAAAGAAATTTGAAGAAGCTAATGTGGATCCATTTTGGATAGGTGCAATGCAAGAATAATTGAACCAGTTCAAGAGGTGCAATGTCTAGAAGATGGTTCCCAGACCAGATGACTGTAACATCATAGGAACCAAATGGATATATAGAAACAAACTGGATAAGAATGGTGTTATAGTCAGAAACAAAGCTAGACTGGTGGCAAAGGGATATAGACAAAAAGAGGGCATAGACTTTGATCAAACCTTTGCACCAATGGCTAGATTGGAGGATATAAGACTCTTCCTAGCATACGCAGCCTACAAAAGTTTCAAAGTTTACCAAATGGATGTAAAGTCAGCCTTCTTAAATGGTAACCTTAAAGAAAGAGTATATGTTGAGCAACCCTCGGGTTTTGTTGATTCTACTAAACCTACTCATGTTTATTTGCTTTTAAGAGCTCTCTATGATTTGAAACAAGCCCCAAGGGCTTGGTATAAGACTCTGTCTAAGTTCCTTCTGGATAATAAATTCTCAAGAAGGAAAATAGATAAAACACTATTCCTAAGGGAAGTCAAAGGCAAGACCATCCTAGTACAAATATATGTTGATGACATTATTTGGATCTACTGATGAGTCACTTTGCACTAAGTTTGCTAAATTAATGCCAGGAAAGTTTGAGATTGGTAGCATGGGTGAACTCAAGTTTTTCTTGGGTATCCAAGTTAAGCAAACTTTAGATGGACTTTTCATTAGTCAATCTAAGTTCACGGAGTTAATCAAGAAGTATGGCATGGAAGCAACCACTTCAATGAGAACTCCCATGGGGTCCAGTATGTCTTTAGATAAGGATGGTGCTGGGAAGCCAGTTGATATCATCTTATATAGGGGCATAGTTGGATCACTTCTCTATCTAAAAGCTAGTAGACCAGACATAATGCATGTCCCATGTGTTTGTGTCAGGTATCAAGCATGCCCTAAGGAGTATCACTATACAGTAGTTAAAAGAATATTGAGATATCTAAATGGCACACCTAATCTTGGCTTATGGTATCCTAAGAATAGTGATTTTGAACTGACAGGCTTTTCAGATACAAATTATACAGGATGTAAGGAAGACGGGAAAAGCACATCAGGCTCATGTCAATTTCTTGGAAGGAGGCTAGTGTCATAGAGTAGCAAAAAGCAAACATATGTAGCAATATCTATAGCTGAATCTGAGTACATTTCAGCTGATGGTTGTTGTGCACAATTGCTTTGGTTTAAGCATCAGTTACAAGACTACAACTTATAGCTAAGTAAAATTCCTTTATTCTGTGATTCTACTAGTGTTATTTATATTGCAAACAATTCTGTGTAACAGTAGAACAAAATACATTGAAATTAGATATCATTTTATTAGAGAACATGTAGAAAATGTAGATATTAGCTTAGAATTTGTTCCAATAAGTAAAATGTTTGCTGATATTTTAAAATACTAAGCTTTTGGAAGAAGAGAAATTTAATTTCTTCAATTTTGAATTTGGAATGTTGAACCTTGAGTAAAATAATTGTGACATAAGTATAAAACAATTTGATAAGTAACTAAGTCTACTCATTTAGATTTCAAGGGTAAACTTCATAAGTGTCAAGAATCTGCACTTAAGAAAATCAAAATTTGACAAGTCAGTGTCGAGACACCTGAAAGTGTGTCGACATATAGATAGTAATGTGTCGATACACATGAAAGTGTGTCGACACAGGATAACTTTAAGTGTCGAGACACTAAAGTAAGTGTCGAGACATACAGGTGTCGAGACCCTAAGGTATATGAGTAGAGAGACAAAAAACCTGTGTCGACTTGAATCGACACATCTCGACAGACGTGTTTTGTATTATGTCGACACATCTCAATAAACTTGCGTCGACACTCAAGACTAGTGTCGAAACTAGGTTATTTCCTAAATCTTGGAACGGATTTAGCAGCGCGCGCCTTTTCAACTTCTGTGGCATCTACTATAAATAAGGTATGAAAGAAGTTGTTGTCTACGCTTACCTGAAATCCTGAGAGATTGATCCCTGAGTGCCAATACCTAGAACTCCTTTAGTCGATACATCTTCTTCCTCAATTTCACTCAATTCAAATGGATCCCAAGATCGATGACAACATCAATGAAGGTTATGAACTCGTGCGCAATGAATTTGTCTCAACACAAGATGAAATAAGGAATGTCATTAACCTAATCATTGAGGCAAGTCTAGAATATCTTCTCTTAGAACCATCAAAGATCTAGAAACATGAAGTTTAAGAGTTCTTCTCAAATGTTGTTCTGGACTCAAAATCAGCAAAGCTCAAGTCAAAAGTAAATGGAGTAAGGGTGAAAGTCACAACCAGGAAACTGGCAAAGGTATTTCAAATACCAAGAATCGATCAGGAAGATGCAATAGACACGGGCAGGACTACTGAAGCACTCGTGTTGTGTGGCTTGGCCCCTATCACAAAGATAGGGAACACTCTGTCACAACCCGCATTTTCTCTGAATTTAGGAATTATCAGAGTATGAGAAAACACGCGTCATGATGCCACGTCGAGCAGGGGATAACTGCTGACGCTCAGGCAAAACCATCTACTTTACTTTATGAAAGAAATTCATGAGTTTAATGATTAGAAAATCAGTTATATTTTAGAGTTCGTATCCCTCGGCTCGGTGGATCACCTAGTCCACAGTTTAAAACTATACTTATACGCTGCAGAAAAATACTTTATTCAGGTTAGACATCATAAGGAGTGCATAAGAGCCCCAAGAGGACCACTTATGCTATGCAAGACTCTATATTTAATTTATACTATATATAAGAAAACGATCTTTATACGTTGTTTGGAAAATAGTGATTGAGTTTTATAAAACATGTTGATCATGAGCTATACTTATAATAATAATTGTAGTTTTAAAAGTAACTAGCAACCTAGCATAAATCCTTCCTAGAGCAAGTAGACTATCTCTAGAAAATGGTAGCAGCAAAAGTAACATATCTAGTACAAAGGTAAAAACTACCAGTGGGCGCCAACAACCTGACACGAACCCACTGGCAAATATATATGTCTGTAAGAAAAGTGCAGAAAAACTACCTCACTAAACAAATCAAGAAGGATCTCCAAAGTCCAAGAAACCACCAGCAACACCACAGCAACTTAGCCACCAACCTGGCTACTGCTCAGAACCTGAGGCATTCAAAAGAAGAAAGAATACCTCAGCAAGCAAAACAAGAAAAACTGCATGAAAGTGTCAATCGGATGAATAATGAAAGAGGAAAAAAACAGCAGTAAATGTCATAACTGCCCAAGGCAAGACAAAAAGAAATGCACTAGGCGCGAGGAAACAGCATCAACCCTGCCCAGAAACTACATCCTACAGAGTCCACTAGGCTACCAAGAGCCCAAAATGCTGCAATCTACCAAGGAAGAAACGTCTAACACCCTAAGCTATGGGAGATGGTAGTAGCAAAATAAACAACGTGGGTCCGGGTTGGAGGCAAACTCAGTCCCCCAACCACCATTTCCAAACCAACAAAGCTCAAGGGTCTACATATGAAAGCACTAGGGATCTTCCACCCCCTTGCCCAGCCCGTACCTGGAGCAAGATAGAAGAAAAGGGTGGCCACGGCTAAATTACACAACACCTCCCCAATGAAGAGCTTCAAACCACCACTACTAACCACGACCCACGATTCGGCCTTTAGGAAAGTAAAACATAGCCGACAAGGAACCTCAAAAAAAAACAAAATCAAGGAATTCACTCGGGAGCGAAAATCAAGGTAGGGAAAAAGTGTTGAAATGACTAAACACGGCTTGGTGTTGAGTGGGACCCACTCAACGCCTAACCAGACCTTGGCGTTGAGTGAGTTAGCCTCACTCAGCGCCAGAACAGCCATGGCGTTGAGTGAGGTTCACTCACTCAACGCCCTCCAGAAGAACAACTCTGGCGTTGAGTGAGCTAGCCTCACTCAACGCCAAAACAGGCATGGCATTGAGTGAGGTTCACTCACTCAACGCCTCCCGCAGGAATTCTCTTGCGTTGAGTGAGCTAACCCCACTCAACGCCAAAACAGCGATGACGTTGAGTGAGGTACACTCACTCAACGCCCTGGTACTTAACCACAATCAGAGAAAGTGGCGTTGAGTGAGCTGGCCTCACTCAACGCCAAAACAGCAATGGCGTTGAGTGAAGCTCACTCACTCAACGCCCCGCCACTTAGCCGCAAAAGATGACTGCGGCGTTGAGTGAGTCCACCTCACTCAATGCCAAAACATCAATGGCGTTGAGTGAGGTTCACTAACTCAACGCCCTGGCACTTAGCCGCAAACAAGGCAAATCTGCGGCGTTGAGTGAGCTGACCTCACTCAATGCCAAAATAGCAATGGCGTTGAGTGAGGTTGTTCCACTCAACGCCAGAGGTTCTGGCCGCAAAGAAGGGCTGTGGCGTTGAGTGAGTCTACCTCACTCAACGCCAAAGCAGAAATGGCGTTGAGTGAGGTTCTCTCACTCAACGCAACGCGACTTGGCCGCAAACTTGCCTATGGAGTTGAGTGAAGTCACCTCACTCAACGCCAAACCAGAAATGGCGTTGAGTGAGGTGAACTCACTCAACACCAAAGTACTTAGCCTCAGAAAAGGCTGTGGCGTTGAGTGAGCACACCTCACTCAACGCCAAAGTACTTAGCCGCACAGAAAGCGACGGCGTTGAGTGAGTTCACCTCACTCAACACCAAACCCGAAACGGCATTGAGTGAGGTCGACTCACTCAACGCCAAAGTACTTGGCCTCAGAAAAGGTCGTGGCATTGAGTGAGCGCATCTCCCTCAACGCCAAAGTACTTAGCGTCTCAGAAAACCACGGCGTTGAGTGAGCTCGCCTCACTCAACGCCAAAACAGAAATGGCGTTGAGTGAGGTCGACTCACTCAACGCCAAAGTACTTAGCCGCTAGCAGGGGCTACGACGTTGAGTGAGTCCACCTCATTCAACTCCCGAGTACTTAGCCAAAAATCTCAAACTGACTACAGTTGTGGCGTTGAGTGTGTGCACCAAACTCAACGCCAAACCCGCAAAGGCTTTGAGTGTGTGCACCACACTCAACGTTGGTAACCCGAGAGCCCAAATTTGGCTCTTACCAAGATACACAGCAGGCACCCCCCTCCTACTCTCTCTCCCTCGTCTTCACCCGCAAGGCAACAACCAGACAGAAATCTGGAGTCTAAATTGGCGGTATTACGCCGGCGGGTTGACCACCAACAGCACAAAGAGGGGGGGCTCATTAGGAGAAACTAAACCCTAATTTCAGCAAGATAAAAGGACAAGCTTAGCTTCTACCCTAGGGCTAACCGGGATTTTTCCAATTCATCAAGAGAACAAAAACGGCAAGGGCAAGAATACCACTTGCCTCGATTTCCGGCGAAGCTTGGTCATCTTTCCCTCCTCTTCACTCAGCACTAGCAGCAGCAGCACCTAAAAGCACATTCCCGCGCTTAAATGGCGGAATCCACAAGAAACCGAAAATTCAAGTCTTCTAAAACTCCACGAAAATCAAATCTCTTACCGTCGAAATGTAGATCTGAGCGAGAGCAAGCCAAAGCCGCTTTCGGAATCGAATTCCGTCCACGAAGGCTCCCAGAATCGCCGTCCGAAGGCTAGGGCAGTCCGCCGCTTCCGCCTCTGTTTTCCGCGAACAGGAGCAGGCAGTTTCGGTCTTGGGAAGAAGGAAGAGAGTGGGCCCGCCACTTCTAATTAAGGCTTTTAAATAATCCTTAACACGTCGGTTCAGCCTAACTGCAGCCTAGCTGCCAGTTCTCTTATTAAATAAGAGGGTTCCTAGTTAGTCTTTACTAATGGCACACCCAAAACGACATGAAAACCGAACTACCTCGGAATTCGACGAAATTCGCACCGTAGCTAAATACACATTCTACGAATGCAACGGCGAAGTCGAAATTAACTTTCGACGAACAGAACTCGAGTTATACCAACCTAAAGCCAGAACACAAGCATCCCCCAAGAGGCCTCACTGGGTCACCCAAAACGACTCGGCTTGCTAGGGAGATCTTGCCCATAGGCTACAAAATAGGCCACTCAGTTCTAAGGAGATAAACCACACTCCACAAATGGCATAAGCCACAAAAACGCGTCACCGTAACGCCATACGAGAATAAAATAATCGCAGAAAAAAAAATCGGGGGCGTTACAGTCACTCCCCCTAAAAGAAAGTTTCGTCCTGAAACTTTACGCACAGCACTTCTACTATAGAAGGAAAAAGTAACAAATAGGAGTTACAAGAAGGGAAACATACCAATCAAATCAGGGAAATAGGTGTGGGTAAGCCTCTCTCATGACGACTCTAGCTCCCAAGTCGCGCTCTCCAAATACTGATTCTTCCATAGAACTTTCACCATCGGAATGGACTTTCTTTCGCAGCACCCGTTCCTGAGTATCCAAAATACATACCGGCACTTCCAAGAAAGAGAGATTGGGCTCCAACTAGGGCACAACGTCCAAGACTTGCCCACTGCTGCGCACACACTTCCGCAATTGCCTTACATGGAAAACATTATGAACACCTGGGAAGTTTACTGGCAATTCCAACCTATAAGCTGACACGCCAATCCGCTCCATAATATTAAACGGGCCCACATACCTCGGGTCCAATTTTCGATTCTTACCAAACCTCTTTACACCCACCATCGGGGAAACCTTAAGAAATATAAGGTCCCCTACAGAAAACTCTAAGGCAGACCTACGCCGATTTGCGTTCTTATCGTATCTCTCCTGAGCTATACGAAGCTTTTCTCGAATAAGCTTCACTGTGACTTCTATCTCCTCAAGTGCATCTGGACCCAACAAGGGGCTCTCACCCGCCTCAGCCCAAAATAGGGGAGTTCTGCAATGCCTCCCATACAAGGCTTCGAACGGAGCCATTTGCAAACTTTCTTGATAACTATTGTTGTATGCAAATTCCATAAGTCGCAGCCGCTCATCCCACGCTCCACCGTGGTCTAAAATGTAGCATCGGATCATATCCTCAACTATCTAATTCACCCGCTCTGTCTGCCCATTGGTCTGTGGGTGGTAAGCAGTAGAATACCTCATATCCGTACTCAAACCCTCCTGCAGACTCTTCCAAAATCGAGAAGTAAACCGGGAGTCTCGATCA
Organism: Platanthera zijinensis; assembly: GCA_039513925.1. Taxonomy (NCBI): domain Eukaryota; kingdom Viridiplantae; phylum Streptophyta; class Magnoliopsida; order Asparagales; family Orchidaceae; genus Platanthera; species Platanthera zijinensis. The sequence continues at coordinate 71,551,295 of CM077093.1, forward strand.
GAAACGATGCTAACATGCACACCGTGCAGTCGGATGACTTCATTCAAGTACAACTCCGCTATCTTCTTCATCGGGTAATCAATCTTATACGGAACGAAGTGAGCACACTTCGTCAGTCTATCCACTATAACCTAAACAGAATCAAATCCCCTCGGGGATTTCGGTAAGCCCATGATGAAGTCCATAGATATACTTTCCCACTTCCAAGTCGGGATCTCTAACGAAGTTAACTTGCCACCAGGCCTTCCATGATCGACCTTCACACGCTTGCAAGTGTGGTACTCAGCAACAAATCGGGCTATATCACCTTTCATGCCATACCACATGGCAATTTGCTTTAAGTCACGATACATCTTCGTAGATCCTGGATGGTAGGCAACGCTGGATCCATGAGCCTCTCTGCAAATCATACCCCTGATGTCCCCTACAGCGGGGATGCAAAATCTATCGCGGTACTTCAACGTACCTGCCTCATCGATAGCAAAGTCTGGCAACTCCCCCTTCTCGGTCCTTGTGAATAAGTGCAGAAGATCTGGATCGTCCTTCTGGTGCAGTTTGGTAAAAGAAATCCAAGACGGCTTTGCCACTGACAAACTACTCTGCAAGCCACAGCATCCCACTGATATATCCATAAGGAGGAACTCCTCCACTAAACGATCGGCGGAGAGATTAAGATCTTTCTCGTCTTTCGACTCAGGGCGTCGGCCACCATATTGGCCTTGCCTGGATGATACTGGATCTCTACGTCATAATCGGCCACATACTCTAGCCACAACCATTGGCACAAATTCAACTCCTTCTACGTGAACACGTACTTCAGGCTCTTATGGTCAGTGAAGATCTTGCACTGAGCCCCATAAAGTAGATGCCTCCACAGCTTCAACGCATAAATCACCGCTGCAAACTCAAGGTCATGCGTAGGATAATTCTTCTCATGAGTCTTCAGTTGCCTTGACCCATAGGCAATTACCTTTCCAACCTGCATTAATACGCAACCCAGACCTATATGCGAAGCATCCACGTAAACATCATAATCCACACCCTCAGTAGGCAGGGTCAGAACGAAAGCAGTGCACAATCTCTTCTTTAACTCCATGAAGGCTTCTTCGCACTTCTCGCTCCAAACAAAAGTCACGTTTTTCTGAGTCAGCTTGGTCAAAGGTGCAGCTAGGGAAGAGAAACCCTCCACGAACCTCCTGTAGTAGCCGGCCAACCCTAGGAAGCTCCTGATCTCCTTAGGCGTGTTAGGCCTACTCCAATCCATCACTGCTGTGACCTTTTCTGGGTCGACCGAGATCCCATCCTTGTTCACCACGTGGCCTAGAAATGAGACCTGAGGCAACCAAAATTCGCACTTGCTCAGCTTGGCGAACAACTTGTGATTCCTCAACTCCGATAGAACCAAGTGCAGATGTTGCTCATGCTCCTCAGCGCTGCGATAATAAACCAACACGTCATCGATGAAGACCACCACGAACTTGTCTAGGAAATCCTTGAACACCCGGTTCATCATATCCATGAAGGTTGATGGTGCATTGGTCAAACCAAACGACATAACCAAGAACTAAAAATGTCCATGCCTCAATCTAAATGCAGTCCGTGGAATATCTGCCTCACGGACCCTGAGCTGATGATAGCCAGAATGAAGGTCGATCTTGGAGAACACCGTGCTACCGCGCAACTAGTCAAATAAATCATCGATCCTCGGCAGAGGGTACCTGTTCTTAATAGTGACTTTGTTCAACTCCCTGTAGTCGATGCAAAGCCGCATCGACCCATCCTTCTTCTTTACAAACAGCACAGGAGCACCCCAAGGCGACGAACTCTGCCTGATAAATCCCTTTTCCAGCAGCTCATCCAACTGAACTCGCAACTCCTCTAACTCACGAGGGGTCATCTGGTACGACGCCTTAGCAATAGGACGCGTACCCGGCTCCAAATCAATCACAAACTCAACATCCCGCTCGGGAGGAAGACCAGGAAGATCATCAGGAAAAACATCGGCGAAATCACGAACAACTAGAATCTCCTCCAAGTGCGGTACACTAATGGCGGTCCCAACCACCGAGACCAAACAAGCAAAAGAATCCGAAAGAAACAGCTTCTGAGCACATACCGCAGAGATGACAGGAGAATCCTGGCTCAGATCAGCATACACGCTTCTAGGCTGACCGTCGTCCCTGATGAAGTCCAAGCGCTTCCCTTTGCACTGAATAACTGCATCATACCTAGACAGTCAGTCCATGCCCAGAATAATATCGAAGTCCTCCAGATCAATCATCTTCAGGTCTGCCTTCGCAAGGAAGTCCCCCAACAAAATAGGGCAATCTAACATGCCCAAATCTGACAACACAGATTCACCAGAGGGGAACTTGACACGGAAGGTATCCTGAACTCGATCTAAAGTCAACCGATGTCGCTCCACAAAGGCCCTAGCCATGAACGAGTGGGTAGCATCGGAGTCAAACAGAACACGCGCCCAACGGTTCTTCACCTTAAATTTCCCTATAGGAGCATAAAACTAAGGAACTACCACAACAATACTGCAAACATTCTAGTAAAATAAGAACAAAACCTTCAGGATGGAAAGACAACTAACCTGAGTTGACCAAAGTCGAAGCTTGAGCCTCCTTGGAAGAGATCACATTCAGCTTTCCCTTGCCCTTGTCCACACGCTGAGGTTGAGGTAGAGCCTGAAGTGGAACTGCATGAAGAGCAGGCTGGACCTGAGGACACCTAGTCTTGATGTGTCCCTTCTGCCCATACTGATAGCAGACTTTATCCTTGGACCATCACTGGGCAGCATCATGCCCGGGTCGCTTGCAAACAGAACAGGAGACATCCCTCCTAGGAGCATCCTGAATCGCATGAACCTGCTCCTTCCTCTGAGCTGCTGCCTTCTTGAAACATCTCTCGACAGGGTGGCCTGACCGGCCATAGAAGCTACACACCACTTTGCTCTTCTTTCTCGGAGTAGCATCGGGTACCTGGGGTTTCTTCTCCTCCACAGACTTCCTCTTGTCCTTCCTCATTTGCTGGCCTCTGCTCTTTGTGGCCTCAATAGCCTCCACCTTCAGAGCAGCCTCCACTACTCCTGCATAAGTCTCTGACCCACAAGCACTGGTCAACTGCTGCACCTCGCTCCTCAAGCCACCGAGAAATCGCTTAACTCGATCAGCCTCAATGCTGACCAATCCAGGGGCAAAACGGCTCAACTTGCTGAACTTTATCTCATACTCACCCACCGTGAGTTGCCTTTGCTTAAGATGGAGGAAGTCGTTCATGAGGCGGTCACGCTCGACCGAGGGTAAGAACTTCCTCAACAGCATCTCCTTGAACACTTCCCAAGAGCATCCAGCTACCAAGCTCTCCTTTTCTCTCAGCCACCAACTCTTAGCCAAACCTTTAAGGTTATAGGCGGCTATCATCACCATATGGTCATCTGCAATACCGGAGTACGAGAACATCTCCTTCATGGAGATCAGCCAATCGTCTATGACCATGAAATCTACCTTCCCATCATAAGTGGGAGGGCTCAACCTCTAAAACTGCGAGATGAAGGCCATCTTTGCTGGCACCACCACTGGAGGTCTTAGGGGTGCAGGAGGAGGAGGAACAGCTAACCCACCTGCAGGGCCTTGCATACCCTGAGTCTGACCTGCCACAACCGCCACTAGGGACTGAATCTGGGCTTGCATCTCCACCATCTGCCTGCTCAAGGCATCGCTACTCTGCTGCAGGCTCTCGATCACTGCGTCATTCTGCGCTCCAGATGACTCACCCTCAGACAGGGGAGTCGATCTAGTCGAAGGACGTCTCGCCATCCTAAAAAAACATAATAACACTAGTCAGATCCTAGTACAACGGCTAGAACCAACTACAAGTACAGACAATACATATATAGATATGAACTTAAAGCTGCTAAACTTGCTCTGGGAGTTTATCTTTTTTTTTACAAAAATTGATGTTATGCCTTAACCTAGGATGGTTAACCACCACCATACTAACTCTTGTGCCTAGATCGGGAATGCATGACTTTATATTACTTTTGACTTGAAAGCTTATGCGTGTACATATGTCATCCTGCCAGTCTTTAGCTTGGCACGTTGTGCTTATGCAATGTTATGCTATGCATGTTTGTGTTATGCATCCTAAAAAGGCCCTAATGCATGTTATGAGCGGCATACACATGAAAATGTTATGCATCCCATACTACATAACATCCTCATGCAACGAAAAAGAAAACGAGCTAGTCGCAGCCATGTGGTGAGGTTATGCATCTCATACTACATAACCCTCACATGTTGCCCCTATGGTGGATCCATATACGAACACATATTATGCATCCCATACTACATAATATGCCCCGTATATTTCATGTTATGCTATGAGTCTAGTGTTCATGCTTTTGCCAAGACGTGCTGATGACATATCGGTGTGTGAATGACATGATGCCGAACTACTAATGCAAACAAAGGAAGGTTGCCCGACTAACTTGTCAAGCAACCTCCCTCTGATACCAACTGTCACAACCCATATTTTCTCCGAATTTAGGAATTATCAGAGTATGAGAAAACACGCGTCATGATGCCACGTCGAGCAGGGGATAACTGCTGACGCTCAGGCAAAAACATCTACTTTACTTTATGAAAGAAATTCATGAGTTTAATGATTAGAAAATCAGTTATATTTTAGAGGTCATATCCCTCGGCTCGGTTGATCACCTAGTCCACACTTTAAAACTATACTTATACGCTGCGGAAAAATACTTTATTCAGGTTAGACATCCTAAGGAGTGCATAAGAGCCCCAAGAGGACCACTTATGCTATGCAAGACTCTACATTTAATTTATACTATATATAAGAAAATGATCTTTATACGTTGTTTGGAAAATAGTGATTGAGTTTTATAAAATATACTGATCATGAGCTATACTTATAATAATAATTATAGTTTTAAAAGTAACTAGCAACCTAGCATAAATCCTCCCTACAACAAGTAGACTATCTCCAGAAAATGTTAGCAGTAAAAATAACATATCTAGTACAAAGGTAAAAACTACCAGTGGGTGCCAACAACCTGACACGAACCCACTGGCAAATATATATGTCTGTAAGAAAAGTGCAGAAAAACTACCTCACTAAACAAATCAAGAAGGATCTCCAAAGTCCAAGAAACCACCAGCAATACCACAGCAACTTAGCCACCAACCTGGCTACTGCTCAGAACCTGAGGCATTTAAAAGAAGAAAGAATACCTCAGTAAGCAAAACAAGGAAAACTGCACGAAAGTGTCAATCGGATAAATAATGAAAGAGGAAAAAAACAGCAGTAAATATCACAACTGCCCAAGGCAAGACAAAAAGAAATGCACTAGGTGCGAGGAAACAGCATCAACCCTGCCCAGAAACTACATCCTGCAGAGTCCACTAGGCTACCAAGAGCCAAAAATGTTGCAATCTACCAAGGAAGAAACGTCTAACATCCTAAGCTGTGGGAGATGGTAGTAGCAAAATAAACAACGTGGGTCCGGGTTGGAGGCAAACTCAGTCCCCCAACCACCATTTCCAAACCAACAAAGCTCAAGGGTGTACATGTGAAAGCACTAGGGATCTTCCACCCCCTTGCCAAGCCCGTACCTGGAGTAAGATAGAAGAAAAGGGTGGTCACGGCTAAATTACACAACACCTCCCCCATGAAGAGCTTCAAACAACCACTACTAACCATGACCTACGATTCGGCCTTTAGGAAAGTAAAACATAGCCGACATGGAACTTCAAAAAAACAATCAAGGAATTCACTCGGGAGAGAAAATCAAGGTAGGGAAAAAGTGTTGAAATGACTCAACACGGCTTAGCGTTGAGTGGGACCCACTCAAAGCCTAACCGGACCTTGGCGTTGAGTGAGTTAGCCTCACTCAGCGCCAGAAAAACCATGGCGTTGAGTGAGGTTCACTCACTCAACGCCCTCCAGAAGAACAACTCTGGCGTTGAGTGAGCTAGCCTCACTCAACGCCAAAATAGGCATGGCGTTGAGTGAGGTTCACTCGCCTCCCACAGGAATTCTCTAGCGTTGAGTGAGCTAACCTCACTCAACGCCAAAATAGCGATGGCGTTGAGTGAGGTACACTCACTCAACGCCCTGGTACTTAACCACAATCAGAGAAAGTGGCGTTGAGTGAGCTGACCTCACTCAACGCCAAAACAGCAATGGCGTTGAGTGAAGCTCACTCACTCAATGCCCTGCCACTTAGCCGCAAAAGAAGACTGCGGCATTGAGTGAGTCCACCTCACTCAACGCCAAAACAGCAATGGCGTTGAGTGAGGTTCACTCACTCAACGCCCTGGCACTTAGCCGCAAATAAGACAAATCTGCGGCGTTGAGTGAGCTGACCTCACTCAACGCCAAAATAGCAATGGCGTTGAGTGAGGTTGTTTCACTCAACGCCAGAGGTTCTGTCTGCAAAGAAGGGCTGTGGCATTGAGTGAGTCTACCTCACTCAACGCCAAAGCAGAAATGGCGTTGAGTGAGGTTCTCTCACTCAACGCCACTGGACTTGGCCGCAAACTTGCCTATGGCGTTGAGTGAAGTCACCTCACTCAACGCCAAACCAGAAATGGCGTTGAGTGAGGTGAACTCACTCAACGCCAAAGTACTTAGCCTCAGAAAAGGCTGTGGCGTTGAGTGAGCACACCTCACTCAACGCCAAAGTACTTGGCCGCACAGAAAGCGACGGCGTTGAGTGCGTTCACCTCACTCAATGCCAAACCCGAAACGGCGTTGAGTGAGGTCGACTCACTCAACGCCAAAGTACTTGGCCTCAGAAAAAGTCGTGGCGTTGAGTGAGCGCACCTCCCTCAACGCCAAAGTACTTAGCGTCTCAGAAAACCACGGCGTTGAGTGAGCTCGCCTCACTCAACGCCAAAACAGAAATGGCGTTGAGTGAGGTCGACTCACTCAACGCCAAAGTACTTAGCCGCTAGCAGGGGCTGCGGCGTTGAGTGAGTCCACCTCACTCAACGCCCTAGTACTTAGCCAAAAATCTCAAACTGACTACAGCTATGGCGTTGAGTGTGTGCACCACACTCAACACCAAACCCGCAAAGGCTTTGAGTGTGTGCACCACAGTCAACGCCGGCAACCCGAGAGCCCAAATTTGGCTCTTACCAAGATACACAGCAGGCACCCCCCTCCTACTCTCTCTCCCTTGTCTTCACCCGCAAGGCAATAACCAGACAGAAATCTGGAGTCTAAATTGGCGGTATTATGCCGGCGGGTTGAGCACCAATAACACAAAGAGGGGGGCTCATTAGGAGAAACTAAACCCTAATTTCAGCAAGATAAAAGGACAAGCTTGGCTTCTACCCTAGGGCTAACCGAGATTTTTCCAATTCATCAAGAGAACAAAAACGGCAAAGGCAAGAATACCACTTGCCTCAATTTCCGGTGAAGCTTGGTCGGCTTTCCCTCCTCTTCACTCAGCACTAGCAGCAGCAGCACCTAAAAGCACATTCCCGCGCTTAAATGGGGAATCCACAAGAAACCGAAAATTAAAGTCTCATAAACTCCACGAAAATCAATCTCTTACCGTCGAAATGTAGATATGAGCGAGAGCAAGCCAAAGCCGCTTTCGGAATCGAATTCCGTCCATGAAGGCTCCCGGAATCACCGTCCGAAGGCTAGGGCAGTCCGCCGCTTCCACCTCTGTTTTCCGCGAACAGGAGCAGGCGGTTTCGGTCTTGGGAAGAAGGAAGAGAGTGGGCCCGCAACTTCTAATTAAGGCTTTTAAATAAGCCTTAACACGTCGGTTTAGCCTAACTGCAGCCTAGCCGCCGGTTCTCTTATTAAATAAGAGGGTTCCTAGTTAGTCTTTACTAATGGCACACCAAAAACGACACGAAAACCAAACTATCTCGGAATTCGACAAAATTCGCACCGTAGCTAAATACCCATGCTACGAACGCAACGGCGAAGTCGAAATTAACTTTCGACGAACAGAACTCGAGTTATACCTACCTAAATCCAGAACACAAGCATCCCCCAAGAGGCCTCACCGGGTCACCCAAAACGACTCGGCTTGCTAGGGAGATCTTGCCCATAGGCTACAAAATAGGCCACTCAGTTCTAAGGAGCTAAACCACACTTCACAAATGACACAAGCCACAAAAACGCGTGACCGTAACGCCATACGAGAATAAAATAATCGCAGAAAAAAAATCGGGGGCGTTACACACTCTGCCAAGGGAAGGGATGAATTCCCAAGGGAAATTTCTATCTGAAGTGATAGGTAAAGTACTAATCCACAAGATAAGGGCACATGACAGAGTTTCTGCTTCAATGTTTGAGCTCATGACAAGAGTAATATTCAAACTTAAAACTGAGTGGAGTAGAGTAGTCTTTGATAAGATAGCAGAGATTTTCAAGAAGCCTAACATGGCCAGAATTCTATGTCGATTCCTAGTCCAGGTTATACCAGATAGTCTAAATCTTAAGCTTAGATCAAAAATCAACCACATGAGAAGGATGGACATGAGGATATTGGCTAGGTGGGATAAAGTACTATCCAAAGAATCACCTATTATTAAGAAGAAGAAGAAGAAAGAGAAAAAGAAGAAGGAAGTAGTAGTTGAGGAAGTGGATTCTTCCAACAATTCTGAAGAATAAATCAATTTTAGTTCAGATAAAAATGATGATGGAGAACAGGAGAAATCTCCAAGGCCTTCACCTGGAACTGGTGATCAGGTGGAGGGGGAGAATGTACAAGAGATAGATCAAGTTGAGTGGGGGGGGGAACCTCAATGATTTGCCTAATATTTATATAGATATTATACATATAATAATAATGGAAGTAGTACAGGATCTTGAACAAGAAAAGACTGATAGAGAACATGAGGATACAGTCTCTAAGGAGACTGTGGAATAAATTCCTTTAAATAAGGAATCTGACACCCAGGGGGAGATAGCTGTAACTTCAGTAAACTAAGTTCTTGATGCTGAAGTTCAACAAGATGGAGCTCACTTGGAAGACATCAATATTGATAAAGAAGATGCAAGGGTTGAGGGGAGTTGGCCCCAAATACTGATAAAGCCAAAGAGACAACATCAATTGAAAATGTAGGTTCTTCTGAATCTAAGGAAGAAGAAGCATCTCTGCAATAAGAAAATGAAATTATTTGAAATAAAAAAGAGAAGTGGGAGCTATAAAATGATTATTCAGTCTAAACCAACTTCTACTCCATCTGTAGACTTAAGTTCAATAATAGTTCAACTTCAGATTATGCTTGACCAGCAAAGGACACAACTTGAGAAATATGTAGATGAAAGTAGAAAGGAGCTGCAGTTTCAACTGGCTCGGGATATAAAGTCTATTAGATTTGAAGTAAATCTTCTAAAGATAGACATGACAAATTTCTTTCAGAAGGGAGAAAATGATGTAGTCTATTTTGCAAAATAGCAGCAAGAAGCAAAGACAATTAAAGATGACATGGCAATCAAACAAGGTTATGTAATGGAGAATCAAACAAGGAAAAATGAGAACATGATAATAATGCATGATACAACTTTGGAAGAAATCAAGAAACAAACTACTGTTTTGGAGTCAAAGATTGCTTCAACCTCCCAGGATATTGACACCAAACTAACAGCTCATTCAGCCTCATTGATCAAGGATATCAAGACTTCTGACAAGGATTTAGATGATCATTTGCTAAAATTCAAGAATATTTTAAATTCTGGAATCAATCATCTAGATGGACAGGTAAGATTTCACAAGAATGATTTGAGAGATCATATAGAAAGAGAAGTCATAAAGGGGGTGAGAGTGATGATAAAGGCTAGCTCTGAGAAAGCTACCTGGATATCTAACAACATCAGAGACACTCTAGGCCATCCTACCCTTTGGTATGGTGGTGACCACACTACTGAGTCTGGTTGCCAACCAGCTCCTACTCCTTTTGATCCTATTCATGCAAGTGTGCAGTCCTTCATGTATACTCCTCCTGCATAAATTCATTTTGAGGACATTCAAGTTGTTGTCCAAACAATGTACAGTCCTCCACCACAAGTTCAAAATGTTGTATGTGAAGAAGTGGAGATGACTGATGTTGCTTTGCTGAAAGAGAAAGAGGCTCAGCTGTCAAAGAAAAGGTTTAGGGAACAAGCTGAAGCTAGGCCTGACTTTGAATAGTGGAGCCCAACCTCTAGATCAATCAAACGAATTGCATGGAAAGCAGTTAATACTAATAATACTGATAGTGGAAAGTGGTACACAAAGCTAGAATGGGCTAAATATTTAAAGCAACAAGAGGTTATTCAGAAATTCAGACATGGTCTGAAGACAGGGAAGATTCCTGCTAATTATGTTGAGCCCAGTAAATACTTTCCCAAGCCTCATCACTATTTTGAGAGGCAAAGGCTCAAGGAGGACAAGATTTTTAAGGATAAGGTTGATAAAGGAAAAAAAGATAGCAGATGACAAGGTGCCTGAAGTAAAAGCAAAGATACAATCTGGAAAAGGCATAGTCAACAAAGATCAAGAGGATTCTTAGAATATGTTTTCTATGCATTATGTAACTTTACTTTTAGTTCAGTATAACAAATCAAACAAATGTAACCCTTGAACAATTTTATAATAAAATTTTTGGTTGCACTATGTTCTATATGTGATATCAATTGTGTCACTCCATATGATTGTTCAACTCTGTTAAATTTATAACTTTATCATCATATTTTGGTATCATGTTGTATATCATTGAATTGAGGTTATGACTTCTCCAAATATGGGAAAATTATTGGGTACATTGGACACAATGTACTTGATTTGAAGAAACCCTTTCAACTCAATGATATACACATATTTGTATTTGATGATATTTTAAGTTTATGTTTTCAGGTTGCTTATTTCATATTCATTGGAAAGGTGGACACAAGAAGCTGACTGGATTTTGAAGAAAAATTGTCTAAGTACAAAAAACGTCGAGTGGAGTCTGCAAAGTGCTGAGTGAAGTCAGCACAGTCTACATCCAGCAACTTGCAGTGCAGAAAAATGGCTAAGTACACAAGTGTCGACACACTTCAACTGTGTCGACACCTTTGTAGAAGTTGTATTGAGACAAGTCGGTTAACTCGATATATAGAAGATACAAGCCAGTTGTGTCAAGACAAGTAAGTTGTCTCGATACCTTGAAGGCTAAGTCAGCATACTTAACACTATAAAGTTTAAAGCAATTGTGTGGAGACAATACAACTGTCTTGACACAAAGAAGTCAGGAAATTTTACTAAGTATAATTGTGTCGAGACCAAACAACTATCTCGACACTATGAAGTATTAAAACATAGACATTCTGACATCAGGCAGACAGTTGTGTCAAGACAATCCAACTAGCCTCAACACAAGGTAGATTTAAAAGATGTCGACACAGACAACGCTTGTGTCGAGACAAGTCAACTGTCTCGACACTTTCAAGTTTTAGATGAAAATTCTTCCAGGTAGAATTGTGTCGAGACTGCTAAGATATCTCGACACAAGTGTCGAGACACTTTGGACATCTCAACACTTATGTTCCAAAAACTGTGCAGAGTCAACAAAGAAGTGTCAAGACAGGTCAGAACTGTCACATCAGCTACAGGAATAAGATATTTCAACAGAAACCATCTAAGGAAGGATTTGAAGTATGATGTCAGATGCTGATGTCATCATTAAGTTACCAGCCATCCATGAAGGCTAGAAATAGAAGGATTGTTTATACAAAGAAAAATACAGAATCGATCAAGCAAACATATATTCTCATTCTTATTACAATCCCGAGAAGGTGGAAGAAGACGAAGGTCTTCAAGAAAATCTCCAGATCCTTTCACTAAGTTGATCTGAAGATTAAGGTGGATTTGATCTACAATTTTTTCAAGAAAATCAAGTCGATAAACATCAAGAAGATTGTAGATCCAGAAAAACAATTTTTCAGCAAGTCAATTTATCAAGAAGAAATCTATTGCTGCTGATTTGAAGAATCTGTGCTAACAGATAAGTCAGACTATAGAATTTCTATTTACTTGATCGATTCTGTATTTTTCTTGGTATAGACAACCCATATATTTACAGTCTTCATGGATGGCTGGTAACTGGATGATGACATCAGCATCTAACATCATACTTTAAAATCATTCCTTAGATGGTTTCTATTGAAATATCTTATTCCTGTAGCTGATGTGACAGTTCTGACCTGTCTTGACACTTCTGTCTTGACTCTGCACAGTTTCTGAAACATAAGTATCGAGATGTCCAAAGTGCCTCGACACTTGTGTAGAGACACCTTAGAAGTCTCGAGACAATTCTACTTGAAAGAATTTTCATTTGAAACTTGAAAGTGTCGAAAAAGTTGACTTATCTCGACACAAGCGTTGTCTGTGTCGACATCTTTTAAATCTATCTTGTGTCGAGACTAGTTGGATTGTCTCGACACAACTGTCTGTCTGATGTCGGAACGTCTATTCTTTAATACTTCATAGTGTTGAGACAGTTGTTTGGTCTCGACACAATTATACTTAGTAAAATTTCCTGACATCTTTGTGTCGAGACATTTGTATATTCTTTACACAACTGCTTTAAACTTTATAGTGTCGAGTATGTTGACTTAGCCTTCAAGGTGTCGAGATAACTGACTTGTCTCGACACAACTGTCTTGTATCTTCTATGCATCGAGTAAACGACTTGTCTCGACACAACTTCTGCAAAGGTGTCGACACAGTTGAAGTGTATCGACACTTTTTTACTTAGCCATTTTTCTGCAATGCATGTTGCTGAATGTAGACTGTGCTAATTTCACTCAACACTTTGCTAACTCCACTTGATGCTTTTTGTACTTAGATAATTTTTTTTCGAAATCCAGTCAGCTTCTTGTGTCCACCTATCCAATCAATATGAAATATACAACATGCAAACATAAACTTAAAATATACATCAAATTCAAATATGTGTATATCATTGAGTTGAAAGAGCTTCTTCAAATTAAGTACATTTTGTCCAATGTACCCAACACACTGCTCGCCGAAGGCTCCTCGTGCAGCCTCGACGTCCCCGCCTCGTCGCTTGTACCCTTAGCAAAGAAAGGAAAAATAAGAATCAACTTCTATCGCAAAACTTAGACACAAGGACACTCACTATCCCGCGATACTCCTATGTGGATAACTTCTTAACACGATCCGATTACAACAAATCGTCACTAAACCTTAACTTGGACACTAACCTCGCTCTGATACCAAATTATAACACCTCCCTTGTAATGACCATATAATATGGATCCAGTCAGGGCCCATAAAATATAAACGTTATAGCTTTAACATTAAAAAGTGATATAAAAGAACTACGTATCTCAAAACTCTGAACACAAACATCGGAAACCCACAAACACTAGAAGTTATCCACTATCACAGGAGTATCAAAACGGACTTAAGGCCTTACAACCAACATGAGTCCAAAAACATGAAGCAACAACAACCATAGCAACGTGCTTTAGCACTCCTAGGCTATCTCAACATACAAGTCGGATTACAGTTCATGGAGCAAAGCATTCAACAAAACATAAGTTGTTAAACAAAGAGCTCACTTCATGAGACTTAGGCCTTTTTGGCCAGTAAGCTTGCTCCTGCTTGTGATTATTGTCATGTAAAAATTTATTATAATGTTGATCAGCAAAGGCTGACCTCAACTATGTAATCAACACATCTCCTCTCGGCCGTCCCTAGCGGACCCCGGGGCACTCCATCACCCTACAGGTCAGCACTTCATATGCAAATATACATGAACATAAAAAATAATAAAATAGGTTTGAATGTCTCATACAACAAACACGTGTTGAGTAGGTAAAATAAAGGGGCCTATAATGCAGCATGTATGCAATCTTGGGTTTCACCCAAGGAACCATATAACGCATGAATCTAACATCTCATCACGCATCATCAAACGAGTACTTCTAATTTCCCCTTCAGCGTTCAAGCCACAAACACATGGGTGCATCCAATTTCCCCTAACGGCAAATAAGCCTCCACACGGAACTCTTGCTTAGGCCCCACCCGCTTGTGGGTCTCAAAACCTGGGCTTGCCTTTAAGCTCTGACTTCTCACTTCAAGATTCTGTCACATAAACAAAACAATGTTAAGAACCCTTGTTAGACCCCACTGGCTCATGGACTTTATCGCCAGGGCTTGTCCAAAGCTTGATGTTCTCGTCAGTTTCACAAAAGGGGACTTGTTTCGTCGGGACATGATGCGTTGGACGGCATATGTACCGGTCGCACAAGTAATATAAAATGGGTGGCTTTCCCAAGTATCGATCTCTTCAAGGAACACAGTAAGGGGGAAGTTAATATCAAGGAGGACTTGAGATTGAAGTCCTTAGGTCGGAGTTAACTAAGGGGGGTTTTGATGTTTGCGGAAAAATAAAGTAAAAGGCCAACAACTACTCATATGTAATGCTGCTATGCATCGCTTCGCCAGACGGGATGGAAGACTACACGGCCCGCTATGCACCGAATCGCTAGGCGGATGGACGAGTAGGCAAGCGTAAGAACCAGAATTTGAGGGTCGTAAGCACCTCTTCTCTACGCATGCTTCTAACAATTGCTAGAACGACAAAATGGGATGCAGTGACGGATGGAAATAAAGGCGCAACTCAAGCAACTTAAGCATAAATAATACAAGTTCACATAGACATGAAACTAATAATGTTTATAACTAAGAGAACATCATCAACACAAAATAAGTTCTAACAGTACATAAACAACAATAAAGGAAGAACAAGTAAAGAGATCGACCGAATCTGAAATCTTGCTGAGGATTCACGGAAGGAATCGTCAGGTTGTAAATCCGCGTCCAAGCTCGGTCCTCAACTGCATCCGGGGTAGAGAAGGGCTGTCACTACCTTCCAATGGACCCGTCTTCTTCATGTCATGATCCGGGAGAAAGTTGCAAGCTTCCCTTTGCTTGTTAGCTATGGCGTCAAAGCTTGAAATAGAGCTTAGGGGATGAAGGAGAAGGCTGAGAGCAAGCATGGCCAGAGCTTCTCTCCTTAGTGGAAGATGAAGGGAGGAGGTGGAAGGGCGGAGCTTTGCCCTAAAAATGCGAAGAGTTCGGCTGGAATCAGGTCTATTTCAATGGCAGGAAAATCTTCAACTTAAATAGAAAAAGTCAGAAAATTGGTCACGCACGGTCTGGCGCACGACCGTGCGTGAACCGTGCGATATTCGCGTGCAGAAAATGGCTTGCGGGAGAGATGTGTTGACCCGTGCGTTTCTTCGCGCACGGGCGCTTCTGCCCGTGCTTGAAGGAAATTGCATGGGTAAACACAGAGCTGGAAATCAAGGCAAGCAGGGGAACCGTGTGTTTTACTCGCGCACGGGCGCTGCCACCCGTGCGTGCACAAAACGCACGATTAACCACAGAGCACTGGAAGGCTTGGCAAAAGGGCAGGTCGTGCGATTCCTTCTCGCATGGTTTCGGATCGGGAACAAATCGCACGGGTAGAAACAGAAGTCCCCAGAAGTGTTGTATAAAATGCACGATTGCACTGAAACCGTACGAGAAGAAATTCGCACGACCGTGCGTTTTACATAGAAACTGGAAATCGAATCTAGGACGTCCCGACTACCTGCGCAGCAATAAAACCAATTGGAGCTCAAGCTCCCAGCAACACAGAGCAAAAAAAATCACAAAAAGAGCCATGGGGAGCACCATGTGCATACCCCCAACAAAAGAATGTGCAATTGCACACCCACGGGCCTATAAGTGCACTTCCCATGGAAATAAAGCTAGAAGAAATATGAACGATATAGAACTAAAAGTGAAGTGCAAATGCGTGAAAACTAGCCCAGATGAGTCCGAAAAACCCTATATAAATCGGACTCATCACACCCCCAAACTTACCTGTTTGCGCGTCCCGAGCAAACAAAATCTATGTAGATAGGGAAAATGATTTAGCTAACAAAGAAATTGCAATATGGAGTACCATGCGAAGTCGCATGCTTGTACGCGTACAAATATAATAGAAGAAATTTCTAAGTATACAAAATAGTTTATAATTTTCACAATGCGTATCAAAATTTTATTATTACTCAAAAATGGAATCACGGTGAATCATCCGGTCACGCATAGGAAGAAAGTAGGCAGGCCACTAAGGTGAGCTTTGCCAAAGACCAGGGCTCAGGATCACCTCCAAAGGAATCCACCAATGTCGGGAACCATACGCTTGCCCGTTCAAACTCTCTCCACGGTACTAGTTCGACTCAAGCGTGAATCCGTAAGACTTTAGGATAAGAGATGGGGCTTAGGTTACGGTGAGGTAAACAAAGATAAACAGGAAGGCTATGCACCTAACCCAAATGAGCTAGCATAACAAGAAATCCAACCGCTAATCCAAAATACAAATGAGTATACCACACCCCCAGACTTAACTTTTAACATATGGGTGTGTGCACCGCCTACTCCAAATGCAATCACATAGCTAAAAGGATTTTCAATCAAACTTTTTCTTCTTCTTTTACTTTTCATTTTCAGATTTTTTTAATTCAACTTTATTTGAACAATATCAGCAAATATAAACTTTGAGCACATCCACATATTCACAATGAATATCACCACATTAACACCCCAACATGAAAATGAAAAACACTAAAGCTCGGCTTGGGTGTGCGACTAGGATCGGCTATGAGACTTTGGTGAAATAATGGTGGAGCTGAATCAAAAGAGGGGTAGGCACAACGGGGCTAGTGAGGATATGACGTTAGGAACGGTATAAAGCTCAACCGCGCCAAAAATGATGGCCTACATCACACTCACGCTTGACTAACCATGCACCAATGCTTCGAGAGTAGCTTGGGGCAAGTTCTTAGCCACCGAGAAAGATGATCCTTCCTCCTGACTCGAGAAAAATGAGTCTAGTGAAGGCTACATACATCCCTACACTACCGTTTGATTCACACCGGATTCACCAACTTTGAGTAGAATAAAATGTCTTTACGCAAATAAAAAATTATAAAACTATAAGCATACAGAAAAATTAAATCTATTCCAATTTCTGCACAAGACGAAAGCACTTGACTAAGAGCACTATAGGAGTCAACATTTTACTCCGTCTCACAATCCTATGCAGCACAATAATTTTCTCAAATCATACAAAAGAAATGAGTTTAACTTGCGGCACGCTAACAGCTAAGCATACTCTCATGTGGGTGCAGTGGTGTGCGATGCAATGAGCTAATCAAAAAAAAATATAAAAGCTTCTAGTATGCACATGAAATGTGCGCGTGTAAAAGGTAACAATACTGGCTCTCCCCCAGACTTAAACTAAACTACACAACATATGATATAGACATTTAAATCAGATAAAGACAAGGGAAGAGGTTAGCCAATGCTCAGCCAGTAAGCATACCAGAAGACGCATGAAAAACAAAGGCAAGCCTGCCATACGAAGAATCACAACCCCGCCAATACAAAGTTGTCAAGAATACTTGCAGGGGTAAGCTCCGCAAAAATAAAAGAAAAATATACAAAAAGAAATGCTAAAACTAAAATAGACATGAAAATAAAAATGCAGAAAATGTAAGATAATTACTGGGGTTATTATCATCCTAACACGACTTATTAAATTCTATATAGTTCTAGCTAATGAGCCTGTGAAAAGAAAAGTGCCCAAGCAACTGTTCTATTATCCATTGCAGTGACGGGTACCTATACGGAGATAAAATAGTTACCCATCTACCTAAATAATAATACCTGCCCAATATAGGTAGAGGAAATAGGAAATAAGAGGAGGAGGAGCGCTGGTCCTCGTTCATCTTATCACAAAATAAATTCTTGCCCAGCAAGGTATCGTCTTCAGGGAGACGGCAGGAGGAGAAAGTAATGAATGGAGCTTCTCCAACTGAGGAGGAATCAACCTCCCCGCGAAAGAGGATGCTATCATCCATCACTTGAGCTGAAAGCTCTGATTCCTCCTGAAGCACCTGCGAAGACTCAACCCGTACGAGCTCAGATACAGAAAGGGGATCAAGAAACAAAGGAGAAGAAGAACTTAAATAATCAAAAATAGGGGGAGTGGTCCCGGTATCACTCTCAGCAAGATCCAAGCAAAGATCATCGTCGGTATCATACAATTCGTATCGTGGGGAATCTGAGAACTCAAGGTCCACAGTGGTAAGGGGAACGACCTCGTCCAATAAAGAGGTGCAAACCTCCGCATCGGAAATGGAATATTACTCATCCCACCTCGGCGCATCCTCAGGCACCGAATCATCCACGTGTATGGCATCGTCAGCCGACTCACAAGAAAAAGGAATAGCACAATCCGACAAATAATGCGGGTGAGGGGGGGGGGGTGGGCAGGGCTGCTCTCGAAATCAAGCACTGAATGAGCAGGCCCCATCGAAAAATCAATCGCCGATGTCACCCCATCGAAAAGAATAATCTCTGCGTCCCATACAGGAGCACCTATGGATTCCTGATCCTCTTTTTTCTAGCTACAACAAGAGTGATCGTCATCACTCAACGAAAGCTCGTAAAAAGGGAGCAAGGGACCCATGATGGATCTGTATGCATCGAGAGATTCTTCGGTAATCTCAATGAGCAAAGAACGGGCAAGGTGTGCGATGTCAGTGTATGGGCCAGGCAACACCCTGGTAGGCATGTCCACAACAGTCTTCCGTAAACGGGAGGTTGTTGCGCACATACCCTCAGATGGAGAAGGCTCGCACAAGCGAGGGCAATCCTTCACCATGTGGCCTACACCTTGACATAACAAACGTCCAATACAATGCTCGGCTTTCATATCAGCCATGACATCGATGCATCGGTGCAAAGCGTCATAAAGACAACACTCGGCAACAGAATACATCGCGAACAAAAATAATTGCCGAAAAAATGTTATACAGCTAGAATAAAAAATAGCGCGGATCTGCTATCTAAATCAAAAATAAAAAAAGGGCAAAAAGAAATAAGCAAAAAAAAAATTCTAACAACTAAAGCAAATAAGAAAATGATATGCACAAATGGAAAAGGGCTTCAATCTATTATCTCCCTCTCCAAAAACTCACACGACTGTGTTCCCCGGCAACGGTGCCAAAAAATTGATGTGTTGGATGACAAGTGTACCGGTCGCACAAGTAATATAAAATGGGTGGCTTTCCCAAGTATCGATCTCTTCAAGGAACACAATAAGGGGGAAGTTAATATCGAGGAGGACTTGAGATTGAAGTCCTTAGGTTGGAGTTAACTAAGGGGGGTTTTGATGTTTGCGGAAAAATAAAGTAAAAGACTAACAACTACTCCTATGCAATGCCGCTTTGCATCGCTTCACCAGCTGCGATGGAAGACTACACTGGCCGCTATGCACCGAATTTCTAGGCGGATGGACGAATAGGCAAGCTAAGAACTAGAATTTGAGGGTCGTAAGCACCTCTTCGCTACGCACGCTTCTAGCAATTGCTAGAATGGCAAAATGGGATGCGGTGGCGGATGGAAATAAAGGCGCAAATCAAGCAACTTAAGCATAAATAATACAAGTTTACATAGACATGAAACTAATAATGTTTACAACTAAGAGCGCATCATCAACACAAAATAAGTTCTAACAGCACATAAACAATAATAATTGAAGACAAAGTCAAAAGATCGACCGAATCTGAAGTCTTGCTGAGGATTCACGGAAGGAATCGCCGGGTTGTAAATCCGCGTCCAAGCTCGATCCTCAACTACGTCTGGGGTAGAGAAGGGTTATCACTACCTTCCAATGGACTCGTCTTCTTCGTGTCACGATCCGAAAGAAAGGTTCAAGCTTCCCTTTGCTTGTTAGCTATGGCGTCGAAGCATGAAATAGAGCTTAGAGGATGAAGGAGAAGGCCGAGAGCAAGCATCGGCAAGGAGTAGGCTTCGTAAGCATGGTCGGAGCTTCTCTCCTTGGTGGAAGATGAAGGGCGGAGGTGGAAAGGCAGAGCTTTGCCCTAAAAATGCGGAGAGTTCGGCTGGAATCAGGTCTGTTTCAATGACAGGAAAATCTGCAACTTAAATAGAAAAAGTCAAAAAATTGATCACGCACGGTCTAGCGTACGACCGTGCGTGAACCGTGCGATATTCGCGCGCAGAAAATGGCTTGCGGGACAGATGCGTTGACCCATGTGTTTCCTCGCGCACGGGCGTTTCTGCCCGTGCATGAAGGAAATCGCACGGGTAAACACGGAGCTGGAAATCAAGGAAAGCAGGGGAACCGTTCGTTTTACTCGTATACGGGCGCCGCCACCCTTGCGTGCACAAAACGCACGATTAACCACAGAGCACCGTAAGGCTTGTCAAAAGGGTGTGCGATTCCTTCTCGCACGGTTTGGTTGAAACCGTGCGGGAACAAATCGCACGGGTAGAAACAGAAGTCCCCAGAAGTGCTGTATAAAATGCACAATTGCAATGAAACCGTGCGAGAAGAAATTCGCACGACCGTGCATTTTACACAAACTGGAAATTGAATCTGGGACGTCCCGACTACCTGCGTAGCAATAAAACGAACTGGAGCACAAACTCCGAGCAACACAGAGCAGAACAAAACCACAAAAGAGCCATGGAGAGCACCATGTGCATACCCCCAACAAAAGAATGTGCAAACCCCCAATAAAAGAATGTGCAAACCCCCAACAAAAGAATGTGCAAACCCCCAACAAAAGAATGTTCAATTGCACACCCACGGGCATATAAGTGCACTTTCTATGGAAATAAATCTAGAAGAAATATGAACGATAAAGAACTAAAAGTGAAGTGCAAACGCGTGAAAACTTGCCCAGATAAGTCCGAAAAACCCTATATAAATCGGACTCATCTGGACACTCTCCACACATGACTTGCACATCACGGGCTAGCCAGCCGACCACGGAGACAAACCACTCCTTCGCACATAAATCAACAAATAGAGCCTTTCCCGCCCTAATCCACCATTCGTTCTCGCACGAAATAGGGGGGAACATCATACACGACATCTTGCCGCAAATAGATTTCTAGCACAATCCTTAAGGCTCGTTATGCAACATCACTGAGCCGGACTAACGGTCACGACTAAGGCTTCACCCTCGATGGCTAATCCACTAGCGGAGTGGATTTCTAATGCAATATCATGTCGGGGACGGACACAATCAACCTGGTGGATCCTCTTGAACTATGGAAATCCGAACCCTTCTCATTTGAGAGATCCGATGCCCAAAAGCTTGAAAGAAAGCAAGAAATAAATGGATGTCATGCACACATCCTAAAGACTGAGAGGAAAAATTTCGTTACCTTACGACTCCTCTTCCTAGCCATGAGAAACTTGATTTGCATGGATGAAAATATGTGTCTTCAAGTCCTCTCCACGGATCTGGCCTCGGATCGACGATCGGAGCCCCGAAGCTTCGTCAATGGCGGATAAAGGCCTTCTTTTACCTCCACCAAACTCTCTCACAAACCCTAACTCTTTCTCAAAATGAGAAAAAAAATGAGTGTTTAGAACTTTTCAACCCTATTTATGCCCTTTGGATGGAGTGTCCCGAGCCATAAAATCAAATCCCAAGAGAAATCGGATGGCTAAAAAACCAAACGACGGAATTGCTCCCGTCCGCTATCGTCGGGCGGTAACTACCTACCGCGCTGTGATAACTTCCCGAGACGTCTGTCCTTTCGGAAAGAAATCGCTATCACCGACGTTAATAATACTGCCCCGCGATAGCCACTCAACGCTTCCCACTCAACGCTCTCAAATCTTCAGGAGCTACCACCGTGCGATAGTATCCTACTTCCACGCGGCACCACTCAGCGCTCTCAATGACTTCCTACTCAACGCTTAGCTATCGTCGGGCGATAACTACCTATCGTCGGGCGATAGCTTCCAGAGGCTCAAGTTCTGGAAAAACTGAAGTGTTATATTAGTAGTGTGTAGGGGTGAATGTAGAGTTGAGCTGGCTCGAAAAAAGCTCGACTCGAGCCTGTGAAGCTCGAGCTCGAGCTCATCTAGTGTTGTTCATGAGCTAAAATAAAGCTCATGAGCTAAAAAGCTCGCGTGCAACTCAAGCTCGAGCTCGCGAGCTCGAACTCGATAAGTTGACATTGAGCTCGAGCTCGAGCTGAGATATATGAGCTCATCAAGCTCGAGCTCGAAATGAAAAACTCGAGCTCAAGCTAGAGCTTGGAAATTTTGCCAAGCTTGACTCGAGCTCGACTCGTTTGCACCCCTAGTAGTGTGGGTTGTCACCCTTAAAAATTACTGGGTGGGCGTCTTGGGAAAGTAGGATCCCCTCTGGGCCGACCCGGGCAAAGGTTGGGGGGGGGGGTCTTACAGGCAGGCAACGGCAAGAGGGGGCGGCCGACATCCGGAGGTGACGCCAACCGTTTGACGTCGGCGAGGTGATGTCCACGGTGGTTCAGATATCACTCGTAGTGGGATCGGCGCGCGGCGGGATCGGGCGTGACAATCGCGTGCACGGTCAAACCTATGATTCCAATAATTTAGTTGAGATCATGGAGGTAAGTGGCTATGTGCACACTAACTGTTCATAAAAAGGGGGTTCATCCCCATCAAGTATTAACAACTTTAAAATGCATTGCGTTCACAATATTTTGATCTTTTTTGGCCCTACTTGTGATAATTCATGTGTTTTTTGCAAAAAAGGTTTTCATCGAATGAATAACAAAGGCAAATTTAAAAATTATAATAGCTTGCAAAAGAGTACTTATCATTTCTCTTGATTTTCATCTACCTCAACAATTATTATAATCTCAAGAACATCAACAATAGAAGAAAACATACGAATAAAATTTAAAACTCACTCTTCTATTCTATGAATTTTACCCATTGAATCAAATTCCTCCAAATCCATAAAACTTTGACATACTCTCCTACTTTTGAAAAAGAATTCGCTGTTGCACAATTCACACTGTATAAATAGATAAAAATGAAGGAAAAGTAGAAATGAAGCAACATTTTTTTCATTCATAATAACATAACTTGAATGAACAATTTCACATATCACAACTTGGCTACCATTGCAAAGGAAGAGTGACTACCATTCTTGTAAAGAGATTGGAAACAAATTTTTTACAAATATTTTATATTAACATCCAACCACTCTAATTATAAAAGTGAGATTTATACAATAGTTAAAACGCTGAAAGGGAAGGATAGGAAAATGTAATCAAAACAAACAAGGATAAATCTTTCATATAAGACAAGTCTACAATGGAATAAATCATCTAACTAATGCACAACATAAAAACTAATATGGCAGGTGATAAAACATTGGATAAATTTGAACTACATCTTGAAAACTAATTCAAGTCATGAAAACTACTTCTATAGAAATGCAGGAGCCAACACCCTTAATTGGAATCTCTTCCTTTTTAAAAATAATTATACATCTTGTAGGATCAAGCGCATAACCAACTATTCCAAAAGTCCAGACCGTTGGAAAGAGAGCTACTTAATTTCTTAAATAAGTAGCAGAGCGCCACAGGTCAAGTGAAGGAACGCCAGACCGAACAATCCCCCCGGCATCCAGCACAACCCGTCGGTTCAGAGGTGGGGTTACCACATGGCCCACATGGCTCAGAGGTGGGGTTACCACATGTCCACGATTTTCCTGACCCGCCAGACCCACACAGGTAGAAG
The DNA here is from genome assembly GCA_039513925.1 of Platanthera zijinensis. Taxonomy (NCBI): domain Eukaryota; kingdom Viridiplantae; phylum Streptophyta; class Magnoliopsida; order Asparagales; family Orchidaceae; genus Platanthera; species Platanthera zijinensis. The sequence goes on from CM077093.1 coordinate 71,574,958, forward strand.
GGAAAAATCGGGATTTAATAGCGCCTCCCCCGGTCTTGAACCCGGGACCTCCTCTGATACCAAATGTAGGATCAAGCGCATACCCAACTATTCAAAAAGTCTGGACCGTTGGAAAGGGTGCTACTTAATTTCTTAAATAAGTATTAGAGCACCAAAGGTCAAGTGATGGAACGCCAGACCCAACACATCTTCCTGTTTTGAATTCTTGATAATGTATATGTAGAAGGTGGGAGAAATAAGATTTATCCTAGTGTAACTCAAAAGGAAACCATAAAATTTAAAGCAATACCTTCTCTAACAGGAACTCGAAGCTTCAACAAATGCAAAACTTTCAATTAGGAATTGGAAACTGAAACTAGAAACTCACATACTACGGAATTAAGTTGAATCCTGGAAGCCGTAATAACAGAAGGAAATCCCAAACCACACAGTCCACACAGTGGGAGAGAACTCAAAGAAGGTTAAAATTTAAAACAATACCTTCTTTGCAAGTGCGCAACTGCTCATTGCTTAGCATGACATTTTCTATCAAGCTATGCCTGCTTGTTCTGCTGCTTGAGAATGATAGAAGGGAGAAATGGGGCAAAATTGCACACCTCGTCGGCATCGCACTGGCTACCACAAGCCTCATATGTCATCACAAGAAATCGACTCACTCTGCACTATGCAGAAGGGCCTCGCTGTCTCAGACGATACATGCAAAAAAGGAACAAAAATGAGGGTCGGGCTCGCACTCACGCAAATGAGGGGATGAGGAGGGAAGCCTTCCCTAGGCGTGTTTTTGCTAAAATAACAATCGGGAACGTGCGCCAGCATGTCTTAGGGTGGTCCGCCAATGATCTCAGAGACAAATATGAAAGAGAAGGGATAGATACTACTCTAGAGGGGGGGTGAATAGAGTAATCAAAAATTGCACTAGCAAAGTTGACTTTCTACTCAACTCCCTTGGAGTTAAATGCGGAATGAAGGTTATAGATATTTGAGATTAAACCTTAGAGCCTGACACAAGTGTTGTGCACAAAAAGGAAGCCAACTGTAATTACAGTTAAGGCTTGGAAACCTAAACAGCAACTAGCAAACCTAGATAAGATCTAATCACAGCCACAATACAAGTAATTAAACAAGGCAATCCAGACGACACAAGGAATTTATAGTGGTTCCCCAAACAACTTGGGTACGTCCACTCTTCTACCAACAAGGTAGGAATCCACTCAGGTTTTTGATCAGGTGCCCTGCCACCAACAAGATCTGCTTCAGGTAGATCAAGAGACCCTTTAGACTTTTGATCAGGTGTCTAAAAACCAACACAGGTTTTTGATCAGGTGCTCTGCCACCAAGGGATACTTTTGAAGGGAGTAATAACCCTGTACAGGAGGGGGAAAGGAGGTTAAGGTGTCTTCTCTATTTTACAATAGATTAGAGAAGCACAATAACTTGCACTGAGCTAGAAAGCTCTAAAAGAATCAAGGCTCCCCCTGGCTAAAAGAACGTCCAGGTGAAGTCTTGCTTCAGTACAGAAACACTTCAGAAAATACTGAAGGAAAAAGCTACAAGAAGATAAAATAATATGAAATAAGATTTTCTTCTTCAGGCAGCTATCTTCTTCTTCTTCTTCTTCAAAAGGCTCTGAGTGAAGATCTTCCTGTAAGCAGGAGAACTCAGGTTGAAGAAGAGTGAAGAACTAAAGCTTCTTCTCAGTTAGATGTGAAAGAGCTGAGAGCAGTTGGAGACTGTAAGCTTTTAGTTTGAATGCTGCAGTTAGCTTTTCAATGTGTGAACTTGATTTTTGCTATGTGGACTAGTTCATTTCTTTCCTCAAGGAGGTCTTTATATAGCAGCAGCAGCAACGGCTCTTACTTGAGTTTGAAACTTGTCTTCTTCTGAACTCTGCAAGCTGGGCTGCAAAAAGCATAAAGCAAAACAAAAATACTGCAGACAGATATCCTATATTAGGATAAAGCTTTCTAAGAAGCTGCAAATACTTCTGATGAAATAATATAAGAGAAAGTCACATCAGAAAAGACTCTTTACAGCCAAGAAAGTCACTAGCTGGCAGGGCAGGTTGATCTCTCGTGGAAGCTAAGTCTTTTAGCTCCGGGATGATTTCGCTGCTAGGCTCTCACTAGCTGGCAGGGCAGGTTGATCTCTCGTAGAGGCTAAGTCTTTTTAGCTCCGGGATGATTCCACTGTCAGACTCTCACTAGCTGGCAGGGCAGGTTGATCTCTCGTGGAGCCCAAGTCCCTTAGCCCCGAGATGATTCCGCTGACCAGGCTCCCACTAGCTGGAAGGACAGGTTGATCTCTCATGGAGGCTAAGTCCTTTTAGCTCCGAGATGATTCCGCTTACCAGGCTCCCACTAGCTGGCAGGGCAGGTTGATCTCTCGTGGAGGCTAAGTCCTTTTAACTCCGGGATGATTCCGCTGATCAGGCTCCCACTAGCTGGTAGGGCAGGTTGATCTCTCGTGGAGGCTAAGTCCTTTTAGCTCCGGGATGATTCCGCTGACCAGGCTCTCACTAGCTGGCAGGGCAGGTTGATCTCTCGTGGAGGCTAAGTCCTTTTAGCTCCGGGATGATTTCGCTGCCAGGCTCTCACTAGCTGGCAGGGCAGGTTGATCTCTCGTGGAGCCCAAGTCCTTTTAGCTCCGGGATGATTCCGTTGCCCAGGCTCCCACTAGCTGGCAGGGCAGGTTGATCTCTCGTTGAGGCTAAGTCCTTTTAGCTCCGGGATGATTCCGCTGACCAGGCTCTCACTAGCTGACAGGGTAGGTTGATCTCTCGTGGAGGCTAAGTCCTTTTAGCTCCGGGATAATTCCGCTGCTAGGCTCTCACTAGCTGGCAGGGCAGGTTGATCTCTCATGGATCCCAAGTCTTTTTAGCTCTGGGATGATTCTGTTGTCCAGGCTCCCACTAGCTGGCAGGGAAGGTTGATCTCTCGTGGAGGCTAAGTTCTTTTAGCTCCGGGATGATTCCGCTGACCAGGCTCTCACTAGCTGGCATGGCAGGTTGTTCTCTCGTGGAGGCTAAGTCCTTTTAGCTCCGGGATGATTCCGCTGCCAGGCTCACTAGCTGGCAGGGCAGGTTGATCTCTCATGGAGGCTAAGCCCTTTTAGCTCCGGGATGATTCCGCTGTCAGGCTCTCACTAGCTGACAGGGCAGGTTGATCTCTCGTGGAATCTAAGTCTTTTAGCTCCGGGATGATTTCACTGTCAGGCTCTCACTAGCTGGTAGGGCAGGTTGATCTCTCGTGGAGGCTAAGTCCTTTTACAGCCAAGGAAGACTTTTTGATTTTTGCTTCCGCTAGAATGCTCTGAGTTAGGATTCGTATGGTTTGGTATTATCCTGTGACCTCACCGTCTGTTTGTGGCATATAGTGTGGGGCCCCGGCCGGACCTTCTACTATACGTCATTTAACGGATGGGGTCGTTACAACATCTTTGGAAGATTCTTGTACCTGTAATGAACTTGAGGAAGGGGAAGTTTCCTTCTCCTTGTAAAACATTTGGGATTCATCAAAGGACACATGAACAGACTCTTCAATTTTAGAAGATGATTTATTAAATACCCTATAAGCTTTGTTTACTTGGGAATATCCAAGAAAAATTCCCATTGAAGCCTTTGCTTCAAACTTTCTAAGATATTCTTTATTGTTATTATGAATATAAACAACACAGCCAAACACTCTAAAATAATTTATTTTAGGTTTCTTTCCTTTAAGTAACTCATAAGGAGTTTTACACTTAAGCTTGTGTATCAGACTTCTATTCAGGACATAGTTGGCTGTACTAACAGCTTCTGCCCAATAGGAAAGAGGCATATTAGCATCTGCCAACAATGTGCCAGCAGCTTCAATTAGTGTTCTGTTCTTCCTTTCAACTACCCCATTTTGTTGGGGAGTTCTAGGAGCTGAGAAGCTATGTTTGATACCTTCTCTCTCAAAGAATTCTTGCATGAGAAGAGAGTCAAACGCAGTACCATGATCACTTCTGATCAAGGCCACATGAGTAGAGTACTCAGTCTGCACACATAATAGAAAGTCTGTAAGGGCTTTGAAGTTATCAGCCTTAGTTCTCAGAAAGAACACCCAAGTGAACCTAGAGAAGTCATCTACAATGACTAGGGTGTAATACTTCCCTCCTAAACTCTGTGCATTTATTGGGCCAAATAGGTCCAAATGTAATAAATACAGGATTCTAGGAGAATCACTTTTATTTACTGATTTAAATGAGTTCTTGGTTTGCTTGCCTAGTTGACAAGCCTTGCATAGGCTCTCCTTCTTGTAGGGGCAAGAAAGTAAACCTCTAACAAGGTTGTGTTTAGATAACCTAGATATATTCTTGAGGTTAACATGGCTAAGCCTTTTATGTCATAGAGTATTGTTATTTGTTACTTCATTAAACAGGCAGATTTCAGAGTGAGTTGAATTAAAATCTACTAAATAAATATTACCTTGTCTAATGCCTACTAATACAACATTATTATTTAAAGTAATATTACAAAGAGAGTTAGAGAAAGATACCTGATATCCAGCATCACATAACTGACTTACTGAAATTAGATTATGCTTCAGTCCAGTCACATAAGCAACTCTCTTGAATGTAACAACTCCAATTATCATCCTGTCATAGCCTTCAGTTTGACCACAGCTTGAATCTCCAAAGATTACCTTTGGGCCAAGCTTTGCCTTGAACCTTGACAGATGTTCTTTATTTCCTGTCATGTGCTTGGAGCAACCACTATCCAAATACCACTTATTTTGAGTGATAGGATAGGTCTTCACCTGCAAATAAATCAATTTAAACATTGTGGACCCAGGTAACCTTGGGTCCCTTGTTTTTCACATAAGAAAAACTGGAAATAAATGAATAAGCAGGCTGAGGGTGATAACCTAATGGGTAAGATCTCCTAGGTGGGATTCTCCATATAGATGATGGGTCAATAAACCTAGGGTTTCTATTCATATTCGAGTTTCTAAAGTTCTGGTTGGAATTTTGAAATTCTTGTTGAAAGCATCGATCGACGTTCGACGATTGGTACCCAGATCGTCGATCTTCGTTCGACCATTGGGCCTGCGATCGTCAAGCAGCGTTCGACGCCCTTTGTAATTCCTTAAATTTCTGTTTTCTTTTCTCTCTTTTAGCTTTATTTAAAGCTCTATTTACTTGATTGACTTGCTCAGTGTTTTTTATTCCACTTGATGAAATAAAATTCACTGGAGTTGAAAGTTGGTTTTTAAGAATGATTGGGGGCTCACTAGAAGATGCTCCTAAGCCTAATTTGTTATTGCCTGACCTAGTGTTAGACATGCTGGTTATTTCAAGCAACTTAAGGCTTCTACCATTCAGAGACTCTTCTAACCTTTTGGACTTGGCTAATTCATTCTTAAGGAATTTGATTTCTTCACTAGCATTAGTGAGTTCTGTTGTTAACCTAATGTTTTCATTTGCAATCAATTCCGATTCAGCTAGTTTAATTCTAAGCTCTTTTATTTCTTTTTCAGAACTAATTAAATCTAAACATAAAGATTTAAACTCAGATTTAAATTTAGCAGAAGTAAAGTCATAAGAAGACAATACCTCATCTTCAGTTGGCATTTCTTCATCAGAATCTGAATTCTCTGCAGCTGAGTGATTGCTGCAGGCATCAATTGCCATTAGGCAAACTTCCTTTGCCTTCTTTTCTTCCTCATCCTCACTGGAGCTTGAGGAGGAAGATTCCTCATCAGAATCACTCCAGGTTTCAGCAACAAAGCCTCTCTCCTTCTTTTTGTTCTTGTAGGAGGATAGCTTGGAATGCTTCCTGTGCTGATCCTTGTCTTTTCTTTTATCTTTGTTCTTTTCCTCTGGACAATCTGGAAGAATATGTCCAGGCTTCCTGCAACCATAACAGATTATTTCTTTAGAGGGGGTACGATCATACCTTGGTTTATCTTCATACTTTGAAGATTTCTTTCTGAATTCCTTCCTTCCCATCTTGAGAAACCTTTTGGCAAATAATGTCATCAGTACCTCATTGGACTGGCTTCCTTCAGAAGCTTCAGCAGCTTTAAGAGCAAGGGTTTGCTCTTTTCTTGTAGGAGTTGGGGTCTTTGCTTCAGCTTCAGCTTCCCTGGACTTCAGCGCTTGCTCAAAAGACTTGAGCTTGCCGAGAAGGGCTTCTGTTGAGATTTCATTTGTGCTTCTGGCCTCCTTGATAGGCCAGATCCTCAGATCCCATGTGCTAGGAAAGCACATAAGAATCTTATCATTGACCTCTGTCAATGAAATATCCTTGTCAAGGGTCCTCAGCTCATTGATGATTGAGCTGAGCCTTGTGTACATTCCTTCAATTGATTCAGCATCAGTTTTCTTGAAATTCTCGTACTGTGAGATAAGGTTGGACCTCCTGTCCTTCCTTTCATCAGCTGAACCAGCTACAATCTGGTTCAGTGTGTCCTACATAGCTTTTGCTGAGGAGCAGTCAGCAACCTTTTGGAATACTTCATCAGACATTGTCTGAGCCAGAATGTTCATTGCCTTGGCATCTGCTATCTTTGCCTTTTTGTATTCATCATTGTAGTCTGGAGGAGACACTGCACTCATATCAGATGATGAGGCAGTAGCTGCAGCAGGTGCTCTTGGTGGTCCTGTCAAAATAGAAGCAAAAATACTTTCATCAATAGAGTTCATATATAATTTGATCCTTGCCTTCCAGATGCCAAACTTAGCTAAGTTGCATGCTGGAGGTCTGGTGCTAGAATAATCCTTGGACTGGGCCATGATAGTGAAAGTGAATATCTATAAACTTTGGTATCTATCAGGATCTTGTGACTTAGGTGTTAGCCTATTCAGTCAGTCAGCCTCCCTCTGATACCAATTGAAAGAGAAGGGATAAATACTACTCTAGAGGGGGGGTGAATAGAGTAATCAAAAATTACACTAGCAAAGTTGACTTTCTACTCAACTCCCTTGGAGTTAAATGCGGAATGAAGGTTATAGATATTTGAGATTAAACCTTAGAGCCTAACACAAGTGTTGTGCACAAAAAGGAAGCCAACTGTAATTACAGTTAAGGCTTGGAAACCTAAACAGCAACTAGCAAACCTAGTTAAGATCTAATCACAGCCATAATGCAAGTAATTAAACAAGGCAATCCAGACGACACAAGGAATTTATAGTGGTTCCCCAAACAACTTGGGTACGTCCATTCTTCTACCAACAAGGTAGGAATCCACTCAGGTTTTTGATCAGGTTCCCTGCCACTAACAAGATCTGCTTCAGGTAGATCAAGAGACCCTTTAGACTTTTGATCAGGTGTCTAAAAACCAACACAGGTTTTTGATCAGGTGCCCTGCCACCAAGGGATACTTTTGAAGGGAGTAATAACCCTGTACAGGAGGGGGAAAGGAGGTTAAGGTGTCTTCTCTATTTTACAATAGATTAGAGAAGCACAATAACTTGCACTGAGCTAGAAAGCTCTAAAAGAATCAAGGCTCCCCCTGACTAAAAGAACGTCCAGGTGAAGTCTTGCTTCAGTGCAGAAACACTTCAGAAAATACTGAAGGAAAAAGCTACAAGAAGATAAAATAATATGAAATAAGATTTTCTTCTTCAGGCAGCTATCTTCTTCTTCTTCTTCAAAAGACTCTGAGTGAAGATCTTCCTGTAAGCAGGAGAACTCAGGTTGAAGAAGAGTGAAGAACTAAAGCTTCTTCTCAGTTAGATGTGAAAGAGCTGAGAGCAGTTGGAGACTGTAAGCTTTTAGTTTGAATGCTGCAGTTAGCTTTTCAATGTGTGAACTTGATTTTTGCTATATGGACTAGTTCATTTCTTTCCTCAAGGAGGTCTTTATATAGCAGCAGCAGCAACGACTCTTACTTGAGTTTGAAACTTGTCTTCTTCTGAACTCTGCAAGCTGGGCTGCAAAAAGCATAAAGCAAAACAAAAATACTGCAGACAGATATCCTATATTAGGATAAAGCTTTCTAAGAAGCTGCAAATACTTCTGATGAAATAATATAAGAGGAAGTCACATCAGAAAAGACTCTTTACAGCCAAGGAAGACTTTTTGAGTCTAACGGCTATAAAGGACAGCCTGACAGAAATCATATCTCAGCTATAAGACAAACAACTTTGTCAGAAAAAGATTAGCTCATGCATAAAGAATTGAACTTATATTGCATGGAAATAATATCACAATTTACTCAGATAATCTTTTATAAAATATGCCAAAATAAATATGAAATTAGTCACATCATAGAAAACGACAAAACTATTTTAAAACATACAGCAAAACGTCGAACGACCCTCGGAGATTGTCGACCAACGTACGGAGATCGTCGACCCATCGGACAGATAGTCGAACGATCCAGATAGTCGAACTATCAAAGAAGATAGTCGAACTACCCCAGCAGATAGTCGACCTATCAGAACAGATAGTCGAGCTATCAGATAGTCGATCTATCCGGGCAGATAGTCGAACTACCAAAGCGAAACAGATAGTCGACCTATCAAGCAGATAGTCGACCTATCACAGAAAAACAGATAGTCGACCTATCAACAGATAATCGACCTATCAAAGCAACACAGATAGTCGACCTATCAACAGATAGTCGAACTATCAAAGCGACACAGATAGTCGACCTATCAACAGATAGTCGAACTATCAACGCGGACAGATAGTCGACCTATCAACAGATAGTCGAGCTATCAGATAGTTGAACTATCAGGACAGATAGTCGAACTACCAAAGCAAACAGATAGTCGACCTATCAACAGATAGTCGAGCTATCAGATAGTTGAACTATCAGGACAGATAGTCGAACTACCAAAGCAAACAGATAGTCGACCTATCAACAGATAGTCGAGCTATCAGCGCAGACAGAACGTCGACCAACTGATAGACGATCGTCGATCAGTCGATAGACGATAATCGAGCGACGTTCGACTATAGTCGAACGAAAAATTACTTAACCAAATATTCATCTGGAAAAGCAATTCTACAGAACTAGAGAATCTAACCTATCAACTAACCTTTGACCATAGATAAATCTTGGGTCAAGAGACAGAAAGAGAGGACTGAACTCAAATCAAAACCTAGGGTTCCAACAAAATATACTATCTCAGATAAAACTCGATTATCTCAGAGAAAGATGAATCAAGATGAATCATCTTAGATACAACTCACTTATCTCAAATACAAGTTACTTATCTCAGAGGCAAATGAATTATCTCATACACATATGGAAGTGGAAGTCTGATGCTTAGGCCCAACATTTTTGTGAAAGAAACACAAAAATATTTGAGAGAGGATCCCAGACTTTTTCTTTGTGAAGAGAAGAAAGTATCACTCCCAATAGTATCCCCAAGGACCCTAAGGATCTAGTTTTGATAGAAAAGACAGTCCCCAGCTCTAAGGGGCATGATCGAAACCCTATAAGTCAACTTCGCTTGCGTGTGCACGACATCAACCTTCCATTTTGATGAAGCCGTAACCCTAAAGGAGGGATGGTAAATGTGAAAACTGCTTTTGTTTGGAGTGTATTCATTGAAAGGTTTTTGTTTGATTCCAAAAAGAAAAATCATACGTTTTTGTGTTACTTTTATTCACTTGGAAAAAAAGAGAACTTATGTTTGGAGCCAATAATTTTTGGGTGTTGTTACTAGCAAATCCAATTTGATTTCTAGCAAATCATTACTATTAGCAAACCCTCATTTTTTAAAATGGTTTTTTGAAAACCATTTTGTTACTAGCAAACCAACATAATTTTTTTTAAAAAAAATTAAATTTTGTTAAAACATTCATTTTTTCAAAATAACTCACTACACATAATGACATTAAAAATGATTTCAAATGTATTCATTCAATCACTTATGTTAGCATTAGAAATGAATCAAAATGCCGCAAAATTTTGTTTAGTATGTTCAAAACTCCTTTTTCAACAAAATATTATCACCTGCACAAAATTTTTTAAACAAAATATAGTCTGGTTTAGAAATATATTTGATTTCTAATTCCTATAAGGGTGTGCTGTATGTACGAGTTAAGTGTATATAAGAATATACGTGTGTTTTTGAACTGCGTCTTATACGTATATTTTCATGAGAAATGTTCAACATGAAAGTTGTAGATCTCGATGAGATCTATAACTTTCATGTTGAACACTTTTTGATTTGAAGCAATTTAGACTTTCGATTTGACCCTTGAAAAAAGTCACGCCGAACATATGTACGAACGCCCGGGATCGACGTGAATTTTTTCGGGACCAAATCGGGGGGATTAAACGGATTCAAATTAAAAAGTGTTCAACATAAAAGTTGTAGATCTCGTTAATATCTACAACTTTTATGTTGATCACTTTTTGATTTGAAGTAGTTTAGATCTCTGATTTGGGCCCCGAAAAAAGTCACGTCGAAAGTCTGTATGGAAGACTCGTTCCGTGCGTGTCTTTTTTCGGGCCCAAATTGGATGTCTAAACGGCTTCAAATCAAAAAAATGATTAACATGAAAGTTGTAGATCTCGATGAGAAATGAAAAACATCTGAGGTTCAAAATTCAAAAATGCAAAAATTGAAAAAAGCAAGATTGATTTGCTACTAGTAATTTTTGAGAAGACCAAAAAATATAAAAAAAATGACTGATTCTCTTTTTTTTTCTGATTTATTAGTAATAAAAATGAATTTGCTAATAACATTCTAATTTTTGCAATCACCATCTTGAAAGAATGAAAAAGAAAATCTTCACAAATACAAATGCAAAATTCGCTGATTTAGGTAATAAATAATAATAAAGACAGCAAGGATCGACTCTGTAGCCAAACCCACCTTCTCGTGCGCGTTGCCTTCGAGCTTCTGAAGCCCAACTTGCTGCTGCTGCTGCTTCACTGTCTCTTGCCAAGGAGAGGCGGAAGCCTGGAGGAAGAGAAGGAAACTAGGAAGAAAAGGCGACGAAAATCGCTGGAGAACCTAGGGATCGGAAGAATTTCACCGGAGAATCGCTGCAAACTGCCGGAGGAAGGAAGACTGGAGTCCGCCGCTCGTGCTGCGTTCGTTTTCCTGGAGGAAAATCGGTGATAACCGCGACTTTACCGGAGGAAGGAGGAAGAAGCGAGGAAGAGGAAGAAGGCTGCCAAGAGGATATTTCGGGAGAGCGTTGGAATCGAAAGGAACGCTAATTATTCGTTTTCAGAAACTCAAAAGGAAAACATTCCTACCATAACACTCCAAACGAACGCAGCCGAATTGTAGAGAGGGCGTAGAGGAGGTGTCTGTTCACAGAAACGAAGGATTTTACGTAAGGTACTTCTCTTGATATGGTATCATTACTGCGTCCTCATTCGTTGTTCTCCTCCTTCTCCTTCATTCCGTTCTCTCCCGGAGTCGTATCCCCCCTTTCTTCTCCTGCAGCTTTCTATCTGGCCGTCAGCCTTCTGTGCTTCTCGCCGAGATTTTTTTCCTGTTTGCTGCCTATTTCTCTCCGGAAAAATCACAGTCAGCGGCCAGCATCTCTCTGCAGAATTGGTCTTGTTTAGTTTTGAGTAATTCTTCGTTTATAAATTTGAAAAGGGAAATTTTGTTTGTTTAACTGCATGATTTGAACTCATGTTCTTGTTAACTTCAGTGCTTTGGTCGTAGTTTTTATTTCATTATAAATTTCTAATCACATTCTTGCACTTGAACATGGAATTCTATTGTTAATACTTATTTGATTCTTGTATGTTCTAACAATTTTGAGAATGAGTAAATATGAAGGCATCAAGATCTGTTGATCTTCCCTTCTTCCTTATAATCATCAAGCATATACTTTTTCTGCACCTGAGCTGACTCGTTTTTCTTCTATGGCAGTGAAATTTTACCATGTCTTCCAAAAAGCATTACAAGGAAAAAGTAGCACGAAAGAAGTAAGTCATACACACTGCCTCCGTTTCTTTTAGCTCTTTAAAGTTATTCCTTATGCTTCCCTCTGTTTTAAAATGACAAATTGCCATTTTCTGTTAGGTTCAAAGTAATAATGTTATGTTTGTCACACTTAATGCCTTCATTTTTTTATGCAATGATGTCGGAGAATCAAGTGAAAAAAGTGTAATAAAGTTGAGCTATTTTAGTTCCATTCTACTATAGATTGAGATATTGGTGAGAGTAACTTTGTTAATCTAAACTTCGGGTGGTAAAATAGGGAGTTTACTCATGTGTACTAGGAAAAGAACACGTGATCAAATTGGGTGCTTGTGGCATTTTTACAACGGGAATGGAGTGAGCTATATGATTCACTTATTCATTTTTTTTCTACAAGTACTTATCTTTTGGATATAGAGTGTTGTCATGGGTGCTTGTGGCATTGTTACAACGGGAATTGAATGAGCTATATGATTTATTTTTTTCTACAAGTACTTATATTTTTGATATAGAGTGTTATCATGGGTATTACAATGATTTTATAAAGCTAGAACCATCTAAAAGCGGTGGGGTGATGGAGAATCTTTTAAAAGTTGGTAGGTAGGTAGCGTTGTGTATAATGAAGAATAGATAATACACCGATGTTGCTGAGGGAAAGAATGAATGTGAAAGGAATATGAAGGAAAAAGGGCTTTAGGAAAGGCCTGTAATCTAGAAGTTGTGAAAAATGATGAGTAGCGTTAATACAAAATGAAATGCTCAATATAACTAAATAGAGATGGATTCATAAAATATGTCTTGAATAGAGTATATAAGACTATACAATAATAATTTAATCCATTATAACTCTTTTGTGTATATGTATGTATTGTATATGCATGCATTTGTACTGGATATGGTCACAATCTGGCACACCTTGAGGATTGTTTGGCATGGTTGATAATTGCTTGCAATGTTTCTTAGTTAATCTCATGAATGGAGACCAGTGAACATGGCTACATAAGCATTATTTTAGGCCAGGTAAGGATAGATAGGCATTTTTTCTTAATTAACACATGAACACAGACCAGTGCATTTTACCTCATCAGATAAATACACATACGGTATCATTATATTTAAACACACGGTGATGATGCATTACTACATCTAGACATCTTGTTCTCACTTAAATATATTCCAAACATTTTTTGGGGCATCAGTTCCATCATCATCGACGTTATGTAAATGCTAAGTTATATTTATTTTTCTCCATTACAAAATGTACTTTGGTTAGCATATTTTGGGAGAGCAATGGCAGTGTGGTGGCGGTTATGTGTGCACTAGTGAAAAATATTTCTAGCTTTTGGATATATGCAATCACAAATGCAATTTTCCAAAAACAAGATGTCTTATGCCAAAATTCCACCACAATCATACATGTTAGTCGAGCTTTTACGGCCATGAATGCTTAGACCACGAAAAGTGAAATATGGGCTTAAAAAGTTATCATAAAAGTTTCAAACTCAGGTAATTGCCACCACTATGTTTAGTGCTATAACTTCACGCTGACACCGCTCAAGTTCCACGGTTGTCCCAAATAAAGTCATTTAATTTGTGCAAGTGTGTTCCTTTGTTCAATAGAGAGGAGAAACAAGAGCAACCTGAACTACCAAAATATCGTGATCGTGCTAAGGAACGTAGAGAAGATCAGAATCCTGATTATGAGCTAACAGAGTTGGGTTCATTTCATGCAGTTGCTCCTCCTGGGTCAGTTGCTTTAAGGTAAGAACCAATTTTCATGTTTAAACAAAAAATTAGATGCCAAGCTTCATTTTAGTTCTTCAGATTCATTTACTTCTTGAAATAAGAGGCTTATCTGTTACACACTCATCCTTTTTTTCTGCAGAGTAGCTGATGCACATAAGATATCTATTGAGAACAGCAAGTATCTTGGAGGTTTGTACTTATAAACTACTATTTAATTCTTCAAATATACATTTAATGATGCATTTGTTTAATGAACTTATACATATACTTTTTTAGGCTAGGCTTTTCTTATTCATCTTAGGTATCAGTGTTTATTGTTGATTTTGACTGCTTGGTTGCTTATATGGTCAGTTAGACAAATTGTTTTGTTGATTTCGACTGTTTGATTGCTTATGTAGCTAGTTAAGCATTTTCACGCTATTTTTGATGACTGCATTACTCGGGTTTTGTTAAGGAGCATGTTAAGAATTGTCCCACATTATGAAACTACTGTAATATTGTGCACTTAATATAGATTTTAAACCCCTCCACCTGCAGCCAATTATTTTAAATACTTGGATTCTAACATGACATCAAAGCATGCTAGGCCTAATGATACAGTCCTACATTGGCCATTTGAAATGAGTAGTTCACGTGTTATATGCCAAAAGCTCTAGATACGAAGAGTGTTAAAAATAGTCCAATACTATGAAAATAATATTATCATGTGCACTTAATATAGATCTTAGAACCCTTCATCTACAACTAATTGGTTTTAGGGTGGATGCTTGGTCTAACATAACATACTAGCTCTCGGGCTAAAGTAGGCACTGATTTATGGTTTAGATTGAATTAAACTTGATTTTATTACATTTACCAAAACAATGTATTTGACATTAACTTTTATGAAAATGGTTCTTTAACCGAATACCTTATTTTATAAAAACATTTTAGTATTGAGTATCATGGAATCAATTGCTGCAATGTAAACGGAGGTATTCTAGGCCAAGGCACTGCACTAACATAAAATTTTATTCCCTCAGATGTTTGTGTAATGGGTGACGATATCTACAATTAGTTGAGGACTTATAAATGCTACAGTTTATTATCAAACTCATAAGGAATTTTTATGCTTCATTTTTGTGAAGTTATATTTGAATGTATATGCCCATGAAATATGCTACTTATTTGGCACCTCATGAAGATCTATAATAGATCAATGGATGCCTTGTATATGTGGCATGTTATTTTCACTTACAAACTTCTCAACATTTTCCAACTATTAACCAAATTATATGATTTACTGAACATTAACTTGTTTTTTCTTTAACCCATTAAAGTGCTGATGTAACCTTGAAAATGGAAATTTGATTTTAAATAATATTGTTTGAAATCTTTTTAACCACGCGGCATCATCGAAACTTCCATGAGCAATATCATGAAACATTTGACCTAGTGCTTGCAAGCGCACATAAAACTGATATTCGACCATATAATGAATATGATTTAACGTCCACATGCTTGAAATTAGAGTAATGGAAATACAAGAATATGGAAAATAGACGACAAACAAAATTTATGATAACTAGTGATAAGCTCTGAATTTTTAAAGACCAAATAATAAATCGAGCATAAAATGATGATATCCGCAAGTGAGAATTGTGAGAAGATAGAGTTATACCTTAAATTGTTGAACAATGAAAAATCATCGAGCTTGGTCTTGTAAAGGATGGTTCGGGTAGTGGAGGCATGAACGAATTTCAAATAGAGGAGAAGAACTTCGTCCCTTTTAAGGACATTGAGGGTGACTGCATGAAAAGGGAGGCTAGAATGGTTTCTGTGGGCAAACAATGGTCGGAAGTGGGGGCTCAGGATGCAACTGAGATGGTGTCGTTTCTGTTGGGGGATGGGAAATGAACGGTCTCTAGAGGCCAGTGATGCGGTGGAAGGCGGTGGTGAATCCGGGCGGAACAATCTCAGGCAATGGGAAAAGGAAATTCGACGGATCTGTCGTCGATTACCCTGGCAGCGGGTGGAGGAGTGATCTCTGGTCCTCGAAAGGGTCTCCAGAGGCGGCGTTGGAGCTGGGAGAGGTGGCGTTGGAGCTGGGAGAGTTGGCGTTGTAGATGGGAGAGACGGCGTTGGGCGACTAGAAGCGAATCAACGTGTGCGGCGTGCTGGAGAAACAAAATAAAGAAGATTTTCTTTGTCGTTTCCATTCCATGCTGGCTTTTATGACGGAGGGATCAGTTCTTATAGAAGGGTCATTTTTAAGTTTTGTAAGGGTTTTAATGAAAAAATTAAATAACAATAAAATGGGGGTTAACCTAGGGGTAAGGGGAAGGAATTCGGGCTTTTGACATTCTCCACTATTAATTCTGGAATTAAAATTTATTAAATATTTAATGATAATTTACAAGGTTTTGAAAACCGGACCGGAGATCGAACCGGCCGAGGGAAAGGTTCAAGGTTGAACCGGTCCAACCGAGTTCGAACCGTTACATATATATGTATATATATATTAGAAATTAAAAATAATTAATATTATCTTAAAAATTTACCTATAAATTGATAATTTATTATCATTATATTGTGATACAAATAAAAATGATGTATACATTATTTCTATACTTGTAAAACTTCGTTTTGCATGAAGTTTTTGCTCTAGTGAGTTTGGACAAACGACATCGTAATAGAGTAATAGAATGAAGCTTTGGCATGACAACGATTAATACCACAATCAAGAATATAAAACTAGTTTTTTTACTTTTGAACATAAAAATGTATGAAGTTTCTTAGATAAGGTCGGATCTATGAAGCACGGATACTTCCCCGATGGCAACGTACCCGTACCAGATACGTATTCGGTACCGGTACATATCCGATACTCGACGGATACACTTATGTGGACACACTTGATCTTTGCACATCATTCTGCATATTATGATAGAAGTCTGTTTTTCTAGAGTAAACATAAGTTTGCTCTATGCTAGAAAGTGTTGGTACGTCCAATTAAGTTGTGTATTTGTACCAAGTATGTTTCTGGTACGAGTATGTTTCTGTTACAAGTACGTGTATTGAACGTGTTGATACGACACAAGTTATTAACAAAACGTCTAACTTGTCTCTAGATTAATTGGAGATTGAAGATGTTGATCTCCAACAATGAAGTTGATCTCTAACAATGAAGAAGAAGAAGAAAAAAGACTAATGAGTAGACTTAACTTTAATTTTATCTCTTTTGGTTAAACATATAAAATGCTAAATTTTGTAATATTTATGAAGGCTTAATGCTTGAAAACTTCATGTTATGTTGTATTGATTTGTGAACCTGTACTTCAAGTTATGATTTATATTTGATGTTTCGATGCTTTAAGAACTATTTATTGCACTTGTGATATATATATATATATATTATATTTGTTATACCATATCATGTCGTACCCGTATCCTTGATTTTTTAAATTTTGACGTACCGTCGTATCGAGTACGTATCGTACTCGGTACCCGTATTTGTACTGATGCTTCCTAGGGTCGGATGTTCAAGAGCGATGGTTCATAACCACCGCGTTGATGACCGCCACCGCCGTGTCAAACAGAACACAAATTTTATTTGAAGGATAAATGCATGCATATATTACAAATATATGTAAACTTTAATTTTTAAAAGATAATTGAATATGTTAATATAATAATATATCTAAAAAATATGTTATTAATATTTATATAGATATGTATATTAATTATTTATGTTTATTTATATATACGTTAATATTTATATGTATATTATATATTTTAGGATAAAACTATAAGAACCAATTGGCTAGGTGGTCCGCTGTTCTCATTCTAGTAATGGTGTGGGTTCGAATCCTCCCACCTATTATTTTTCTGCTATTTTAATATTGGGCCTTTGGCCCACCCGGTTGCGTGAAATCGGGCCTGGTTTCCGGCCCACCGGTCCGCCAGCCCGATTCCGTGATTCTTGAGCGGTCCGTGAATGGTGCGGTTTGCTTACCTGGACCTGACCGACTGGGTGCCTGGTCCGCGGTTCGACCGGTCCGATTTTTTAAACCTTGATAATTTATTAATTTTAGAAATTAAATATAAAATATTTAATAATGCATTAATTTCATAGCTTGCCCTAATTATTGTTTCAC
Source organism: Platanthera zijinensis (assembly GCA_039513925.1). Taxonomy (NCBI): domain Eukaryota; kingdom Viridiplantae; phylum Streptophyta; class Magnoliopsida; order Asparagales; family Orchidaceae; genus Platanthera; species Platanthera zijinensis. The sequence continues at coordinate 71,592,711 of CM077093.1, forward strand.
CTAGTTTGTCAGACTTTTGTATTCAGGGTTTTATTGGTCGTTCACACCAATAAGTCATATGAATGTGCGCAAATAACAAGTGTGATACAAATCACATACACTAATAACATCCACGAAAAACAAAATACACAAATAGTCACGAAAACGTGCGCTACATAAATAAAAATGCAGGAAATAAAATTAAATATGGATGCGACTCAAGTTGTATCAATTCCTCCATGGTTGAAAGAGCTCGAACCCGTCGAGAGTGCGATGCGACTCAAGTATGTTGACTCATGTAGTGTTTCTAATTAGGGTAAAGGAATGAAGGAGGCTCTGGGCCTTGGTAGGTAGTGAGGCAATTGATGGATCCTTCGTTGCAGCTATTACCTATAGGTAAACTCTCGTTCTTGAAATAGACATGAAACCAATCTCCGTTGAAAAAATATAACTCCCGATGATAAAATCAACCATGAAATTATAGGTTTCGAAGATGCTCGCAAATTGTTTAGTCGTAATTGTATGTACAATATTCAAATGATTAGTAAAAACCAGAGCATCAAAAAGATGAGTTTCATAAAGTGAGGGATACTGGGGATAGAAGAAGCAAGGTAGGAAACAAGTAGTCTCGTCCACTGAAATCATTAAATCATATTGCATCAAATGCTCCCTATTAGGCACCTACGGGCGTCCAAGATCAACATCATCATAATATCATCCCCTAAAGTATGATTAGTGTTACATAATTTAAAAATTATCTCAAATTTACCATTTAAAAATTTCAGCGAAATCCCTTAAATTGTATGTCTCTATGTGGAGTGAAAATCTTAGGGACCCACTCTATTCTCCTAGTACACCAAAACTCATCGTGCTCACCAATAATCAGAGGATAGTCTGGTGGACTAAAAGTGTGATCGTCAAATATAAAATCGATATAAGGTGGAACCTTTGGGTCTTCCACGAGGAATGCCACTTTATAGGAAAAAGTGTGACAGTGAGTAAAAATGACCTAGTGGAATATGATGGGGTGAGTCGAATGATGAGGAGATTGTAACATCCTGAATCCGATGAGGGAGGCGAATGCTTTTGGAGCAGTAAAGCCCACTGCACCGACATCGACCGATCCTCCTTTCTCGACATCGACGTCGATCCCGTCAAACCTTCCTTCCAACAGCCTCTAGCAACATCTCCCTACACTGCACCTTGCCGATCGATATTGTCGACGACCTCCGGCTACGCCACCTTTGACTGCGGCTTGACCACCGTCCTTCATCGTTGAATTCGCCTTCCCTCGAGCCGCCTCGCGGTTTCCGCTGATTCTGCTCTTTCACCAACGCCTCCATCCTATCCGCACCATTTTCCTCTCGAGCCCTGTGCCCGACGACTTTCCTGTTTAATTTTCATTCCTATTTTATTTAAAACCCGCCCTCTTCATTCCTATTTTATTCCTATTTAACATTTTCCTTTTCTTAACTCGAGCCCCCCCCCCCCCCCCCCCCCCCCCCCCCCCCCCCGCCATTTTTTTTTTTACTTTTCCTTTTAAAGCTACTACCCGCCCCCTTTCCAAGTTAAGGTTTTTTTTATTGAAAAAAGGAGGGTCACAACTGTATGCCTGTATCTCCTCACAAGTCAAACTTTTATTTTCATTTCTTTTCTTCCAACACTCCCTTCCAACTTCTACTTCTTCACCCCCTTATTTTTTTTTACTTCTCCACCGCTACACAACTCCCTCTTATTAATTCTCACATTTCTTTCTCTCCATTTCCCACGCCTATTTCTGTTATCACTATTGGGCGTCGACGAGTCTCCTGCGGCAACTCCCAACAAGCTACCTCAGAGGATTTTAGTCGTCCCTTTACCCGCTCTCTCCCTCGTGCTATTTCCGTCCACACGATGACCGACGCTTCAGAATTTATTGGGGCTCTCCAAGATTTCAAGACCTTCATTCAGACCCGTTTCCGGGATGCTGAAATACATAACCTCGACGCCATGGTTGTCAGGATCGCGATCCTACGATCCTAACAGAACAATCTCAGGCGATGGGAAAAAGGAAATTTGCGGAGGAGCCATCAATTTCCTTGGCAGCGGGCGGAGGAGTGATCACCGGTTTTTGGAAGGGCCTCCAGAGGCAGCATCAAAGCTGGGAGAGTCGGTGTTAGGCGATTGGAAGCGAATCGACGAAGGAGGCGCTCTGTAGAAACAAAACGAGTCAGGTATTGTCAGTTGTTTCTATTCCAGGACGGCTTTTACAATGGAGGGGCCGGTTGTTTATAGTAATAGTAGGGTTGGTTTTAGCTTTTGTAAGGGTTTTAATAAAAAAACTTAAATAACAATAGGCGGGGTGGTCGACCAAGGGGTAAGGGGAAGAAATGTCGGTTTTCGACATTCTCCACTATTCATTCTGAAATTAAAATTTCTAAAATACTTAATGATAATTTATTTAATTTAATTATTTTAATAATGTATTAATTTCATTGCTTTTCTTAATTATCGAATCACGTAGTTTGATGGACCTTTGTATTCATGGTCTTATTGGTCGGTCACACCAATAAGCCATACGAACGTGTGCGAATAATATGTGCGATACAAAACACATGTGTTAATAACATTCATGGAAAATAAACGATACAAACATGCACGAAGACGTGCACAACATAAATAAAAATGCAGGAATAAAGTATGGATGCGACTCATGTTGCAGCACGTGCACGTCTTTTTTATTCGAATTACAATTGGCAAGAGTCCCAATGTTGAGTTGATCAAGAACTGAGTGAACATGTGGCCGTGACCACTCTCAATCAACCTCCTCCATAAATGCAATTGCCCAAATACTTGTTAGTTGTTACACCAATCAAAATTGTGTTTATTTGTTAGTTGATACATGATTCATTGAGTCATATGTTCTTACCTCAAGAATTGGGACTAGTATTCTTGTAGTATCGTCTTGGCTTATCTTATGATGCTATATAACACCTTCATTTGATTAAAATATATTTGCATGTTTTAATTTGAAGGGAGGGAAATAATGTATTTATCTCTCTTAAGAATAATATGTTTGTATTTGTATGCTCCAATGTGCAATGTCAAATGATACGAGTGGAGCAGGCCCGGTCGAAGAAAGGCGATTTGCGCGCGCCTACATTAGGCAGACAAAAGGGACGGAGACGGCATGAGCACATGGAGCGTGGCGGGCCGGCCATCTATTTATCGTTCGCTTTGTTATTTTGTAAACTCTTATTCGGTGTTGTACGACCGATTAGCCTGTTTGGGTCTCCCCCTATATAAGGGAGAGATGTGAATTACTATGTATGCTTTTGGTATTTTGATTTGGAATTGAATAGAGAGGATCTGACCTAACAGAGCCTTTCCGTTTTGCCCTAGCGACCCGTATCCCGCGCCTCTCTCTCTCTCGTTCCCTTCCACGCCGACGTGCGGGAATTTCCCCACCGCCGTGGAATCCGACGAAGCTCCCGACACCCCGCTAACAACTGGCCCGACCCGCCCTTGCGCGCCGCCCTCGCCGCATCGCGTCGCGCCTCCCGCCGATCGGCCGCTCTTCCGTCGGCCTGTTTGCCGGCCCGCATCACGCTGCCGCCGCTTCACCGGCTTCCGATCGCCTCTCGCCTTCTCTTCTCTGGGCTTCTGGCGCATGCCCCTCACCTGCCGCATGGCCCGTGACTCCGATTCGCCTCCGCCACGACAGCTCTCTCCGACCGCCTCGATCGGGTCGATGCGACCCTCTCAGACCTCCAAGTGGCCGTTCAGGACATCCACGCCCTCCTCGCAGCCCGCTCTCCGACCTCGGCTCATCCGCCGGTCCAACAGCCCACCGCCACAACGTCGGCCAGCAGCCCCAACGACTTTCCGGCCGGCAATTAGCACTTGCCCGACCTCTCCTCGGCCTCCCTCCGTCGTCTTGAACTATCGGTTTTCGATGGGACCGACCTCTTGGGTTGGCTCGCACGGGCCGAGCACTACTTCGACATCCAAGGCATACCCACGACCCAAATGGTTCCCTTGGACACGATTTACGTGGAAGGATCGACTCTTCATTGGGTCTGTTGGATTCGCCAAACGTCGCCGACCTTGTCTTAGCCGCTTCTAAAGGACGAGTTGATCCGCCGCTACGACAACCGCCACGCCGGCAATCCGTGAGCGCCTGAGCAACGTACGCCAAGCGGACTCTGTGGATTCCTACATCGACGACTTCATCAAGGTGGCCACACACGCCCCCGGTCTCTCGCCGGACCACTACCTGGGAATGTTCCTCGCCGGGTTGGGGACTCACATCCGTAACCATCTGCGGATCCACGACCCCATTATGCTGTCTCGCGCAATGGAACAAGCACGTTTTTTGGATGCCGATTTCGCCACCGTAGTAGTCGCCCCCGCCGCTCGGCCCATACCGACTCTGCCGGCCCCGTCCCGGCTCGCCGCTTCTCGACCACCAGGCCCACCTGCTCGAACAACTCCGGATGGTGGCCTCGCTCTAGGCCGTCCCCTGCCCCAACCGCAGCCGCCACCACCACGGGCTCGCCCCCCTCCCCATCGGATCTCTCATCAGGAGTACCTGGAGCTTCGGGGGAATGGTCTCTGTTTCCGCTGCAAGGGCCCATTCTCGCCGACTCATGAGTGTCTCAACAGGGACCTTCGGATGCTCTTAGGAGTCGTGGAAGACGAGATTGTCATTGCCGACTTTGAGGCCCTCGATCTCGCTGATGACGGGCCCAATTTAGCCGAGTCAGGCGCCACCTTCCAGCACTTATAGGTCTCCTGCTACTCGGTGCGCGGCATCACCGACCCATGCACCATGAAGCTGGTGGCCACCCTGCTTTAGACTCCTACGGTACTCATGATCGACAGTGGCGCCAGCCGCAACTTCATCTCTCTGGACCTCGTAGAGGCTTTCCGCCTTACGGTGACTCTGGCACCAGGTTTCCATGTCTCCCTCGGCGACGGCCGCCGTAGCCGCACTGCCGGCCGGTGCATCAGACTGCCATTCTCTATTGGCACATACTCAGGGTTGGCAGACTTTTATGTCTTTGGCCTTGGCGGGCTAAACACGATACTGGGCGTGTCTTGACTGCGCATACTTAGGGACTATAAGCATAATTCAGGACGGTTGACGATGGACCTCGAGGCTGCCGGAGGGGTTCATCTTCTGCAGGGTGATCCCTCCCTAGCCTTTTCCCTGGCTAGCCTCCGCTCTATTCTTCGCACATTCGACCCGGATCTCAACGTCCTTATTTGGCAAGTGGAACTGGGTGTGGACCCAACACCGCCACAACCACATTCGGACGTCCAACGTCTCCTCAATGATTATCTGACCGTTTTCTCCATCCCACAAGGGATACCACCGCCGCGGGCATCCGACCACAACATCAACCTGCAGCCCGACGCGGCGGCAGTTTCGGTCCATCCTTATCGGTACGAACATGATCAGAAGAACGCCATGGAAGCCATGATGACAGAAATGCTACGGGAAGGCATTATCCAGCTGAGTGCCAGTCCTTTCTCCAGCCCGGTGCTCCTTGTGCGCAAGAAGGACGACAGTTGGCGGTTTTGCGTTGACTACATGGAGCTGAACAAGCTCACAGTGTCGGACAAGTACTCCATTCCCATCATCCAGGAGCTGTTGGATGAGCTACGAGGTGCTCGCTATTTTTCCAAGCTGGACTTACGCTCGTTCTACCACCTGATCCGTGTGCGGGCGGAAGACGTGCCCAAGACGGCCTTTCAAACTCATGACGGCCCTTATGAGTTCCTCATCATGCTATTTGGCATGACAAACACCCCGACCACCTTCCAGTTCACCATGAACGACATCTTCCGTCCGCACTTGCGTAAGTTCGTCTTGGTTTTCTTTGACAACATTTCAGTTTATAGTTCTTCTTGGCAGCTCCACCTAGCCCACCTCGCCGCCGTCCTCCGCCATCTGGCCTCCCACCAACTCTTGCCTCATCGGAAGAAGTGCACCTTCAGCCAATCTCAGGTCGAGTACCTGGGTCACATCATCTCCAACAAGGGGCTCGCCATGGACCCGCAAAAGATTGAGGCTGTCCTGCTCTGGCCGACACCCACAAGCCGCCGTGCCGTGCGGGGATTCTTGGGAATCACCGGCTACTACCGCCGCTTCATTCGCGATTATAGGGTCCTGACACGGCCATTGGCAGACCTTCTGAAGAAGGAAGTGCCCTTCCTATGGGGTGCAACCGCCCAGGAGGCCTTCTACAGCCTGCAACGCGCTATCGTGGCGGCATCGGTCCTGAGTATGCCCGATTTTTTCCAACCATTCATCGTGGAGTGTGACGCTTCGGGGAGGGGAATTGGCGCCGTCCTCATGCAAGAGGGCTGCCCCATTGCGTATTATAACAAAGCTTTTTCCGACCGCAGGAAGGCGGTTTCCGCCTACGACAACGAGCTACGAGCTCGTGTTATCAGTACAACATTGACGACCATATCTACTTGGGCGGCCTTTCACCGTTAGGACCGACCACTGCAGCTTGAGGCACCTGTGGAGCCAGAAGGTCTCCACCCCGACGCAATAACTCTGGATGGCCAAAATCTTGGGCTACTAATTCTCGATCGAGTACAAGACCAGGCGAACGAATTCGGCCGCAGACGCCTTGTTCCGCCGTGAGCCAGGCGGCACCTTGGCGGCGATCTCGCTTTGTCAGTGGCGAGACGCGTCAGTCCTTCAGTAGGAGATACAGTCGGATCCCCGTTACAGTGGCATGATCGATGAGTTGCAGAGTGCGCCAGATGGCCACCCTCCCTTTCTACTAGTGGGCGAACAACTTTACTACCGCGACCCCTGGTCCTCGCCGCATAGTCACTATGGATTGCACGACTACTATAGGAGTTCCATTCGACACCTACCGCCGGGCACTCAGGAGCCTATCCGACCTACCTCTGATTGGCGGCCACCCTCTACTGGCAGGGCATGATGAAGACAGTACAACAGACAACAGTTCATGGCCAATTGTTTAGTTTGCCAAAGGGCCATATACCAGACCCTCACCCCCGCCGGCCTGCTTCAGCCTCTGCCGGTGCCTGATCAAGTGTGGGAAGAGATTAATATGGATTTCATTACCCTCCTTCCACGCTCTCAGGGATACGACTGCTTCCTGGTGGTGGTCGATCGCCCCTCCAAGTACGAACACTTCATACCCGTCAAGCATCCCTACACGGCAAGCTCGGTCGCGCGGGTCTTCATTGCCGAAGTTGTTCGCTTGCACGGTCCCACGCTCTATCGTCAACGATTTTGACTTGGTGTTCATGAGCACCTTCTGACAGGAGTTGTTCCGCTTGCAGGGGGCGAAGCTGTGATTCAGTACGACATATCACCCTCAGACGGACGGACATGCGGAGGCCCTCAACTGATGCGTGGGCAACCACCTTCTTTGCTTTGCCACCAAGCAACCCCGCTAGTGGACTCGGTGGGTGGCATGGGCAGAGCTGTAGTACAACACATCCTACTAGTCGGCGACGGGCATTACACCCTTCCATACAGTCTATGGGTGGCTGCCCCCGGCCATACTGGTCGGACTCGCCGGGGAATGTCAGGTTCAAGCGCCGACAGAGGAGTTATAGGATCAGGATGAGGCCCTACAACAATTGAAGCATCATCTCCGCCGTGCCCAGGAGAGGATGATCCAGCAAGCAAACCGACACCGCCTCGACGTCCGCCTCTCACTCGGCGAACACATTTTCATCAAGTTACGACCACATCGACAGAGTTTTTTTACCGGACGCCTCCACTCCAAGCTCTCAGTACGGTATTTTGGGCCGTTCCTGGTGGCGAAGAAGATATGCGAGGGTGGCCAATCGCCTGCAGTTCCCACCCGACAGTCGCATCCATCCGGTTTTTCATGTGTCGCGGCTGAAGCGGGCTTTGGGAAACCACCCCCTCCAAGATACCCTGCCCGAGGACATGGGTAGTGAAGTCACCCCATGCTACGAGCCCGACGCAATGTTGGGCAGCCGCACTGAGATGGTTCAGGGCCAACCCGTGAGACAAGTCCTCATTCAGTGGAAGGGACAAGACAAGGACGAGGCGACATGGACTTTGACGGAGGAAGTGAAGATCCGGTTTCCAGGTTTTGACCTTGAGGACAAGGTCGTTGAGAACCCCGAGGTAGTTGATACGAGTGGAGCGGACTCGGTCGAAGGAAGGCGATTCACGTGCGTCTACACTAGGCGCACGAAAGGGACGGAGGCGGCATGAGCACATGGAGCGTGGCGGGCCGACCATTTATTTATCCATTTATCTATTTATCGTTCGCTTTATTATTTTGTAAACTCTTATTCTGTGTTGTATGGCCGATCGACCTGTGTGGGTCTCCCCCTATATAAGGGAGAGATGTGAACTACTATGTATGATTTTGGTATTTTGATTTGGAATTGAATAGAGAGGATCTGACCCAGTGGAGCCTTTCCGTTTTGCCATAGCCGACCCGTATCCCGCGCCTCTCTCTCTCGTTTCCTTCCGCGCCGACATCCGGGAACTTCCCCACCGTCATGGACTCTGGGGAAGCCCCCGACACCCCGCTAACATCAAAAGTCACAACAAAGATGCCTGATAATTCAAACCACATAATTACGACATTTTGCAGATAATATCGAAAACTTTGAGCATATATTTATCAAGAAGGAAATCGGTTTGGGAAGGGTCTAGACGCGACGTATTTCTTGTAGATCCCTTTCCTAGAAAGTCTTCAATCGTTCCATCAGCGATGACTTAGAAAATCTTATTGGAGTACAACAACAACAAAAACAACACTGAAGCCTTTATCCCATCTTATGGGAAAATCTTATTGTAGTATGCTTCAAAAATTGACTGCTAATCCCCAAGTGAAGTAACAAGAAGAACCATATCTTCCATCCTTTTGTTTAAGAAGCTAGCACAAAAACTAACACCTTTGTTTTGAAATTGATTTGGTAAGAAATTCATTGCTTTTCGTAGCTCGGAAGAGTCATAGAAGATGTTCTTTGAACCAAGATACTTCACTCATCACAGCAAATTTAGCCATGTTCATATTGAAAAAATTGAATTAGGTGTTACGTAGGTGGGATGATTTTGTGAAGGGTGTTGGCGACTAGGATTATCAACAAAGGAGTCCTCCCACCCTTAAAGTAGTCTAAAATTTAACCACGTCTTATGGAATAATGTTAGATGTTTGATTGCCAAGGTAACTTTGAGATGTACTTTTTTTGGCATCATGCAATCTTATTGATGTCTTTCTCGTGTGGACCCAACCATCATGTTTATTGTGTTAAAGTTGAAATTGTGATGTCCATTTTGTCATTATGTCAAGTCCAAAGATGAAACAAAAAATAGAAGGAATCCTAACTTTGGTAAGAAAAGTGAGTGAGCCTTGCAGGATAAGTAATCTATAGGGGCCCGTTCGTTTGTACAGTTTTCATATTTGATTTTCGTTTTGCTTCAAAACGAAAAAAATCATGTGTTTTCATTTTGGGGCAAAACGAAAACCTATGTTTGTTTGCAGTATGTTTTTAAAGTCCGTTTTGAGGCAAAACAAGGACTTATGTACGTTTGCAGCATGATTTTCAGTTTTATAAAGTAGAATTTAATTGACCCAACAAATTGGGGGAGCCGGGAAGAACATCGGGAAGAAGAAGTTCAACAACAATAGTAAAATTCAAGACAAAAATCGGGAAGAAGAATAACATCGGGAGTCGGGAATAATAACATCGGGGACGAAAATGCTATTAATCAGAACCAGTCGATGGATGATAAAAAAATTTTACACAATAACACTCTTACGCATCTAAACCCTAAAAATATAAAGGGCACGCACCGAATATGAAGAGCGGGAGCCTTGTGCTTCACCAACTGTTGCTCGTTCGATAAGGAAGAAGAATAAATGCTCACAAACTGTTTGACTGGAAGAAGATGATGTCCGCGATTCCCTCGTTCCCCTCCATTGATGAACACGAAGTGGCAGAAGACAAAAGCGATGAAGAAGATGATGTCGACGGGAGACGACGGAGGCAGAGGCGGCGACAACGACTACTTCTTTGAATCGCTGGATTGCGTCCCCTCCGGTGTATCCTTTGACCTCGGTCACCATCGCAGAAATGGGGTGATTTTCTATTCTCAAAACCAACCAAAATAGACCTAGGTACCTCCTTAGGTCTGTTTTGAGAGGGGGTGTTTCATGAAGGAATGAAAACGGTATGGTTTTGGGTCAAAACCAAAACAGACCAAAACAGAGGCAAACAAACAATGACATTGAGACTGCGAAAACTCAAAACAGAAACCGGCTATGAAAATGGTGCAAACGAACGGGGCCTAGGTCTTTTAGTCCTTTAAACAATAGTGGATTTGTTCCAATCTAGACTCCCATATGATCAAGGTTGCAGATGTCGGATGTCGGGGACACGCCGGTTTGGGTTTTCATGTCGGTTTTTTATATATCGGGGGATATATTGGGGATATTTCATATATCGGGTTTTAATATTTAATTAATTATATATTTAATTTAATGTTATTTTTTATACATATCACAATGCCTATTTTGCAACCTATTGAAATTCTAAACATTAAAAGCTATATGTAACATTTAACATACATTTTTATGAGATCAAATTTTTAAAAATTAAATTTCAAACGTACCTCAATCATTTGTTGACAAAGAAACAATTCAACAGGAAAATCTAAATCAATAAAACAATATCATTTTAGTATAGGCACTGAAATTAGTAGTATAGGGCACTGAAATTAGCTTTGCCTATAAACAACTCATTAGTATAAACAACTTATTAGCCTTGCCTATAAACAACTCATTAGTATAAACAACTCATTAGTATATGCACTGGAATTAGTATAAGCAACTCATTAGCAACATCATTTTAGTATAGGCACTGAAATTAGTAGTATAGAGCACTGAAATTAGTATAAGCAACTCATTACCAACATCATTTTAGTATAGACACTGAAATTAGTAGTATAGGGCACTGAATAACTCAGTAGTATAGGCATATTAGAAATTAGAATGCACCAGAGAGAGGGGGGGAGGTAGGGAGAAGAATGCACCCGTAGGTATAGGCAGCAGTCAGTCACGCAACCAGTGTCGAGAGAGCCCGAGAGAGGAAGAGAGCCGCAGAGTTGTGAGAGAGCGCGAGAGAGGGAGAGAACCTGCGCTAATGCCGAGAGAGGAGAGCCAGGGTGAGAGCAGCGCAGTGTTGAGAGAGCGCGAGAGAGCGCGAGAGAGGGAGAGCACCAACACTAGTGTCGAGAGAGGAGAGACAGAGTGAGAGCAGCAGAGAGTCGAGAGAGCGCGAGAGAGGGAGAGAAGTAGAGCACTAGCGGAGAGCGCGAGAGAGGAAGAACACCAGCGGAGAGAGCGAGAGGGAGAGCTAGGGCAGAAGCGCGACAGAGAGAGCAGCGGGGGTCGGGAGGGTGTTATAACTTATAACTTATAAATTATAACTTATAAGTTATATAACTTATAATTTATAAGTTATAAGTTGCTGACATCTTCAAAAAATCGGCCGGTATGGCCGATTTTTCGGGCCGATATATCGGTCCAATCCGATATATCGGCCCGATTTTTTCAAAACGCCACGAACCTAATTTATATCGGTTTCGTGGCGTTTTGGAAGCCATACCTTTATGTCGGCCGACATGTCGGACATGTCGGCCGACATCTACAACACTGCATATGATCTATCCAAGAAGCATGTGTGTGTTCAGACTGCTTGGAATTTATAATCAATGCAAGCCTATTGTTCAAATTGCTTGGAATTATAATCTCATACACATGACTAAATATTGCTTTATTAAGCAACAATCTAAATGATAATAAGTACTTAGCTTAGTTTAATCTGTAATGATATTAGTTGAATGATTAGTATAACTATTGTCCACAATTAGGCTAGTGGAATTATATTCCATAAGAAAATGGAATATACTTTTGATATTTCATAGATTTTCAAAGTAGTGTTGCAGCAATTACCTTTTAGAAATAAGAACTTTAAACTGATGTTTCTAAGGAGTTACCCACATTGATTCCTGGAATTGCAATGATTGCGAATTAAACTAGCCTGATTTAGACAATTCGTAGGTTTTTTAACATATGCTCATTTTTCCAAGAGAGCGTATATTTAGTGTAATGCTTGATCAATTGCAATATACTTCCTTTCTTCTTGTCAAATAGGGTAGAAAGCGACAGTTTGAGGTTCACAAACATTCCCAAGCTTAATATAACCATAGTTAGTTAAAAGTATGCCTTCATTCTAGGAGCGTGCATTCTCACCTCTATAACATAATAAAGAAAGTCAGCCTAAATCACTCGCTATTGTCCAACATAGGGTCTGTAACTTTAGTGTAAAATTGTATCCTAAACCTTTTCCAGTTTTTTTCGAAGGCTTTAGACGTTTAATGGAAAGGAGATAAATAACTGTGTTTTTTCTTTCTTTAAGCTGGCCTAAGATCCTTGATACTTTTCTTCAAAAGTATAGCTTCTTCACTGAGCTTGGGAAAATTAGGTGGCATTCTTTTAAGTGACAAATCCCTCTCGTACATTTGTTTCTCATCCAACTTTAGAAGAGGTACATTAACCCCAACTTTTTTCTTCATAAAGGAATTTGTGAAATCATTCTGCTCTCCCAGAGCATCAAATTCCATACTGTTAATAAGCTGCTTCAATTCATAATAAAAATGAATGAACACCCTTGGACAAAAATTTAGAAGCAATGTCGATGAAAATGACATGCGTAGTTGATATGATGGTGAATCCCTCTCTTCCTTCATTATTGTTGCGTCGATGCCTTCTACTTATCAGAGGATGATGGTGGAACATTTAGTGAAATATAACCTCCAACTAAAACATCATTTGTGGTAAAGGGGGCACCAACATGACTTTTGCCACTTTTAATTTACTATTTCCTTTGACCTCATCTCCTTGATTGGAGAAGCACCAATTTCACCAGAGATCATCTAATATGTTTACAAATTCCTGGGCCCACATTCGCCTCGCCGAGTGCTGTCATCTTAGTTTCACACTTGTTATTCTATTTACCTTTGTAGCCATAGTTTCATTTTTGTAATAGTTGATATATGGCCACTCTCAATTGTATGAAAGAGTGAAGGAGTCTTAGGCTATGCATGGGGAGATAAATTTCATGCGGTGCGAATTCAGTTTATTTCACCTGTTTGGCGGGGCTGTAGTTGGGCATTAGCCATCAAGACGTGTGTGTTTTTTCGTGGAAAATCTTCCATTTATTGAAGTTCCATCACAACCTCTTAGCTGCATCAAATACACTTTGCGTGAAAGTTTTCTACCCAAACCAAGCTTTAGAGACTATCTTGGAACTTTTTTAGGTTTTGGATCTCTCTATGGAGAGGGGCTTCAAGAGGGAACCAACTCTCAGAAGATAAACACTAGCATACCTCACAATTCTATCTCATACATTTTATATTTCACTGTAGCTATTCATATCCCGTATTGTATTAATTGGTTTGACCTGTAAGTCTTGGCCAACCTTAGAGATTCACCATTGTTCGGGTTTTCTCCTTACATACCCTTGTCCAACCATCTACCTTCGATCTCCGACTCAGCGTGAGTTCACTTTGATTTAATGATTCCATCGGCTCATCTCATAGTCACAGTGAGTCGGAGATATCACCATCTTACAATCCTGCGTCCGACTATTCTTTCCATCTCCCAAGATCCATCAACGATTATGCGCTTGTGCACACTCGATCTCGCATCATTACGTGCTTCGATCCCGCTTGTGATAACACCCCCTCCCCGAAACTCTACGACTGAAGCTCTAACATCGACGCCAACTCCCCTCTTTTTGATTCCTCATAGCCACGTGCACCACTCATTCCAGTCTCTCCCATCGAAACTACACGGGCATCACGATGTTGCAGATGCTAATGTCAGAATCAATGAGATCAAACTAGATTCCGACCCTCTCAACTACTGCCTGATTACCTTGACATTCATAAGTCACATCACAACAAATAGCTCAAGCACTCATTTACTTGCAGTTGATTTCAACATCAGTCCACCACGGTCCTCAACCCAGTAATTCCTGTCTTCTAGCGCCTCCTCTTCCGTAGACCGCCGCCGTTGCTCTATTACCACCTTCAGGTCCTCTGCTTTATGCCAATGACCCTATCCGCGACCATTTGTGCTAATGAGGTTGCCTTTGCATCGACATCCACTGATTCCACCTGCTTGGATCCTCTGGAAGATCTTATGCTTCTCGCGAGCTCTCAATCACTGACACACCCTTTCCGCCCCTCAACCCACAACACCAGTACTCTCCTACAACCACACCAATCATTAGATGGGGTTCCTGCATTTCTCCGTGGACGTTCACCCGACCTAGCTCTGTCATATTAATATACTAATGTTTGACGATAGTGACCCTCTCAGATAGATTGCCCGAGCAAAACAATTATTTGATCTCCAGTTCATTCCTGGCTTCCTGCAAGCCAGAAGGTCTTAATGGAGACAATTTACATAGAAGGCCCTGTGCTCCATTGAGTGCGGTAGACTCGCCAAAACATTCTTGATCTCTCATGTCTTGGGGTGCTTTAATACTAGTTTGCAGCCTCTCATTTGCGCGCACCTTCGTGTGCACAATCTATCCACCCTCTCCTAAGTTGCGGGGCAAGCTTGTTTCCTCGACAATGAAATATACACTCCCCTCCACCTCTCTCTCCGTCCACCTCCAACCTCCGCCATCCCCCAAACCACATTTATCATAATACCGATCCTGCCTCCATCGATGACCCCAGTATAATGGGCCACTTCACACATTGAGTTAAATGATGTGGCTGGGTTCGAGGTCAAACCCAATGTTAATGGATGGTGAGACACTCATAAGGTAATGTTGGACCATTTAGTGACTCGAGGGGTAAGATACCTCAACATAGCCCCACATTACCCAAGAGAATGTGAACTTGGTAGTTAAAGTGGCCCTTCACTTTCACATAGTGAGAAACCTTTTGAGGGCAAAAGCGTGCAATCAAAAACCTAAAGCAATCAATATCTCACTGTGCGAAACAAGCTGTTACAATGGGTATCAAAACAGACCTTTACTAAATAATGTGGCTAGGTTCGAGTTCAAACCCAATGTTAACGGATGGTGAGACACTCGTACGGTAGTGTGCGACCGTGCTGTGTTTAGGGGGTGGGTAAGATGTCTCAGCGTAGTCCCACATTGCTCGAAGAAATTGGGATTCTGGTAGTTCAAAATGGGGCTTCACGTTCACATAGTGAGACACCTTTTGAGGACAAATCCTTGAGGGACAAGACCCGTACAATACCTCAATGTGCGAAGCGAGCTGTTACAATTGGTATTAGAGTAAGCCTTCGACAAACGATGTGGTTGATTCGAGTTTGGACCCAATGTTGATAGATGGTGAGACACTCGTAAGTGGGACCTCACCATGACTTGGGGGGAGGGGTGATGCCTCGACATTGTCTCACATCGCCCAAAGAGAATGCGATTCTGTTAGTTAAGTGGGGTTCTTTGTTCACATAGTGAGGAGCCTTATGAGGACAATAGTGTGCGGGCCAATCAATAGACGGGGCAATACCTCACTGTGCGGAGCATGCTGTTACATTTTGTATTATAGCAAGCATTTGGAAAACATGGTAACTAGGTTCGAGGTCGAACCTAATGTTAACGGATGGTGAGACACTAGTAGGGTAGTGTGCGACTGTATTGTGACTTGGGGGTATGATACCTTGGCTGATCCTACATCGCCCGATGAGAATGTGATCTTTATAGTTAAAAGTGGGCTCCTCCATAAAGTGGAGCAATGTTTGAGGATAAACATGCAGGACAAGGTCCAAAGCAAATAATACCTCACTGTGGGATGCGAATAGTTACATCTGCCCCACCTCCGGCTACGGATGAACATTTAATTCCGCAAAAATCGCTCACACTGCACAAACCATACTAATTTTAAGCTACACATTGTAGTTTTAGCGCGGTGCAACTTAACACTTTTGTAAACGAGCACGGTGCGGTTTTAGATCTTGAAAATTGCAAAAAATGCATCGAATTGTCCAATCAATTTAATGAAATATAATGAATTATAGAACAATACTGTTAAAGTTAATGATGAAATATCGAACATTGTGAGTAGTCGTGTCCAAAAAGCCCAACAGGCTCGTGCCTGTCGGGCCCGTGCTTTTTGCCACCTGGGCCTGGCTCGGGCCGGGCTCGGGCCCCCTCTCAAAGAGGGGGCCTGCTAAGGACCGTAAGCCCGGGCCGGCCCGACCGGACCCGGTTTTAAAATTTTTTAAAATATATATTATTTTAAAAAATTAAATTAATCCTGCCAATAAGCGGGATTTCATTTAATGAAATCCTGCCCAAGCAAATCCAAAATCCCGCCTAAGGCGGGATTTCATTTAATGAAATCCTGCCCAAGCAAATCCAAAATCCCGCCTAAGGCGGGATTTTTCCCCTGGGCAGGGTTTTGCCTGGGACCGGGCTCGGTCTAGGCCTGAAAACCGGGCTGTGCCCGACCTGGCCCGGGCCGGGTACCGGGCCAGGAAAATGCCTTATACCGGGTCCCTGTAAGGCCCCAGAGCCCGGCCTAGGCCTGGGACGGGCCTAGTCGGGCTTTTTCTGGGCCTGGGCCGGGCCGCCACCCGGGTTTTTTTTGGTCCGGGGCTGGGCCGCCCCCCGGGCCCGGTCTTTTTGAACACTAGTTGTGTGGTTATAATTGATGTTAAAGTAAATATGAAAAATAATTTAATTTATTAAATAATCCAATGTGAATTATGATTTTGGTCAAGTGACAAACTGATAACATCATTTGGCCTCATTAATTAAATAAGTCTGTGTGAATTCCGATTTCACTTAGACTGCACGCCAATAGTCGAGATACACATCAAAATATATTAAAGACACATAGAAACAATTGCAAATAGAAGTTGTGAAATTTAATAAAGGCAAGGGAGAAAGAGACAAACGTTGAAAGTGTGTAGGAGAAAACACTATCATGTAACGCTTCAAAGCAATTATCTTTTATAAAGGCAAAGAGAAAACATTGTTAGTTAAATTTTCATGCATTTTACATTTTCCCATTAGCATGCATTTTTATATTCTTGCATTACTCCTTATATATATGATCCAGAAAGAATGTATAATTTTATAACTTATGTTATTTGATATTTATTAATTATAATGAAAACCACACTTCAAAAAAGCACATAGCACCAAAGTCGCATCACAAATTTTCGGTGTGGTGCTAGTTTGCTCTGGCTAATACTGGGCCCTTGTGGTGTAGTTGCGATTTAGGCCCAAACCACCGAGCACATCCATACCCCTAACCACTCCATCGACAGGATGCTCCACCTCTGAATAAACCTCCTATGATCGGCTTAACCCCCATCCCCTCCACTCCCTCTATCGACAGTACCACAACCCACCCCAATGCTTAGCTCACCGTACTAAGAGCTCTGCTGATATGAACTTTGTTTGTGCTGCAAGAATCTTTACTCTCTGTTAGATGATATAGGGAAAAATAATGTAAAGACCCATTTATAGGCGCATTTCTCTTTTCTCCTTTAGTCCCACATCTCCTGTATATGATTCTTTCTCCTTCTCTTCCCCTATATATTTGTATTCTCTCTTGTATTTTAGACATGAAGAAGTATATACAAGGTTCGCCTATTGTTTTCTACATGGTATCAGAGCCAACCGGTCCAGCCTGTCTCTAATCGCTCAACTTTCCTCTTCCCTGTCCGTTAACCGCTCGACCTTCCTCTTCCCTGTCCGCTCGGTTTCTCTTTTTGACCGGGCGGCTTGGTCTTCCACCTTACCGCTTGTTGTTGCGGCTTCTCTACTCTCTACCCACTTCTTTCTTATCTCCCGTGGATCCACCTCTCTCCCCTCTTCTCCGCCCCCTTTTATAGCCTTCCTCTCTCTGACTCGTGGATCCCACCTCCGTTCGGTTAGTTTTTCTTCTAACCGCCTCTGCGTTCTCTATCCGCTGCGGTCTCCCCTTTCTTTCCTACCCGCTCTGCTGCTAGCCCCTGGGTCTTTGCCTTTACTGCGGTCTATTCTTCCGGTTTGCTAGCCGGTCTGACCGTCTCGGTTTGTCTTCTTATTCTCTCCGTGGCAACTAGCTTTCGCCCGCCTCTTCTCACTGCCTCCAGCGACCTCTTCTTGTCGCTGCCTGCTTCTCTTCGCTGGCTTCCTCTATCCGCGGCGACTTCTTCTACCCGCGGCGACTTCTTCTACCCGCGGCGACTTCTTCTACCCGCGGCGACTTCTTCTACTCGCGGCGACTTCTTCTACTCGCGGCGGCTGCCTCTTCTCTCCGCGGCTTCCTTTACCCGTAGCGGCTTCTTCTACTTGCTGTGGCTTCTCTCCACGACTTCTTCTCTCCGGTTTCGTCTTCTCACCACTCTCTGCCCTTCTAAACCGCTAGTGCTGACCAGATAGCCGCGTGCTTCTAACCGCCCGATTATTGTGCCTAGCTTCCCAAGGTTATGACTTCCGATTCCACCACTGCTGCTGATTCTACTCCTCTCTTAGGCTATCCTCGTTCTGCTCCTTCTGATATTCGGGATGAGCTGCGTATTACCACTATTTCTCTTCGTGGAAAACAAAATTTTGTGGAATGGGTACACTCCGTTCGGCGTGTACTACAAATTAAAGGTCTCCTTCATCATCTTACCAAGACTCCTCCCACTGTACCCACTGATGAGTGGATCTGTGACGACGGACGGGTTCAATCTTGGCTTCTCAATTTTCTGGACACCGAGCCCTATCGTATGGCTATGTACCATGAGACCGCTCATGCTATGTGGACTGATCTTCATTCTCTCTACTCTGGGAGGGACAGTCTTCAACACTTGTTTGATATTCTTATTGATCTTCAGTCCCTTGACGCTGGAGTTACTGAAGACATTACCTCCTTTGTTGCGCGGGCTAAAACTCTTGTTGAGCCTTGGATCCAACATCAGCCTCCCACTACGGACTTGGTAACTCAACGACAGCAGAAGGAGGCAGTGAGGATTGCTATGATGATGGCGCGTGTCCCCTCACATCTTCATAGTGTCCGCGCTCATGTTCTATCATCCGCTGTTACTCCATCCCTCTCGGATGTGTGCTCAATGCTCCTAAAGGTTACTCCACCTCTGGATGTTCCGACTTCGTCTCCCGCTCTCCTTCAACAGCCAGTGGCCACTCTCGCTCCATCTACTCGTGGTCCACCGACTCGTGGTGGTCGCCATTCTCGGGGACGCGGTCGAGGTAGTCAAACTCTCTTTATGTGCTCTTACTGCGGCAGGGATGGCCATCTGGAGGCCATCTGCTACCGCAAACATGGTCTGCCTCCTCATCTTACTGCAATGGTCGCTCCCTCACCTCCCTCCACAACTAGTGATGATATTGCTGCATTACGGGCTCAACTCCAACAGCTTCAAGGAGCGGTTAGTCGCTCCTCTGACTCCGTCGCCTCGATCTCCAGTGAAGGTATATCTTGCCTCTCACACACCTCTCACTGGATTGTGGACTCCGGTGCTACACATCATCTCTCTCCACAGCGGCCGCCTTAATATTTAGATACTTCTTACCCCAAGAACATCACTATGGGTAATGGTGACACAATCCCTGTTTCTGGCGCTTCCAATCTGCCTCTTACTCCTTCCCTCTCCTTATCCTCGGTTCTTTATGTTCCGGGCTCTCTGTTTATTCTCCTTTTTGTTAGCCGTCTTACACAAGATATTGATTGCTACGTTACTTTCTCACGCTCTTCATTTGTTGTGTAGGATCGACAAACGCGGACTATACTTGGTAGAGGGCGATTGTCCAACGGGCTGTATCTCCTCGATGTTTCTCCCACTGCTCTCACCACTGTCTCCACAACTGATTGACATCGTCGTCTGGGACATGCCCCCCTTCCGATTCTCAAGAAAGCTCTTCCTACTGTTTCTCTTCAAGAGTTTTTTCGTGAATATTGTATTTTTGGCAAGCAATATCGTGTATCTTTCCCTTCTTCATGTACTCGGAGCGATGATCCATTATCCTTAATACATTCTGATATCTGGGGGCCCTATAAGGTCCCTAGTGTTTTTGGTTACCGATATTTTATTACATTTATCGATGATTACTCGCGAGTTACCTGGTTGTATTTACTTCGTGACCGAACCGAACTCACAAATACATTCCGTACATTTCTTACGGAAACTCGCATTCACTTTTCTACTTGTGTCAAAACACTTCGTACAGACAATGCTCACGAGTACACTGATCGCACCTTCTCCAATCTCTACGCTGAGTTCGGTATTCTACATTAGACTTCGTGTGCCTATACCCCTCAACAGAATGACAGTGAAACGAAAAAATCGCCACCTCTTTGATGTGGCTAAGGCTCTATTTGTTTGAGCGTTTTGAAACACCATTTTGGGCAAACGCCGCCGGAAGGAGGGTAAACAAATGAACCTCCAGCGGCGTTTGCTCCGTTTCCACCCGCCCGCCTTGAGAAACGCCCCAAAAAACTCCGTTTGGAGCAGCCACCTCCCCCATCCGGTTCGAACACTCCGTTTCCACCCGCCGGATCGATCTGCCACCGCCGAACCAAATGAAGCCTAAATCTCTTATGATCCAAATGCAAGTTTCTTCTCTTTATTGGAACTTTGTCGTTTCTACAGCTTGTCACCTCATCAATCGCATGCCATCATCCGTCCTCAACTTTGTGGCACCCATCACTCTCCTTTATCCATCCACAATTCTCTTCTCTCTCACACCTCGTGTGTTTGGATGTACCTGTTATGTCCATCATCTTGGTCCCTCCACTGACAAGTTAGCCCCTCGGGCTACCAAGGCAATGTTTGTTGGCTACTCCCATACTCAGAAGGGGTATGTCTGCTTTGATCCTACCACTGGTAAGATGATTGTGCCTGCTGATGTCTCCCTCTATGAAGACCGATCATATCACACCAGTCCGTCTGATCCCCTTCTTCCTCCTCCTTTACCTCGGCCCTCCGTACCCGTAACATCTCCATTACCACCACTTCTCCCTACCCCTTTAAATTACCAGTCTAAATCTCCTATCATTCCGATACCCCCAACACCATCAGTCCCCTCCAAACCTCCAGTTATTCAAGTGTACACTCGTCGTCCTCCACGTCCAGATGTCCTGCAGCAGCTTCCCTCTATCGGTGTGATCTCGCGGCCTGTTGATCCGGCGTCCTCCTCGACGACACATCCCATGGACAATTATGTCTCTCTACATCTGCTATCTCCGCCTCTTCTTACCTCTGCACTCTCTATCTCCTCTATTTCTATACCTAACTCTGTGCAGGAAGCCCTCCGGCATCCGCGGTGGCGCGCCACCATGGATGAAGAGATGACGGCTCTGTCGGGTAATCACACTTGGGATCTCGTGCCCCTTCCTCCTAGTCACAGTTGCATTAGCTGCAAGTGGATCTTTACTATCAAACATGCCGCATATGGGACAGTTGATCGCTTAAAGGCTCGGCTTGTGGCCCGGGGCTTTACCCAACAGTACGACCTTGATTATGAAGAAACTTTCTCTTAAGTCGCAAAATTGAATTCGGTTCGGGTCCTTCTCTTCTTAACTCTTCATCGCCAATGGCCCCTCCATCAGCTGGATGTTAAGAATGCTTTCTTGAATAGAGATCTTCTTGAAACAGTGTACATGCATCAACCGCCCGGGTTTGAGACCACGGGGGAGTCTCGGGTATGTCTTCTTCGCAAGTCTATTTATGATCTCAAACAATCTCCACGGGCGTGATTTGGAAAATTCAGCAAGGCCGTTCGTGAGGTTGGCTTCAAACAAAGCTCGACAGATTCCTCTATCTTCACTCGTCACCAATCAACTGGGACTATAATACTTCTGGTCTATGTGGACGATATTCTTATCACTGGTGATAACTCAACTGGGATACACCATTTGAAGCAACATTTAAACTTTATCTTTCAAATCAAAGATCTGGGAAATTTTCGCTATTTTCTTGGACTAGAAGTAGCACGACGACCTGATGGCCTCGTCTTATCCCAGCGTAAGTACTGTATTGACCTTCTGCAAGATGCTGACATCTCGGGTTGCAAACCTGCGGAAACCCTGATGGAAGTCAATCACATGTGTGCTCAGGGATCTGAGAATGATTCTCTTCTTCCGAATCCGGAATACTATCGTCGTCTTGTAGGAAAACTGATATACCTAACAGTTACAAGACCTGACATATCGTTTGCGGTTGGTGTGGTCAGCCGGTTTATGCATACCTCACGGGTCTCTCACCTCCAGGAAGTGGAACACATCCTTAGGTATCTGAAGGCTTCCCCTGGGCAAGGACTTGTGTACAAGCCATCTTCCTCCCTTTCTCTTATTGCATACTCGGATGCGGATTATGCGGGCTCGTTGGATGATCCACGTTCAACTACTGGGTTCTGTACATACTTTGGAGGAAATCTTATCACATGGCGAAGTAAGAAGCAGACGGTGGTTGCTCGCTCGTCTGCTGAGGCCGAGTACTGTGTGATGGCGACTGTTACATCTGAAATAACCTGACTTGAAAGTCTTCTAATGGACTTGGGAGTCAAATTGTCTTCACCTTCAACATTGTTCTGTGACAGTCAAGCTGCAATACACATTGCAAAGAATCCTGTGTTCCATGAGAGGACTAAACATATTGAGGTTGATTGTCACTTCGTTCGAGAAAAGGTTCAAGCAAAGGAGCTAAAGCTTGAACATTTTCCTGCCTCCGGGCAAGTTGCTGATATCCTTACCAAGGCATTGCTTCGCAAGTTGTATTACCAGTTCTTATCCAAGCTTGGTGCATACGACTTATACGCTCCAGCTTGCGGGGGAGTGTTAAATAATATAGGGAAAAATAATGTAAAGACCCATTTCTCCTTTCTCCTTTAGCACCACATCTCCTGTATAGGATTCTTTCTCCTTCTCTTCCCCTATGTATTTGTATTCTCTTGTATTTTAGACATGAAGAAGTATATACAAGGTTCGCCTATTGTTTTCTTCACTCTCCAACACACAAATGCCCTCTTATGGAACTATGCTTGCTGATTGATGCCAAAGATGGTGACTCCGCCTTCACGGACATGGGATACTCTTACGCTCTTTGACACCTCTTCATGTCTTGACCTTGAAGACAAGATCAATTATGCAAATGAGAGCATTGATACAATTTTGACCGAGCACTATCATCTCATCATGACACGTATTTTTCTACTATGTTTGTAGTTCTAGTGACACTTTTGTAATAGTTGATGTATGTCCACTCCCACCTACGTAAGGGAGTCGACTAGAATCTTAGAGACATCTTGATTTTTCTTTGGTTTTGAATCTCTTTGTGGAGAGGGTCTTCAAGTGGGAACCAACACTTGGAAGCTAGACGTGGACATACCTCACGATTGTATCCTACATGTTATATTCTAGTGCAGCTATTCAGATCCTGTTTCATATTGTCATCTGCATTAGATTTAAAAAAACTGGTACAACATAATGTCCGTAGCTATTAGGGAAACCAGTGGGCTGTTCTTCGATCCTGACTCATTTGAATGCACTTATTTATCAAATCGAATGCTTTGTCTTCAAGATCTATATATGTTAGCTTGTCATTCCGGTAAGACACTATGTTTAGAAGACGAATGTT
Source organism: Platanthera zijinensis (assembly GCA_039513925.1). Taxonomy (NCBI): domain Eukaryota; kingdom Viridiplantae; phylum Streptophyta; class Magnoliopsida; order Asparagales; family Orchidaceae; genus Platanthera; species Platanthera zijinensis. Next base: position 71,616,338 of record CM077093.1, read on the forward strand.
GTTTTAAGCTTATTTTGAAATTTAAATAACGCCCCGAAGGGAGAGCTAAAGTAAAGATCCAAACCCCCATATTTCAAACATTCCATATAAGTTCCTTAGAATTAAGAATGACAAGAACCCTTAGAAAGTTCATGTTTACCTTGAGGCACGCAAGTCAACAACCAACCTAAATTCATCGCTTGGTTCACCTTTTACAAAGATAGCTCACCCAGAATGAGCTGGTCACCCAATAACATTTTCACTCCTTCACTCCGTTCATAAAAATTATTCACTAACTCGGAAGGCACACATCCAGCCTCGAGCAACCTCCTTCATATCTGTGACCACTTAAAAGATTTGTCACCTTAATCAAAATAGTGTGATTTGTATTTATAATCGAGCTCTCTACATGAGGAATATGGAAGGTTGTTGATGGGGAATGGGCCTCTCCCGTTGATTGTATTGCCGATCCGACTCCGCGGTTGCGTCCGGAGGGTCGCCGCGAGTCGAAATGATATATTAGTTTATATATTTTGAGTATATTTTAAGGGTTTGATGCAGCCCCCATCCGGGCAAATCTGGACCATTGGATGCGATGAAGTTTATTCAAAATAAGAGATTAGGGCTGCAACAAAGGGGATCGAGATTTTGGGAAAGAACAAGCCGCCGGCTCCTTCCCGATCCTTCGGTCACGCCGCCGGTGCCGACGCCTGCAGCTCCCCTTGGTGCCGACGCCAAGGGTCTCCTCCGCCTTCATCTCCATCAGCCCTCCTTGGTGCCGATTCCAAGGAAGCTTGTATCTCCAGCCTCCACAACAGCAGATCCAGCCTCCTCCTCCAGTTTTGCGAACCAGAGCCCGCTGCCGCTCCTTCCTGAAGCCGCCTCCGTCTCCAGTTTTGCGAACCAGAGCCGCCGGCCGCTCCCTGCTCCCGCAGCCACCAACCCCCACCTCTGACAGCCGCCTGCAGCCCTGCAGTCCCCTGCCGCCCAGCCATCTGCACGCAGCAACCCCCCCCCCCATCAAGATTTTGCTGCTCGAAGTTTCATCTCTCTCATTTCATGGTAAATTCAGAAATTGTCGGCACTTTGCCCCTATTGTCGTTGTGTTTTTCTTTTAATATATATGTGATTGGGACTGTTATATAGTTCCTTGCTACCATCTTCTCGTTTCTTTTGGCGGGGGATTTGGAAACCCTAACCCTAGTGTTTCTCACCCTGCATCAATTGGTATCAGAGGGACCTGAAAAGTTTTCTCAAACTTTTTAATCTTTCTCCTATTCTCGAAAATCTTTTGCATACACCCATGACGCTCTCCTATTATTATGATTCTGATAATTCCGAGGATTATGATTCCTATGCTCCTCCCCCTACCCTCCACTCAAATATCAATTCCTCGCGTGCTACTTATTATTTGCATAAATCTTCATATGTCCCCTCCATTGCATACCCCTCCTATGAATTGAGGCGAGTCTCTCGTCAAGCCTACGATTCATATTCCCCTTCTTCCACCACTTATTCCCATGAATCGAGGCGAGTCCCCTCCCATGCCTACGATTCATATTCTCCATCATCTACTACATATCCTTCAGTCCGCCATTCCTCCTACTCGTATGATCTTCCGTCACCTTCCCCAAGAAAGAGACATTGGGTTGAGCTTGGAAGAAACAAGCAAGCTAGAGTGGAAGAGAGTAAGCAGAGGAGGGAAAGTGAAGAGAAAGAAGATGCCATTTGGGCAGGTTATGTGAAGAATTGGCGTGAGATTGATGCTAAGGAGATTTTAGAGCAGCGACGGAGAAGAGCAACAGTCTTGATACAGTCTCACATCCGAGGGTTTATTCAGCGCCGATCCTTCAAGAAGATCACCAGAGCAGTCCTCGTGATTCAGTCACGCATGAGATGATTATTACAGAGACAGTGGTACCAAACAGTGCAGAGAGCTACTCTTATCGTTCAGAGATTTGCCCGTCAGTGGATTGAGCGCAGAAGGACATTCAGTTTGATGGTGGTAGTACCTCCCTATGAGTCTTCACGCCATTTGCTCACTTTTATTGATTTGTCACAGTGGTTTGATCAGTCACTTCTCAGCTCGGCTAGGGACCCTTTTCTGATGTTCGATAATGCCCCTGAGGGCAAATCAGTTGGTTTGGATATGAACCCAGACTCGGTAGGACATGGTGATGACTTGTTGCAGTTTGATCAGATTGATTGGGGCCCAGGTGATACTAAGACACAGATCGATATATCTTTTTTCACACCGCCGATCGATATGATCATTTGCAGTGCAGGATTAGAGAGCGCTGCCCCTTACCAGTTGCTACAGTTTTCCGTCAGATTCTGAGATTGAGGCCGCCGCCCAAGCCTCCCAAAGGCAGTGATTACATTAATTGCAGCATCGCGAGACCAGCATCTGGGATTGGAAGCTTTTTTCTGATGATTGGTGATAGTGAGAAACAGTGCAGACCACCCGCGAAGCCTCCATGGAAGCCCTAAAGATTTGAGGGCAAATCTTCTCCAACATGGGGAAAATGATGGGGAACGGGCCCCTCCCGTTGATCGTATTGCCGATCCGACTCCGCGGTTGCGTTCGGAGGGTCGCCGCGAGTCGAAATGATATATTAGTTTATATATTTTGAGTATATTTTAAGGGTTTGATGCAGCCCCCATCCGGGCAAATCTGGACCATTGGATGTGATGAAGTTTATTATAAATAAGAGATTAGGGCTGCAACAAAGGGGATCGAGATTTTTGGAAAGAACAAGCCGCCGACTCCTTCCCGATCCTTCGGTCACATCGCCGGTGCCGACGCCTGCAGCTCCCCTTGGTGCCGACGCCAAGGGTCTCCTCCGCCTTCATCTCCATCATCCCTCCTTGGTGCCGATTCCAAGGAAGCTTGTATCTCCAGCCTCCACAACAGCAGATCCAGCCTCCTCCTCCAGGTTTGCGAACCAGAGCCCGCCGCCGCTCCTTCCTGAAGCCGCCTCCGTCTCCAGTTTTACGAACTAGAGCCGCCAGCCGCTCCCTGCTCCCGCAGCCACCAACCCCCACCTACGACAGCCTTCTGCAGCCCTGTAGTCCCCTGCCGCCCAGCCGCCTGCACGCATCAACTCCCCCCCCCATCAAGATTTTGCTGCTCGAAGTTTCATCTCTCTCATTTCATGGTAAATTCAGAAATTGTCGGCACTTTGCCCCCATTGTCGTTGTGTTTTTCTTTTAATATATATGTGATTGGGACTGTTATATAGTTCCTTGCTACCATCTTCTCGTTTCTTTTGGCGGGGGATTTGGAAACCCTAACCCTAGTGTTTCTCACCCAGCATCAGTTGTTCATGTAATATCCATAAGCCTCACCAAGAGAATTACCTTTATTATGACATTCATGGTCTCTCTTTCTAATGGATGTTTCTTTCTCTCTTATGCTACATCTTCCCTAGTGTCTCTCTCGCTAGACTTTCTCTAGTTAATATTGCTAATTATCATTTCCAGTATCAACAAGCTGGCGTGCCCTCTGTTTTTAAGGTTATGCCCCGGAAAAGTTGATGTATTGGTGCCTGAGAGATTTAAGCTTGAGGCTTTGCAGTATGTTTAACTTACGAAAAAAAATCTCGATATTGATTCATTGTAGTGCAATGAGTGCTCTTTTTTGTAAGATTATGTACATAATGTTTGTTTATAGGTTCCTGGTGTGATTTAAGCTGGACGCATTTGCAATCTTTTTAAGGAACAACCTCTTGATAACTGTGTTATGGGCCTTGGAATGTTGTCGGAGGAGTGGCCGGAGTTGGAGGTGATGGTGGCAGAGATACTACAAAGCCTTGACCGCGGCTACCTAAGCGGGGAGTGCTCGAGAGAGAGAGCTTCCAAGATCTCATTTAGGGTTAGGGAAAATAGACTTTCTTCATTCATACCAATACAATACTCACTAGGTCATTTAAATAAGACTTATAATTGACAAAAAAAGGAAAGAACACTAAAAAAAATAATGACAGTTTTGGATATGCGACTAACAAGGACACGATACAATTAACGACGTCATATAAGGACGCGACTCTTATGACATAATAAATGCATATTTGGAAATAAATAATACTAAGTAATACCATAATAAGACCCCTAACATCACTCCCATTTTGCAAAAAGAGCTTGTCCTCAAGCTCGAGGGAAATCAATGGTGCCTACGTTAGCCGACACTCTCATCATCAGAGTCCTCGACGTGCAGATAGGAGAGCTGTTTGCACCCGTGGCCACGAGTGTACGGCTCGTCGCAGTTGAAACATATGCCTTTGGCGTGTCGTTCCACCATCTCGTCCCGAGATAGTTTACGGACTGGTGGGGATGGATGGTCCTCAGAACGGCCTGACTGAATGCCCGTGTCGGTGGGCAAATAGACTTCCTGTGCCAGTTGGAGGCGACGGTCACAAAGCCTGCTAGACTCATAACAGTCACTAAGTCTGGAGGAGCCTCAAATTCGACATCAAGCCGCAAGTGTTCGCGTAGCCCGACGGTGAAAATGGAGACCTGCATCTCTGGAGACAGTGTGTCATGTGCTAAAAGAGGTTGAAATTGGTTCAAATAATCGTCCACGGAGCCCGTCTGGCGGAGTGTTGTGAGGTCGGCACGATGCCAAGGGGGTTGTTGTAGATTGGATGGCCGAAACGTAGGTTGCAATATTGCTTGAAGTCATCCCATGTCAGACCCGACTGATCAGTTAGGAGACGAGTGACCCAAAGCAAGGTCGAGTCGAGAAGATGGAAGGTTGTTAGAGGAAGATGTTCAGCTGCCGAACTCAAAGAATCGTTCCCATCTGGTGAGCCAGCTCAAGGAATCTGTTTTCCCATCGTAGGTGAGAAATTCCAATAAGAAGAATTACAACTTCAGGGCATAAGAGGGTCGGTTGTGGCGGCTCATGAGAATGAGCGGCGGTAGAGGAATTTGACAGTTGCTGACGTGATCCGTGGGTGGTGTAGTAACCGCGAGAATGGAGGCGGTCAACTTATTCAGCCTTGCAGTGAAAGTGGCCATGTCATCCCAATTCCGGGTTTCGACATCCCGAAAGCATGCTTCCATGGAGGTCATGACAGTCTGCAGCATGTTCTGTAGAGCGACCATGAAATCTTGCGAGTTCCCCATTTGTTGACTTGCTTGTCGAGAGGAGCGACTGACTGGACGCCTGGTGTTTTCAGACGTGTTTGAATGTGTTACTGCGAGTACCACGTCGTCGCCTAATGATGGCGGCGCAAATTTGATTTCTGCTTTAATTCAATTAAGATTTAATCAAATTTGGAAGTGGAAGATTAGGAAAGAATTAAGTCCTATATCCCGCATGAGTGCTGGCCACACATGAAATAAACCAGAAGGGGCGTGCATGTACTGTACTGGATGGAGCACAATCAACGCTTATGCGGAAATGGAAGGAACACTATCAGCGCCTGTGCGGAACGCGGAACGATGTGGCTTAGCGGAGACGTCAGAAGCCACAACAAATCGTTGGATCGAAGGAGCGACCTGCTCAAACTAGAGGAAGGCGGCCCCGTGCTGCTGGATGCTCGTCCAACCAGAGGGAGGAGCGACAGTTATGTGTCGATGTGAGCGGCTATAGCAATCAGAACGGATGCCCGATTACGACGATGCGTGCGTCGATCCTGTCGGAGAGGGAGCCTCAGCGACAGCTTGCGTGGTTTGATTCAGCAAGAATGTTGGAGGCTGCGAGTCTTCTTTGGCCCGAAGCGCTAGTGGATGGTCGGCCCAGTGCAGGCGCTACAACAACGAAGGTTGTCTGGTCTTCGAGGGAAGTTTACTTTTGTGTCGTTGGAGGAGATGCGTGAAAGAGCGTGGGTCTGCGAACAAGGACGAAAATGATGGTGTTGACGTTCAACGACGTTGTGGACGGAAGAGGATCGAGGGCTCTGATACCAAATTGTTATGGGGCTTGGAATGTTGCCGGAGGAGAGACCGGAGGTGGAGGTTATGGTGGCAGAGATGCTATAGAGCCTTGACCGCAATTGCCTAAGCGGGGCGTGTTCGGGAGAGAGAGAGCTTCGAAGATATTATTTAGGGTTAGGGAAAATAGACTTTCTTCATTCATTCCGATACAATACCCATTAGATTCTTTAAATAAGACTTACAATCGACATAAAAAAGAAAAGAATACTAATGGAATTAATGACAGACTTGAACATGCGACTAAAAAGGACACAACATAATTAAAAGCGTCATATAAGGACACGACTCTTGTGACATAATAAATGCATATTTGAAAATAAATAATACAAAGTAATGCCATAATAAGACTCCTAACAAACTGATTCATATTGTGTGATGATGTTTAGGTTAGCTTAATTTATTAGGGTAAAAATATGTATTTCCTATTTAAATAGGTTTAGATTATTAATTTTGAACTTATAATTAGTTTTTTTTGTAAACCTTAGTCTAACATAGTCTACTTATATTTTATGCAGAATTTGGAACAATTTGGAAAATTTTGAAAGTACACGCCCCCAGGTCACGAGCGTGACCTGGGGCGTGTAACCCGATCCCGATGAAATTGTGATCCTGAGCACGAATCCAGAAGTAAACCCAGTACACGCCTATTTGTCACGGGCGTGACCCATCTCACACCTTGTGTCCCGTCGGCGTGTCCCGCCATGTTCCAACCCGACAAGCTGCAGCGCGACTTTTGCCGTCCCGCCGTACATGTCACGCTCCCCATTCACGATCGTGACAGGGGGGCGTGTTCCCCAATTTCCGAGCTAGACGCCTTCCCGCCAGATTTCCTCCACCGAAGTCGACTAAATATTACACGCCCCCAACCACGAGCGTGACAGGGAGGCGTGTACTTCCCAAAATTTTTTCTATAAATTCCAGCAAGCTCTAAGAGTCGAGAGTTTAGAATTTTGGAGTGTGGAAGTGTTGTTAGTAACTGTTCTTGTTGTTTTTAAGTTTTCTCTCTCTTGTTCATGTACTTCTCTTTCTTAATTTCAAGCATTCTCCCTCTAGTTTTTCATGTACTCTCTCTTGAATGAACTTGTAATAAATTTTTGATAGCTTAGTAGTTGTGTTCTTTAGCTCTGTTCACTTGTAATCTTGTTTGAAGTTTCAATAAAAAATAGTTTTTATCTCTTTTTCTTACTCTCTCTTTCTCTCTCTTAGTTATTGTTTTTTTCAAGCAATTTTATTTTATGTCTTTCTCTTACCCCTTCACCATGATTAACTAAACTCTCATTAGTACTCGATCACGATGATCCAAGGATGAGATAATCAAGTTATGATCCTTAAGTTCTCGTTTTCTCTTTAAGTAATAACTTGTGATTTACCCTTGATGTTTAAAGTAGCGAGGCCATATTTTTGATATATGGTTTTCACTTAGGTTTTCATACTTACCTAGCCGAGAGGCTCAAGTAAGAATCGATCACTCAATGGTAAAGAGAGTTGCACACACCTCTCGAGAGGATGACGTAAATTTCTTGGGTTGAAGTTAAATCTAATAGTGGTTTTCACAACGTAAATCGAGCTTTAAGTTTTCGATTTTAGAACGAGAGTTTGGTCAGATTTTCCTAAACTCAGTTCGACACTTCCTCAAGAGAGGCGTGTTGATGCTTCAGGAACCTCTACTGTCAAAGTATTTTACTTAAAGAGAATTAGATTTGTTATTTTCATTTGATTATCTTCATGTCAAGGTGATTCAAGATTGAGTACTAATCTTTTATCCATTGCTTAAACCCTTTCTTAATTTGCAAATATTTCTCTTTTTAGCTAAGTATAACTAATCTCCAAAAAAATCGGTTGATAAGATAATATCTATCTCCTCAAAGTATAAGTAATCATCGCGCCCCAGGTAATACGACCTTGATATTTTCTTAAGTATCCTATATTATAGACGATAAAGTACACTTGTCTTTATCAGATATAGAATTGGAGAACATCATTCACTTTTTTTCTAAACCCTAAAATTTATCTATTAAGTTTTTGGCACAGTTGCTGAAGAATTGAGTTGATATTTTAAAAAGAGGATAGCTATTAATTTTATCATTTTCTTTTTTTGCTCTTTTATTTTTCTTTCAAAAAAATTCGTAAGGGTGCAATCTAAAATCTTGGAAAGGGCGGTTTGGGCTATCTTCCCAGCGCACCTCCTAGTACCAGTGCGAGTTCACATGGTAGATCTTGGGAAGTCCAAGACTAACTTAATCCACCTAAAAAGATAAATTTTATTTTGAAGTTTTTTTATTTTTCTCCTTTATTCTCTCTCCTTTTCTCAATCTTTTTCTCTCCCATTCTCTTTTTTTAGTGTATGACCCGTGGTAGCTCTTCGATTATTCCTTTTGATCCTAAGATAGAGTGCACCGTTTTACGTCGCCTCCATACTCGTGATCAAGAATCACATTTAGGCATCAAAGAGTCGATCCGGAACATTACCACAGAAATTATGGACCCTGATCCGCACGCTCCCAATGAGGCCCAGTAAAGGACCATGCCCTATTATGCGTGGCCAAATTTGGAGGGTACACAATCAAGTATTGTCCGCCCATCAACTCTAACATCATACAAATAGTGCAACAATCGGCAACCTTCGATGGTCTGCTAGACAAAGATCCAAACTCTCATATTTCTTATTTTCTCGAAATCTGCGACACTTTCAAAATCTATGGAGTCACTGATGACGCCATTCAATTACGTCTTTTTCCTTTTTCTTTGTGGTCAAAGGCCAAGCAGTGGCTGAGCTCTCGTCCTAGAGGGTCCATCACTACATGGGCCGAGATGACGGAAAAATTTCTAAGTATTTCCCGCCTGCTAAGACCGCCAAATTGCACACAGATATTGCTTCATTTATGCAAATCGACTCGGAGACTCTACGATACATGAGAGTGCTTCAAGGAGCTTTTGCGTAGATGCCCTCACCACACTCTTCTTACTTGACAACAAGTACAAATTTTTTATAACTGCTTGAATTTCCAAACGAGGCAGATGATTGATGTAGTCGCCGGAGGTATGCTAAATAACAAGATCCCTAAGGCCGCTCAAGAGCTTTTCGAGGAGATGACCATGAATGCATATCAATGGAATGTGCCCCGTGCGCGGCCTAGTAAGCCGTCCGGTATTTTTGAAATTGATGCTACTTCAAATTTAGCTTAACTAAGCAAGTGGCAGAGATGTCTGCTTCCTCTACCACTCCTTCTTGGGCTAATAATAATGTTATAATAGAAGAACAAGTTGTCTACATGAGAAATCTACCTCGATCTTCCTTTAACCCGAACACCGCACCGTATAACAACACTTATAATGCGGGTTATAAGAATCACCTGAATTTCTCATGAATCAACCAAGAAAATGCTCAACGCTCTCTTAATTTAAATCCACCTGTAAATTTAACTCCCCCTCTGAATTTAAATCCACCCGATTTTTCACCGCAACTACCGAAGTCCTCTCCGCATAAAAAAGGTCTTAGCCAAATATGTTTCTACAAATGAATCGAACATCCGGAACCTTATTAGATCGATAAAAATCTAGAGAATCAAGTGGGACAGCTAGCGAAAAATGTTCTCTGAGCGTTAGCATGGAGCTCTACCCGAAAATACTGAACCAATTCAAGGAAAAGTGCGAACGTGATCACCCTCCGCAGCGGAAGGAGGTATCTTCGAAAAAGGACGAACCCATGGTACTTCTCTCTACTCCTATTTTAGTTTCAAATTTGCCCGCTATGTTAGCTCCGCACACCCTTAGTTCGAATATTCTGTATCCGTCTAAGCTAAAAAATGAGTGTGTCGAAGAAAATTACAAAATGTTTTTAGAAAATTTAAAACATCTTAATGTTCCTTTCTCCGTGGCTATCTCTCAAATGCCGAAATACGTAAAATATTTCCCTTAACGCAGAATGCTTCGCGGTTGTACTCAACAAATTGCCCCAAAAAGTAAATGATCCGGGGCGGTTTTTCATCTCGTGTTTATTTGACAATTCGTTGGTAAAACACGCCTTAGCTGATCTTGGAGCAAGTAGTAATCTCATGTCCTTTCCTTATTTAACAAGTTATGTTTAGGAAGTTCTAGCCCCACCCGAACGAGTATTTAGCTCGCCGACCGATCAATGAATATCCAGTAGGGATAGTGGAGGACGTGCCCGTCAAGGTCGATAAGTTCATCTTTCCTGTGGACTTTGTTATCCTTGACATCGAAGAGGATGCCGAAGTACCCCTCATATTCGGTTGCCCCTTCCTTGCCACCGCCCGTGCGATTATCGACGTAAGTAACAGAAAGCTCCTCCTTCGGGTCAGAGATTATGAAGTTTTGTTCAGTATAAATCTCTCGATACAAAATGCCTTAGAAAATGATGATTCCTGTTTCTACCAAGAAGAGTGTTTTGGAATGAGTTATCTCCGCTTCCCGAGTTAGTCTCCTCATCATGTGATGATCCCAAGCTCGCTGAGCTCTTCTGTTTAGAAGAAGTCTCTTGCTCCACACCACCCGAGCCACTGCACATAAAAAATCTTAAAATCAAAACTTCCTACGATGAACTACCCACCTTAGAGTTAAAGCAGCTCCTTCATCTAAAATATATTTTTTAGAAAAAGATTCTAAACTGCTAGTCATCGTCTCATCTAAGCCGAGTGATTCAAAAATTTCTGAATTGACTCTAGTCTTAAGCTATCATTGCCACACAATTGCATGACAGATATCTGATATCAAGGGGATCAACCCCTCCTTTTGCACTCAAAAAATCTTCTTAAAAGATAATTCCCGCAATACAGTCCAACCTCAACGCCGACTAAACTCTTAGATGCAGAGGTTATTAAACTCTTAGATGCGGAGATCATCTACCCAATCTCGTAAAGTACTTGGCTTAGCCCACTACATGTTTTTACTAAGAAAGGTGGCGTAACAGTGGTCGCAAACAAAAACGATGAATTAATTCCAACCCGTACTGTTACGGGTTGGCAGATGTGCATAGATTATCAAAAACTAAATGATGCCACCCGAAAAGACCACTTCCCATTACCCTTTATCGATCAAATCTTAGAACGCCTTTCAGGTGACTCACTACTACTGTTTTCTCCACGGTCTTTCGGGATACTTTCAAATCCTCATTTCACCCGAGGGCCAATAAAAAACGACTTTCACTTGTCCCTTGAACACTTTCGCCTATAGAAGGATGGGATGCCGTTTGGTATTTGTAACACGCCAACTATATTGTAGCGATTTATGCTGGCAATCTTCGACGAGTTAGTAGAGGAGGTGATTGAAGTCTTTATGGATGACATCTCTGTCTTCAAAAATTCCTTCCAAGCTTGTTTAATAAATCTCGAGCGTGTGCTTCAACATTGTGAGGAAACGAATCTAGCTCTCAATTGGGAGAAATGCCATTTTATGGACCGAGAGGGATTGGTCGTCGACCATAAAATTTCAGGCAAAGGGATTGAGCTCGATAGGGCCAAGATCGAAGTTATCAAGAACTTCCCCCTCCAATGAATGTTAAAGCGATTAGAAGTTTTCTAGGGCACACAATATTCTATTGACGTTTTATGCAAAAATTTTCAAAAATAACGAAGCCGTTAACCCATCTTCTTGAGAAAGAGTCTTCATTCATTTTTGACGATGAATGTCCGTTAGCCTTTAATCTTATAAAAGAAAAACTTATAAACTCACCGATACTAGTCGCACTTGAATGGTCACTTCCCTTCAAGATCATATGCGATGCGAGTGATATTGCAATAGACGCTGTTTTACGCCAACGGGTGAATAAGCACTTCCACCTGATATATTATGCGAGCAAGACACTCACATCCGCACATGCGAATTACACCACCACCGAGAAGGAGCTTCTAGCTATCGTCTCTGCCTTCAATAAGTTTAAGTCGTTTATTACTCTCTTCGAATTAATTGTCTTCACAGATCACTTTGCTCATAGGTACCTTCTAAGTAAGGCGGACGCTAAGCCCCGTGTATGCAATGGATCCTCCTCTTGCAGGAGTTCGATTTAGAGATCTGGGACAATCGGGGAGCTGAAAACTTGACGGCCGACCATCTCTCCAGTTTAGAAAATCCCGCTACTGAAGCGTTAGTAGAGGTTGATATAAATGATGAATTCCCTGAAGGGCGTCTCCTTACTCTCAAAAAATTAATGATTTCTTCCACCCCCTGGTTCGCAGATCTGGCTAACTATCTAGTAGCTCGGGTCCTTCCAAAAGAGTTCTGGAGTCAGCAAAAGAAGAAATTCTTTTCTGACTTAAAGAATTATTTTTGGGAGGACCACTTTTTATTCCATGTCTGTGCAAATCTGATAGTGAGAAGATTTTTCTCGAGTGAGGGTGGTTTACAAATTTTGCGGCACTGACACGAAGGACCAACTAGTGGTCACTATCAAGCGAACCAAATCGCAAGAAAGGCACTGGAGGCAGGCTTCTATTAGCCCAGTCCTTTTAAAGACACTCACACCCTTTTAAAGATCCTCCTCTTGCACCATACCGTATGGCCCAGCGTGAGCTGAAAGAGTTGCGTACTCAGCTAGATGAATTGTTGCAGTGTGGTTTTTTTAGGTTAAGTTCTTTGCCTTGGGGTGCTCCTGTCCCGTTTGTGAAAAAGAAGGATGGTTATGTGAGGTTGTGCATTGATTATATGAAGTTGAATAAGGTAACCATCAAGAACAAGTATCCATTGCCGCAGATAGATGATTTGTCTGATCAGTTGTGTGGTAGTACGGTGTTCTCGAAGATTGATCTTCGTTCGGCTTACCATCAGTTGAGGATTCGAGAGTCGGATGTTCAGCAGACCGCTTTTCGTTCTCGGCATGGACATTTTGAGTTCTTGGTGATGTCCTTTGGATTGACAAATGCACCATCTGCTTTCAGGATGCGATGAATAGAGTGTTTAAGGATTTCTTAGATCATTGTTTTTGTGGTCGTTTTTATTGACGATGTTCTGGTATATTCCCAGAGTGTTGAGGAGCATGCCTAGCACTTGTGTTTAGTTCTGTCTACATTAAGAGAGCATAAGTTGTATGCGAAGTTGAGTAAGTGCGCGTTGTGGCTTCCTCAAATGTCTTTTTTGGGTTATGTTGTGATTAAAGATGAAATTTCTGTTGACCCAGAAAAGATAGCTGCTGTTATGAATGGGAAAAGACCTACCACACCTAAAAAGATACGAAGCTTCCTAGGATTGACAGACTATTGTAGAAGGTTTGTGGAAGGGTTCTCTATTTTGACCGCACCTCTAGCTAAACGATGGATGCGAAGGAGCCTTTCAGGAATCGAAGAGATTGTGCACTGCTACAGTGTTGACTTTACCTACCGAAGGAGTGAAGTATACTGTTTATATGAGTGCGTCACATGTCAGGCTTGGGTGTGTCTTGATGCAAGAAGGAAAGATGATTGCATATGAGTTAAGTGTTGGAGTTACCATGGTGATCTAGAAGTGGTCAAATATGTAATCTCACTGCCAACGCGATATGAGCCTGCAGGGTCGCACATAAGAGTAGTAGAGAAGTTGGAAGATTGACTGTGTTGGTAAAGGTTACCAATCACCATAAAGTATGGGGGTCCGGCAATCGTTGCCAAGAAAGTTCATTGAGAATAGTTCGTCGAGAGTCGTCGAGTTTGACTTGACGACTAAGACTGTTTCGACGAGAGTCGTCGAGTTTGACTCGACGACTAAGGTTGTTTCGGCGAGAGTCGTCGAGTATGACTCGACGACTGTGGCTGGGTCGATGAATATCGTCGACCGCCGTTCGACGATTGTCGTCGAACGCGGCTCGACGATTATCGTCGACCGCCGTTCGACGAATGTCGTCGAACGCGGCTCGACGATTATCGTCGACCGCCGTTCGACGAATGTCGTCGATCGCCGTTCGACGATTGTCGTCGACCGCCGATCGACGAGAATCGTCGAGAGCCGTCGAGTATGACTCGACGACTAAGGCTGATTCGTCGAGAGTTGTCCTTGATTCTCGTCGATTCTGGATCTGATTCTCGCCGAACCTGGAACTCATTCTCAACGAATGATTCTGTGACCCTATACTGTGTGGTCTGCAGATAGCGATACTTTTAGGTCTGTTTATACTTTTAGTATAAATAGGGACTTAGGGTTTTGGGAAAAGTATGCGTTGTTTTTGCGGCCGAATAGAACCCGACGGAAAGAGATCCGCTGTTCTACCGATTCGCAGAATCCCGAATCCCGCCGGCCGGAAGCGTTCCGCCGCCGCATTCGCTCCGCCGACCTCCTCTCCGACGATAGTCGCCGGTGCTGCGCTTCCTGGAGCGGACCTAGCAGTCCGTGGAAGTGTAAGGTGCGGTCGATCTCTTTCCGATCATCCGTGTGACGGAAGCTTGGTGTTCTCCCGCTCGTGTGGATTTCTGTAGAGACGTAGATATTATTCTACGTGGAGCTCGCCACCGACAAGGAATCTCATTTGGAGCATCTTCGTTGAGTTGTGACTCAACGCCATCAAAGTAATTTTTGCCTAATTTTTGTTAACTTCTTGATTCAACATTCATGGCCCGATCCAATCTCTTTTGGGTTGTTCTAGATTTTATTACTTCCGCTGCGTGCACAAGTGTTGTGCCAATCTTATAGAGAAACCCTACATTAAGGCACTGAGGATTCGTGAAAAGAATTATCCTACGCATGACTAGGAATTGGCGATAGTGAATCTATGTCTTAGAGCTTTGAAGACATCTGTTGTTTGGCGCGTTGTGCAAGATTTTTATGGACCATAAGAGCTTGAAGTATATCTTCACTCAGAGGGAGTTGAATCTGCGCCAGAGAAGATGGATGGAATACGTTACAGATTATGAAGTTGATATTCTTTGCCATCCTGATTCCACAAAGAAGTAAAGAGATTTGAAACAAATTATTGGGTGGTATTGGATAAAGGATGATGTTGCCAAGTTTGTACCTGAATGTTTTACCTTTCAGCGTGTTAGGACATATTATAAAATGCCTGGGGGAAAATTAAACACCTTTGGATATTCCAGGTTTTGAGAGGGAGAGTATTTCTATAGATCTTGTTACCGGTTTGCTGAGATCTCCTCGAGGACACATTTCTGTGTGGGTTATTATGGATAGACTGATAAATTGTGCCCATTTTGTGCCTTTTTAGATTGACTATTCAATGAAGAAGATAGAGGAACTATATTTGGATGAAGTCGTGAGATTGCATAGTGTGCCTATAAGTATTGTTTCAGGTCGAAACTCCAGGTTTATGTCGTGTTTCTGGCAGAATTTGCAAGGAGTTTTGGGTACTGAACTTAAGTGTTCTACCGCTTTTCATCCGCAGACCAATGGTCAATCGAAGAGAGAGTTGATTAAGCTTTGGAAGATATGATTAAATAATATATCTTAAACCATGTTGGAGCATGAGACGAGCGTCTTGGACTGATGGAGTTTGCGTATAATAATAGTTATCAAGAGAGTTTGTAGATGACTCCCTTTGAAGTTTTGTATGAGAGGCGTTGCAGAACTCCCTTGTTTTTGGCTGAGGTTGGTGATAAACCGCTTTTAGGTACGGAAGCCTTGGATGAAATAAGCATTTTTGTAACGCATATTTGTGAAAAGTTTTGTGTAGCTCAGGAGCATTATGAGAAGTATGCAAATCGACAAAGGGTTGTTCTGGAGTTCGCAGTCTGGGACATGGTTTTCTGAAGGTTTCTATGATGTCTGGTGTTAAGAGGTTTGAAAGGAACCGCAAGTTGGATCTCAGGTATGTGGGACCTTGCCAAATTGTTGAGTGCATCAGAGTATCAGCTTATAGACTGGATTTGCCTGCTACTTTTCCTGGTGTTCACGATGTATTTCATGTGAGCCAGTTGTGAAAATGTGTTCTTAGTGATCGCCATGTACTTGACTCGGTGCCTCAGTTGCAGCCTAATCTTTTCTATGTCGAAGAGCCTGTTCGTATTTTGGAAACTCAAGATCGGGGGTTGCAGAGAAAGACGATTCCCTTGGTCAAGGTTCTTTGGCGGAACCAAGACGTCGAGAACGCGACTTGGGAGTTGGAATCGGCTATGAGAGAGTCTCATCCTCACCTTTTCTCCTAGTTTTCCTTTGGTAAGTATTTCTATCCAGTAATCTTTTGGCTATTTCTTCTCTGTCTCGGATTCGATTTGCGTATCAAGTTTTAGGACAAAACTTCTTTTTTAGGGGGAGTGACTGTAACGCCCTTGAATTTTCTATGATTATTTTAATCTCAGTAGTGGAGTAATGACATAAGGGCGTTACGTTGACGCATAGTTAACAGTGCGCCGTCGTTAGTGCGAGATTTTGTTCATTGAGATCTCGGTGGATTTTATAAAGATGTTTTGTTGTGTTAAATTCGGAGTATTTAAACCTGAGTTTGGTTTGCCGGATCCTGATTTCGAATTCGCTGTTGGATTCGTAGCACCAACATTTAGTTTTGATGCGAATTTCATCGAAAACCGCGGTGATTTGGTCACCCTCATCATTTGAGTTTTTCTAGTTATTATATTAATAATATAATATTATATATATATACTTATAAAACAAAAACCCTATTCATCCTTCTTCCTCAAAAGGGTCTGATCGAGAGGGTCATGAGAGAGGTGGCGAGTTTTTTCATCGTTAACCTTCCGACAGCCGTTTCAGGAGCTCCGGTGGGCGAAATCTTCAGCGGAGCATAGATTCGGAAAGCTCTCGCCAAGATCTACGCTTTGGCGGTAAGTATTTTGGGTTTTGTGAAATTTTGGAGTTAGGATTCTTAGCGTAACCCTAGTTTTTGCCCCGTAAAGTTTCAGAGATTGTAGGCGAGGAGTTTTTGCGGCCGATTATTGCAGTGGAGCGCTTGGGAGTTCGAGTTTCGGAAGATTTTGAGGAAAGTGGTGGTTTCCCCCTCTTACTTGTTCTTTTGTTCCTGTATCTTGTTCTTTCCTGCATAGAACTTAGGATTAGGGTAGGGATTTGGGTTTGCTGAATCTGTGTAGGGTAGAAATCAGTTCAAGTCATATTCTCTGAGTATCTTTGGATTCGTCGAGTATCTTAGTTCGTTGAGTCTGACTTGAATTCGTCGAGTGTCGCTGAATCTATTAAGTTAAAATCGTCGAATCTCCTTCAATTCGTCGAGTGAAGCCATGGCGTCGAGTGACTTTGGATTCGTTGAGTCAAAAGCGTCGAGTGCGTCGAATGATTTTGGATTCGTTGAGTCAAAAACGTCGAGTGCGTCGAGTGACTTTGGATTCGTTTGCGTCGAGTGAAGCAGTTTTGGCGTCGAGTGAAGCAGTCTTGACGTCGAGTGACGCAGTCTTGGCGTCGAGTGAAGCAGAGAGGCGTCGATTGTGCTGCAGTATATGCGTCGAGTGTAGCAGTGTTTGCGTCGAGTGTGTGTGATTCGTCGAGACCACTCAACAAATCCCTGCTGATTCGTCGAGTCATCTCGACGAATGCCGGTTGATTCTTCTAGTCAACTCGACGAATTCTTGTTTTTCTATGCCTAAGTTTCCGGTCCATCGTGAACCTGGTTGCTTATCTTGTTGAGGTAATTTACCCATTAGTCGTAACAGTCGCGCTTTCGTCAAGACGAACTCCTATTTTTCGTCCAGATTGGAGGTATTCGTCAATTTAATTCTAGTTTTCGTTGAGACAAGTAAAGTCTCATCTAATCAGGCTATCTTATTTAAAGAAGTTAGTCCGACCCGTCAAGGGGTAAGTATGTTTTGTGAATTTCCTTTCTCCAAGACTAGCATTGCAGCTAACATAGTCGTTCTTACTACTTATGCTATCTACAGTATATACTATAAACTATTTGGGGCTGTGAGTGTTAGTGGAATGTACCACCGCCACAATGACCTGTTTTGTGAATCATTACGCCTGATGGGTTTTCCCTGGTGTTGGTTTGTGACTGGGTGTGGTAGGGAAGTTTACCACCACCGCAGGTGCCAGTTATTCCCCGATTTTGGGTGTGTCAAGAAATAAGACCACCTTCCTCGAGCCCTTGTGAAGTTTTCACTGTTGGTGTGTAGGTGAATGAAGCCACGACCGCAGGTACCGGATTTTGCCGGTGTTTATGCTCGCTCAAGGATGAGCTGATCAATCTCTTATATATATACACTTATATTTATGTTTTAAAAAGCTTAGATCTTTATCGCATTTGGTGCAACTTGGTATATCTAACCCCATATGAGTTCATTCTTACTTATTATATTGTGGTTGAGTGCTGATGTTTTTCTTTCAGTTATCTTGTCTTTGGTTGGTAACCCTTTTACTTACCTTGTTTATTTACTTTTGGTCTTTCACTGCCGCTTGTACATTCTTGCCGAGACATTCTTTTCTTTTGAATGCCTCAGGCTCAGAGCAGTAGCGGTCTGAGTAGCTAAAGTTGGTGATTTCTGGTGTGGGCTTTAGTAGCAGTGATTTTCCTCCCCCCCTTCGTGAGATAGTTTTGTTGTTCTTATTTTAGTTCAGATATGCACTTTGTTCTGTGGGTTTGTGTCAGGTTGTTGACGCCCACAATGAATTATTGTAGATGTTAGACTATTTGCCGGATGCTATGCTATTTTCTAATTGGTTTGTCTACCTACTTGCTCTATGAGAAGGATTTATGTTAGGATTGCATGATTAGTTATTTTCAGAGTATTACAAAAGATCAATGTTTTTATCTCATGCTCGTAACATCTCTTTAAATAAAATATCTTTCTATTTTAATGATCGTAAAAACTCTTTTAATACGTATGTGAAATCTAGATGTATGCATATCATAAATTGTTCTAGTGGATTTTCATGCTCATACATGATAACAAATGAACTAAATAAAGTATTTTCTGTTGCGTATATTTATATTTTTACTCGCGGACTAGTTGATCCACCGAGCCGAGGGATACGACCATCAAACTCAAACTATATTTTCATCATAACAAACTTGAGAATTTCATGAAAAGTATTAGGAGTAGGTTCTTGCCTGAGCGTTTGTAGTTGTCTCCTGCACGGCATGACATCACGACACGTATTTTCTCTTACTCTAATATGATATTTAATACTGAGAAAATGCATGTTGTGACACCGAACCACCCAGTTCAGTCCTGTATGGGGAGTGGCCAACCGACCCCTCTTGGGCCCGGGTATATTTATACGGGACTCTCTCTTAGAAGCCAAACAAGATTACTCTCAGGTATTTCTCTCCTTTCCCCCTAACCCTAATTTTTCTCTATCTTCTTCCTTAGTCTCTCTTCCTCTCTAGTTCCTTATCATTTGGTATCAGAGCATTGCTCCTACGACCATGGTGACCACACGCTCGCAAGAGGAAAGCAACCAGTTGGAAACCCTAAAAGAGAATTACATCGGATTGACGGATTCGGTAGCCACCGTCGAGGAAAAGTTGAGGGCTTCCATGCAATGGTTGGAGGAGCGGATTGACGCCCACATTGAGGAAATCAAAGCTTTATTATTGCAAAATTTGAAGGGAAAAGCGACAACGAACGAGGAATCCGGTGGTTCGCAGGCTCCGACCCTAGAACCGAACGAGCCTCACCAATTTGCTTTGAGAATGAGCGAGGCTTCCGGATCGGCGGGACAAAGCCGTGCCAGGGCGGGATCTACCAGAGCCATGGACGGAGCAGGAATTTGGGGCGGTCGCGGGATGGCGTGGACGGCAGGTTTGCTGCAGGGCGCGGGATTGCCTCTGGGGATGGCGCTGGGCGCGAGATTGCCGCAGGGAGGGACCGACGATTCCGGTTGCGGGCGCACACCGTGGAGGCGGGCCGACGGGGACATGAGAGGGGCTGTACGGGCTATTGGGCCTCCGATGCAATAGCTGGGAGGTGCAGATGGTCTTCTTCCCCACTCGCGTGGCTACGGACCACTAGGGGGCTATGGAACCGGCGCTCCTTGGGGCGGCCAACCCTAACCGACGGGTGTACTACCTCGTCAAGGATATCATGACACTCCTGTCGAGCCTACGAAACACAGGAGGCCAACATGGCATGGACAAGAGCCAGGGTGGCACGGTCAGGCCTCTCCGCGAGCCTACATGCCACCAAAATTGACACACATGAATTTTCTCAAGTTCAACAGTGGAGTCGCTTTGGAATGGGTGCAGAAGGCTGAACTTTTTTCAGTTATCAGGAGATCCTAGAGGGTCAATGGGTACAACTTACGTCCTTCCACTTGGAGGATGATGCCTTTCAGTGGGCGCAATGGTTTCTGAGGGGCAAGGATTATGTGTCCTGGGCTGATTTCGTGGAGGGATTCACTGTTAAATTTGGGTCGTTGGAGTACGAGGTCTTTGAGGCCCTCCTTCAAAAATTGCGACAGAAGGGGACAATGATGGAGTATCGCACGGAGTTCGAAAAGTTGGCAAATAGAGTGCACTGGGAAGAAAGAACGTTGCTCAGCTATTTCGTGTCGGGACTCAAGGAACATCTGCGTGACGATATTCAATCATATATGCCCCGCAGTTTAAATCATGCCATTAGCCTGACCCGCATTCAGGAGGAACGCTTTAACAGGCAACGAACCCGTACCACGGAGAACCACGACTACCCCGACGATCGCCAGGAGAGAGCCACCAGCGGCTGGAAAACCAACTGTGACACAACTATCATGGGCCAAGCTTCAGGCGAGGAAGGAGAAGGATCTATGTTTCAACTGCGACGACAAGTGCACGCCCGGGCACAAATGTGAAAAGATACAGGTTTATATGTTACATGAGGATTTGGAGGACAAGCTCACTCCCGAACCAGGATTGGACGAGGACTTGGATTTGACCGAATTTGGCGTGTCTTTACAGGCGATGGAGGGATGCAACACCCCCCTCACTATGCGGATTGCGGGGAAGGTTAGCCAGGAGCGGGTGATGATTCTCGTGGATAGTGGGAGCACCCACAACTTCATCCATCCTGATGTGGCGCAACGAGTGAGACATGTGATTGATCGGGGAGCCGCCTTCCATGTCATGGTGGCGGATGAAAGCAAACTTCAGTGTGAGGGAGTTATGAAGGGGGTGGAGCTACGAATATAGGGGGTACTCGGGTCGCACTGACGTCTACCTCTTACTTATCAGAGGCTCTGACATGGTGCTTGGGATACAGTAGCTGCGATAATTGAGGCGGGTGATCTTTAACTGGGATCAGATGACGATGGAGTTCCTACACCATGGGAAACGGTATTGTTTGTGGCGATACTGGCATAGTATGCAGACATATTTCAGGCACCTCACACACTTCCACCACCGAGATTCAAATACCATCAGATCCAACTCAAGACGGGGGCCGAGCCCACCAACATCCGGCTGTACCGTTATCCGTACATCCAGAAGATCGAGATTGAGCGCATCGTCAGAGAAATGCTTGTCGCCAGAATTATCCGTCCCAACACTAGCTCATTCTCTTCTCCCATCATCCTAGTAAATAAGAAGGACGGGTCGTGGCGATTTTGTGTGGATTACCGCTGCTTGAACAACTCGACTATCAAGGATAAGTTTCCCATTCCTTTGATCAAAGAGCTGTCATACGAATTGCACGACGCCCTTCTATTCACCAAGCTCGACCTCTGGTCGGGCTACCACCAGATTCAAATGGGAGAGGACATACCCAAGATATCCTTCCGCACGCATGATGAGCACTATGAGTTCCTCGTGATGCCTTTTGGGTTCACCAACGCCCCGTCCACGTTCCAGATTGTTATGAACGAGATCTTTCGCCCTTTTTTCCGCCGCTCAGTATTGATATTTTTTGATGACATCCTCATATACAACACCAGTTGGGAGGAGCATTTGACCCATGTCGAGCACGGTTTCGCCATCCTCCGCCAACACCAATTCTACGCCAAGCAGTCCAAGTGTTCGTTCGAAGAAGAGGAGGTTGAGTACCGGGGGAATTTGATCTACGCTCGCGGTGTCAAAGCCGACCCAAAGAAGATCGGGAGCATGCTGACATGGCCTCGTCCTCATACTGTCCGTGCTCTACGGGGCTTCTTGGGACTTACGAGATATTACATGCGATTTGTGAAAGATTATGGCATGATTGCACGGCCGTTGACTCAGTTATTACACAAGGACGCCTTCCTTTGGTAGGAAGAGGCAGAGGCGGCATTCCAAGCCCTCAAGGGGGCCATGACGACCACACCGGTTCTCGCTCTTCCCGATTTCAACAAGGAGTTTGTGCTTGAAACCGATGCGTCGGGCGTGAGCATTGGCGCGGTATTGATGCAGGAGGGTCGACCATTAGCCTTCTACAGCAAGGCGTTGGCCCCCCGTACTTTGGGGCTATCCACGTACGAGAAAGAAATGCTGGAAATCATCCATGCGGTGGGCGTATGACGGCCTTACTTGTTGGGATGACATTTCAAAATCCGTACTGACCATCAGAACTTGAAGCACTTCTTGGAACAATGAGTCGCCCCTCCTCTCCAGCATAAGTGAGTGACGAAACTGTTGGGGGTATGATTATGAGATTCTCTACAGGCAGGGCAAAGAGAACGTACTTGCTGATGCCTTATCCCGCTTACCAGAGAGCACATTCGCCCAAATTTTCGGCCCCCTGTCTGACTCTTTAGATGATATACAGGAGGAGGTCATGCGGGACCCCTCACTATGAGCCCTCGTGGAAGCTCTTCGGCAGGGGCAGGTCACTGCACCAGGCTATCACTTGCAGAATGGAAGACTTTATTATCACGGCCGAGTGGTCATTCCTCCCAACTCAGCTTGGAAGACATCATGATGCACGAGTTCCACTCATCCCCAACTGACAGTCATGCGGGAATACTTCGTACTCTTCAACTGGTGCAGACAAATGTTTTTTGGAAGGGATTACAGCGCGACATCCAGCGGTTTGTGCAGTAGTGTGAGATGTGCCAGCGACAGAAGTATGAGACGACCACCCCTGTTGGCTTGCTTACACCTCTGGAGATCCCGCATTACATTTGGGATACAGTGTCTATGGATTTCATCGACGGATTGCCCAAGTCTCAGGGCAAGTCGGTTATATTGGTCGTGGTTGATAAGCTCTCCAAGTATGAACACTTTTTGGCATTGAGCCACCTGTACACAGGCGAGTCAGTCGCCGATCTCTTTTCTCAAGAAATTGTCCGCCTTCACGGCGTTCCGCGTGCTATCATTTCCGACCGGGATCCGACGTTTGT
Organism: Platanthera zijinensis; assembly: GCA_039513925.1. Lineage (NCBI taxonomy): Eukaryota > Viridiplantae > Streptophyta > Magnoliopsida > Asparagales > Orchidaceae > Platanthera > Platanthera zijinensis. The sequence goes on from CM077093.1 coordinate 71,639,381, forward strand.
GAGTAATTTCTGGCGGGAGCTCTTTCGACTACAGGGGACTTGCTTACGCCTCAACACGACTAATCACCCCCAAAATGATGGCCAGACAGAGGTTCTCAATCGGGGAGTGGAAGCATACCTCCGTTGTTTTGTGATGGACGAGCTTTGGACATGGACCCGCTGGTTGCACTGGGCCGAATATTGCTATAACACCTACCATTCAGCCAACAAGTTGACCCCGTTCGAGGTCATTTACGGCTGTCTCCCTCCATCCTTGGGCAACTATGAACCCGGCAACACGACCTTGCTGACCGTTGATCGGGCGCTCCGCGACCGAGACCGCACTTTAGCCACTCTGCGTGAGAACCTCAGAACCGCGCAAGATAACATGAAGGTCCAAGCGGATAAACATCGCAAAGAACGGGAATTCGCGGTCGGTGATGACGTCTTCCTCAAGCTCCAACTTTACCGGCAGTTGTCAGTTGCCCGCAGGACGAACCAAAAATTTACTTCATGTTACTATGGGCCCTTTCGTATTATCCGCCATGTGGGGCCATTGGCTTACACCTTGGCGCTACCTGAAGGGTCGCACATTCATTCTACCTTCCATGTGTCCTTACTTAAAAAGAAGATCGACAACACAGTTTAGGCTAGCCCATTCCTACGATAGGCGACAACAACGGGAGAACTGCGACCGATGCCCGAAGAGATCCTGATGATAAAATAGAAACAGAGGAGCACCGTGTACCGCCCCGACCGAGATCCTTGTCAAATGTAAACCCTTACCAGAGGCACACAATACTTGAGTTGATCTGCTGGAGTTCAAGAAAATCTACCCGGACTACCGTCTTGGGGACAAGCTGGTTCTTGATGGAGAGGGGAATGCTACGCCCCCGAACATGACAGTTCTCTAGGCGTCCGTATGCCCGCAGGCGGAAGGAGAAGACAAGCGGCAACGGGGTTGAACCACCCGGTTCAGCCCCGTATGGGGAGGGGCCGACAGGCCCCTCTTGGGCCCGGGTATATTTATACCCGGGACTCTCTTGGAAGCCAAGCGAGATTACTCTTAGGTATTTCTCTCCTTCTTTCCCCCTAACCCTAATTTCTCTCTATCTTCTTCCTTAGTCTTCTCTTCCTCTCTAGTTCCTTATTAATGCCTCCTCTCATACAGTCTCTTTCTGCGACCTCTTCTTGCAGTCCTCTGCTTTCCTCTAACTATAGCTTGTTCCGCCAAACCGCTCTAATTGCCGTGTCCTCTCTTCTGGTCGCAAGATTTGTCTTTACCCACCTGATGTCATCTTTCTTGAAGACCAACCTTATCATTCTAAACCCAGTGGCCCTCCACTTCCGAAGAGTACTGTCCCATTTACTTCTAACCTTCCACCCTATGAAGCACGTATACTTCCCCGAAGGCAGCGTACCCGTACCGGATACGTATCCGGTACAGGTACGTACCCGATACTCGATGGATACACCTATGTGGACACACTTGAACTTAGCACATCATTTTGCATACTGTGCTAGGAGTCTGTTTTTCTCGAGTAAACAAATGTTGGCTCTATGCTAAGAAGCGTTGGTACGTCCAATTAAGTTGTGTATCTGTACTGAGTATGTTTCTGGTATCGGTACCTTTGTGTTACAAGTACGTGTATTGAACGTGTTGATTCAACACAAGTTATTAACAAAACGACTAACTTGTCTTTAGACTAACCAGAGATTGAAGATGTTGATCTCCAATAATGAAGAAGAAAAAAAACAGATAAGTAACTTAAGTTTAATTTTATCTCTTTTGGTTAAACATATAAGATGTTAAATTTTGTAATATTTACGAATGCTTAATGTTTGAAAACTTCATGTTATGTTGCATTGATTTGTGAACTTGTACTTCAAGTTATGATTTATGTTTAATGTTTCGATGTTTTGAGAACTATTTATTGCACTTATGATATAAATATATATTATATTTGTTATAACTTATCATGACGTACCCGTATCCTTGTTTTTAAAATTTTGTTGTACCGCCGTACCGGGTACGCATCGTATCCGGTACACGTACCCATACCAGTGCTTCCTAGCTTCCACCTCTCCTTCCCATGCCAATCCCACCAAAACCACCTCTGATTCGTGTGTATACTCGTCACACTCCTTTGTCTGCTGCTCTACCAAAGATTCTCTTTACTGATGCTAATTTGCGGCCTGCAGATTCGGCAATCGTCTTTACTGCTCACCCGATGATAAATTATGTCTCCTTACATCGCCTCTCTCCGGAACTCATGAAATTTGCAACTTCTTTATCCTCTATTTCTACTCCCAACTATATGCAGGAGGCTCTGCAACATCCGGGGTGGTGGACGGCCATGAGCGAGGAAATGTCTGCTCTTTGGGCAAACCAAACTTGGGATCTTGTCAATCTTCCGTCTAGACAGACCTGTGTGGATTGTAAGTGGGTATTTTCTATCAAACATGGTCCGGATTGGACAATTCAACGCCTAAAGTTTGCCTTGTGGCTCGCGGTTTTACTCAACAATAAGGTTTGGATTATGACGAGACCTTCTCTTCGGTCGCCAAATTGAATACTGTTCATGTTTTGATCTCCCTCGCTGTTAATCGTCATTGGCCGTTGCATTAATTGGATATCAAAAATGTTTTTCTCAATGACGATTTGCAAGAAACTATTTACATGCACCAACCTCCTGAGTTTGAGATCACATGGAAGTCTCTTGTTTGTCATCTCAAGAAATCTATTTATGGTCTCAAACAGTTTTCTCGCTCTTTGTTTGACAAGTTCAGTAAGGTTCTCCGTGATGTCAGATTCACTCGAAGCTCAGCTGACTTCTCTCTCTTTACTCGTCATCGACCGACCGACATAGTGATTCTCTTAGTTTATGTCGATGATATTATGATTACAGACGATGACTCCAAAGAAATACAAATGATTAAACAACATTTGAACTCGGTCTTTCAGACTAAAGATCTGATAAATCTTCCCTTACTTCTTTGGCATTGAGGTAGCGAGACGTCTTGATGGTCTCGTCCTATCTTCACGAAAGTACTATCTCGACCTTCTTCTTGACACCGCTTATTCTGGATGCAAGTCTGCTGACACTCTTATGGATGCCAACCATAAGCTCCGTGCTCATGACTCCGACTCTGACTCTGATCCACTTCTTACAAACCCAGAGTATTATCGTCGTCCTGTAGGAAAGTTGATCTATCTTACAGTTACAAGACCTGATATCTCATTTACTGTTGAAGTTGTCAGTCGATTCATGCATTCTTACATTCTCCACGGATCTCTCACCTCCAGGCCGTCGAGCGCATCCTCAGATATTTGAAGACTGTTCCTGTACAAGAGCTTGTATACAAACCGTCTTCTTTTTCTTTATCTCTGATTGCCTATTTTGATGCTGACTGCTTGGATGATCGATGTTTCACAAGTGGATTCTGTACTTCAGAGGACACTTTATTATCTGGTGTAGCAAGAAGCAGTCTATGATTGCTCGCTCATCTACTGAAGCCGAGTATCGTTCAGTGAAAATTGTTGTGTATGTGCTTACATGGATTGAAAGTCTCCTAGGTGATTTGAGAGTCAAACTTTCCTCAACAGCCACTCTATTGTGTGATAGTCAAGCTGGTATACACATTGCCAAATTTCATGTATTCCATGAACAGATCAAACACATTGAAATGGATTATCATTTCATTCGGAAGAAGGTTCAATTGAAGAAGCTGAAATTAAGACATGTTTTTGTTCCTGGGCAAGTTGCTGATATTCTCACCAAGGCCTTACCATGCCCGTTATACTACCAGTTCTTGTCCATGCGGTTTACGATCCGTATGCTCCAGCTTGCGGGGGTGTGTTGAAGGAAGTATGTGTAAAGGCCCAATATAAGTCCCATCTAGAGCACAATTCCTCTTTTGGATTTAGTCCCACATCTTAAATTGAGATTTTCTACTCTTTCTCTTCCTATATAAGTGTACAAATTCCTGTATGACATAATAAAGATAGAATACAAATTGTGAAGTTTTTTTGAAAAATTAAGAAGATTATATTTTATTTCTCTCATTTGTCGTGCATTTCTACAAATATAAAAATAGAATACTAATGCAAAAAAAGGATAACTCGTTGTGCACCTTCCATGACCGTAGCCGATGGGGTCGTCCCTTACGGCATTTGTAAGCCTTAAGCTTTCCCATACTCGTCTCCTGATTTGATCCCGCCTCCCTAACATTGACTTGCTAATTTTAAAAAAGGAAAAATGTTGTAGTATGTGTTTCAATTCTAGATAATCTGTTCAAGAAAAAAAAAGCTCTGAAGATTTAAAAAGGATGACACAGCATATAATCTGTCCTTGCCTTAAGTGTTGACCTGTTGTTGATGGTGACTTACTGAATAGCTGTTTATTTGTCCTTTATGCTAGAACTTTCGCCTTGCCAAGGGAAGATTGCAATTTTGAATATCCTTAATCATTTGAATTCATGAACTTGTGAGTTTAATAGAGGTTCGAATATTTCCCTGGAAGAGTATTTTTAGATTAGGTGAGCTTAAAAACATTATTTGGATGATGCCAGTTTTCCTTCTAAGCTAAGATAAAATCTTTATCTCAAAATTGGTCTTGCACGTTTTTATCACACACACACATTAATCCGATTGAAATTGACAGTGCCTATATTTTATTTTCAATTTAACAGGAGACATTGAACACACTCACCTAGTCAAGGGTCTTGATTATGCTTTACTTCACAAGGTTAGGAGTGAAATGGACAAGCAAGAAGATGGTGAAGATGGAAATGATGGAAATTCAAGGTTAGTCTACACTCATCTTCCACATTGATATTTGTTTTTATTGCCTATGTTCAACACATTTTGCAGTTTTTTATTTCTTATTTGCATTTATGTATCTTGTACTTTCGAATTTGGTAATTAAATTTTCCTTGAATTTAGGTTCCATCCTTTGCTTATAAAAATCTAAGGACATTAAAATTCTATTTTTAAACTATTTGTGTGTGTAAATGGGTTTCTATCCATCACCATCATGAGACTTATTCCAACTATTGGGTCGACTATATATTCTTCTGTTCATGAATTTTATCTTAGGTATCCCACTGTTCGATTTAGCCGTTCTATTTGTTTGATAGACTATTACTGAACGAGTAGAGATCCGGACTAGGGGGAGAGCCGACGACAAGAGGAAGAGAAGAAAGAGATTAGAGTTTGAGAGGAAATCAGGGAGCATCCCTTTTCATAACACATCCAAGATAAAAACATTACAAGGTCCTACAAGACCTCTTATAGGAGCGAGGGGTAAATAACAAAACCAAAATATTAATTAAAAAAAACATAATAAAAACTGAATGTTAATTATCCTCCGCGCTCGCCATAAATGGTTCATCCTTGTCAGTCCGAGCTACACTCGTTGTCCCCGCCGCATGCGGTCCCCGCCGATTGTAGACATGTCATGGACGCACCTCGTCGTGAATGTCCGTAACAATGCTGCCATCTGAAAAATTTGCCTTGTCCTCAAAGCAGAAGTCGGGAAATTGACGGTGGAAATCATCTCGTAGTAGCCAAGTAGCCTCGGACGGGAGGCGTTGACACCACGCCACAAGGATCTCCTCTAGGGCCGCATCTCTAGGAAGGTGGTGGTAGCGGTCTAGAATGTTGTGCAGATATACGGGGGCGGAGTCGGAGTCAGAGTAGTCAAGTTCGGCCGAAATGTGGTCCAGACTCAGATGGTCGCCCACGACGCGACAAAACTGAGAGACGTGGAAGACCGGGTGGATCCGGCTCCCTTCACGATGTTGGAGCTTGTAGACGACGACGCCAATCCGGGCCAAGACGGAGAGCGCCCCAAAGAAACGAAGCGCGAGTGTCGGGCAAGGGCGTTTGGCGATCGTGATTTGGCGGTATGGGTGGAGCTTGATGAAAACCTTCTCGCCGACTTGAAAGGAGAGGTTCCGGTGCTTGCGGTTGGATAAAGATGTCTTTTTTTCCTGGGCCCGATGAAGGTGATGCTTAAGACTGTCCAGAATGATGTCTCGATCTTGGAGGTAAGCTGCCAAACTCCGCACGAGGCACTCTCCGGGTAGGTGCCGCACGACATCCGGCGGTGGTCGGCCATAGACGAACTCAAACAGAGTCGTTTCCGCTACATGGTGATAGGCGGTGTTGTACGAGTACTCAGTCCAACCCAACCACTTGGCCCACGTGCCTGGTCTCTCACCAATGAAACAGTAGAGGTAAGTCCCCAAGCAGCGGCTGAGGACTTCTGATTGGTCATCCGTCTGCAGATGGTAGACGGAGATCATGCAGAAGTGTGTGCCCTGAAGGCGGAACAGGGACGTCCAGAAACTTCTCAGAAAGAGGGGATCGCGATCGGATCACTCACAATCGATCGCAGAAACCCATTGAGGCGCACAACTCCGGAGATGAAACTTTTGGTTACTCCCGTGGCCATATGTATGAGTGTCAAAGAGGAATGAAAGTGCATGTATTTGGAGATACGGTCCACCACTATGAGGATGTAGTCGAACTCGTTGGACCGGGGAAGGTGTGTTAAAATCCATAGCAATGTCCTCCCAAATACGATTCGGAATCGGCAGGGGCTGAAATAACCCGCCCAAAAACATAGCCTCGTACTTCGCCTTTTGGCATGGAAGGCACGTGGCCACGTGGGCTTTAACTTGCTTGAACATGTGCGGCCAGTACAGTGAAGCCGCCAAATGCCGGTAGGTGCGGAAAGCCCCGACATGACCCTCGGTTGGAGTAGCATGGAACTCGGCGATGAGACACAGAATGAGTGCTGAGGACGCAGACAACACTAAGATGCCCAGGTAGAGGCGCCGACCGCCCACCAAAGAGTAAGGAGGGCGACCTTCCGGGGCGGCAATGAGGTCCGTGCGAATGGTGGCAAGGTCGTGTCCATCTCCACGTCGTGTTGAATCACTACGACATCCTCCTAGACCGAACGAGAGATGGCCCGGAGTTCTGTGGAGTGTACCTGTCGGGAGAGAGCGTCCGCCGCTCGGTTGGTGCAGCTCGGGCGGAACTCGATGGAAAAGTCGTACCCAAGGAGCTTTGCCACCCAAAGCTGCTCTGGCGGCGTGACGATCTTCTGCTGAAGGAGATACCTCAAGCTATGATGATCGGTGCGAAAGATGAAGGGGTGGCCCAGGAGGTATGACCGCCAGTGCCGTACTGCCAAGACAAAAACCATTAGCTCGTTCTCATAAGCCGAGCGACTTCAGACGGTGGTGGAGAATGCCCAACTGTAGTAGGCGATGGGGCGGCTGCCTTGCATGAGTACCTCACCCACTTCAGTGCCCGAGGTATCACACTCTACAATGAAGTGTTGATTGAAGTTGGGCATGGCCAGAACTGGGCCCTTCACAAGAGCCGCCTTGAGGGTGGTGGATGCATACATGACTGCTGGGGTCCACAAAAAGGGTTCATCTTTGGAAGATTTGAGTAACTGTGTCAGGGGCCGAGCTAAGGTGTCGTACTCCCAAATGAAATGCCGATAAGAACCGGTGAGGCTCGTCGTCCATGACCACGCCCTTGGCCCAGATCGTGTGGCCCAAGTAACTGTCGATGGTGACACCAAACGAACACTACTTGCGGTGGAGGAAAAGACGATGCCAATGGATTGTCTCGAGCGTGCGACGTACATGACATAAGTGCTCCTGCTAGGATGAGCTATACACCAAAATATCATTAAAAAACAAGGACGTGTTGATGGAGTACCGCTCGAAAGATGTTGTTCATGGTGTCTTTGAAGGTGGTCGTTGCGTCGGTCAGCCCGAAGGGCATGAGCAGGAATTCGTAGTGCCCATCATGCATCCGAAACGCTGTATTTGGTACATCCTCCGTACGAACCCGGATTTGGTGGTAGCCCGCCTGGAGTCGAGCTTCGTGAAGAAGGCGACGCTGTGGAGCTCGTCCAACAAATCTTAGATGACTGAAATGAGATATTTGTCCGGGATCGTGGTCTTCTTCTACTCCATGTATTTAACACAAAACGCCAACTCCCGTCCTTGCGTGCGAGGAGGACCGAGCTGGAGAACGGGCTCGCACTAGGGCGGATGAGTCCGCCCATGAGCATCTCCCGCACCAAGCGTTCGATCTCATCCTTCTGGACATTCCCATAGTGGTAAGGCCTGACTGATACGACCAAGGTGTAGGGCTGCAGCGGAATGGCATGGTCAGTTGCCCTCATCGGAGACAAGCCGCGAAGCCGTAAATATGTCATAGAACTCCTCAAGGAGACACCGAAGGTCAGGTTGGAGCACCATGGAACGTACACTTTTATGATGCAGAGCCAAGATTTCACCTGCCTGCCACCCCGGAGTCCACTGGGGGTCCACCTTGGAGTCCACCAAAGGGCCTTATCAGGTCCGTGGACCGTACAACCCAACCAACTCTCCTCCATGGAGGCCACCATGCGGCAGGTTGTTGAGGTCGGGCTCGATCCCCAATTGGTGATGAGAGCACTGGTGAAGGCCTCTTATCTAGGAGGTTTGGGGATCGAGCCCCAACCTCAACAACCTGCCGCATGGTGGACTCCATGGCGGAGAGTTGGTTGTGATGTACTGTCTACGGACCTGATAAGGCCCCTTGGTGGACTCCAAGGTGGACCCCCGTTGGACATTTACTTCCGGCGTCTTATTCCGATCACTCGCATGAGGTTCGTCATCGACCTTCGACGCCCTATTACGCCACCCTACCGAGGTCGATCATCTTCAGGATTGACTGCCATCCAAATGGCTGAGCACCTGCTGTCCTCTCCCTCCTCGATGTGGTCGAACGGGATCCTCCTCTGCAATATCCCATCGCCCGCGTGTCACAGCTAGCCCGATCACCTACAACAATCTGATTTAGAAGGGCCACTCCTAGCCATAGTTTGCAACATACTTGGGTAAATTCCACCACTTCTTACCTACTCCATTACATTAGGTTAATTTTATGGGATTCAATTAAATATTGCTAAGCTTGCCTCAAACGTTCAAATTGCTTTGATTATCGTTATTCTTAAATTATTTTATGTTTTGCTTGTGGATGGTCGGATCTCGCTGTGGTTCAACTCATAAGACGCTCGAGGGGTAGTGCTCAAATAAAAAATAACGATTTTTGAGAAGTTTTTTCTGAAGTGATTTTGGCACACAAAGGTCTTGAGTTGGCCCGATCTGATTGCATTATATTTGATTCTAATATGTATAGCTTAATTAAAGTGACACAGATAGGCAGTGGAGCTGTGCTAACACTAATGCGAACTTATGCAAGTATTGCCGAGAGGACTCGAACAAACCTAATCTGTATGATGTGTGTATGTTGTAAATTTATCCGGAATTAAAATGAGTAATAAAATTAGTTAAGATCAGCAATACGACACGACATTCACAAGTATTTTCAATTATGCAAGCAAGATAATATCTCCTTCACACGAAAGGTTTTCAATTAAAACTTTCACACATTATTATAGCAAATATACGATACTAATCTAATATTCAGTGAAAGATAAAAAACAACACAAAATACTCACAAACAACAGGGGCCTGTGGCAGAGGAATGATGACGAGCGGCTATAGTTTGTAGCGGGAGGCAATGACATTGTGGAAGGAAATTTGGGGGAAGATGCTTTGCGGTAGGGAGAGGGGAGGTGGTGGTGCTGTGGGGAACCGTGGCGGGGTTTGGGGGGTGTTGCGGAGGAAGCAAAGGAGAAAGATGTAGTTGTGCAGCAGGGAACAATTGCGGGGTCTGGTTGATGGTGCAATGGAAGAGGAGGAGAAGGATGCGGCTGTACTGTAGGGAATAATACATGGATCTGGGGTGGGATGAGGTGGGGTGGGATGTGGGTTGATGCTGCAGAAGCAATTGAGACAGGATGTGATGGCACCACAAGATTTGAGGCTTGCGTCTTAGGATTAGGGCAGGATTTGGCGAACATGAAGCATGACTTTGTCAAAGGGGAATGACGAGTGGAGTGTGGTTACAAGAGAGGGAAGATAAGGTGAAAGTGAAAAATTGGCACGTCCCACCCCAGTGTCTTCCTCCATCGCACCACGATGTGATTGCATGCTCTAGGTTTCTTCACAAGGCTAATAATACCTCACAATGGCTGCAGTCACCCCTTATTTATAATAAACGAGAACTAGGGAACCCGACATGAATGACTATGACCGACCGTTACGCCCAGTGTCTGAATACTATCAAATTAAATTCAAAAAATAAAAACAAATACATAAAAAATAGAAAATAGCGCTCCGGGTGTGTTCATGGTCTCGGATCGCCAACCTCAGCGCTTCCTGCGCGAGTACTCATAAGCAGGCTCCACTTAGTGGCAACCTGATCTCCACCGCCAATCCTGCGATTGATCCCCAACAATTCCGCTCAATTGAAAAACATTCATCTCCAATGAATGGAGATGATCATATTGATGTCAAAGATCGTTGGCTAATCTATCAAGATCGGTCGACGATATCCGAGTGTGATCGAAGGTGGGGCGTCCTCTCTAGTGCACCAAGTGACGTCAAGAAAGGCTGTTAGGAGTGGTGGTGCACTCGTGGGCTGCATTGTCTACAATACTCTCACCTCTTGTCGATTAGGTTTTAGGAGATTTCATTCCTCATAAGAGGTATTACGATATATATGTTTATTGCCTGAAATATAGGAAAACAAAATATAAGAAAATATGTATACAATATTAATATCTAACACTTTCCCTTAAGTTGGGCCATGCGTATCAACAAGGCTCAACTTGTTACATAGAAATTTCATTTGAGGACCAGTAATTCCTTTAGTAAGTATGTCTGCAACTTGGTCTTCGGTCTTCACATGTTATAATTTAGTATTTCTTCTTATTTCTCCCTAACAAAATGACAATCAACTTCAATGTGTTTCACACATTCATGAAAATTAAGATGAGTAGCAATTTGTATTGCAGCTTGATTACCACATCATAATTGAGTGGGATCTTGAGTATGATATCCTTTTTCACTGAGGGTTTGTCTAATCCACATAATCTTAGGAACAGTATGAGACATCACTCAATATTCTACCGTGCAGATCTTGCAACAGTGGTTTGTTTCTTACTCTTCTAAGAAATAATTTTCAACCTTAATGACAGCGAACCCTTTAGTCGAATTTTGAGTGACTAAACAACCTACCTAATCAGAGTCACAATAAGCTTCTATGTTGGGCTGTCCTCGATTTTTGTTTGAGATCTCGATTCCAGGATTTTTCTTTATGTATCTAACTTTACGGAGGACAGATTCCAAGGGATTTGGCAGGGTCTGCCATTAATTGACTTACCTTACTTACTGCGCATGCAATATTTGGGAAATTCAAGGCAAGATTAGTTTAGTTTTCTGACTATTCTACAACATTCCTCAGGTGAATCAGACAACTTACTTTCAATATGGTGGTTCTTGTCTCGTGGTTCGAGTGGGGAGTCCATATGTCACACTTACATATCTTTAAATCAGTTAGCAAGTCAAAGACATTTTCTATGACATATGAAGATGGAGTTATCATAATTTGGTACTTCTTTGCCAAAGAAGTATCAAAACTCGCCCAGATCCTTTGTTTAAAAGTTGGAGTATAAGAATACCTTGAGTTTGATTATCCCCTTTGAATTGTTCCCCATGATAACAATATCATTGACATACACCGATAATAGGATGGATCCTGCAGTACAGGTCTGATAGAATATAGACGATTCTTTCTCTTTCATTGTAAGATCAAAATGAGTTACAACAAAACGAAACAAAACAAACCATGCTCGAGGGGATTATTTCAACCCATAGAGAGACTTCTTGCGGTGACACACCTTGGTTCCCCCAACACCTCCATACACACCTCATCTTCTAATGATCCATGAAGAATTCATTCTTCATAACTAATTGGAGCACGGTGCATCGGTGAGAGACTGCAAGAGATAATAACAGGCAAATGGAGGACATTTTGACAATCAAGGCAAACGTTTCATCATAGTTCACTCCATACATCCTGAGCATATCTTTTAACCACCAAACGAACTTTTAGCCCATTAAGAGAACCATATGCATTTACTTTATATAGCATATATGCTTGCAACCAATAACACGTTTGCCTAAATGCAGTGGAACTAAGTCCCATGTTCGATTTAGTTATAGGGAATCAAGTTCATCTCGCATAACAACAACCATGTCAAGATGATCTTGCGCATCAGTAATTATGGAAGTAATGATGTACTAATCAAGTGTGGAGATTAATGCAATATAAGAAACAGATAAACCTTGATAAGATGTGATAAACAGAGATTTGTACCGTCAAGAACTACTTCCCTTACACAACATTGGCGGCTCTATGTCAGAAGGCGTAACATCTTTGTTTGTGCAAGCATCTTCTTCCCGAGGAGTAGCTTCTTCCTGAGGAATAACTTCTTCCCGAGGAACAGTCATAGGCCGACCATGGGAAGAGGTAGGCTTAGGTGGGTTCATGCATGCCCTGTCAGAGGGGAGACTCGAGTAAACTTGTCCCCAAAGAGGATTCTGAATGTCCTATGAGGAAACACAACTGGTTCAAGACGTGGTACAACAACAACACTCAAGCCTTTATCCCACTATAGTAGGGTTGGCTATATGAATCCTTTGTCGTCATTGTGCCCTATTTTTAGTCATAATCTCACTAATTCCTAAGTACACCATGCATTTCCTTATAGTTTCATTTCAAGTATTTATTTGTCCACCTCTCCCCCATTTAACATGCCTGGTGACTAAACTCTCACAATGTCTGAAAAGAGCCTCTAATGGTCTCCTTTGTACGTGTCCGAATCATCTTTGAGCTTCTCGCATTTTCTCTACAATTGGTGTCATTCCCGTCTTATTTCTGATACATTCATTCCTAATTTTATCCAGTCTCTTGTATCCACATATCCAACTCTAAACATTCTCATCTCCGCAACTCCCATTTTTTTGCTTATGTACACAATTCACTGCCCAACAATAAGAACCGTAGAGCATCACTGGTCTAATTGCGGTACAGTAAAACTTGCCTTTAAGTTTTAATGGTTCAAGACGTAATAAAATCAAGAGAAGAGTCAAGAGCTATAAAGCTGTGTGCTAGGAATATAACAGTCAGATTCAATAATGATAACATCAACAAAGATGACACATCTTTTTAGGTCATGAGAATAACATCTGTAACTTTTAGTAGTGCATGAATATCCAAGGAATAAGAATTTTAAGGAGCGAGGGTCAAATTTGGAACATGCCTATGATGAGGAATGATACAGATAACTTGAAGGTGACAATTTTTCCGTTCAACCATCATTTTGTTGATGGTTATTACGATAAGTAGTTTGATGCATGGTACCTTTTTCTAAAAGGAAAAAGGGGCATAGATTGAGATGAGCACTCTTTATCAGTGTTAGTGTGAAGACATTTAATACGAACAAAAAATGAGTTAATATTTCATTCCATAGGCTTTTAAAATAGAAGGAAGTTAAGAACAACTTTTCATTAAGTACACCTAAGTCATACGGGAGAAATCATCAATAAAGGTAACGTAATATTTATGTCCTAGTAAAGTTGGGACAAGATTCGGTCCCCATACATTAGAGTGAAGAAATCAAACAGTGCAACAACACGAGTTCCTGTGAATTATAAGTGGATTGAGAAACGTTAGCAACCAATGACAGAGTTATGTCGGGAGTCACATCACAACTATCGAACCCAACAGTGAGTATAGGTGATCCATCTGCCATATTCGGTGATAGAACATCATATGATCCTTAGTATTATTGCAGTTCTTACTTATTTGCTGAACAGAGGGATCCATAGAACTTAGCAGAAGGACAAATATCCAACAATCATCAATATACCAATCCTCATGCACTTGACTTTCTACAGTATCAATTGGGAGCCTGGTAATGTGGTGCATACGTCGTATCCCAGCTAGAGACATATTGACTCCCTTTTTTCATAACTAGATATCCGATAAGGTTAGAATGGTGGTTGCATGTATGACATTAGGATGGAATGTACTGTTGTAGTACTCATACAATATGGTTCTAGGGATTCACTACCGTTCTTCATGATCCAGAAGAGAGAATGAACAAATTTTGCCATAGGGTTATGGCAATAAGACACTTAGTCTTGTATAGGCATTACCGTGGGAGACCAATAATCACAACATGGGTGTTCCACAAAATAAGCAACAGTGAGTCTGTAGATCACACTACCAGTCTATGATGATCATGGATTGACGGAAGAGAGACCTACTTCCATTGATCAGCGCTATCACCATTCAGAAGAGGGGGGCTTAAGGTTTAGGTGACCTCTGTCTTCGAAGATAAGCCTCACAAATGTAGGTCAGGGTGCTGTTGTCTGGGTCACGCCAGAGTGGTTGAATCAGATTTTCTTCGCCGGAATGAAGCCGAAGCAAGATCATGCGTCATCAGAATGAAGCGGGATCGTCGTCATCTGCGTCGTCGGTGTGAAGCCAAAGCGAGATCAAGCGTCGAAATTAGGCATAATCAGAATGAAGTGGGACCGTCTTTGCCATCGAGGATGAAGTGAGATCGACAAGCACAATTTTTATTTTCTAATCGTTCTCTAATACCATTCGATTAGGTTTTAGGAAAACTTTATACATCATAAGAGATAAAAATGCATATATAGTGTCTGAAATACAAGAAAAACAAAATACAAGAAAATATGCATACAATATTAATATCAAACAACTCTCACCTCTCATGCTGGTGGATCCAGAACAACCCGTGAAAGCATAGGGGGTGCATGCAAATCCGCCCGTTTTGGTAGACTCTCCATGCGAATGTAATGTGTCAAATCTTTTTTTATTAAATCCTGGATGAATACCCATATTTGCAGGGAGATTATTCTCTTAGGCATTTGTTTCAATTTTCTTTATAATCCTATAAGGACCCATCCGTTTAGATTTTAGGTTTTTAGCGTCTCCTTTTGGTAGACTCTCCATGCGAATCCTGACCATAACTTGCTCGCTCACTTGAAAATGCTTCTCATCCTTGTGCATGCCTGCTTGCACCTTTTGTAATTCATTATTGATAGCAATTTTCTTCTGAATTAATTCATGTAGTTCATATGTATGATGGATGGACTCAACAAACTCATTAGGACGCGACTTTAAGGGAACAAGGGCAAGGTCAACGGGCTTCCTAGCTTATATCCTAATGCTATGTAAAATGGCCTTATGTCTATAGATCTATTGCCAAAGCTATTATATGTGAACTCGACGGCCGTCAACACAGTTCCCAAATCTAAGGAAACTCACCAACTAGACACTTTTGTAGATTCTCTAAACTGGGTATGTGCCACTCACGAATGAATTTGACCTTTCATGGTCAACAAATACTTCAGTGTTGGGATAATAAATTCTAAGAAGTGGACTGCCTCTGACAGGAATGATTACATCTTCAAATTCACAACTCCTCGTAGAGAATACCAAATAGAATTCTCAGGTGCGTAAGGTGGTCAACATGAGTTTGACTGTAAATCAAAATTTCATCGTAATATAATGCAACACCCCCTATGACTCTCATGAAGGTACTCGAGGGTTTCAATAGCCCAGATGACATGATAAGCTACTAATACAAACCGTCCTTGGTCTTGAAGGTGTTCTTCCACTCATCCCCTTCTCTAACTCAGATCTGGTGGTACCGACTGCGAAGTCTTCAAGTCCCCCACCATCGTGTCTAATAAGTCGTCGAGCCGAGGGATATAAAAGAAATACTTCATCATAATCTTATTGATAGCCCGACTATCTATACACATGCGCTAACTGCCGTCCTTCTTGGAAATAAGAAAGGAGGGAACCGCACATGCACTCAAACTCTCACGTATGAAGTACTTTCGAAGAAGCTCATTGACCTACCTCTTGAGCTTAACACACTCATCAGGGTTCAACATCACGTAGGGGTGGTAGCTCCCAGGACTAGGTTGACGATGTGTTTAACATCACGTAGGGGTGGTAGCTCGTTAGGAAGCTAGTCAGACATAATATCAACATACTCGTCCAATGTGGTGAAAGTCCAGGTGAAGTTCAGGGCATTGGTATGACACTTAGAAACCATGGTGTCCGCCACTACATAAACAGTCCCCGCATCAGCGTTAGTACTCAAAAACTCGATTCGTCTCAAGATTTGCGTGAGTCTCCAGGAGCACGTACTAATTGATGGCTCAATCTGACTCTTCGATTTCTCCTTGTTTTGGGTAAGGGATAACTTGATATTTCTACCCTTATCATAAAATACACGTGTATAGTTGGCCGAAACACGTGATGTCGCGATCATATATCCAGGGTCTACCAAGCAACACGTGGGAGACAAACATAAGGATGACATCACACCACACTTGATCCTCATTTGTGGCAAGATTGATCAGAACAAGACATTGTTGTGTGAATTGGATCTTTGTCTTATTGACCCAGATGACAGGGTAGGGGTGAAGCTCAACCTTCACCTGCATATGCTCAAGACCCTTCTTGACTACAATATTCGCATAACTCCCACTATCAATCACTAGTTTGTAGGGACCGCATACACTAGGGAAATATATGTGGAAGATAGTGGTGCAACGCCAGTCCTCATCCACATGAGGGGTATGCAAAATGCGTCTAATTACTCTCATCTTCTGTGATCTCTCAGTATCACTCTCCCAATCATCCTCGTTGGTGTCAGGAATCTCCTTATCAACTACCTCTTCAGTGTTAACACCAGGCCCACCTTCCTCGACCATTAAGTTTTTTGTGGGACACTGGACTGCCATATGTCCTCAGCCAGACCAACGATAACACTGGACGTTCCCGGGTAGGGTGGCCGTGAGAGTTTTAGTGGCGATCACCTTGCCCTTCATGTCCACAGGAGCACAAGGGGGTCCAACATGAGTAGTAGTCCGAGGTGGCCTCCTAAAGGAGGACCCGACCAATCTGGTGGGAGCATCTGGAAAACCTACTTGATGGTATCCACGCGATGGGGGAATAAGCGCCCCACGTAACTCAGTCCTCAATCCAAAATAAAATCGGGACGTGATGATGCTAGTATCCTCTCGCAGATCACTCTTCACGATTAACTCGTCAAATTGAGACATGCACTCTGCCATAGATAGCATGCCTTGCGCAACGCATGAAAATGATCCAACAACTTATCCCGATAGGAGGTGGGAAGATATCTGTCTTTTAGTCGGCGCTTCATGTCCTCCCAACAGATTATAAGGTGGTTAGCCATCATGATGGAGGGGTCTCTTCAGGCTGGCACATAAAATCTTCGCCGAGCCTATGAGCTTCATCCTCGCAAATGTAACGTGTCGCTCATCCTCATGTCGTCCCACTCCAAGTATTGGTCCATATCCCGGTGCCAGTCGCTAAAGGCTTTCGGGTCCAGGTGATCGTTGAAGTTAGGAGTGTCAATACCACGATAAAAAAAATAAAAGTTAAAAATTCTTGATTAATTATAAGTCTTTTCAAACCTATACATGCATATTAAAAAACATGCAAACAATCAACTAATAAAAGTATTAAATATTTTCATATTTTTTTAATATGTAATTAATTTTTTTTAAATAATTATAAAAAATGGGATGTATGAATAAAATGTTTAAAAAAAATCAAAACAATAAGTCTAATCGATTTAAAAATACATAATATAATATATATATAGATTATTTAAACATGTTTCTAGTCTGCTAATATAACATAACATAAAATAAAGGACGATATATTTAAAAGTCGTGTCGGCCGATATATCGGAAAAAATCAGACATGCAGACCTATATTTTATAAGAGGACAATTTATTTTTTTTAGAAAAACATATCATTTTGCCTTAAAACATGACATGTCGGGAGAAATCGGACATGTCAAAGGACATTTAAAACAATGTCAATACGTATGCGGCGGCCGACGAGTGATGTCATCCTCAGCGCGCGGTACTCCGATATCCGGCTCGGGTTAACCATCATAATGGAGATCACGATGGGCGGGGTGTCGTGGCGGATAGTCCTTCTGGAGATGTAAGGGTTTATCCAGGGCGGGACTTGGTCGACGATCACGAATGTCGTCATGGGATCGCCCCAGATGTGAGGAGAGCTCTTGGGGAGGTTTATTACTAGCACACAAATTATGTGGAGGGAGCCCGCTCTTCCTCACATTGATCGTCAGGTGGGACGACATCAGGCTCTATCCTATGAGTGACTTGCATACCCTATTCCTTGAGGGTTCAATATGAATACGGAGATTGTCGAACTAAGCGTTCATTTAATCAAATTGATCTAGCATTAGTCGTTAGAATTCATCAGGTGTTATCTTAGAGTTAGAATTGGTGGTCCTCTCGTCGGTTAAGTATTGGCGATAAGACCTACCATTATGTAACATGCAACTGACCCAAACCTAGGGTTTTGATGCCAGGTTTGATGTAGGGTAGGCATTGGAGGTGCGCTAAGACTAATGCAAACCTATGTAAATGGCGTCGGGTGGACTCAGACAAACCTAATCGATATGGTGTTTGTATGTTTTAAATTAATCTGGAATTGAATTGAGTAATAAAAATTAGATAAGCTCAACAACACGACACAACATTCACAACGATTTTCAATTACGCAAGCAAGACAAGTTCTTCGCACAAAGGGTCTTCAAATTAAACTTTCAAGCACAAATCATTGCAGGAAACAAGAAATGAAACAAAAGGAACTAACGATTCAACACCTCCAACAAATATATGAGACTAATCCAATATTTGATAAAAAGATAAGAAAGAATGCAAGATACTCACAAACAACAGGGGTGCTGCGGTGGAAGCAAATTAGAAGGATGTGGTTGTGCTGAAGGGAACAGTGGAGGAGTCTCAGTGGTGGCACGACAAAAGTAGAGGAGAAGAATGCGGCTGCGTTGTAGGGAACAATGGCGGGATGGGTGTGTGTGCCGTGGTGGAAACCGCGAAGACATGATGTGTTGGTGCTACTGGATCTGTTGCCTTTGGCTTAGGATTAGGGCAAGTTTGGAGAACAGTAAGCTTGACTTATTTGAAAGGGTATAACGAGTGGAGAGCGGTTACATGAGAGGGAAAGTAGGGTGGAGATTAAAAAAACTGGGAAGACGCACCCCAGGGTCTCATGTCGTCGCACAAAGATGTGATTGCCGACTCTCATCACCCTTTATTTATAATAAAAGAGGACTAGGGCACTCGACGTGAATGTTTATGATTGGTCGTTACGTCCGATTCGAATAAAATTCTAAATAAAGTCGAAAAATAAAAGAATAAACATAAAATAGGAAAATGACGCTCTAAACACACTTGTGATCTCGTATCGCTAATCATATCAGCGCTTCCTGCACGAGTACACATAAGAGGGACACCCTGAGTAGCGGCTAATCTCCACCATTGATCTTGTGGCTGATCACCATCACTAAGTTTTTTACATCTTCAATCGTTTATCTTATTAATATTTCTATCTTATTCTCTTTAATGTCATTGTAAGATTTTTAGTTTTCATATAATCATTGTAGGTTTCATTAGTATCTATTCTTTTCTACCCTTTACATACATATTTTCTTAATGACCATTTATTACTCCTCATCACACCAACTATATCTTTCACATGAAGTATTTCTAGACTTTTCTTAAACTTCTATGACAGTATTATTATTACTAATCATGTTTCCTCAGATAATCTTTGATTCAACCTTAAGTTTTCAATCGTCTTTAAGCGGCTTGTTAGGAACAAGAAGAAGATTGCATTAATCGAGCAAAAAACACAAATACAATTCCGAGCAAGCTCCGACCAAGTTCAAGGAGGCTGGGTCCTCCAATGAACCTTCTCTCCCAAGAGAGCCCAAAACCCTAATGATCAAAATATAATCTTAACACTCCCATACCACCTCCTTATATAGGGAGGGGGGAGGGGGGAGGGGCTCACATATCATTAACATGAAATAACAACAAAACAAAGTAAAATTAAGAGTTACACACATGCGTAACAATACACCCCGCTAGAAATCGACCTTGCCCTCATTGTCGGAGCGCCGTTCTCCAACTAGTAGTGATAGGTCCGCGGGGGGCCAGACGTAGAAGTGCCCGGAGCGCCGTCCGGAGGTACAGCCGTAAGCATAAGCCCCTCCAACTCAGCTGCGTTGAGCTCGTGCACGTCAACCCCGATGATGCACCAGAGCTCCTTCATAGGACAATCATGAGTAAACGAGTAGGGTTGTTTGCAACAGTAACACATGCCCTTGCTCCGTAAGTCATTGTACTCTTGGTTGGACAGGCAATGAGTCTCCTAACGGTTGTTGCGTGGTCCCATATTAGGTGGGCGAGTTAGAGGAGGTGGCAGTGGTGGGTGTTTCGACGGGGGAGGAAAGTATGGTTGGTAGGGAGGTAGTGAGGAAGGAGGGTCCTCGGACAGCGCGAGGAATTCGACCTCCACTAGTGGTGAGAGGTCAATGGCTTGGGTAACAATTACTGGCTGAAGGGTGCAGAAGAGGGAGCGGATGTGAGGCTGTAGGACGTGCATAAAGTAGGCCAAGTAATGGTCGTGTAGAAGACCTGGAACATGGGTGACCAACTCGATAAAAGCATCCACGTATGAATCCATGGAGCCGGTCTGACGGACTCCGCAAAGGCGCTTGATAATGGATTTGGTGTAGCGGTGATCATATCGCTGAATAAGGCCTCTGTGAGAGCTGTCCAGGTAAGGTCGGGGAGGACTGACAGAGCCAGCGAGCCCAATGGAGGGCGAACGCTTTCATGCCGATGATTGCTGTGGAGACCTGCGGCGCTGTAGGAGTCTGGTGAAGATCAAAAAATTGTTCGGCATGGGCAATCCACCCAAGTGGGTCAGTCCTGTTAAATGTGCGGTTGTCGAGACGTGGGAGTTGTGGAGGCAATCCTGCCAAGGCGGGATTTGTGAGTCACTGTGCTGGGGGATCCCAAGGAGGAAGAGGTAGTAGACCCGGAGTTCTTGCCGAGTTGCAGGTTGTGAAGCATGACCATAATCGACGTGAACTGCTCGGCCTGGGTCTCGAGACGCAAGTTGGTGGTGCGGGCGTATTCGAGGGCTTCCACGCGGGATTCTATCTGGCCCTTTGGCATATGCCCTGATTTGCGTTGCGGAGAAGGAAGCGGTCTGTGAAAGATGACATAGAGGTCCGCTGGATGACGTTGCAGAGAATGGAGTAGGCATAAAATCGGAGAGGTTCAGATCTGGCGGAAGGACTGAAAGGAGTCGGGCATTGCTGAGAAGGAAGAACGGTCGAATCTGGTCTGTAGCCGGCCGAGCGGCTTCCAGGAAGGCGAAATAGGGCGGAAGAACTCACGATTGTCCGGTAGTCGTGATCGGCGGAAGGAGTAGGCGTGAGCGATGGTAGTCGCGATCGGCGGCAGACAGCCCGTGCGGGTCATAAACGGGGTTGGATCGCGACCGAGAACTACTCGATCGCTGATGCCGCGGACAAAACCCGGTGGCGCAGACACGGCAGGCAGGAACGACAGTGTCAGACCAATGTTAGGAACAAGAAGAAGATTGCATTAATCGAGGAAGAAACATAGATACAATCCAGAGCAAGCTCCGACCAAGTTCAAGGAGGCTGGGTCCTCCAATGAACCTTCTCTCCCAAGAGAGCCCAAAACCCTAATGATCAAATGATAATTCTAACACTCGCATACCACCTCCTTATATAGGGAGTTGGGGAGGGGGGGGGGGCTCACATATCATTAACATGAAATAAAAACAAAACAAAGTAAAATTAAGAGTTACGCATGTGCGTAACACAACACATCTTGAAAGATTAATAACTTCACTTTCAAGTTCCACCTTCTAATTCTAGGGAAATTATTTTGTTTGATTGTATTAATTATATTATAAAAATAATGTTCAACTACTACTACAGTATTTTGTGCCACTTATCTTTTCTTCCAAAGTGAAAAAGTTTTTTTGACTTTCTAGCTCCACTTCGGAACATTTATGTAGGGTAGGCTAAGAGGTGTGCAAATTCTAGACCTTTAGGGATGAAAATGTGGACTAGACATGCTAACCCTACCCTATATGCAATGATATTGTCGGTGACGACGACAAATTAATACAAGCAAAAGTAATAATCAACCCACACAACGATTTTTGAAACAAAAAAATAAGCATTCAGTAAACAAACATTTAATGGCTTTCCTTCGCTCAAAGGGTCAAGGCAAAGCGCGCGGTGAATGAGTCCCACCTGCAATCACAAGCGATCCAAGACTATCTATTCACATGTAATATATCCAAGCAAATATAATATCCAATCTAATAATAAAATGCTGAAAACAATCGTACAATACAACAAGTGACTCACAAAAAAGTTGATTGTCCAAGGCAATGGAGATTTCATAGATGGAGGTGCTTTGACGACAATCCAATGTGGAATCGGTGGTGGGATAACGACGAGGGCGGCTAGATTTGGCAGCGGTAAGCAGGATCGGGCCGGAAACGAGTAGATCCGACTCTGTGGAGGTGTATTCGGGCGACAGGAGGGTAAATCCGACAATTGGGTAGCGGATTCGAGCTATATGAAGTGGGCCGGGTTGGTGGGGATTATTGGATCTTTGCTGGAATGCCCAGATCTGGACTGATCTAGTGGAGGAGGGATGTTTGGAGATGGTTCCACAGGATGAGGGGAGTGGTGGTTGGAAAGGGGGCGACGACTGGCTGTGTGGGGCTGGACGGCGACAACAAAGGGGAGGCTAGGAGGGACAAAGACAACAAGGGGGAGCGACTCAAAGGACCGGCTGTGGCTGGATAACAACCTGGAGGGCGGCGGCTGAGGTTTGGAGGGTTGTGGAATCTTTGGATGGTTTAAAAAGAGGTCTAGGGTTAGATAATACCTTGGGGAGGGAGATAACCACCTAGGAGTCGTCACCTAGGGTTCCATGAAGTCGACACCGCGGGGTGATTGCTGGATTCAGGATTCTTTACTTCAAATTCTGCAATGACCTAAAACCGCCTCCTAACTCTCTATTTATGATAAAGAGAAACTAGGGCATCCCGCCATCGACTTCTATGATTGGCCGGAGGTGGGGCTACCCAAATACATCAAAATAAATTCAAAAATAATAAAGATACGAAATCAATTTGCAACGCTGATCCGGACACATCCACGGGGTGGGATCATCAATCCTAGAACGCCATATATGTTAAGTCATTAATCGGCCCCGAACGGGCCCAAAACTCATCTTCGCCGCGGGTCCACGTCTCCGCTCCACATCATTCTCTCCGACTTGAAGGAATTCATCTCCTGATGAATAGAGATCGAAACTCTCTCGATGTATGCCAGGTAAGACTCGATGAGGTCCACCAGAGGTCGTCCAAGTATCGTCGTTGGGAAAGTATCCTCGCCAATCAACTCTCCCCGACTGGAAAGCTTTCATCTCCGATGAATGAAGATGACCGTACTGAAGTCGAAGTTTAGGGATGAATCGATCAAGCTCTACTGGTAATATCCAAGTGTCATCAGTGTTTGAGCGGTCCTGCCAGCGTACTAAGTAACAACACAGACTCGTCTGTAGTAGGAAAGTACTGGTAAGATTTGATCTCCATAATGCTCTAAGAACTCAACTCACGAGTATTGGATCCCAGTGCGATCGGCGGTGTCATGAGTGAAACCGTAGTAAACAACTCCCCAGGTGGGTGAGTATAAAAAATAGGTGAGCTGTGGTGGCCACAGACGTGGGTGGACTGTGTGGGTGGTAAGAAAACATGAGTGGAGGTGTGGGTGGATGGAAGTCCCCACTGCTTGGGTCCACATACTTGCGAGGCTCGAAGTGCAGTGTCAGATCTTCAACATTAATTACCGGGTGGGTGCCCATACTTGCACGGATATCAAGCCTATATTCATTCGTTCCAATGCGATTTATGACTGGGTAGGGGCCCATTCGCTTGACGCTTAGCTTTTTGGCAGGCCCCGGAGGGAGCTTCTCATGGCAGATTCGCACCATCACTTGTTCGCCTTCCTGAAACACTTGCTCTCGCTTGCGCATTTCTGCATGAGTTTTGTATTTTCATTACTCGTAATGATCCGTCGGCTGGTCAACTTATGCAACTAATGCAATTCATGCAAATGATGAACAAATGACTCAACAGACTCATGCTGATAATGCAAATGATGCAAGTAAAACACGACAGACACACCACACTCTTTATGAGTCAGTCTGACAATGAACTGTAAATCTATCAAAATGAGGTGGTCTATCAGGAGGCTCTCTCAGTGGAGTGTAGAAAAACTCATCTAGGGTGCGACGAGTGTCCAAGTGACCGTGTCAGACATTAACACTCAAATACGAGCTCGTAAAGAGACAAATATCTCTTAGAGAATGCTACACGTCAGGGGGCTCAGCGGGAGGTGTGTGAAAATTCATCGCGGATGCGACGAACACCTGAATGGATACCAAGAACACCGACGATAGGATGTGACTCAATAGTGTGGCGAGTGTCCCTGAAAGAAAGAGCTTATCTGATGGGTCAACAGGTGGTGTGTCCTAAAACTCATCAAGTGTGCGATGTGCCATAAGATAAGTCCTCAAAATATCAGAAGTATGCTCAAGTGTATTTAAGGAAGGCCTTACATACGTAATATTCCACTCAAGATCCATCTCTGGTGCATGACAGAGATGATAATGAAAGAGATGCCAATAACTCGAAACTCATAAAAGAGCAGCTCACCTGAATCTCCTCCTCACCTGGATGTGGCGGCTCATCAGGAGGCTCAATAGGGGGCTCGTCATAGAACTTGTCACTAGGGTCGTGATCCTTTGGATGAGTACCATTGTAAGGGGTAGTGTCTCCATGAATGGGTGAAATAACCACTACGATATCACCGCCAAGCTCTGGGCTCTCGGTTGTGATGTGGTTCGGGGAAATGACACGGGGAGGGGGACTTAGACCTACTCTCAAGAATGGGTCTTTATGCGCGGTGTCAAGAAACGAGTCTATGGTAGGGGTGCTAACCCAGTGCTTGTCAGAAGAAGAGGGGTAAGTGAGAGACACAACACTATAAAATCAATAGGTTGCTAGACTCACTCTCAGTCAGGGTCACTAGAGAAGAGTTAGAAACAAAAAATAGACCACTCACCAGACTAAGAATCTTACTGGGGTGAGAGAAGTCCGTATCAGGTATCATTTTTGTCGTTTTTGACAGGACAATGGTAGGCATCGTGGTGACCTTGGTATGGGAGGGACTTGTACTGTGGTGGTCAAGGTGTGAATCCAGTCAACCAACTTTTGCAGATCTCAAGGGCTGTTCATGATGTAGGTTGAGCTGATATGTTTGCTCAAGGGATTTCGAGCTGTGATAAGCTAACTCAGTACGTATGTCAGATCGAAGTTCACACCGAAATCGGGAAGTGGTCATAGCTGGATTTTCTTGGATATCACTCCTCACAACTAACTCATCAAAACGATCTATATACTCAGCCACATACATCGATCCTTGCTGAAGGGAAAATTATTGCTGGAGCAAGCGACTCCGATACGACGAAGGCAGATACCTCTGACACAATATTCGCTTCATATCCACCTAACTAGTGATGCGATGAACACGATCTCGCTCGCGGATCCTCTCAATGGTAGACCAATACACTCTGGTCTTATCTAGAAATCTAAGTTTTGCAAGATTGATGTGCCGCTCACCGAATAACCCAAAATGGTCAAAATAATACTCTATATCCACGAGCCAATAACTGAAAGACTTGTATGACTCGATGAGTCGTCAAAAGAAGGGGCGTCGGTACGAAACTGCCACTCGAGATCTCTTTCATAATAATCATTCTTAAGGTAATCGAGTCGTGTTGAAAGATCAACACGATCTGCTCGCGTGCAGGGATATGGACGACGACAATCATCATACTGATTGTCTCTAGCATAGTGAGATTTTGTCGGTGGATCAACACGGCCTCTAGAAGTGGTGTGCTACAATCGAGAATAATCATCGTAATAACGTAAAGATCTCTCTGAAGGGGCACTATGAGACCGGCTATAGGTCGATTCGAGATATCCAAATAGAAGAGAGGAATGCCGACGAAAACTGGTCATAGATGAACCTAAAGACTCTATATGAACAACCACTACATATATAAATGCGGCCCAAACCTTGGGATCTGATACCAATTGATGTGGGGTAGGCTAAGGGGTGCGCAAATTCTAGACCTCTAGGGGTGAAAATGAGAACTAGACACTCTAACCCTTGTCTATATGTAATGATACCGTCGGTGACAGCGACAAATTAATACGAACAAGAGTAATAATCCACTCACGCAACAATATTTGAAAGCAAAAAAATAAGCATTCAGTAAGCAAGCATTTAATTTCTTTCCTCTGCTCGGAGGGCCAAGACAAAGCGCAGTGCGAATGAGTCCCACCTGCAAATCACAAGCGATCCGAGATGATCTATCCGCAAGCAATATATCTATGCAAATATAATATCCAATTTGTTGGAAAAGCTCATGTAATTAGACCCTTTTTGGTTTTCTACTTCTCTCCTTTAGTCTCACATCTTGTATAGGACTCTCTTCTCTCTTTCTCCCTCCTATAAATGTGTATTCATACATTGTATTTGATCATTGAGAAAGTATATACAAGGTTGAGTTTTTCTCTACATGGTATCAGTGAGAACAGTCTGGCCTCTCGTTTTTTAAACTGCCTGTTCTTTCGACTTACCGGGAGGCTTCCTCTCCTGCCTTAGCCACGGTCTAGTGCGACCTGCCTCTTTCTAGTCGCGCGGTCTCCGTAACCGCGGCTTCTCGCGCGGACATGGTCTTTCTAACCGCTTCTTCTGCTCTGTCTCTCTCGTGGCTTCCACCTCTCCTCCTCCTCCCTTTTATAACCTTTCTCACAGGTGGGGGCCTCCCCTCCTGTTTCTTCTGCTCGCGCGGCCTCCCTTTCTATCCGCGCGGTCTCCCTCTCGCTTCCAACCACAGCTCTAACCGCCTTCTGTCTTTCAGCTAGTCGCGATTTGTCTATAGTCGCCGCGACCTATCTCTAGTCGCCGCGACTTGACTTTGTCGCCACAATCTCTCTTCTCTTGCTCGCTGCAGCCTCATTGTCTTCCCGCCGCGATCTTCCTCTCGCTGCTCTGCTCTCTGCTCTCCGCGGCTTGCCTTAGTCGCAACGGCCTCTCTTCTCGCCGCGCTTTGCCTTAGTCGCAGCGGCCTCTCTCCTCGCCGCGGCTTGCCTTAGTTGCAGCGGTCTCTCTTCTCGCCGCGCTTTTCCTCTCTTGTCGCTAGCGGCTTCTCCTCTTCTCGGCACGCTCCGCATCTAGGTCGTGGCATCTCTCCTTACCGCTGGTGTACTCACCTTGATCGTGCGGATTCCTGCCTAGTCGCTGCGACCTGTCTTCTCGCTAGTGGTTTCTCCTCTTCTCGGCAACCTCCGCATCTAGGTCGTGGCATCTCTCCTTGCCGCTGGTGTTATCACCGTGACCGTGTAGCTTCTACCAGCTATCCGCTCCGCATTCTGGTCGCGGCGACCTCATTGCCTTGCCGCTGGTGGACTGCCACCCAGACCGTGCGGTCTCCTGTCTGGTTGTTGTTCCTTTTCCTGTCCACCAACCTAGCCTCCTGCTCGTCTAAGTCATGGCAACCTCTCCAGAATCAATCGGACAGACTGCATCTTCCTCTGCAGACCACCCGGTCTCTGCCCCTGAACTCCGTGATGAATTGCGGATTACTACCATTTTGCTAGCCGAGAAGAAGAACTTCGTGTAGTGGGTCCATTCTGTTCGCCGAGTACTACAGTCCAAAGGTTTTCTCCATCACTTGACCCAAGATCCTCCTGCTGCTCCTTCTGATGATTGGTTGCGCAACGATGGTCGGGTTCAGACATGGCTCCTCAACTCCCTTGATAGTGAACCCTACCACGTGACCATGTATCACGAAACGGCCAAAGCAATGTGGGATGAGCTCCAATCGCTATACTTCGAAAAAGATAGTCTCCAACATCTCTATGACATTATTACTGATCTCTAGCCTCTTGATGTTTGCGGGGCCACCGAACTCACCTCATTTGTTGCTCGGGCCAAGACTCTTGTTGAGGCATGGATCCAACATCAACCCCCTACGTTGGACCTTGCTACACAACGAGCTCAGAAAGAAGTCGTCGGGGTGGCCATGATGATTGCTCATGTTCCACCTCACCTTCACAGTGTTCGGGCCCAGATCCTCTCCTCGGTTGCTACCCCCTCACTATCAGATGTGTGTTCTATGCTGCTCAAGGTCTCACCCCCTCCCGATAATTCCGCTCCTCCGTCCCCTGCTCTCCTGTAGCAGACTTCTGCTTCCCTGCTGCCTTCCCCCCCTCCTCCTCGCAGGGGGCATTCTGGCTCTCGGGGCCGCGGACGGGCCGGCCGGCCTCGTCCAATGTGTTCCTTCTGCAGAAAGGACGACCACCTTGAGGCCACATGCTATCACAAGCATGGGCTTCCTCCTCGTCCACAGACCACTGTTGCTGCTACCGACTCCACCCCTCGTACTGACCTTGAAGAGGTCCGCCTTCTGCTTCAACAACTCCATGGTTTGCTCAGTCGCCCACCTGCCTCCGTTGCCTCTGCTGCCTCCATCTCCGAAGAAGGTATCACTTGTCTCTCCACTAGTCTGCGCTGAATAGTTGACTCAGGTGCCACCCATCACATCACCTCCCTGCGGCCACATCAATACCTGGATTCTCCTCATCCTAAGTGTATCACAGTGGCCAATGGGGACACTGTTCCTGTCTTTGGCTCGGCTGACATCCCCCTCTCTTTTTATCTCTCTACGCTCGGCTCTTTATGTTCCGGGCTCCCCGTTTAATTTTCTTTCTGTTGGTCGCCTGATTAATGATTTGAATTGCTCTGTAACATTCACCTCTTCTTCTTTTCTGATACAGGATCACAGGACGCGAACTATCATTGTTAAGGGGCGACTGCGGAACGGGCTCTACCTCCTTGATGACTCTCCAACTATCCTCTCTTTAGTCTCCTCCGTCGATTGGCATCGGCGCCTTGGCCATGTTCCTTTACCAGTCCTTCAGAAGCTCTCTTAGATGTATCTTTACCTTTTTTTTAGTGTGAATCATGTGTGTTAGGCAAACAACCTCGTTCTTCTTTTTCATCTAATTGTACTCTGAGCACTGCTCCTTTTTTTTAGTACACTCTGATATTTGGGGTCTGTACAAAGTTACTAGCATTTCTGGTTATCGTTATTTTCTATCATTTATTGATGATTATTCGCGAATGACGTGACTATACCTACTTCGTGATCGCTCCGAATTTCCTCGGGTCTTTCGGACGTTCCTTCTTGAGACCCAGACGCAATTCTCAACGACCATCAAAACTATCCGCACGGATAATGCTCGCGAATATACTAGTCACGAATTTGCGACTCTTTGCTCTGACTTTGGGGTTATTCACCAAACTTCATTTGCCTATACCCCCCAACAAAACGGAGTTGCTGAGCGAAAGAATCGATATCTTCTCGATGTGGTCCGCTCCATCATGCTACACATGCATGTTCCCAAACCTCATTGGAACTTTGCTCTTTCGACGACTTGCTATCTAATCAACCGTCTTCCTTCCCCCATCCTCCAAAATGCCACTCCTTTCAGTCTCATGTTCCCGTCTACTCCGACATTCTCTCTCACACCTCGTATCTTTGGGTGCACCTGCTACGTTCACACTTTTGGCCCATCCTTGGACAAATTGGATCCCCGGACAGCCAAACACATCTTTGTTGGTTATTCCCGGACTCAGAAAGGCTATGTATGCTACTCTCCGGGTACTCGCAAGGTGACAGTCTCTGCTGATGTTACCTTTCGGGAGGATCTTCCTTTCTTCTCCGCTCCAGATCCTACACCTTTGCCACCAACCGTCCTACGCCCTGTCATTCCGATTACATGTCCTCCACCACCAAAACCTCACGTTACCACTCCTACACCACCACGAATTCCTGCCCAGGCTCCCCCCGTTTCCAAACCTGTACTTCCCGTTATCCGTGTCTACATTCGTCGCCATCGTACCTCCGGTGCCTCACTGCAGTCGGCTTCGACCTCTGATGCTCCGCGTCCTGCTGATCCGACACCAGAATCTACAGCTTTTCCCCTGACAAACTATGTATCCTTACATCGCCTATCTCCACAACTTCAAACTTTTGCCACTTCATTATCCTCGATTTCTATACCTAACTCTGTGCACGAGTCTCTCCAACATCCTGGCTGGCGGGCGGTTATGGAAGAAAAAATGACAGCTCTCTGGGCTAACCAGACATGGAACCTGGTATCTCTACCTACCAGCCGGACACCTGTTGGGTGTAAATGGGTCTTTGTGATCAAGCATGCCCTGATGGGAAGATTGACCGTCTGAAGGCCCGCCTGGTGGCTCGGGGCTTCACCCAACAGCAAGGGCTCGATTATGAGGAAGCATTCTCCCCTGTGGCCAAGCTTAACACCATTCGTGTTCTTATCTCGGTGGCTGTGCATCGCCAATGACCATTACACCAACTGGACATCAAAAATGCCTTTCTCAACGACGATCTCTGGGAAACGGTTTTCATGCAACAACCGCTCGGATTTGAGACCACGGGGGAGTCCCGAGTATGTCATCTTAAAAAGTCCATCTATGATCTCAAACAATCACCTCGGACATGGTTTGATAAGTTCAGTAAGGCCGTCCGGGAAGTCGACTTTACTAGGAGCTCTGCTGATTTCTCACTGTTCACTCGTCATCAGGCAACGGGAACTGTTCTTCTGTTAGTTTATGTTGATTATATATTAATCACTGGAGACGATTCAAAGGGCATCCAAGCAGTCAAACAACATCTCAGCTCCGTCTTTCAAACAAAGGATCTGAGATATCTTCATTACTTCCTTGGTCTTGAGGTCGCAAGACGACCTGATGGACTCGTCATCTCCTAAAGGAAGTATTGCCTGGATCTCCTTCAAGATGCTGGCTACTCGGGGTGCAAGCCTACTACTACTCCAATGGATGCTAATCATAAGTTGTGTGCACATTCTTCTGATACAGACCTCCCTCTTCAAAATCCAGAATATTATCGACGACTGGTTGGAAAATTAATCTATCTAACAGTCACAAGACCGAATATTTCCTTCGCTGTTGGGGTAGTCAGCAGGTTTATTCATGCTCCGCGAACATCTCACCTTCTAGCTGTTGAGCGCATCCTTCGCTACCTAAAAACAGCCCCGGGTCAGGGATTGGTATACAAAACCTCATCCTCTACTCCAACATTGGTAGCATACTCTGATGCTGACTGTGCCGGTTCCTTGGATGATCGCCGGTCAACCAGTTGTTTTTGCACCTATTTTGGTGGTCATCTCGTTACCTGGCGAAATAAGAAACAAACAGTGATTGCTTGGTCATCAGCTGAAGCAGAATACCGATCGATGACATCTGTTGCCTCTGAGCTTACCTGGCTTGAGAGTCTACTGGCCGATCTAGGGGTAAAACTTCCCTCACTTGCTATCCTGTTATGCGACAGCCAAACGGCTATACATATTGCGAAAAATCCAGTCTTTCATGAAAGAACGAAACATATTGAAGTAGATTGTCCCTTTTCCGGGAGAAAGTCCAAATGAAGAAGATAGAATTGAAGCATGTTCCTGATACTGAACAAGTGGCGAATATCCTCACAAAGGCTCTACCTTGCACCCTATTCTACCAATGCCTGTCCAAGCTTGGTGCATACGACTGTACGCTCCAGCTTGCGGGGGAGTGTTGGAAAAACCCATGTAATTAGGCCCATTTTTGGTTTTCTACTTTTCTCTCCCTTAGTCCCACATCTTGTATATGACTCTCTTCTCTCTTTCTCCCTCCTATAAATGTGTATTCATACATTGTATTTGATCATTGAGAAAGTATATACAAGGTTGAGTTTTTCTCTACTCAATCCAATAATAAAATGTTGAAAACAATCGACCAATACAACAAGTGATTCGCCAAATAGTGGGTTGTCCAAGTCAATGGAGATTTTTGAGACGAAGGTGCTTTGATGGCGATCCAATGTGGAACTGGAGGTGGGATAACGACGAGGGCATCTGGATTTGGCGGCGAGATGTGGGATCGGGCCGGAAACGAGTAGATCTGGCTATGTGGAGGTGGATCCGGGCAACGGGAGGGTAGATCCGACAATAGGGTAGCAGATTCAGACTATGGGAGGTGGGCCGACTAGGTGGGGATGGCTGGGTCTGGGCTGGAATGTCCAGATATGGATGGATCTAGTGGATGAGGGTTGTTTGGAGATGGTTCCACGGGATGGGGGGGAGGTGGAAAGGTTTAGTGGTTGAAATGGGGGCGGTGGCTGGCTATGGTGGGCTGGATGGGGCGGCAACAACAAAGGGAGCGACTGGTAGGGGTCGGCGACAACAAAGAGGTGGGTGAAGGGGCGGAGGCAGCTGGACGGTGGAAGAAGAAGCCTAGGGTTAGATAATACCTTGGGAAGGTAGAAAACCACCTAGGAGTCGTCGCTTAGGGTTCCACAGAGTCGGCACTGTGAAGGGATTGCCGGATTTCAGGATTCTTCACTCCAATTTCTGCAATGCCCTAAAACAGCCCCCTAACACTTTATTTATAATAAAGAGAAACTAGGGCTTTCCACCATCGACGACTATGATTGGCCGGAGGTCGGGCTACCCATATACATCAAAATAAATGAAAAAATAATTAAGATATGAAATCGATTCGTAACGAGGATCCGGACGCATCCGCGAGATCAGATCATCGATCCGGGCACGCCATATATGGTATGATATCCAATCGACCCCGAACAGGCCCTCTGCTACGGGTCCACATCTCCGCCCCGCATCAAAAGTAGTGTGTACTTATTTCTTATTGCAAATGATCATGATTATAAGATCATATTGTAAACCAAGTATAGCTTATTGCATACATTATTATCTCTTTCTTACCCACCCTGAGTTTTCTCATTATGGATATTTAAGTCATTAAAAAATTATTCTCTTCAATGTTTTACTATACTAGTTGACTCATATCTTCTCAAAGTTGAATTTATTAATTTTTTCTTAAATTTAGGAGTGGTCATTAAAAATAATTGATAATTTATTTCAACTGTTGGATTGAGGACATAATGATTTGTGATGAATAATTTCCAAGGAATGAGATTTAGAGAATGACTCCTGCATGTTAGGTTCACGACCGACTAATCTACCATGATGAAGCACATCTCGTTGATATTTCCAGCTTAAATTCAATCATCAAATTCAGATCACCACCAACATCAATCTTCAAACTCATCAACATATATTCAACTGTTTAATTGAGGTCATCAACATTAATCTTGAAGTCAAATTACTTAATTAATATCTTATTGAGCGGATGGTCCAACACATCTCAGAGATTGTACAACCAGCTTATTCATTTTTCAGTCAACTTGAGGACTAAAATTCCATCACTAATGGAGCATCTCAACCATGGAACTTGGAGGTGACACGACTCGTTTATTTGCATATTTCGCAAGATACTAAAACATTTTTAATCCAAACACCTACTATAATATCATAAGGGCCAAGGTGATGTGTGTCTCTCTCATTCCTAAGAGAAAATCTAACTGATCGAGACATCATGAAGTTGCTATACGGGTATTAAACTATCTAAAGAAGTCTTTCAGATGAGAAATTCTATTCTCCCAGAATAAACTTGTGAATGACGAAGTATATACGAATGTCGATCAGGCTGGAAGACAAGATGACAAAAATCCACTATCAGATATTTTTCTGTCTTGAGGAAATTTTGTAACCTGGAGAACTAAGAAATAAAATGTAGTAGCAAAATCAAGTGCAGAAGCAGAGTACGAAACAATGTCATAGGGAATATATGAGGGATTATGACTTCAGTATATAATGCAGGATTTGGGGTCATAAGATGGAAAACTCATGTCTCTATTGTGACAATAATACGATTATCAAGATTGTGCATAATCCTATTCAACATGATAAACAAATTATTGAAATCGTTAGGCACTTCATCCATGACCATTTGAAGAAATGCAACATCTGCACTTTGTTCGTCCAAAAGTAGTCCCAAGATCAACTGAAAGATATTTGTACTAAGACTCTGAACATTGACATCTTCTTTGATAATATGTCCGAGTTGTGAATGATTGATATCTACTCCCATCTTGAAGGACAGAGTTGAGCTGTATGTAAGATAGCCCATTGTAAAGGCCCATAGGAAGGCCCATGCAATTTTCATTTTCCCTTCTTTTCTTAAGTCCCACACCTTTAGTGGTCTTTTGGAATTCCTCCTCCATGTGTGTATATACAGATTAAATGTTATATTTTTCTCTTTAGATTAAAAATAATATTTTCAAGTTGTCAACTAATTTCTATCAATTTTTATAGAATTGAAAGCCCTCATATTGAAGAGCTCTTAATAAAGATATACGTGTTTGGAATTGTTTTCAATAGATTTATTTTTGGTTGGATAAAAGTGTATAATTTCTTTTTGTACATAATTCTTAGCTATTTTTACAAAATCATCATCCTATGCTTCATTCATCTTCTTTATGGATGACACCTCTCTTTCCCTAGTTTTTATTGCTTTATTAGTAATTGCCATGTAGCTGATGCCTAGGTCATGTACTGAGGTCTCGTGGTTGGCGTTCTTTATGTCGAATTTATTTTTCTATAGACGTGCATCGGGTCCTACCCAGGTGTTTATATCTGGACGCCAAATGTAGATCTTTCATTTATTGTCCATTGCTGACTCATTTTAGCGAAGAGATGTACATAAAGTATTTTTCGCCATACTGAGATCCTAACTACAGATGAACTCACTGGTCATATCCCACAAGCAATACCTTGGTGTTTATTGTTTGCGTATGATATCATTTTGGTCGATGAGAATATGAGATGCGCGAGGGTGTAAATGCAAAACTTGAATCTTGGCGAAACACTTTAGAAAAGAAAGGTCTCTAGTAGAGCTGGGCAAAGACGGAGTATATCGAGCTTAAATTTAGCAGTGCAAGAAGGACAGATGGCTTCGTTATTAAGTTGGGTGATCTAAGATATTTTTCATAGTGAGTGTTTTAAATATCTTGAATCGATAGTTCAAAAAGACAAAGGTATTGATAAACATGTGACACAGAATCCAAGTGGATTGGTTGAAGTGGGGAGGCGAGTCAGAGATCTTATGTGATTGTAAAGTATCATTAAAACTCGTACTGCAACTAGACCAGCGATGTTCTATGGTTCCGAGTGTCGGGTAGTGAATTGTGTACATGAGCAAAAAAGGGGAGTTGCGGAGATGAGAATTTTTAGCTGAATGTGTGGACACACGAGAATGGATAAAATAAGGAATGAATGTATCAGGGATATGACAGATGTAACACCAATTGCAGAGAAGATGCGAGAAGTTTGACTAAGATGGTTTGGACACGTACAAAGGAGACCATTAGAGGGGCGTTGTGAGAGTCTAGTCACTAGACATGTTAAATGAGGGAGGGGTAGACCAATAAAAACTTGGAATGAAGCTATAAGGAAAGACATGATACACTTAAGTATTTGTGAGATTATGACAAAAGATAGGGCACAATAACGACAAAGGATCCATATAGCCGACCCCACTATAGTGGGATAAAGGCTTGAGTGTTGTTGTTGAGATCCTAACTACGAATTAATTCCTATAATTTTAATTTCCTTCAATGCATTTTCTGATATTTAACCTGATTATACAGAGCACCCCAGGATGATCAGCCGGTTACTTTTCGTACTGCAACTGCTAAGGTGAAAAATCCTTTTTAAATTAGATTTATTCTCTTTTTGGAAATTTCTGTTGTTTTCTTGAATAACATAATGTTTTAATGCAGTCAGTATACCAGTGGATTGTCAAGCCACACACCATAATCAAAGCAAATGAGATGTTCCTTCCAGGCCGGATGGCTTTTATTTACAATATGGTAAGGGCAGTCATTATAACTTTTTAATCTTCTGATTAACATCTGTTACCTAGTTCTTTCAGTTTTTTTCCAGATCTTTGTATTCTATGTGCTGTAGCCTTTAGTGGCTTTGTTTATTACTTCATACAAAGTGTTGTAGTTCATGTAGCATTATGTTCTGCCTTCCAAGGCAGAGGATCAAATTCTCTTGTAAGAGTTGCCTAGTTGACCAATGTGTACATATTTTCTGCAGCCTTAGTCAACATCTCTTACATCATTGAAAACTAGACATTATGTTGGTCATAAGCGTTGTTTGATCGTATGACTATTTAAAAATGTATTGTACATGTAATTGATGCTAGTTTATTTAAAAATGTATTGTACATGTAATTGATGCTAGTTTCATCTGCATGTCATACTTCAATTGAGGATTTCACGTTAAAATTTAAGGCTGATGTCATGTGGTTGTAATCTGCAAAAACAAAATGCAGATGTGTGGTAGTGGGGTTGGAGGGCTTGGGGTGGGAAATGTTCATAGGCATTCTGATCATTGTTCATATTTGTTTGTTCCAGGATGAAATGAGAGGGTAGTGAGTTGAAGTAGGTATGCATACAATTTACTTGGATTATTAGAATGGAAAGCACAATGCATATGAATGGTTTGGTTGTTAGTGGGAAGGAATGAGTGAAAACTTCCCTAAGCAACTTGTGATAGTCTATTTAGTATGAACACCATTTAGGTGAAAGAAGTGACTTTTTAAGCTGGTGTTGTTGATGCTCAATAAACTAAGATTGCATGTGGTCTATGAAGCACGAATACTTCCCTGACGGTAGCGTACTCATACCAGATACGTATCCGGTACGTACCTGATACTCGGTGGATGCACCTATGTGGACACACTTGAACTTAGCACATATTTCTGCATATTGTGATAGGAATTTGTTTTTCTAGAGTAAACAAAAGTTGACTTTATGCTAGTAAGCATTGATATGTCCAATTAAGTTGTGTATCTGTATCAAGTATGTTTCTGTCTGGTACGTTTATGTTACAAGTACGTGTATTGAACGTGTTGATACGACACACGTTATTAACAAAACGGCTAATTTGTCTCTAGACTAACCGGAGATTGAAGATGTTGATCTCCAATAATGAAGTTGATTGTTATGGTCCTTCGAAGGTGGCCGGATGTAGAGATGATGGTGGAGGAGATGGGAGAATGAGGGGATACTACGGAGCCGTGACCGCGGCTGCCTAAGCGGGGTTGTTCATCGGAGGAGAGAACCACCAAGATCTCACAAGGAAGATGAGAAAATAGAATATTTTTTTCGTGCTTGCTTCATACAACCCTCACATGCCTTTATATAGGCTATACATAATAATGACTCACCTAATAATTTTCCAACACTCACCTAACTCTCATAAAGACATAAATAACAATATTCATGACACATAACAATAACATAACCGACACATAACATAACATGATAACATGACCGACACATAATACGACACATAACATCTCACCCGTCCTCCGAAAAAAGCTTGCCCTCAAGCTTTATCCGATGCCCTCGTCGTCAGAGTCCTCGACGTGTAAGTAGAAAAGTCGGGTGCACCTGTGGCCGCGAGTGTACTGCTCATCGCAATTGAAACATAATCCCTGCGCGTGGCGTTGCAGCATCTCAGCCCGATAAGCGGCGGACTTGTGGTGTCAGGGGACCCTCGCGCCGGTCAAGTGGAACAATGTTGGTAGCAGGTGGATATGTCTCTTGGGACAGCTGGAGGCGACGATTGCAGAGCCGGGCTAGACTCATAGCAGTCACTAAGTCCAGAGGGGCCTCAAACTCAACTTCTAGTTGCAATCGCTCGCGAAGTCCGACGGTGAAAATGTTGACTTGCATATCCGGGGCAAGAAGGACATGTGCTAAGAGAAGCTGAAATTGTTCCATGTACTCATCCACGGTACTCGTTTGACATAGAGATGCGAGTGTGTCGAACGGGTTACTGCGGATAGGAGGTCCGAAACGCAAGTTGCAGAGCCGCTTGAAATCATCTCAAATCAGATTTGGCCGGTCCGTGAGAAGTCGAGAAGCCCATAAAACAACGAAGTCGAGCATATGGAAGGATGCTAAATGGATCTGGTCGGCGGCCGAAGAATTGCTCACACTTGGTGAGCTAGCTCAAAGGATCACTTTTCCTATCGTATGTTGGAAATTCCAATCTAGTATAGCGTGGTACGATGGCAATGTCGGGGCGCGCGGGGACTTGTGGTGGCGGCTCGTGAACGGTTAGGGGCGGCGGGCCTTGACGAAGAAGTGGTTGCGCCTGGCTGCTGCTAGCATGATCGTGTGTCGGGGTGGAGGACAGATCATCGACGCGCTTGGCGAGCGCAGTAATGACCTCCTGATGTCGGTCCGCGAGAGCAGTGTGCGCAGCCTGTTGTGCCAAGAGGTCATGTAGCATGGACCTAATTTGATTGAGTTGCTCAGATGCGTCGCCCATAGTGCGGGAGGAGGAGCGAGTAGAGGAGCGGGTGACCGGGCGGTTGGAGTGCGTCGAGGCAGCTGGCTGGGAATGACCACGAGAGCCCCAGTGGCACCCAATATTGGCGCCCCGTTGGAAATTATGAGGGCTGGTTTGGAGGTTGGGTAGAAATAGGAGGCTGTTGGAAGAAATAAAAAGGAGAAATGCGAGGTAATAATATTTTTTTTGAAAGTTAGGCTGCTGTTTGGAAAGGGGGGTGGGGGGCCCACTGCCAATTAAAAGAAAATTAATGTGAAAGGGCTCCAAACAGTGACAGCTGCAGTCACCAGGGATTAAAAATCCTGAAAAAGGAGCGGGGCAGGGCGGGGGGCTCGAGATCGGAAGACGCTGGGCTCTAGGAAGTTTTCCGGGCTCAAGAGTGGAGGCGACGATGAATACGCCAAGCGGTGGCTTGGTGCAGAGGTGACGATTGGTGGAGATCGATGGATGGAGATCGACGGGATGCCTGGCGGGACGGGAGCGGGTTTGCAGATGCCGACGACCGGTGGCGTTGCTGGTGTGCGCTTCCGCTGCACACCCTGAAGCGCCGAGACTAGACTAGACCGGCGACGGGTTTGCAGACGCCGATTTCGATGGAATTGCAGCGACCGAGTTTGCTTTGTTGTTTTTCTTTTGCGGTTTCTGGCGTCGATGGAGCGGAAGGAGTCGTTCAGAGGCGATGTTGCAGAAGATGTGGCCGGAGGTGCTGTGCGGGAGTGGTGTTGCTGCAGGAGATGATGGATAAGAATGGGAGCTTGAGGGAGATGATTGAGAAGTGTAATGGCGTCGCGGAAGAGGACCGAAGCTCTGATACCAAGTTGTTATGGTCCTTCGAAGGTGGCCAGATGTAGAGATGATGGTGGAGGAGATGGGAGAATGCGGGGATACTACGGAGCCGTGACCGCGACTGCCTAAGCGGGGTTGCTTGTCGGAGGAGAGAGCCACCAAGATCTCACAAGGAAGATGAAAAAATAGAATATTTTTTTCTTGCCTGCTTCATACATACCCTCACATGCCTTTATATAGGCTATACATAATAATGACTCACCTAATAATTTTCCAACACTCACCTAACTCTCATAAAAACATAAATAACAATATTCATGACATATAACAATAACATAACCGACACATAACATAACGTGATAACATGACAGACACATAATACGACACATAACATTGATCTCCAACAATGAAAAAGAAGAAGAAAAAAGATTGATGAGTAGAATTAAGTTTAATTTTATCTCTTTTGGTTAAACATAAGATGTTAAATTTTGTAATATTTACAAATGTTTAATGTTTGACAACTTCATGTAATGTTGCATTGATTTGTGGACTTGTACTTGCAGTTATGATTTGTGTTTAATGTTTCGATGTTTTGAGAACTATTTATTACACTTGTGATATATATATATATATATCTATAGAAATAATTACCCAAACTTCCCCTGTAAACTAGCATAATTAGTGAGAGCACCCCTCTTATTTTCGAAATTACAAAAAACTCTCCTTAAGTTTTCATTTCATTACCAAAACCTCCCCTGGTCTTTTCATTTCATTGCATTCATGAAGAAAAATACCCCCTGGACACTGTTCACCGAGTGGGGTGTTTTTGTGCATGGATGTTATGAAATTAAAACTTCAGGGAGGTTTTTGTAATGAAATGAAAACTTTAGGGGAAGTTTTTGTAATTTCGAAAATAAGAGGGGTGCTGTCAGTAATTTAACAAAGTTAGAGGGGAGGTCCCGGTAAATGGCCCTATATCTATATATATAATATTTGTTATAATATATCATGTCGTACCCACATACTTGTTTTTAAAATTTTGTCGTACTAACGTACCGGTTACGTATCGTACCCGGTACCCGTACCCGTACCGGTGCTTCCTAGAATGTGGTATTTATAGATGTGCAAGTGCTTATTCATACTTTATTGATGTTGCTCTCAATTTTTGCTGGTGCTTGTGGAGAGAGGGTGAGAGCTGGTGTGGACCCATGATTAAGTTGCTTCTAGTGTATTCTAGAGGTTCTGTATTTAAGTCTTACAGACCACACTCCATAAATGCTATGGTTATGCACACATCATTCTCTCTCCCCCCCCCATCCTGCATTAGTCGGTGTTCCTTGCATTGTATCATACTTTTGGAGAGGGAGATTTTAGATGGAGAGATGAACTATGATGGAAGGTTGATAATGGATGTATGCGTTCTATTACGCATGCATGCTCAAGGGAACCCACTTTTCCTTGTGTATATGTATGAGTTTATGATTTGGATTGATGAAGAGACGTGCATATTGGGGAAAGTTAGATTATGTGTGCATTTGTAGAGAAGTTAGCAACTTAGATTTGTGTGTCAGGGCGTAGAATTTCTGTTTGAATGGTAGTGTTATATGTATTTGCATTAGGGATTGTGTTATTATTGAAATGAGACCTGTGAAGCCAAAAGCACCCAAAGAAACTCACAAATTGCTAAAAATTATAAATGTAATGCATAATAAATGGTGCCAATAAGAAATTAAGTTTTGCTTCAAGAAACAATGTGAGAAATTCAGACACTTCAAAAAACAAGCATCGAAGGAAGCATTTTAAATTCTCTTAGAAAATTTCTATTGAATCTTAAACGTGAAGAAACATCTAAATTACATCCAAATTAGTAACCAAGATTTATGCAAGAGTAAGAGATAACCAGGGTGATGAGCAAGACATCTCTATCACCTATATGAGGAGCAAGACATCTCTATCACCTAAATTAATGCAAAAGAAACAATTCAAAGAAGAAATTAAGTGTTTTGTTAAGATAAAGCACACGGAATTTGGTCGTTCATAAAAACAAGTGCTAACAAATGTAGTTTCTATTATCGTAAAAAATCTTATCGTCTCAAACATGAAAACTTTCAATCACACTTAAGTAGCATAGAATTGAGTAGGAGTAAGTGATGCATGACGGCCCTATGTGATGAAGGCGGCGCCGACACGCTAATTCAAACCTACATGAATGTGCGGAATGATTGCGACCAAGCTCAACCTAAATGATGCATGCATTTTCTTACAATTAATCTGAAAACAAAATAAAGGAAATTATAATTATATAATTTTATCATCTGAGTGAAATCTAGACAAAGTGAACTTTGAATTTTCGTAGCACTACCAAAATCACACCGATCTTCCCTCAAGATGCTATCCACCACAACTTGCACGAATAATTGTTACAAGATTTAAAAGAAAATAAAACAGTAGCACTAACAATTCTCAATACCCAAAGAAATACAACTTGTTCATCTACAATTTAATACAAAAAATATAACGCAAACGACAATACTCACAAAGCACGATGAATCCGGTGATGGCGGCGGGTGTGACTCCATGAATTAATTGCTGTCTTTGAGGGAAGGGAAGGGGTGTTGGATTGGATTTGATGGGGGAAAGAGCAGTTGTCTGCTTCAGTGGTTGGGGGAATGGAGACTTTGTTGATGGAATGCGCAAGAAGATACAATTGATCGATCAAATGGGGAAGGAGTTTCTGTAGAGGCGTCTGTCTGTTTGAAGAGAGTGAGGGAGTGGCTGTTGGCGGCTTAGATGGTGGTTCCACGAAAGGGAAAGGGATTCACGAAATGGGGAGCGACTAGAAGTTGTTGTTTCTTTCCGTCGAGGGATATGGAGGTGAACGGGACCCCGCCGATGAAGAAGGAGATGAATAGGAACCTGTCGAGGAAGGATGGGATAAATATGAGGGTTCTTATGAGTGTGGCTTGCAATGGGGGGAAAATATCAAGCGGCTGTGGTTTTACTGGAAGCAGAACGACAAATTCTGTCCTGTCGTTTTGGTCAGAGAAGAACGGGAATACTGTTACCAGTGCGGAAGAGATTATGAACAGGGGCTTTGGCAGTTTCTCCTTCTGCTCGATGTAGAACATGGGTTAGGGGCTGCTTCAAAGGAAAAAGAAGACGGTAGTAGTGAATTGAAACAAAATAAGAAAAGGGATAATTGAAATTAACCGAGGCTTCGCACCCTGGTGATCGTGACGTCGCACCATGGATGATTGTCGGATCTGGATTCGCTCACAAACTCAACAATGAATGAAAAAATGAGAACTTCCTCCCCTGTTTATAATGAGAGGGGCGGTTGGACATTCGACATGAACCACTATGATTGGTCGTTACGCCCGATGTCCTAAAATACTAATACAAGCCCAAATGAAAAAAACAATATATATATATAAACTGTAAAACGACGCTCCGGACGCGCTCGTGGTCTCAGATTGCCTATCCAATCAATGCATCCCATGCAAATTTGCAAAAACGGGTCCCACAGAGTGGAGGCCCGATTTCTCCATCAATCACGATCATTGGCTGATCCCCATCAG
Source organism: Platanthera zijinensis (assembly GCA_039513925.1). Taxonomy (NCBI): domain Eukaryota; kingdom Viridiplantae; phylum Streptophyta; class Magnoliopsida; order Asparagales; family Orchidaceae; genus Platanthera; species Platanthera zijinensis. The sequence goes on from CM077093.1 coordinate 71,682,149, forward strand.
TAAGGGCTCACTTGGGGGATGAGCAAGTCAGTTCTATTACTGTATGAGGAGAGGTCTTCACTCAATACAAGAGATTGCCCAAGCACACAAGGAGCTAAGAAGCACTGAGAAGCACTTGTACAACAATAAAAGTCACACTTTATTAGCTATCCTTTCATCTCATAAGCTATTATATATGTAAATAAAATTACAATTTGAAAGGTCATGACTGGGTGGTGGAGATCGGCTCAGATCAGGTCGACACAAAACTGCCCGGCGGCGCACCCGACCAGACCTCTACCGGCCATGATTTATGACATTTCTTATTTTTTTTATTTATATGTTATTGTGCAGTTTTTAATTGAAGTTTTATGTTGAGATTATTTTATTTGCATGCCTGCGTGCGTCGTGTTGTCGTCATGTTATTTTTCTTGTTGTCATTTGTGGACCAGGTCAACCAAATTTCTTCCAAGCTGGACCATGAAGAATTCGGTCTAATCTACATATTTGTAAAAACCATGGTAGAATCGGTTCTGGGCGTATGCCTCCAGGCCAGACCCCTACCTTCTTCCGGGTTCATCACTGCTCACAGGTAGAGCTCCTATACTTCTTCCATCCACATCCAGAGAAGGTATCCAACCGGCCAGCATGTGAGGTCAAATTTTCCAAGTTCTTGGGCTGCACGTGGAGCGGGCTTCACGCGTGCCCTTTGTTGAAGGCAACTCCCCCATGTCACCCGCAACCTCCGGCTGTTTCGGCAACCGCCCATGCTTCTGGCTATGTTTCTTCTCTACGCAGGCACCGACACTGTTGGCTTCGCCCAGACTTGGAATCGTGGCCTTATTGTGTGAAAATCTGGTTCAGCACCTGTATAAAAGGTGGTTTTTTTATATACGTGACTGGTTTTCGTGGATGAAGAAAGGAGATGAACAATGTAATCTTTTTAGTTTATTCCTTGTATAGTGAATTTTTATTAGAATGCTAGTGTCAAATAGAATGAAATTAGATGTTAGGTTCTTGATTTCTTGAATGCAAATTATTCTTTTGCATTAGTGAGATTTCGTGGAGCCATTTTGTCTGAGAGCGAGCGAATTATTTCCGTGGTCGCCGTGTGCGATAGTGGCCGACCTCGAAGCGGGAGATCGAAGGTGATGAGGAATTTCTCGCGGGATCGCCGTCAACTTTGATTATGGAAAGACGTCCTTTCCGTGTGTAATTTGTTTCTTTCTCTTCCTCTGTGTGCGTCTGCATTTTTCTCGTAGGTTAATGGATTTATTACTGGGTTTTTGCCCGGATTTTGTTAGTGAACGCTACATCAAAAACTCCAAACGGAAATGTAACTTGGAGTTCACGATCTTCATTTTGTTACGATAAGGGGAACATAACGAAAGTGGCTAAACTACTTTCCCCGAATTTTTAATTTGAACTATTTTCAAGTGATCCTTTTTTTGAAACAAGATAGTAATTTTATGCTTTATAAAAATTAAAGTTATTTTTTTTCTCAAAGTTCGTGCACGCCTGCTCAAGTACTATTATTCATTGCATCCATTTAGGATTTTCTAGAAAAAGCCGACAGATGCGCAAATACTACGCGCCGTCCTGCAACAATTTGGTATCAGAGGCAGGTTTCGAAATTTTCTAAGTTTCGGAATCCGCCCTTCGTAGAATAGGAACCTGCATAGCATTTTTTTTATTGTCAAACCAAAAAAAAGGATTTTTTTTGCATAATCATCCATTCATACTTGTTTGTTGTATGCATTTACGTAGTGGTAGATTAGTGAGTAATGAGTTCACTCCATCACAATTCACCACCTGATCACCCTCAAGAGGTAAACTCGGAAATGCGTCGAGTTGAACGTGACCAAGTGAGTCGTGTAGACGAAGGGACTGAACCACCCTAGTGGTTTTTACCTTTCGCCCGCCAAATGACGACGTTAACCAAGAGTCTGCACCAGGTGCGAGAAGGGTTCAAACACCTTAGTTTTAGGGCAAATAGTTTAGAAGTACCCCCTCGAGTTTCAATGTCACCTCTAATTCGAGATGAGCATTCTGTTCGTCCACATCATGAAGTCCCACCTCACTACGTAAAAAGGTCTACACTTAGGAGGAATCCTCTATTTGAGGAAGATGTTAGAAATCTCATAGATAGGTTCAAATTTGAGCACGACCGGGGTAGAAATTCCTCAAGGTATTTTCCTGAACTCCAACGAGAATCTTTCTTCAGCCCTCGAGATAATTATCAGGAGAGGCCTTTTTATGACATTGCGAGAGAAGAGCGTCCGCGAGACCATCGTCGGCCTATACCGGCCATGTATTGTGAAGATAGACTTAGAGATTGGTATCGACTGCCACCACCATGGCGTCGAGACAATCATGATCCTTACGGTGATGGTTATGACTATCCTCCTCAGGATAGGCGACCAGATCTCACATGAGTTGTGAAACTAGATCTGTCTCTTTATGATTGTTCTATGGATCCCAATGTCTTTTCTAACTGAGTTATAGACATAAAGACTTATTTTGAGTGGTATCGTTTGATGGAGGATCAAAAAGTTAAGTTTGCCAAAATTAAATTGACGGGGCGAGCGAAAATATTTTTGATAGGTAAAGAGTGTAGTTTAGAGAGGAATGAACACCTTCCCATTACCCATTGACCCCATATGCAAGTACATTCCCTAACGCTATCAAACCCATCTACGAGACGAGCTGACGTCTCTGCGCCAAGGGTCCAAATCAGTATCTTACAACCTAGCTGAGATGAAAGATCTTATGATTCGGTGCAACGTAGTAGAGCACTCACATGATACTTTATCAAAATTTAGTGTGGAATACGATCTGAGATCTGAGTTGACTTGATTCGCTATGACCACTATTCCCCCTGAGACCATATCCATCGCCATCGATATCAAGGAGCATCAAAAGAGAACCACCCAATAGTATTCCTTGGACAACATTCACATGTTCATTTGGCCATTTTAAAGGAGCACATTATCCATCTCTAATTAGCCCTCTCAGAATTTTTGAAACAATGGTTAATTATTAGCACAAACAAAACCCAATTTTTTTAAAAAATATTTAATTCTTAGGTATCGAATTAGGACAAGGAAAGATTAAGTTCCAAGAACACATTAGCCAAGAATTTCCTCCATCCAAATCTACTGAACTTCTTAAATAGTTTCTTGACATTGTCAATTACGCACGACCATTTATTAAGGACTTAGGAAAATTAATATACTCATTATACAGTAAAATCAAAGGAACTCAAAAAGAATTTAATTTATGAGATACAAAACAAATTAATAAAAAAATTTAGAACCACAATTAAGATTACCAAGAGACACACAATACTTAATCATAAAAACAGATGGATGCGAAACAGGATGTGGAGCAGTTCTTAAGTGTAAACCTCATAAGTATGTTAGTAATCCAGAAGAACAAATATGTCGTTACAATAGTGGGAATTTAAAGAAAAAACCCTACTAGTATTATTGACAAAGAACTCTTAGCTATATGTTATGGGTTGGATGCCTTCCGCCTGTTCATCATAAACAAAAATGAAATTTTAGTACGAACATACTGTGAAGCAATTTCAAAAATTTATCAAAATACAAACAATAAGAAGATAAGTTATAAACAGTGAAACAATTTCTTAGATCACATAAAAATAAAAACTATAAATTATGTTCAAATATATTAAAGGAATAGACAATACACTTGCAGACCTACTCTCTAAAATTTTTCATGAATGTAGAAAAACTCCATATATTACATGCCGAAAATAAGCGCTATGTTAGACTTTTGATGTACCTAGAACAAACTCGCCAATACTCAGCTACAACTTAACCATATCTTATCTAGAGAACATCAATGACATTATTGAATATGTAGCAGGGCATTTTGCATTTTTGAATTGTCAGGCAAATGAGCTCCTTCCCCCCGACAAATAATAATCCTATCAATTTACGACCTAGTTCTACTAATGAACTCCAGCTTTAAAAACATCCCTTAGTCAAACAAAAAAAATTAACAGAGCCAAAAATTTAATGATTTCGAACAATTAGCAACGCAAATATATAATAATTTAGCAAATGCAGTAGAAAATTGGCAAATATAACATACGTCGATAGAAGTACTGAAGGAAAAAATTTTAGCCAGAGTAATTAACCGCAAAACAAAAGCATTTACCAAATACCAAAAGGTACATAGACATTTGATCTCCTTGGTATTAAGCAATTACGAGGATATAATATAACATGTAGAACCTCCAAGAAACATAGTCAGTTATAATTCTCCTATTTAACACTAGAAATAGATTCTTCCAGATGACAAGATATTCAAATAAAAACGATAGTCATAAATATACTAGACCTTATAGATCTGGGATTAATATCCCGACTAATACTTATAAAACCTAGACAAGTAAAATCTATTAGAATTGCTCAAATAACAGATGCATTATTTTAGCTTCTCCAAAAAATGCCCAAAAGCAGAGCAATCAAAGCTACTATTAGAGTTATATCGCCATGTTTCAAAGTAAACTACCTAGAAAACATTAAGTATGAAATAAACTTAAAAACTCAGAAAGCCCATCTTCAACCATACTAACTTTCATGAAGATGTCATAATCAACGTAGAAGTGTGCCCTCTACAACACAAATCAGGGCATATTGTGCCTATATGAAAGCCTATGAATAAAATCTCCCCTTCCTTGACGAAGGGTATCTCGTTCCGGAAGATTTCAATTACCGACTATATCTCAACATAGATGAAAATCTGGACCTTTATCTGCGTAGTCTGAGTTTTAAAAATGCAGACAAACGACTAACAAATTATTTTTACAATAATCGGACAAAGAATTTCACGAAAGAATATGAGAGTAATAACGATATTGATAATTACTTTAGGGAAGAAGATACTTTAGTCATGCCACCCAGTTGGGCATAACCCGACCTCATCCGACGTAGTTAGTCTTGTAGAAGACCAGATGCCACCCCTGGTTTGTGGGTGACCCAGAGGACAAAATTCTTTTCCTTTTGTCACTACCATATATTCTATGAAAAAACTGTGAAAAGTAGGTTTCTATCCTAGTCATCTAGAGGAGTTATTGCGTAGAAGAAACATTGTGGCCCCAACTGAGTCATGACCAGCGCAACTTCTTTGAATGTGTTATTGCCACCTTTTTAAAAAGAAGGCCCATTATTGTACTAGAGCATCTTCTTTTCCTTATGCTTTTTTATTATTGCCACCTTTTTTAAAGGCGTGCATTATTGTACTACAATAATTTGAGAAATAGTTTATCCCTCGTGATTTCCCCCGGATGTCACCTCCTCCCCTATAAATAAAGATTTTAGGCGACCAAAATGACACGGTGAAGAAGTGAGTTGCTTTGTATGAGTGCTTTTTAAGTGAGTGTGCTAGTTAGTGTGTTCAATATTCTGCATTTGTAAGTCAGTATTTTTTTTCATATATTGTGCACTGTAAGTACTCTTCTCAATATTTTTCTAATTTCTCTTTTATGCATAGTGAGTAGTCATTCTCCCCTCTTCTTCGGAGAAATGGAACCAAAAAATCTTGAACAGTCATAAATGATCCAAAGGTGTGTGCTCTCGATAACACACCAATGGATTACTATCCGAAGCTCTACCCATGAGTGGCTTCGACCAACCCTGAATATGTTGGAAGATTTAATTAGGAACTCCCGAACCTCTAAATTTTGTATCAATATGAAGCCCCGGGGAACCTTGGGAAATGTATCGTCAGTCAAGAGGTTATTGGGAGAAAGTACTACAGCCTCAGACAAAATACAAGTATATGATGGAAAGATTATGGAGCATAATTAAAACAACTGAAATCTAAAGGAACGTAGTAAGGACTCATTGAATTATCTTATAGATGCAATGACCCTCCTACAGAGCATTTTCAAAAGATCGAGACAAAAATAGGTTCTGAGTATAACGAAGAGGAGACAATTTTTAAAATTGAAAAAGTAAACTAAAACAAGATTAAATTAAAAAACAAAATTAAAAATAGAAAAGAAAAGATGAAGAAAACTAATGAATCCAAAACCCAAGGCTCCTACGAAATAGGCATAGCCAGTCCGACTACCAGCGTAGTAGATATAAGAGATGAAATATAACAAAGAGGACTCTTAAAATGGTATCAGAGCTATGAACCTTCAATAATTTGACTACTTAAATTTAAAAAATAATTACAAACCTAGTAATTTCTATACGGAAGGATTTAAACATACATGCTATTGTAATAAAAAATTTCTCATTTTCTCCATAGGACAAATAGCCAATTAAACAGAATCGTCGACATTATGATACGTTTAAGCCAAGCACTAGAATTCATATCCACAAATATATAAACATATACAAGTTTAATGTAGAAACTTTAAACCACAAAAATACGATGCTAATTGATTTTACAACAAACCAACAATATTAAAAAAACCAAATTTCCAGTATATTAGACAAACTTAAGAAAATAGAACATAAAGTTCCAAAAATAAACTCAAACATAGATAGTATACTAAAACAAGTAGAACAATTACAATCTAATGATGTAAACACAAAACACTTGCTTTTAGAAACAAAACAATTAATCTTATTATAAATGAAAATTGAAGAATATTAAGATGCTTTAAAACTGTTAGAAGATAGTGAAAAACTGTATAAAAGCCCATTGTAATTTTGACCCATTTATGAGCTCACATTTGTCTTAGGTTTAGTCCCACATTGTTAGTCTTGAGATTTTTCTCCTCCTCTCCTCCTATATAAGTGTATTCATACTTACTGTTTATACAAGAAATACAGCCTACAAGATTTCTTGCATCTTTTTCTACATGGTATCAGAGGGAGCGGTCTGACCTGTCCGTTTCTGTCCGCCGGGTTCTTTGGTTTAACCGGGCGGCCTCTTCTGGTCTCAAACCGCGGCTTCCCGCGTGGTTTGTGCCTCTTTCCGCTCCTCATGCTCTCTCTATCTTCCCTTCTCCGTTCCCCCCACTCCCTTTTATAGACCTCTCGGCTTGTGGGCCATCTTTTTCCCCGACTGGGCGGTCTCCTTCGGTCCTCTTACGGTCTGCTCTTCGGGCCCTTCCCGCTTCTCTACTCGCCAAAACCCTACCCGTGTTCTTGCTACCCGCTGCAACCTGTTCTCGCTACCCACAGCGACTTGTTCTCGCTACCCGCTGCGGCTTGTTCTCGCTACCCGCTGCGGCCTGTTCTTGCTACCCGCTGCGGCCTGTTCTCCTAGCTGCGGCCTGTTCTCCTTACCCCCTGCGGCTTGTTCTCGCTACCCGCTGCGGGCTTTTCTCGCTACCCGCTGCGGGCTTTTCTCGCTACCCGCTGCAAGTTGTTCTCGCTTCCCGCTGCGGGCTATTCCCTAACCGCTGCCTCCTTAGCCGCTGATTATATCTCGCGGGAGACCTCTTCTCGCTGCGGATTTCCGTCCTGTTGCACCCACCGCATCTTGGTCGTGGCACCTTTTTGTGCCGCTGGTTTTCTCGCCGAGACTGTGCGGTTTCCCTGTTTTTAAGTCACCGCGACTTCCCGTGCTCAAGTCAGTGCGGTTTTCCCTCTCTTCTTCTGCGGCTTCACCTACCCGCTGGGGCTCTGCACCTTGGTCGCGGTCTCTTCCCGCTGGTGTGTCCACACCGAGACCGTGCAGCTTCGCTTTCTCTTCTCCCGGTTTCATCCGGCTGCGGGTTCTCTCTCAATCCGTTGCGGCCTCTCAATCCGTTGCGGCCTCTCAATCCGTTGCGGCCTCTCCGCTCGCTGCGGCCTCTTAACCCGCTGTAGGCTTCGCATCTTGGTCGCGGCCACTTGCCGCTGGTGTTGTATCACCGAGACCGTGCGACCTAGTTTCTGTTCCGCTTCGCGTTTCTCCTCTGCGGCCTTCCCTCTTCTGCTCTCCGAGACCGTGCAGCTAGTTCAGACCGCCGTGTCCGCTTCTGCTTTTTGTCCGCTGCGGCTTCATGGATTCAGCCACTGCTTCCGGCGAGTCCGCTGATACTTCTCTACCATCTTGAGCTACTTCCTCTGCTACGGAACCTCGAGATGAACTCAGGATTACCACTCTATCTCTCTCTGGAAAAAGGAACTTTGTAGAATGGGTCCATTCAGTTCGTCGTGTGCTCCAAACCAAAGGCCTGCTCCATCACTTGACCCGGGCTACTCCTACCGTTCCAACTGACGAATGGCTTCGTGATGACAGCCGTGTGCAATCTTGGTTCCTCAACTCCATGGATACTGAGCCATACAGGATGACCATGTATCATGAAACGACTAAGTCCATGTGGGAGGAACTCCACTTCTTCTATTCTGGCCAAAACAGCCTCCAGCATTTGTTCGACATCATCACTGTTCTTCAATCCCTTGATCCTGGGATACCTGGCGATATGACTTCCTTCGTTGTCAAGGCCAAGACTCTAGTTGTGGCATGGATACAACACCAGCCACCTACTACTGATTTGGGTTCCCAACGGGCACAGAAAGAAGTTGTTGGGATTGCCATGATGATGACACGGGTTCCTCCGCATCTGCACAGTGTTCGAGCTCAGATACTCTCCTCTGCCACTACTCCGTCTCTCTCTGATGTTTGATCTATGCTTCTGAAGGTCACTCCACCACCCGAGGCTCCTCTGCCTCCTTCTCCAGCTCTGCTCCAGTTACCTTCATCACATTCCTCCACTCGTGGTACCTCCACCCGCAGGGGTCGCCATTCGTCTCGGGGCTGAGGACGTACTGAACCCCCCCTTAAGTGCACTTTCTGCGGTCGGGAGAATCATTTGGAGGCTACCTGCTATCGTAAGCATGGTCAGCCACCCCACCTTGCTGCTTCTACAAAGGCTGAGTCTCCGTCCTTGCCTACTCCTTCGACGTCTTAAAATCTCCAGTCCGATATTGATGCTATCCACACCTAGCTCCAACAACTCCAAGGGGTAATTGCCCGCTCCTCGGGCTCCGTGGCCTCCATTGCAAATAAAGGTATAACCTGTCTATCTCGAAGCTCCTACTGGATTGTGGACTTTGGTGCCACCCACCACATTACTTGCCAGAAGCCGCCGCAATACTTGGCTACTCCTCATCCCAAGTCCATTACTGTTGCCAATGGTGACTCCACACCTGTTTCTGGAGCTGCTGATATCCAACTCACATCCACCCTCTCCTTAACCTCGGTTCTTCATGTTCCGGGTCTCTGTTCAACTTGTTTTCTATTAGCCAACTTACTCAGGACCTTGATTGTCATGTTATATTCTCACCATCTTCTTTTGTTGTGCAGGATCGACAAACTCGGAATATTATTGGTAGCGGACGGCTGTCTCATGGGCTCTATCTTCTTGATGTCCTTCCTTCTACCCTGTCTGTCGTATCCTCAGTTGAGTGGCATCGTCGGCTTGGACATGCTCCCATATAGATTCTGAAGCAAGCTCTTCCGGATGTCTCCTTGCATGAGTTTTCGTGTGAGTCATGTATCTTTGGTAAACAATATCGCGTCTCTTTCAGTCGTGTCTGTAATCGGAGTAGTACTTCTTTATCCATTGTTCATTCTGATATTTGGGGCCCTTATAAAGTCCCTAGTGTATTTGGGTATCGCTAATTTGTAACTTTTATTGACGATTACTCTTGGGTGACATGACTCTATTTACTACGGGATCGTACCGAACTCCCCTCTATATTCCGAACGTTCATTACTGAACTTCGAACTCAGTTCTCTTCCCCGCTTAAAATTATTCGCACTGACAATGCGCGGGAATATACGAGCCGAACGTTCGTCACTGTTTGTGCTGAATTTGGCATTATACATCAAACATATTGTGGTTACACTTCTCAACAAAATGGTGTTGTTGAGCGTAAAAATCGACATCTCCTTGACGTTGCCCGCTCCTTAATGCTCCAGATGACGGTACCTATCGAATACTGAAACTTTGGAGTGTCGACTGCCTGTTACATCATCAATTGCCTACCTTCCTCCGTTCTCAACTTCGTCACTCAATTTAGTATCTTATTTCCTTCTCAATCTATGTTTCCTCTCCCACCTCAGGTGTCGTGTTTGAACTTACCTGGTTAGAAAGCCTTCTTTGTGACTTGGGTGTCAAACTCTCCTCACCTGCTACTCTCTTTTTCGACAGTCAGACTGCTATACATATTACAAAGAATCCTGTGTTCCACGAGCGAACAAAACACATTGAGCTTGACTATCACTTTGTTCGGGAGAAGGTGCAACTGAAGAAACTTGAATTGGAACATGTTCCAGCTTCCGGGCAAGTTGCTGACATTTTTACCAAGGCTCTACCTCGGCCATTGTACCAGCAGTTTCTATCCAAGCTTGGTGCTTACGATTTGTATGCTCCAGCTTGCGGGGGAGTGTTAGAAGATAGTGAAAAACTGTGTAAAAGCCCATTGTAATTGTTACCCATTTATGAGCCCACATTTGTCTTAGCTTTAGTCCCACATTGTTAGTCTTGAGATTTTTCTCCTCCTTTCCTCCTATATAAGTGTATTCATACTTACTGTTTATACAAGAAATACAGCACCCTTGTATCTTTTTCTACAAAAACAAACAACCATATAATTAAAAACCCCAGTAGGTTTTAGTATCTATTAGAAAAGCACAGTATCCATGACCCGGTCGGAGAGAGCGATAAAATTATTATAAGATAAAATAATACGATAATACATTTACTTTTCTAGATCCATAAAATTGTTGATATACTCGTACAAAATCAGATGAGTCAAACAAAGATGAACATCAAGTAGAAGTAGGGGTGCGTGTGGTGCGGGTTTGGCTTAAACCGCAACCCCATTGCAATTACACGATTTTGGCCCAAGAAAAAATGTATCACACTGAAATTACCCTGTGCAGTTCGGTTTGGTGCGGTGCAGTTGCGGCTTCGTTGCGGTTTTTAGTATGCATTTTACATAAACTACATTATGAGTAAAAAACACTTGAAAAGGACAAAATTTCAAGGCTTATTATTAGAAAATGAAACACTTGAAAATAATACACAACATTAGTTACTTGTTCTTTAATTGACATGTGCGAAGTTCTAATTAAGCGCTCATCTAACTTCTCCTTTATGGTATGCTGGTCAATTTAAGGTGCTTCGTTATTTTTTGTAAATGTCATGTTTGATGTTATCAGCTATTTATTATCATCGATAATTTTATTGTTCTCAGTCTTGAAATTCAGAGATTGTCTAAGATGAGGGTGAATGGAGATTTAAAATATTGATTTAAAGCAAGTTACTGATTTTAATCTTAACTCAGATTTTGCATGCACAAATAGTTAATCAGAAAAATATTGCAGTAAGTAGAAGCATTGTACATTAAAATAATCACAGAAAAACACAAACTCAGAGAACACCAAAGCTATAGTAGTACCCCAAAATCAGGGTATATTCACTCTTCTACCACTTTGCTAGGAATATATTATCCCAGTATCCGAGTCTTTTGATAAGGAGATTCTCAGAACCAACAACTAGATATTTTGATAAGGAGATCTTGAACCAACACCAAAATTTTCTATAAGGAGATCTTGAACCACTGATAGACTGAGTCTTTTGATAAAGAGACTCTCAGAACCACAGACTGAATTCTTTGAAAAGATATTCTTAAAACTTTTTACTCAATCAGTGCAAGAAAAGGTAGAAGAAAAAGAGTAGAAGAAATTATCTTCTAGATGAGTCCTATCAGCAGGAATCTAAGAACTATATGACACTAAGTGTATTGGATCCTCTTGATGATGATAAATCCTTGCTTGAAAAAGTTGCAAGGATTAGAAGCTTTTGATTCAATGTTCTTCTCTGATTATTCTTTCAGAATTGTTGTTGTAGCATTAGCAGAGAAGAAGAGAGAAGATAAAGAAGTGCAGTCGACTGTGAATCTTGTTAATGTTCTATATATTCTTCTTGTCTATTTTTTTGTTCTTCTGTATATGGTTTTTTCTGCTTCTATTTGGTACAATCAGTATATCATTCTTGAATAATTTTGAATTCTTCTCTTAATAGAAAATTTCTTCAGAACGAATGATATTATTTTCTTCCAAATTTTCTTCAATGAGTTTCGACATGTTATTTAAAATTCTTCTATATGTACTTATTTGAGATTTGTAGAGAATTCTTTCCTAGAAGCTTTCTTCCAACAACTAACATTATTTGAAATAATTCAATAAATTCTTTCTGGAAATAATCCTGGACAAATTCTCTGGAATTTCCATTCTTAGTTTTACTCGGCGCTACGTCGATTTCATGAAGGAGTCACGTCGATCTTCCTCCAAAATGGAATCTCGTCGATTCAACTCTATGGTCGATGTTACGTCGATATCCCATCGACGTATGCGTCGATTTTGTTCTTGAAGTAGCGTCAACTAATCTTTTCTTGTTCCTCTGACTTTCAGTCGAAGTAACGTTGACTTCCAGTCGATGGTGCGTGGACTTCTAGTCGACGCATGTTGACTTGACTTGATTTTCTTCCCTATTCCAGTGCACGTTTCTCATGCCCTTGACTCTACTGACTTCCTAAGACTTCTATGACCATATTACACTCACTATACAATATGAGTAATAATCGTAGGTTATAAAATCACTTTATAATATAATTTGTTAAGTTAAATCAAAAGAGTTTTTCCCAACATATATTATCATAAAAAACTAGTAGTATATATATTGGAGAATGAACAATCAGCTTAGGCACTAAGAGCTGAGTTGTAGTCATGATTTAGCTATTTGGGTTGTAATTGTAGAGTGTAGTTGTCTACTTGGTATATTACTTAATAATATAAAAGGCAATATGCCACATTGTTGGAGAAAATGTTTTTTTATATGTAACATGTTGTATATATGTATATGTATATATATGTGTGTGTGTGTGCGCGCGCGCGCGCCCGATGACTCTTATGGAATAATACAGTTTTCATTTTCCCTTCAACATGGTATCAGAGGTGTGCGAACCCTAGCCCTCATTCTTTTTTTCTCGCCACTGCTGATCGCTGTTCGCCATGCTCCCGAGCCTGCTCCGCATCTTCTCTTCCGCGTCCGCCTTCGCTCCGCCTCTGCGCCCTCTCCCGCGCCAACCTTCGCCTCTACCTCCTCTCTCTCTCGTGACCGGTCTGCCTCCCCTCTCCAGCGCTCGCTCCCGCCTCTCTTTCTCCCTTTCTCTTGTGCGCTAGTGCATCCAATCACATTGGGTTTTGATCTCTTTGTTTCGGGCGTTCCTTTTTCTTTCTTTTTCCCCATTCTTTGCCCTCCTATTGGGCATGTGGGTTCTTCCTTTCCTTCTATGAGGGCAACCCCTCTTCTTCGACATCCGTTGTGATACTTTTTTGTGTCCTCGATTTCTATTCGTGGTCTCTATATGGCTGGAAGTGATTCCTCTACAACTACGTCTTCCTGTGGAGCGGCTTCTCCTACTCCGGTCCCCGTTGGACCTTGTCATGTCAATTCAGAACATGACACTCCTCAGATCACTAATATGATATTGGATGGATCCAACTACCTTCCTTGGGATCGCTCTATCATTCTTGCCCTCAAAAGCCGCCGATTGTTTGGTTATGTCAGTGGCATGATGAAGGCTCCTTTCTCCGTTTCTTTTCCTGAGTGGCTTTAGTGGGAGTCTAAAAACTCCCTGGTGATTTCTTGGCTGCTTAAATCTACGACGGAGCCCATCGCTTGGTATTACCTATTGTTGGATACGGCAGCAGATATCTGGAAGTGCGCAGAGACCACCTACTCATGTCGTGGAAATGCTGCTTAGATCTCCTAACTTTGACGCAGGTTGTTCCTCCTGCGACAAGGTGATCGACTTCCCTCTGCCCACTATTTGGAGTTCACCCAACTCTATCAGGAGTGTGATCACTTTGATTCTCTGACCCTTGTGTCTCTAAAGATGAGGTGCTGGTGCGAGCAAGGGAAGAGCGCAATCGCATCTTCGATTTCCTTCACGGCCTACATCGGGATTTTGATTCGATCAATATTCAGATCCTTGGACGCTCTGCTCTTCCTTCTTTGCCTGAGGTGTACATCCTTGTCTAACAGGAATTCGACCACTGCCTGACTCTCCTTCCCGACATTTCCACCCAGAGATCTGCTCTTGTCACTCTTTCTCAGCACTGGGTTCGTTCTACTCGTGACACTAGATTGAAGTCTGCAGAGAAAGATCACCTTGTTTGTGATTATTTCGGGAAGGCCCTCCATACTAGAGATACTTGCTTCAAGCTCTATGGTTTTCCTTCTCCCTGAGGCGGCCTTGTACCTCGTGGTGGTCGTGGTGCTCGTCGCTCCCAGCGCCGATCATCCCTGTCCAGATAGGCTCACTTGTCTGACGCCGTCGAGGACACCTTTGTTCTTCATTCTTTGGATTCCAACGTGCCCCCCACTCTCTCGACTGAAGAAATTCTTGTTTTTCGTTGGATGATGCATAGATCTCCTGCTGAGCAAACCAGTTCCTCCTCTTCCTATGCCCACCAGGGCCTAGCAGGTGCTCATTCTGCTTCCTCCCATAAATCCTCACAGTGGATCATTGATTTTGGAGCCACAGATCACATGACTGGATCAACCACAGGTTTTGTGTCCGACACCCTTCTGTTTGGCAGAGACAAAGTGTACCTAGTTGATGGATCACTATCTCTCATTGCTTGGAAAGGATCCATTCCATTCTCCTCCCTCACTCTTTTATCTATTCTTCATGTTCCTGCTTTCACTCACAATCTGCTGTCCATCAGTCATCTGATTAACTCTATGAATTGCTTAGTGATTTTTTTTAGCTCTTGTATTTTTCAGGACTTGAAGAAGCGGACGATGATTGACTCTGGTAGACTGTGCAACGGGCTTTATGTGTTCGATCCATCTGCCTCCACTTCATCCAACCTAACTCCGCCTTCGTAAGTTTTTATGTTTCTTTCCCCTCTGAGTTGGATTCCTGACATTGTCGGCTATGACATCCCCCTATCGCTATTATGAAGTTGTTGCTTCCTGCTATTTCTTCTACTTTGTTTAATGTTTTTCATTGTGATGTATGTGAACTTCCTAAACATCACTGTAATTCTCTCCTTTATTAATTGTTACTCACGTTGTACCTGGGTTTATTTAATGAAATATAAAAGTGACGTGTTTTCTTTTTTTTTCAACGCTTTCATAAGATGATCACTACTCAATTTATTGCTACCATTAAGATCTTGCGCAGTGACAATGGCTGTGAGTATATGAACTCTAGCTTTGAGAAATATCTGAGTGATCTGGGCATCATACATCAAACCTACTGTGTTTACACCCCTACTCAGAATGAGGTAATTGAGCGCAAGAATCGACACCTCCTTGAGGTGGCTAGATGTCTCCTACTCCAGATGCATCTACCAAAATATTATTGGGGTGATGCAGTTCTCATTGTTGCCTACCTCATCAATCGTCTTCCTTCGCGTGCCCTTGGATTTCATACTCCTCTGACCACGCTGGGAGTTTGCCCCACTTCCATCTCTCCTCGTGTCTTTAGATGTGTATGTTTTGTCCACACGCATCCTGAGACCAAACTTGACCCCCGCACTCTGAAATGTGTATTTATTGACTACTATACTACCCAGAAAAGCTATAAGTGCTTCCATCCTGTTATCAAACAGATATTTGTTACTATGGACGTCACCTTTCGAGAATCGGAAGCATATTATGAGACCTCTCTTCAGGGGGAGATGATGACTACGGAAGTGAGTTCCCCTCCTTCTGTTCTTTTGCCTATTCCACCACCATCTATGTTGCCTCATCCTTTATCTTGTGATCTGGTGCCCCCACTTACTTCTGGGGACCCGATAATACCTCTGGTGCTCCACATGGGAACGTTCTCTTTGGTGCACACTGATAGCTTCATGGAAGACATATCTTTGCTTCGATCCATGGTGACTGTGCAGAATCTCTTAACGCTAGATCAAAGATCTTGTTCAAGGTGTTAGCCTTATCGAACAAAACCTCCCTCTGATACCAATTGAAAGTATTTAGCGTCTACCTAAATCACCTAAAGGGGGAGGTGAATAGGTGATGTTTGCGTGTTTTTGCGGAATAAAAATATTTAAAAGACAAGCACACAAACACAGAGATTTTTATAGTGGTTTCCCGTATTGGCTACGTCCACTGTCCCGCCTCGCCTATCTATCACAAAGGGTACGATTCAGCTACTTTACCTTTCTCAGATTATACCAATCTTACACCTCGGAGCCTCAACTCCTACAACTCGGAGAACACCCTCTCCTACAACTCGGAGCAACGCTCCTACAAATCGATTCCACAAACCGGGATCTACACTCGGAAGAACAAACTTCCTACAAAGAGAAAAGTATTTTTACAATATGTGACAATCGAAATCAATATCTGAATCTTCAGATCTAAACTTGTCTCCGACTTTCTTCCTCATAGAGAAATGTGAGCGTGAGATCTTGCTGAGGAAGACTTGAGAGAAACCGAGATCTGAATTTGCAATTTACGAACTCTTCACGATCTAGAAATATGAGAATTTGAAATCGAGATCTTGTTGAGTTCTTTTGAGGAATCGCTGGATCTGGATCTAGAGGCGTCAACCAACAACAACGAACGCAGAGATCTGCCGCACGCGATCTAGATTTGGAAAGTTGAGAGAGCGATTCGGTCGTTACAAAAATCTTCGATCTTTCCGTCAATGAATTCTATTTTGAATTCCGTCAGGATCGTCTTGCCAAATAGCCTTGATTCTGTATTTATATGAGTCATCTGCAATAGCTCTAAACGGATTTCGGATCGGCTTCCACGTGTACTGTGCCTGGCCGAACCCTAGAAATCAAAAATGAAAAATTCTGAAAAGAGAATTTGCCAAGTCAATTCGTCGAAATGACATGAGTCAATTCGTTGATATGACATGAGTCATTTTGTGGCAACTCAACGCATATGACTTGGCAGAATTTTGGAAGTCTCAGGAGAGTACTTGAGTAAAATTAGTGTAGGTGTCGATGTCACTCGAGGACATTCGACAAATTCGTCGTAATGGAACGAGTGGACTCAACGCCTGTCTCAAGGTCACTCAACACTCTCATCGCTTTTGACTTAGAAAATTCTAGGCTAGGAAGAGGCGCTGAGTCAAGCGAAGCACTCAACGCTTAGCTACATCACTCGAGGACATTCGACGAATTCGTCGAAATGGAACAAGTGGACTCAACGCCTGTCTCAAGTTCACTCAGCGCTCTTAGCGCTTTTGACTTGGAAAATCTCAGCAGATTTCTCGAGTTTACTCGAGTTCACTCAAAACAACATGAGTGTTCTCGAGTTCACTTGACGCCTTTTACTTGGGCAATATTTAGACTTTCTGAGAACAGCAACTTGATGCTCCTTGCCTTCACCTATGCACTTGTGAATGAAGTACACTCCAATTGAGAGATTTCACATGAGTCAACACAATGACCTACACAATGAGGGATTACATTGCATAGTCCTGTGTTTGATGACCCACTGAAACCTTACAATGGTGTGCACTTAACAATTTAGTCCTGCAAGTACATCTCAACACATCATCAAATACAAATACAATTCTCCTTAGTTTTAGGGGGACTTCTTCAAATCAGGGTTATTGTGGAAACAAAACCCAACAGGGGCGAACCTTAAAAGGATTCTCAATAGACTCTATACTGGAATTTAAACCAGCTTGGATATAGACAATTTCACTCTCCTTCTCCACCTGGAACCTGGTACCAGAAAGTGGCATATGAGCTGAAGGAAAGGAAATCACAACGATAGGAGATGTGTTATCATTTGGAGAGGGTCTCTCTAAGGACTTGGGGAGAGGACCATTCTTCTGGGATAGAAGAACGATCTTACTCCCACTATGATCAAAGGAATATGAGTTCCTAGCTCCATCATGGTCATACGTCAGTCAAACTGCCACGATCGTCCTAACAAAATATGACAAATCCCTATGGCAGCGACATGGCACCCGACAGAATCTTGATAGTTTCCTCCTATGCAAAACTCAACTAGACACTAATGCGTAACAAGTATAGTCAAGGAACTAGTTACCCACGATAAACTGTACGACTTTCCTAGTGCCTATGTCTTAAGTTTTAATTTTTCTACCATTCGTTGAGGCACAAAATTTTTCATGTTGTCGTTATCGATGATGATGGATCGAACTCGCCCCTGAATGCGTGCGGTAGTACGAAAGATGTTATGTCTCAACCACTCATCTTCAGTGAGTTTTTTGGGGGTGAGGAGGCTATGTTGGAGGACATAAACTAAATGTTCGGCATGCTCTCTCTCAACTTCTACCACTTCCTCGACTATCTGGTCATGTTGGGAGTCTTAGAAAGACTCCATAATCAAGCTCTTAATCTTCCTCAGACTCAATCACTGCTACAAACCTCTAATGGGGGCAACTTGAGGATTTGTGACCCAACTCCATGCATTTAAAACACCGAAAGGTTCCCTGGTTGAGTCGGGAGCCCATAACCTGTTTTCCCTTAAATAAAGCGGGAGGCAGAGTAAGGGCACTAGTGGACCCCAGAGGGAGACTCTGAACGAGATGTTTTGGTGTGTCCAAGGGCGAGTTCTTATTAGGAAATCGATTAGAAATCCTGGGGACGAAAGCTTTCTTTTTCACTGACGCTTCTACGTGACTGGCCTTACTGGAGATCTCCCCCAAGTCTCGAAAATCATGAAGCTATAGCTGCTCGCGAATGGCATAACACATGCCATTTAAATAGCGAGACACAGTCATATCGTCCATCGGTGTGCAGTGTGCAGAGGGTATTTTTCTTCATGGATGCAATGAAATGAAAAGACCAGAGGAGGTTTTTGTAATGAAATGAAAACTTAAGGGGAGTTTTTTGTAATTTCAAAAATAAGAGGGGTGTTCTCACTAATTATGCTAATTTACAAGGGAGATTTGGGTAATTATTTCTCTCTCTCTATATATATAATAATACAATCCGACATTTTGAAATGTCCCTGATATATCCCCGCAATCCGACATCCGACATTAAAAACTCAAATCGACATGAGTCCGACATCCGACTTTTGCAACCTTGGGTAATCTAGGCAACATCCAGCCCCAGAACCGATATGGAAAGCTGCTGTCTCATGAACTCCACCTAAATACCAGGAGGAGTGGGGAAGGCTACAGGAAGGATAAGCCTATTGCTCGAAAGGCTGAAAGTTCCAGAAGAGACAAAGAAAGGGATTCACCTTCTCCTAAAAAGCCAGTTGAATCTGAAGAATTAGAACCCAACACCTCTGGAGGCGATCCTTCTGATGGAGACATGGCCTTGTTCATAAGGCAATTTAAGAAAATGCTGAGAAGGAGTCAGCAATGGAATAATCACAATTCCTCTTCCCCCTTCAACCTAAGGAAGCATCATAATGACTTAGAAAAATCCATAAAGAACCCCAAAAGGGACAAATATGATTTTAGGAAGAACAAATTTAATTTAAATGAAACTATATGCTTTGGATGCTGGAAAGCAGGCCATTTGATAGCTGACTTTTCTTCCAAAAGGCAGAATAACAACAAATCTGAAGAAAAGAAACATCGCTTTGGGAAGAAGTCTGAAAAGACCTTCCTGGCTAAAAAGGAAAAGACTTAAAGTGATAGTGAGTCAAGCTCATCTGAATCTGAAGAGGAAGAAGCCTATGTAGGGCTGACTGCACTATTTGAAGAATCAACATATGTTGTCACCCAGACAGGCATCAAAGTTTCACTGTCAACCTCTGACAGTGATGCATAAGAAGAAGAAAGTTGTGGGCTGATAACAATGAATGAAGAAGCAGATAGAGTCATCCTGATTAGGTAAAACTCAACACTTTTTTGCCAATTTATGATTATGAGACTGGTGCTGAGTCAAAGACTAACTCTTCATCTAATGATGATGATGACTTTGAACTAGAGAATAACTTTGAGAAAATGGTTGAGAAGTATTGTGCCTTCTTGAGGCATTAGGGAAAACCAATAAGCTTGCTAAGAAGCAGGCTGAAGAGTTTGAGCTTCTCAAATCTTTTAAAGCTCAGCTTGAGGAGAAGATGGACAAAATCTACCAAATCAACTCTAAGATAATTAATCTCAAACAAGTCTTTGATGTGCAAGATGAACTGTTGATTCAAAAAGAAAGAATCATCAAAAAGTTTGGGAATGATCTTCTCAAAGAAAGAGAACTAGTGGCCAAATATTGTAAGCCCCAGACTATGCTTCCCGTAATAGATAGCTTTTTTGCACCATACAAAAGTGGTGTAGGATATAAGAGGAGGAATAGAAGGAGAACCAATGCTAAAGGGAATGCACTCATACAACCCAATGTTTTCTAAAAGGTTCTCTTAACATCCAATAACTATGACCTGAAAAGTGTATATGGACATTGGAAGAATGGATGCTCCCCCAATGGAACCTAAAATGTGCATTGTGAAAAGAGTGCCTTCAAGACAGCTCATGAAGAAATTGAGGTGAAGGATCATTGTCCTTTTGTGTTTGGGACCAACTCAAGCACTAAAGGCAATGACAATGCTTCTGACTGAAAAACTGTCAAGAAGGGCAAGACAGTGACTGGGCAACAAGTCTCTCCCAGCACCACCACATGCCCTGTATAGATTCTCACACAGTTCCTATAAGAATCCATCCTGATCACAAAAAGAACACTTCTACATTTATTATGAGTACTGGTGTTGTGGAAGGGTAGAGCATTTTTCCATTGACTGTTGGTTCAACCTAACTGTCTAAATAGCATCCACTGACAGACCAGTACCCAAGCTTGGACTATTCCTCAATGCACCTCTGATGGGTCTAAAACTAAAGCAAAGTGCTAGTGCTAATAAGAATCTAGGACTCAACAAGATTTGAGTATCTAAAAAGAAGTAATCTTTTTTGCAAGGATGTCCAAAAGACAATCAAACTCCCATTTAGTACTTAGACAGTAGATGCTCCAGGCATATGACTCTAACAAGGAGCCTACTGATAGACTACTCCTCAGTTGAAGATGAACCTAAAGTTATCTTTGGACGTTTTCACAGAGGAAAAACTAAGGGCTATGGTAAGATCTCCAATGACATATTTACCATCTCAAGGGTAGCTTATGTTGAAGGATTGCAACACATTCTGATAAGAATATGTGAACTATGTGATCTTGACTATGTGATTGTATTCTATTAGGATGAGTGTCTGATTAAGAAGTCTGAAGAGACCATACTAACTGACACTAGGAGTGAAAATATTTACTGCTTGAATTTTTTATGTAACAGGTCTGATTCTTCTATATGTCTTGTAGCTGAAAATAGAGCATCACTTTGTGTGCAATGATATAAGAGGTTGTCTCACATCAACTATAAGACATGTCCATGTGAACCTAGAGTAATCATCAACAATCACAATGAGTGTTCATCAACAATCACGAAGCTGTAAATTTTTCCTCGTAAGTTGTGAATTGGCATAAGACAAAACAAGTCCATGTGCAGTAGATATAAACACCTAGTAGAATCCTTCACCCCAATGAGTGTTCTTAAACAAAAGTCATATACCCTAAAAATATTCACTAACATTGTCAAGCAAATTCAGAATGAAATTGACAGTTCTGTGGCCAAGATCAGAAGTGATCATGTAATTGAATTTCAATCTAGTACCATGACCAAATTATGTGAAACTCAATGTATTTTTTAGGAGTTTTCCTCTCCTAAAACTCCATAACAAAATGGAGTTGTAGAGAGAATGAACAAAACACTGATTGAAGCTAGTAGAACTATGCTGACTGACTCCTCACTCCCTGAATACTTCTGGGCTGAGCCCTTCAACACAACTTGTCATGTTCAGAATAGAGCCCTGATCAACAAGACTCACAACAAAACTCCTTATGAGCTTGTGAAAGGCAGAAAATCAACTCTGGCTTACTTCAAAATTTTTGGGAGTAATTGCTATGTATTAAACAATATGAATCATTATTTGACTAAGTTTGCTGAAAAATTTTATGAGGAGATTTTTATTGGGTATAGTTCTCATAGTAGAGCTTACTGAATATTCAACAAAAAGACCAGAGTAGTAGAAGAGTCAATTCATGTTGTATTTGATGAGACCGACCTGATTTATAAGGGCTGGTCTAGTTATTTTAATGTTGCAGGTTCTGAGCAATGCCTGGAAAGGGCATCCATCAATGAACAAAGGAAGGAAGGTGAACTGACCTCACCTGATGAACTGATCAAAGATGGAATCACTTCCAAAGAAGATGCAAGTGAAGCTACTGAAAGGATAGAGCACACTGAAGCCTCACCTGAACCTGAAGAACAGGAGAATGAAAAAAGGTTTCCAACAACAACAAGAAATCTAAGGGACCTCCCTCGAGCTCAAATCATTGGTGATCTGGATCTAGGAGTTCAAACCAGAAGAAGTGCAATGAATGAAGTACTTCACCTGAGCTTTCTCTCTCAGTTAGAGCCAAAGAAATTTGAGAAAGCCAACTCAGATCCATCCTGGTTTTTGTCCATGCAAGTGTAACTAAATCAATTCAAGAGATGCAAGATCTAGAAGTTGATTCCCAGAACTCTCATCCATAATGTCATTGAGATAAAGTGGATATTCAAAAACAAGTTCGATGAGCAAGGAGTCACAATAAAGAACAAAGCAAGACTAATTGCAAAAGAGTACAGACAAGAAGGAATAGACTTTGATCAGACCTTTGCATCAGTGACCAGATTGGAAGCTATACGGTTGTTTCTAGCATATGTAGCTCACAAAGAGTTCAAGATTTACCAAATGGATGTGAAGTCTGTTTTCCCTATTGGAGATTTAAAACAGGAAATATATGTAAAACAACCCCCAGATTTTGTAAATTTCTCTCATCCCAACTATGTATATTACTTAAGAAAAGCATTATATGGTATGTGACCCTATCTAATTTTCTCATTGAAAATAAGTTTTCAAGGGCAAAGATAGACAGTACTTTATTTTTAAGGGAAGTTAAAGACAAGATTTTGCTAGTGCAAATTTATGTAGATGACATCACTTTTTGGATCTACATATGATTATCTTTGCAAAAAGTTTGCTAAACTTATGTAAGAGAAGTTTGAAATAAGCAGTATGTGAGAGCTGAAATACTTCATAGGGCTTAAGTGAAGCAATCTGAAGATGAGATCTTCATTTCTCAAACCAAATTCACAAAAGAGTTTATCAAGATGTTTGAAATGGAGAGTGCAACCTCTGTAAAGACTCCAATGAGCTCCAATGTATCTCTAGACAAGGATGAAAAAGAGAAACTTTATAATGAAACAATGTATAGATGTATAATTGAGTCCCTGCTCTACCTAATTATCAGTAGACCAGACATCATGTTCTCCACATGTGTTTGTGTTAGGTATCAAGTGAATTTTAAGGAATCTTACTACACCTCTATCAAGAGGATTCTAAGATACCTTAATGGTACACCTAATCTTGGCTTATGATATCCTATGAGTAATGATTTTGAGCTAACATACTTTTCAGATGCAGATTTTACATAATGTATGGAAAACAGAAAAAGCAATTCAGGGACATATCAATTCCTTGGAAGAAGACTAATTTCCTGGAACAGTAAAAACGAGATCAGTAGTCATATCAACTGCAAAATCAGAATATTTCAGTTGAAAGTTGTTGTGCTCAAATGATTTGGATATAGCATCAACTACAAGAGTACAACCTCCAGCTAAGTAAAACTCCTCTATTTTGTGACTCATCTAGTGCAATCTCAATTTTCAAAAATTCTGTGTCTCACACCAGAACCAAACATATTGAGATAAGATACCATTTCTTTAGATAACATATAAAAAAAGAAGATATTTACCTTGAGTTTGTCCCTACTGACAATCAAGTGGTAGACATCTTTACAAAATCTCTTGATGAAGAGAAGTTCAATTACTTCAAACTTGAACTCGATATGTTAAATCTTGAACGAATTTAATGTCTAGCCTCTCTAATAGGTGATATGTCATAGTATTTTCTTTATTATTATTATTATTATTGGTTTGCCAGTATAACCCAAGGTCTTAACAAGAATACATGCAAAAAGTTATATAAGGAAAAATGTTGACTTCACGGGAAAATAAAAATGGAATTAAGATTTCTATCAAAAAGGATATCATCACACCTTATTTGTACATATTTAATTCCTAATACAGGTACACACCTTTTGGATTTTTTTTTTATATTAATAAGATTAGGAAGAGCGGGAACTTTAGGTTAAATAAGTGGTAAACCCCCAAACGTCGACACCGAGGTTATTGCACTCCTGATCTCAATTCGGCAAAGAAATGTTTAAGATCATGACTGTTGTTATACTTACCAAGAGAACAGACTTGAGCCAATTGGTTCTCAAAAAACTGCAAGCATGCCTTGCTGCCCCAACATGAGGAGGATAGTATCTTTGTACCTAAGCGCCTAGGAGATAGGTTGAATGAGGCACTTGAAGTTTCACTACACTATCTGAAGAAAATGAATTACAGAACCATATAAAGGTGGGACAAACCTTTTCCCAAACCTGAAAGGGGAGGAGCAAGCTCCAAGCTCTCCCAAGGAGAAGAAAAGAAGAACGAGAAGGAGAAAGATGAGACAAGTCCAAAGGGAAAGTGGCTGACAATAGAAGAAGATTAAAAAAGGTAGAACCAGCTAGAAGCTCTATTCACTCCCCCAGACATGTAGAGGGGGAGCATACAAGGGAATATCATCCGGAAATTTCTGCATCTATGATCCCAAAAAATCTAGAAAGTACATCCCCTATGGAAGAATCCATGGGTGTTACTGATCAGGGAAGGATAGAGCTTGGAGAAGATCATCAAAAACTTATTGCCCAAGAAAATATTGAGATAGATCAAGGAGAAGCTCATGAGGAACTTGCTCCTCAGTACACTGCCACAGAAGTTCTAGAATCCTCCACACTTCACATTGGTGGAAGGAGAAAGTCATCAAAACTTAATTCCCCTAGTTACAATTGAGGGGCAGTCTGCACCCGAGGACTCTGCCCAACAGACTGAAGTTGTTGAATCTACTGAAGAGATACATGAGGAGTCTAATATGGATGACTGAAGTTGCTTGTGTAGGACACCAGTGGCTGGTGTCAACATGCTTAAAGGAAGAATTGGTGAAGCACAAAAGGCAATCTGCAAAGAGATATTTGAAGAAATCAGAAAGGGGGAGAAGTGCATAACCCACCATTCTGCACAGCAGGCTATTTGGACCACAATTCAGTGGAATGGAAGAGAAGTACATAACTCACCATTCTACACAACAGGATATTTGGATCACAATTCAGTGGAATAGAAGAAACATGAAGATCAGCAGACAAGGAGGAGAATTCATAAGAGAAATAACCCAAATGGACCTTCTCCCAAATACATCCCAAAGGCAGAAGAGGAAAGCTGCAGAAGATTTTTATGTTCTAGGAACTTTTGGGCTGACCCGACTCATGTTTTTGGGTTGTTTATCTTATTTAACTTAAATTTAAACTCTATTGCCTTTAATTTTGTTAATATAAATTTGGAATGTTTCTCTGCCCAAAATTTCCTTTAATTTATTTTTATGTATCTATGATTATTGTCATATGAGGTTCTGACTTCTTCAAATAGGGAGAGATTATTGAGAATATTGTCCCCAAGATTTTTTATTTGAAGGCCTCAGAATGACAATAAACATCTTGTATTTGATGAGTTGTTTTAGTTTTGGTGTGACAAGTCCAAACTAAAGTGCATGACTAATGTATTGTTAGGTTCATGGTCACCCAAACAAGGTTTTTCCCTTGTAATCTCTCAAGTAACAAAACTCATGTTTACCTCTACCCTAATCATATATTAAACATATCACTATCATGGGAAAGTCATTATGGTCGAGAGAAATCTAAGGCAAAAACAAAAATTTGGCTAAGGAAAAGTTCGACTACATAGACTTCATGGTTAAGAAAAAATTCAACTGCAGTGAATGGTTGACTAAGGAAAAGTCCGTTTGCATTGACTTCATGGTTAAGGAAAAGTTATACTGCATCGAAGACATGGCTAAGGAAAAATTCGACTGCATCGTTGAGAATTTTATTGACTGCATCGTTGAGAATTTTAACGACTGCATCGATTGCACTGTGACAGGAAGTTTTCAATAGACTTAAACGGAGACTTTAACTGCTAAGTGCCAGGTGTTTCCATATGTCCTTAACGTGTTTTAAACTGACTGCATATAAATCATGAGGGCTATTAGACCTTGTCTGGAGCATCACGTTAAGGTCGCTTAGAAAAATTTTCACCAGCCTGACACGTGGCACAACAACTGTCTCCTTAATTCTAGGCCCGGATTGTGCTGAAGATTTGAATAAAATTGAAAGACGGGATTCACTGTACAATTTCAGGGATTGCTATAGTGAAAGAATATTCTCATTCATTTGAGAATAATTTCATATTTCAAAATCTTCCTTAGACAGAATTTGCTAGCCATTTAAAGATTCCATATTTGGATTATTGCCTGAGGAGTTTGCTAGTCATTGAAAATTTCTATATCAGACTCAATGATCTCCGCCTTCCAAGTCCACTATAAAAAGAGGACTTAAAAGAATGAGAAAGGGAGATATCTCACAGAGATCCTTCACGCATTTTTCACTCTAAGTTTTCTGTGAAAGTTTCGAATAATGTTCAATCATTCAAAGGGAATTCATCCTTCAGTCAATGCAAGCATCAAAAAGAAATTCTTCAAAGACCCTGCTCTGCAACATCATTTTGAAGATTTTTTCTTTCTGTCAAGTGTTCCTGATCAAGCCCAATTCATTTCAAGAAGATTACATCAAGCGCTGATCAAGGAAAAGAAGAAGCATATTGTGTGCTTTTACCTGAAGGCTCAAATTTTAGGGTTTTGAGTCAAAACTCTGTATTTTATTTCTTTGTAGGATCCTTGAAGGATCTGAGCTTGTAGGATTCATCTGTGAATCTTAGTGTAGTATCTGCGATAGATCTGAGTATATATCTCTGTTTATAGAGATTGAGGCAGGACTTGTGTTAAGCCTGAGTTGTAGGGCTTGTATTGAGCCTGAGTTGTAGGGCTTGAGTTAAGTCTGAGCTGTAGGATCTTGTGACAAAAGATCTGAGTGGTAGGACCTGTGTTTAAAGGTTTGAGGTAGGGAAATTGTGTTCCTGAGTTGTAAGATCTTAGGATCTGAGGAAAAGTTTGGAGAAATTTGGCCTAAGCTAGCTCTCTGCTAGATATATGAATGGAGAAAATGAATGTATTCATTCTTGGGGAATCACTATAAATCTCTGTGTGTTGTTCTTTTGTTGTTTTGGTTTACTTTCTCATTGTGTCCTTAAAAGAAAATTTCAAGAAAATCAAAATTAAGTAAGACACCTATTCACCCCCACCTTTAGGTGAATAACAACCCTTGACTTTTAGAAAATGCGGTTTTGGTGGCTTTCTCCTTCCACCACTTCAGTTTGAAGTGTGGATATTTCTTGGTGAGTTTCTTCCAAAATTTCTGTTACAGTAAATTGGGAGCAAGTTCCTCGTGAACTTCTCCTAGATTCATCTCTACATTACCTTGGGCAGCAAGTTCTTGATGAACTTCTCCCATCTCTACCATCCCATGCTCAGCCACACCGCTGGATTATTCCATAGGGGTTGTGCCTTCTAAGTCTTCAGGGTCCATGGGTTTAGGAACTACAAGGAGATGTTCTCCTGTATGCTCCCCCTCAACATGTCTGGGGGAGGGGATAGAACTTGGAGGTGGTGCTAACTTCTCCTTCAACCCTCTCTTCTTATCAGCCTTCTTACCCTTCGGACTGGCAGCACCTTTTTCCTTCTCCTCTCCTTGAGATAGCTTGGAACTTCCTCCTTCCTTTTCAGTTTTGGGGAAAGGCTTTTCCCACCTTTCAATTGATCTGAAATCTATTCTTTTTAGGTAATGCAGGAGTACCTCAGTTGCTTCATTCAATTTGTCTCCTAGACTCTTAGAGAGATATAAAGATACAATCCTCCCCATGTTGGGGGCAGTCAGACATCCTTTCAACTTTTTTAGAATCAGTTGGCTGCAGTTAGTTTTTTTTCTGAGGATAGCAACAGTCATAATGTTGAACATTTCATTCGATATGTGGTCATGTGATCCAAGTTTGCATAGCAGTGTCCTGCCTATGATATCAGCTAGCAGTTTCCCAGGAGGGTTCATGTCACTTTTCTCCAAAGATCCATACTCTTCTCTAGAGTAGTTGCACCATTCCTGGGAAGTTACATGGTCCTCTTTGGTGATTTCCTCTTCCTCTTCACCTTCTGAGAGAGTAGGAAGCTCTAGAAGTTGGCTTACACTCCTAACAATAACTCGGAGGTGGTGATTTAAAACTGTAGTCTTGATGTTTGACCTGAACTACTGAGCTCTCCATTCTTGAAGAATTCCTCCACTGCCGTGGGCACTATTCTGGTGGGTTCAGAGAGGATTACCTCTAATCCTGTCGTGCTTAGAAGGAATATGACATTTTACATCTCTTCTGAACAGTTCCTGAAGCCGCCTCTAACGACTTCACTTCCAGTGTTGATCTTTTCTGAATAGCTTTCCTTGGGCACCATTGATTATGCAAAAGTTTGAAAGAAATAAGATTTATGTGTCGAACGGGAGCAAGATTGCGAGAACCTTGGTGCCGACGTTTGGGATTTTACCGCTATTTAACCTAGTGTTCCCGCTATTTCTAATTTATTACTATAAAAAGGAATTCCAAAAGAAGCGTACCTTTATTAGGAACTAAATCTTTAGAATATAAGGTGTGCGATATCCTTCTTGATAGAAAGTTAATTCCCTCTTTGTTTTCCCGTGAAGTCGACATACTACCATATTTAACTTATCGTGTGCATCTTTGTTAGGAGCCCAGATTCTACTGGCAAACCGTAATATTAAATAAAAGAAATGCAAAAACAAATTATCTAGTAGGAAGGCTAGACATTAAATTTATTCTAACTTTAACATGTATAGTTCAATTTTAAAATAATTGAACTTCTCTTCATCCAGAGCCTTAGTGAAGATATCTGTCACTTGCTTGTCAGTATGAACAAACTCAAGGCAGATATCTTCTTTCTCTACATGTTCTCTGATTAAGTGATATCTTATCTCAATGTGCGTAGTCCTGCTGTGTGATACAAGATTTTTTGTAATTGAGATAACAGTAGATGAATCACAAAATAAGGGTGTTTTGCTTAGCTGGTTGTTGTAATCTTGTAGTTGATAATGTTTCCAAAGCAATTAGGCACACCAATTTTCAGCTGAGATGTATTCTGATTCTGCAGTCTATATGACCACACTAGTTTACTTCTTACTGCTCCGGGAAATCAGTCTTCTTCCAAGGAATTGGCTTGCCCCTGAAGTGCTTTTTCTGTCTTCCTTACATCCTGCAAAATCTGTATCTAAAAAGCATGTCAACTCAAAATCATTACTCTTAGGGTACCATAATCCAAGATTAAGTGTACCCTTAAGTTATCTTAGAATCTTCTTGACAAAGTAATATTGAGATTTCTTAGGGTTCACTTGATACCTAGCACAAACACATGTGAAAAATATGATGTCTGGTCTACTGGCAGTTAAGTAGAGCATGAATTCAATTATACATTTGTGCATGGTTTCATTAACAAATTTCTCTTTTTCATCCTTGTTTAGAGATTCATTGGAGCTCATTGTAGTCCTCATTGAGGTTGCACTTTTCATTCTAAATTTCTTAATAAGCTCTTTTGTGAATTTGGTCTGAGAGATGAAAATTCCATCTTCAGATTGTTTCACTTGAAGTCTTAAGAAATATTTCAGCTCTTCCATACTGCTCATTTCAAATTTCCCTTACAAAAGTTTAGCTAACTTTCTGTAAAGGTTATCATCTGTAGATCCAAAAATAATATCATCTACATAGATTTGCACTAGGAAAATCTTGCATTTCACTTCTCTTAGAAATAATGTATTATATATCTTTCCCCTTAAAAATTTATTTTCAATGAGAAATTTAGACAATGTCTCATACCAGGCTCTAAGTGATTGTTTGAGATCATACAATTCTTTCTTCAAATAATATATATAGCTAGTATGAGAGGAATTTACAAAACCTAGGGGTTCTACATATACTTCCTCTTTTAAATTTTCATTGAGGAATGCAGAATTCACTTCTATTTGATAAACCTTGAACCCTTTGTGTGCTGCATATGCTAGAAACAACCTTATAACTTCCAATCTGGTCACTGATGCAAAAGTCTATTCCTTTTTCTTATCTGTAATCATTTGCAACCAGTCTTGCTTTATTCTTTATGATTATTCCTTGTTCATCCAGCTTGTTTCTGAATACCCACTCTGTCCTAATGATATTGTGGTTGTGAGACCTGATGACCAGTTTATAGACCTTACATCTCTTGAATTGATCCAGTTCCTCTTGCATGACCAAGATCTAGGATGGATATGAGTTGGCTTCTTCAAAATTCTTTGGCTCTACCTTAGAAAGGAAACTCAGGTGGAACACTTCATTCATTGCACTTCTCCTGATTTGAACTCCTAGACCAAAGTCACCAATGATTTGTTCTTGTGGGTGATCCCTTAGATGTCTTGTTGGTGTTGGCAGTCTTTCTCCATTTTCCCGTCCTTCTGGTTCAGTTGGAGCTTCAACTTGTTCTGACCTTTCAGCAACATCATTTATATCTTCTTTAGGAAAGCTTCCATCTTTGATCACTTCATCTGGTGAGGTCAGTTTACCCTTCTCTCTTTGTTCATTGATGGATGTCTTTTTCAGTCTTTGCTCAATACCTGCAACACCAGAAAAACTAGACCAGTCTATATAGATCAGGCTGGTCTCTTTAAATACAACATTAATTAATTCTTCTACTAATTTGGTCTTTTTGTTGTATATTCTGTAAGCTCTACTACGAGAAATATACAACAACAACACTCAAGCTTTTATCCCACTATAGTTGGGTCGTCTATTTTGATCCTTTGTCGTCATTTTGTCCTATCTTTTGTCATAATCTCACTAATGCCTAAGTACATCATGTCTTTCCTTATAGTTTCATTCCAAGTCTTTATTGGTCTACCTCTCTATCGTTTAACATGCCTAGAGACTAGACTCTCGCAACGCCTAACAGGTGACTCTTATGGTTTCCTTTGTACGTGTCCAAACCATCTAAGTCGAGCTTCTCACATCTTCTCTGTAATTGGTGCTACTCTTGTCTTATCTCTGATACATTCTTTCCTAATTTTATCTAGTCTCGTGTGTCTACACATCCACTTAAGCATTCTCATCTCCGGAACTCCCATTTTTTGTTCATGTACACAATTCACTGCCCAACACTCAGAACTATAGAGCATCGCTAGTTTAATTACAGTACGGTAAAACTTGTCCTTAAGTTTTAATGGTATTTTACGATCATATAAGATTCCTGGCGCGCCTCTCTACGTCAACCAACCCGCTTGGATTCTATGTTTCACATCTCTATCAATACCTCCATCTTTTTGAACTATCGATCCAAAATATTTAAAACACTCACCACGAGAAATATCTTGATCACTCAACTTAATAACGAAGTCATTTGTCCTTCTTGCGTTGCTAAATTTAAGCTCCATGTACTCCTTCTTTGCCCTGCTCAACCTAAAAATCTTCTTTTCTAAAGTGTCTCGCCAAGATTCAAGTTTTGCGTTTATACCCTCGCGTGTCTCATCGATCAAAACAATATCATCCGCAAACAATAATCACCATGATATTGCTTGTTGGATATGTCCGATGAGCTTATCTAAGATAAAGGTAAAGAGATAAGGGCTTAAAGTTGAACCTTGATGTAAGCCAATTGTGATAGGGAATTTGTGTTCATCCTCCAGATGTCCCCACCCTTGTCACTGAATTTGTATACATATCTTTGATTATGTCAATGTATGATACATTTACACCTTTCTTTTCTGAGACTCTTCATAAGATCTCTTTTGGAACTCTATTATAAGCTTTCTCAAGATCAATAAACATCATATGCAAATCTTGTTTTCTTTTTCCGTAGTTGTCAATAGTCTCCTCACGAGATGTATAGCTTTTATGGTCGACCGCCCTGGCATGAATCCAAATTGATTCTCCGCGATATTAGTCTCCCGTCTTACTATTCTTTCTATTACTCGTTCCCAAAATTTCATAGTATAACTCATCAATTTAATTGCTCTGTATTTAACACAATTTTGTATATCTTATTTGTTCTTATACAAAGGTATCAAAATACTTTCTCTTCATTGGTCTGATATCATCTTTGACTGCAATATCTTATTGAAAAAATATGTAAGTCAAAAAATTTCTTTATTTCCAAGGCATTTTCATACTTTGATGGGTGTGTTGTCCAGCCCAACCACTTTTCCATTTTTCATCTTTCTTAGAACATTATTTACCTCTAATATTTGAATTTTACGATAAAACGCTATGTTCTTATAATTCTCTGATTTATTTAACTCTTTCAAGTTCAACTCATTGTCTTTTGTTTCATTATAAAGTTGATAAAAATATCTTTTTCATTACTCTTTAATATCCACATCATCTGTCAAAACTGTATCTGTTTCATTACTTATGCATATTACTTGCCTTAAATCTCTTATCTTACTTCCTCTGGCTCGAGAAATTTTATATATGTCACGCTCTCCATCTTTGGTATCTAGTCGCTTGTAAAATTCTTCATAAGCTTGACTTTTACTTGCTTACTGTCTGTTTAGCTTCTTTTTTTAGCGACTTTATGTCTGACTAAGTTTTCATCATTCCTACAAGCGTAAAGTTATTTATAGCTAGCCCTCTTTGCCCTCACTTTTTCTTGCACTTTCTCTTTCCACCACAAAGATTCTTTATTTGGGGGCGCACGACTTTTTGATACTCCAAGTACGTGTTTTTCACTTATCCTTAAATGTGAAGACATAACTTCTCATGAGATAGTAAGATCAACATAATGGTCAACTAGTTGTTTCATAACTGCTGTCAAGTAACATGTTTTTTCATCTTCAAGTTCCACCACCGAATTTTAGGCAATATTTTCATTCTTGTTTTAAATTTATTATATTTAATTTGTACTTCTAACACCACTAACCTATGTTGGGTTGTCAAACTTTCTTCTGGTATGACTTTGCAATCCTTACAAATTATTTTATCCATTTTGCGAATCATAAAATAATCGATTTATAACTTATTTGCTTCGCTTTTAAACATGATTAAATGTTTTTTTCCTTTTTATGAAAAGTTTATTTATGACAATTAGCTCATGCGTTATTGCAAAATTTAAAATAGTTTGTCTTTCTTCATTTCTTTCTCCATATCCAAATCCTCCATAAATGAGTGTATAATCTGCATTTTCCTTCCCTATATGTCCATTTATGTCTGCTCCTATGAAAATTTTGTCTCTTTGTGGAATTTCCCTTACTAACTCATTTATATCTTCCTAAAATTGCACTTTAATAGCCTGACTTAATCTTACTTGTGACGCGTAAGTACTGATCACATTAATAGTTTTCTTTCCTATGACCAATTTAAGAGCTAAGATTCTATCACATTTTCTATTTAACCCAATTTTATCCCTCCAAATAGTATCCACAATAATATCTATTCTACTGCTTGTTTCATTTTTTTCTGTGTACCTTAATTTAAAACCTGAATTATCTAAAAAATTAGCTTTCTCAACCACCCATCTTGTCTCTTGTAGACATAAAATTTTTATCATTTTTCTAATCATTATATCCACTACCTCCATCATTTTCCCCGTGAGTGTACTTATATTCTAACTTCCAAATCTAAGTCGGGTACAATTCCTACGACATACTTCCCTAAGACGTCTAATATGTGGAGGACTTTTGCTTATTTAACACTACATCCAAATCCTCTTGGAGGTGCAATGGTCCTTACCAAGATGCCGCGTTCAGACCATACGACGAGGCCTATCGCATATTTAACACTACACCCAAGTCCTGGAGATGCAGCGGTCCTTGCCATGACACCGCATTCGGACCGTGCGACGTGTTCCTTAAGGGGAACAACCTAGTTTTTGCACAATTTCTCAAATGATCCATATTCATTAGGGTGACAAAAATTTTACGCTGACCATCTACATAACACAAGCCTCACCATTTTTCATCCGGGCTTGGGACCGACATAGGCTTGTTTCTACTATGAGAATTATATCCAACAAAAATTCTTTCATAACTTTTTTTAGCAAACTTGTTCAGATAATGTTTTCCATTGTTTAACATATAACACTTATTTTCAAAGATCTTGAAGTAAGATAAAATTTGTTTTTTGCCTTTCACCAGCTCATAGGGAGTCTTGTTGATTAAGGCCTTGTTTTGTACATGGTAAGCTGTGTTACAGCCTCAACCCAGAAGTATTCTGGGAGTAAAGAGTCACTCAGCATACTTCTACTAGCTTTAATCTGGGTTCCATACCTTTTCTCTACAACTCAGTTCTGTTATGGAGTTTTAGGAAAGGAAAACTTTTGAAAGATACATATACTTTCACAGAACTTGGTCATGACACCAGATTGGAATTCAGTTCCATATTCACTTCTGATCTTTGCAATAGAACTGACCATTTCATTCTAAATTTGCTTGACAAAGCTAGCGAATATTCTTAGAGTATCTGACTTTTATTTAAAGAAGAACACTCAAGTGAACCTAGAGTAATCATCAACAATCACAAAAATGTAGATTTTTCCTCATAAGATGTGAATTGACATTGGACCAAACAAATTCATGTGCAGTAGATATAAACATCTAGTGGAGTCCTTAACCCCAATGGGTTTGAATGAGCCCTTTGTTTGTTTGCTCTTCTGACATGCATGACAATGGCTTTCCTGGACACACTTCCACTTAGGGTCAGCTCTAACTAGATTTTCTGATAGAAGCCTATTGATGGTCTTATAGTTGATATGAGCTAGCCTCTTGTATCATTGCACATAGAGAGATGCTCTATTCTCAGCTATAAGACATAAAAGAATTAGAGCTAGTACACAAGGAATTTAAGCAATGGATATTTCCACTCCTAGTGTCATTTAGTATAGTCTTTTCAGACTTCTTAATCAGACACTCATCCCTGTGCAAGACAGTCACATAGTTGACTTATGCTGATTAGATTGTGTTGTAATTCTTCAACATAAGCTACCCTTGAGATGATGATTATGTCATTGGAGATTTTATCACAACTTTTGGTTTTTCTTCTTCCAGATCCTCCAAAAATAACTTTTGGTCCATCTTCCACTAAGGAGTAATCAGTCAATAGGCTTTTTGTTTTAGTCATGTGCCTAGAACATTAAGTGTCCAAGTATCAGATGGGAGTTTGATTGGCCTTTGGATATTCCTGCTAAAGAAATTACTTCTTCTTAGGCACCTAAATCTTGTTGGGTCCTAGATTCTTGTTAGCATTAGCATTATGCTTAAGCTTTTGACATATCAGAGGTGCATTAAGAAATGGCCCAAGCTTAGGTGTTGGCCTGCCAGTTGGTGCTCTTGAGATAGTTGGGTTGAACCAACAGTTAATGGCAAAATGTCCAACCCTTCCACAACATCAACACTCATACTTATTGTACCTTCTCTTGGGGCTCACAAGAGATATAAGTGTATTCTTCTTAAGATCAAGATGATTTCTGAAGAGTACTGCATGAGAATCTATGCAGGGAATGTAGTGGTGTGCTGGAAAAGATTTGGTCTACCCAAACACTACCTTGCCCTTCCTGGAAGCTCTCTATTCAGAGGCCTTGCCACAACCTTAAGTGCTTGGGTTGGTCCCAAACACAAAAGGAGTGCGATCCTTCATCCCAATCTCCTCATGAGCTCTCTTGAGGGCATTCTTTTCATAATGCACATCATTAGTGCCATTAGTGGAACACCCATTCTTTCAGTGTCCATAGACACTTTCTAGGTCATAGCTATTTGATGTTAAGATAATCTTTTTGAAAACACTGAGTTGTATGTATGCTTTACCTTTGGAATTAGTCCTTCTATTTTTCCTCTCATATCCTACACCACTTCTATATGGTGCAGAGAAGTTGTCTATTATTGGAAGAACTGTGTGAGGCTTATAGTATTCAACCACCAGCTCCCTCTTTTTGAGGAGTTCATTTCCAAATTTCTTGATGATTTTCTCTTTTTGAATCAACAGTTCAGCTTGCTCATCATGACTTGTTTGAGCTCAATTATTTTAGAATTCATCTGATAGATTTTGTGTATCTTTTCCTCAAGCTAAGCTTTGAGAGGTTTGAGAAGCTCAAGCTCTTCAGCCTGCTTCTTATCAACCTTCTTGCTTTTCCCCAATGCTTCAAGGAGAGCACCGTACTTTTCAACCATTTCCTCAAAGTTGTTCTCTGATTCAGAGTCATCATCATCATTTGAAGATGAGTTTGCCTCTGACTCAACACCAATCTCATAGTCAGATTAGACAAGGAAGTTTTGAATTTTACCTTATCAGGATGAGAGTCATCATGATCTTCCCCTTCATTTAGTGTCATCCATCCACATCTATCTTCTTCATCTTCTGTGTCACTGTCAGAGGTTGATTGTGAGGCTCTGATGCCTTTTTGGGTGTTAACAGGTACTGATTCTTCTGTCATGGCAGTCAGCCCTACATAGGCTTCCTCCTCTTCAGATTCAAAAGAATTTGATTCACTATCACACCAGGTTTTCTCCTCATTAGCTAGGAAGGTCTTTTCAGACTTCTTCCCTGAGTGATATTTCTTTTCTTTAGATTTGCTGCTACTCTTCCTTTTGGAAGGACAATCAACAATCATGTGACCTTCTTTCCTGCATCCAAAGAAAATAGTTTCATTAGAAGTAGATTTATTCTACTTGGAGACATATCTGCCCTTCTTGGGGTCCTTTCTGGATCTCTCTGAATTCTGGTTATGCTTTCTGGAGTTGGAGGAGGAACATGATCTGTTGTTGTTCCGTTGCTTCCTCCTTCTCAGCGTCTTCTTTAATTGCCTTGTGAACAAGGTCATGTCTCCATCAGATAGATCTTCCCCCGAGGTGTTGGGTTCTGATTTCTCAGACTCAGCTGCATACTAGAAGAGGGTGAGGCCTTTTTGCCTATTCTGGAAATTTCAGCCTTCAGAGCAATTGGCTTATCCTTGTTGTATCCTTCCTCAATCTTCCTGGTGTTCAGGTGGAGTTCATGAGACAACAGCTTTCCATACAGATTATGAGGTTGGATGTTACCCAGATTACCTATCTCCCTTATGACACAGATCTTAATATCGCACTCCTTATTCAGGGATCTCAAGAACTTGTCATTCGACTCATAATTGGTAAAAGACCTTACATAATTTTCCAGCTCATTCACTATCTTGAAGAACTTTTCATAACAGTCAGTAATATTGCCCTTCTTTTCTTGTCTCAAGGTTTCATATTCTTGGTTCAATAGAGATTTTTTGTCATCCCTAACTTCTTCTGTCCCTTTCATATACATAATCAAAGTCTCCCATATTTTTTTAGCAGCCTGACAGAGGATAAATTTTGAACTGTGGAGTCATCAATAACACTCACAATGATATTCTTTGCTCTTTAATCCATGGTGGCCAAGATGACTTTATTCTTGATCATTTCTTAAAGATTCTTGGGGACTTTCAGATTTGCATCTATGGATGAGGCATTCATTGGGACATAAGGTCCCTCTTCAACAATGATGTATATTCTGGGGTCAGATGCCTCCATGAAGAGGATAACTCTTTCTTTCTAAATGTCAAAGTTTTCCTTCCTATAGATAGGAAGTTTTATGGAGCTCAGTTCTTTGTAACTTTCTCCAGAACCCATTGTGCTGGAGATTTTCTCAACCCTTTGGGATCTTGTTCAGTTGTTAAGTTTTTTGAACAATCTCGATCTGATATCACTTGAAAGTTATGGGTTGCTACTCACCTAGAGGGGGGTTGTGAATAGGTGTTTGTCTTATTTTAAGCTTTCTTACAGATTTCTTATTTAGAGCACAATAGTAAAATAAACCAGCACAAACAAACCACATCACACAAGGATTTATATTGATTTTTCAATTATGGGTATATCCACTTCCCTTTTCACCTATCTAGCAGAGAGCTAGATTATGCCAAACTTCTGCAAACTTTCTCAGATCCTCAGATCTTAAAACTCAGGAACACAAGTCCCTACCTCAGACCTTTAACATAGGTCCTATCATTTAGTTCTCTGATCACAAGATCCTACGGCTCAGATCCTTCACAGATCCTACAACTCAAGCTCAACACAGTACTATAACTCAGGCCAAATAAGCCCTAAAACTCAGGCTTAACATAGCCCTACAACTCAGACCAAATTAGTCCTACAATTCAGATCTTAAAAGATCCTACAAATGAAAATGGTTGCAAAATTTTTGACTCAATCAAACAAGGCTGGAGTCTACAATAAAAATTACTGCGCATGCCTCTTTTTTTTCTTTTTATTGATCAACACTTGAATAGATTGGCTTGAAAAAAACAGGATTCTTTATCAGAAACACCTTGACAAAAAAAAATTCTTTTGAAAAAATGTTGCAGAGCTTAAACTAAGAAGAATATCTTTCTGTTGTTTGCAATGGACGAAGATTGAAATCAACTTTGCTACTTGGTCACTGTTTAGAACTTGCACTGAAAACTTAGAGAGAATTGGCTTTAAAGATCTCTGAGTATTACTTGTTTGTGCATTCTTTTAAGTCTTCTTTTTATAGTGTACTTGGACAGTTGGACGACAAAAGACTTTATGACTGATATGGAAATCTTCAACGGCTAGTCAATTCCCTTAAGCAAAAATCTGAATATGGAATTCTCAAACAGCTAGAAAATTCTACCTAAGGAAGTATTCTGAATAAAGAATTATTCTCCATTAAATGAGAATATTTCTTTCTTCTGGCAGAGCCTTTATTTCAGCAACAACGTCCGTGATTTTGAATTATTTCAAATTGATCAAGTAATCAATGCCTTAATTTCCGGAGACAGTCATTGTGTGACTTTGTGTCACGTGTCAGGCCGGCAAAAATCTTTCTGAGTGAACTTAAAATGATGTCGTCGACAAAGTCTTTTAGCTCTACTGATGGATATGTAGTCAGCCTAAAATATCACAGACTTATATGGAAACATTCTGTACTTAGTCATTTAAATTATCTGAAGACTTCCTGTC
This sequence comes from Platanthera zijinensis, assembly GCA_039513925.1. NCBI lineage: Eukaryota > Viridiplantae > Streptophyta > Magnoliopsida > Asparagales > Orchidaceae > Platanthera > Platanthera zijinensis. The sequence continues at coordinate 71,721,212 of CM077093.1, forward strand.
ATAGTGCAGTCGATACAGTCGGCAAATTATGAACTATGTAGTCGACAGACTTCCTATCAATGCAGTCTGTGTAGTCGATACTTTTCTTCAACGATGAAGTCGATGCACTCGATAAAGCTTAATGCCGATGCAGTCGAACTTTTCCTTAGCTATGTCTTCAATGCACTCGATACTTTCCTGAGTTATGCAGTTGATGTAGTCGGCAAAACACTTTGTATTTTGCCTATGCATCGGACATTTGACTTAGGCAAATTTTCATTCCTCCCTTTGAATTCTCTTAACACTAGTGACTTTTCTCATGGTAGTGACATCTAATATATGATTAGGACAGGAGTCAACATGAGTTTTACTTTTTGAGGGATTACAAGGGCAAAACCCAATTTGGGTGACCATATGTCTAACAATACATTAGCCATGCACTCTAGGTAAATCTGTCGCACCAAAACTAAACTATCCATCAAATACAATATGTTTATTGTCATCTTGAGGCCTTCTTCGAATCTTGTGGACAATATTCCTGACAGAATGTGTTGCTGGGAGTTCAGAATTCTTATGCTCAGTTTGAATATGGTAGAATTATGCGTGCTTGACTTCAGAAGGGGTCAAGGGCTTATATCTTATCGTACAAAGATAGCTGTGCATAATCTCAGCAGTTTTCCATGACTTGAGATTATATAAGATTCATAGAGAAATTTAAAAGAAACATCTCTGAATTATATATAATCAACATAATAGGTAAATTGCTTTCTAGGCTGCTCACTATACCCTTTTTTGTGCATATGGTGTCAACTTCAAATGTTCAAATATTCATTCACACTAATATTGAATATCTAGTAAATCTGCAATGCAATAATTGTGTTCCTCCTGTCAGCAGGCCTTTTTGTGTCTCTAATACTGACGCTGATGTTTAATTTCTTAATCCTATCTTTTTTCTTTGTGGATCTATGGAATAGGAAGATAACTTTCATGACATCCCTACTACTCTGCAGAGAAGTAAAGCAGACTGTCCAATTCCTGAGGTTTGTATGCTCCTATTTTTCTGTGAGATCTCATTCATGCTGGGAACTTACTCAAAGTGATATTATTATGTAGGAAATGGTCACTGTTAGTGTGGATAGTTCGGTGCTTGAGCGAATTTCTAAAATTATGTCATATCTCCGGCTGGGTTCATCAGGGAAAGTTCTGAAGAAAAAGAAAAAAGATAAGGAAATAAAAGGTATGTATTTGTTCAAGAAATTATGGTAGGCTGCTCAAAACTTAGTCTTCTTATGGTACAGTGCTAAAAGATTAGTCTTTTTTTGGCATTGAAAGTAACGGGATTGACGTCAATTGATGATTTTGAAATAGTTGGATGTACTTTTATGTTTATTTGTGGAATATTTCCAGCTCAAATAACTCAAATAGAAAAACAATGATATCAAAGATGAGAACTTTTAATTCTTAATTTGATTATCTAGTCCTATTATGCTCTATATAGATGAAAAATTTAAACTAACGCAACAATTGTGAATTTTTGGGCGTGTTAGCATTAGATTATTCTACCGTAAGTGAATCTCGCTATTAGGTGAATATCTGACATTATATCTTTTTAATTTTGGTTATGTATTTTCCCATATTATGTATTTTCTCTCAATATCCTCCTCTTCAACTTAACATGTATCAGGGCTCTATCTATTTATTCAAAATTCCTCACATCAAGGCTAAGGATCATCTCCTTTGTCTAGCCAAGCTTGAATCCCGCCGCAAGAAAATATCATCCTTAAAGAATATTTGTGCTCTCAAACCCTCTTCTTGATCCTATGTCTCACACCCTCCGATCACACAAGATACTTTGTTCTTTCTTTGACTTGTTTCTTGATGTAGGCAAACACTCTCTTCTTCCCCTTTCCTCCCCCCCCCCCCCCCATGTAACACATTAGCCTTTTCATCTCCAACTACAACTTAGTCATGCATCTCCTCCTTTTACTCTAAGAGACCTCGAGCCTTTTCCCATTTTCTCATGGTTAAATCGTCTTTTCCTTCAAAATCACCAAACAACCTCTACAATGCTATCTCTTGTCTCCTTCAATCCAATATTTCCCTTCTCTTCGCCGAGTCTCAAGTCCTTGGTGCTTCACCAGAATGCTTGCATACACTACAAGATTTCACTTGTTCTCTAGCCGATAACCTCAACAAACCCATTTATTAATCAACGATTATTCACGTAACACATATAACCCTGCCAATAAAAGCTCAATCACCATTCACGACATCCAACAACCCTTATCAATCTTAATCTGATCGACCTCTATTTCATGTCTAGATTCAAATCACTCTTTTGATTTGCAAATTGAAGTTGTTTATGCCTCATTGGGTTTACTCGAGAGTGTTAACATCACTGAGCCACTATGACGTAGGAGGGGGCGTGAGAATAAATGTTCTGACACGGTAATTCAACCCTACGTGAATGTGCGGAATGATTGTGATGAAGCTCAACCTAAATGATTATGCATATTTTAATTATTCCGGAAACAAGCTTTAGCAAATAAAATTTTATAAGTTAAGCAGTGCTACAAAACATGTTTCAATAAATTTTTAGTACATGAATTATATCAAACACTTTTTCTACACAGAGGATGATCAACTACAAATTGCACGAATAAATACTATAGGACTAAGAGAATTGAAACAATAACACCAACAATTACGATACCCAAACAAACATATAACATCCTCTAATATTTAAAATAAAAAAAGTAAAACAACACATTAAATTGATACTCACATACCAATAAAGATCTGGTGGCGGACAAGTGATGTTGGATGGCTGCTGTGGGCGTGAATTCGACTGCAGATATTGTGGATCTCAATGTGGATGGATGCTGAAATTGTTGTCCATAACAATGACTTGATTATTGGGGCGGGAATGGAATGCTACCGAGGGGAGAACTAGAATATGAAATTAGAAATATAGAAGAGGGAATTATGGGCCAGAAGAAGATTCGATTGGGAAGAATCAATTCCATATACGTTGTAGATGACTCGGGGGGGGGGGGGAGGCTTGCCGTGACTTGCGGAGGTTTCTGTCGAAGGTGAAGTCGCGGCTAAAAGGGCAGGACCCAGTTGATGGAGAAGGTGTGCAAAAACCCGTTGAGGAAGGAGGAGATGAACATGAGACTTTCTGTAAGCCCGACTTGCGATGGGGGAAAAGGTATCGTGCGACTAGGGCTTTTGAAACTGGCCTCGAGGAAAGGGGAAGATGTACAGGAGGAGTTGCGATGGATCAACTTCTTCTTCCGTCGAGAGGGAGATATGATGTTGAGTAGCAGGATAGAAGAGCACGCGACTGGAGGTTGTCGACCCGTCGAAGGAGAAGGAAACAAACTGAAAATTGGCGGTTTGTCGTAAGGAGGGAGATGATGAACAATTGGTTTTGCGACAGTCGACAAGGAAGAGTTGCGATGGAGGCTGTGCGGTTACAACCGTTGGGAGGCGATGAAAGAGGCGGTTTTCTCCTTTAGAAGATGAGGATCGTGGGGGATAGTCGCACAATAGTAAAATTCAGAAGAAAATAAATGAATAGAAACAGAAAAAATTAGAAAGGATACTGAGGCATCGCAGCACAAAGATTGTCGGATCTGGAATCTCTCACAAAACTTAGCAATGAAATGAAAATGAGAACATCCACACCTATTTATAACGAGAGGGGCGGTTGGGCACCCGCCGTAAACGGTTATGATCGTCTGTACGCCATGTGTCCTAAAACAATAAATACAACTCCAAAAATATAAAAAAATACATATCAAATGGAAAATGACGCTCCGGACGCACTCGCGGTCTCGGATCGCCGATCCGATCGATGCATCTCTGCTAAATATGCAAAAATAGATCCCACTGAGTAGTGACCCGATCTCCTCCATCGATCACGAACATGAGGCTGATCCCCATCAACTTCCCCCGTCTAAAAAACATTCATCTCCATAGAATGATGATGAATAAGATGTAGTCGAAGATCAGAGGTAAATTCATAAAATTTTGTCGTCAATATCCAAGCTTCATCAAAGGTGTAGTGTCCGCTCCAGTGCACCAAGTAATGGCAAGATGGACTGTCTGTAGTGGTTGTGCACTCGTCCATCACAATGTCACTAATGTTCTTAGCTCTCACCTCTCGTGTTGGTGGATTCCGGAAACCCGGTGAAATCATAGGAGGTGTGGGCAAGCCCGTGGGTGCTCGTCTAAGGTAAATAGAAGAAATGCCAAGCTGTAACTGGGAGGGTGTCAAAATAGGCTCAAGGTATGGGTCCTTATGCTCGAAAGGCTTAAAGTAATGTGACAAATCTTTCGTATTAAATGCATAATGAATACTCATATTTGCAGGAAAATCGATCTCGTAGGAATTTGTCTCAACTTTCTTTATAACCCGATAAATTCTCTTTAGTTGTAGTTTAGTAGCGGCCCCTTTTGGGAGCCCCTCCTTGCAAAGTTCGACCATGACATACTTGCAAACTCGAAAATATTGCTGACGTCTTGGCATATCTGCCCATGGTTTATGTTATTCAAAATTGTTAATAGTTTTCTTCCGGAGTGTTTCATGCATTTGATGTAAATGTTGCAAAACATATAAATGTGAATCATGCAACACATATGAATCATATGCTAATGTAAATGAGCAGACAACAAATGCAAAAGATGAACTATTAACCCGTATAACTCCGTAAACCGATGGTTTTAGGTACTAAAAGACACTTCTAAGATATGTACGCGATCAAGAGGTTCAGAAGGTGGTTCATAGAAAAATTTGCCCCAGGCGCAATGATCAGTCCAATGAACATCAGAGACATCAGTAATAAGATGCGTCAAAATATTGTGCGGACTGTCTCTAGAAGTGCGAGTAGTAGACATAAGATCAGTGAGCTATAAGGTGCACTCTCAAACTCGACTATTTTTATAATGATAAATATATCCCAACGAGCAGGGGATCGACATGTGGCACATTCAGAGGGTTCTCCGGAAGGGGTGTAATAAAATTTGTCACAAATGTGACAAGTACCAATGTAGACTCCAAAAACACATGGAGCACTCTCATATAAACGATAATGCACATGAAGCGCAACAAACGTGACAAGTTCGCTATGGGAATGTGATGCTTCAGGAGCATGGTTGTCAGGATCGCGATCTGAATCATAGGATCTTACGATCCTATGATCCAAATTTAGCCTCGATCCATTCCTACCATCTGATCAGATCCAACCTCGAAACAATCCAATCTAGGATCTCTATTCGGACAACCTTTATCAGGAGGCTCACCATGAGGGACATGAAAAATTATCGTGAATATGATGATCACCTAAGTGAAGACTGTTGGCATCGACAATATGATGCGACTTTAGTGTATGGTGAGTGTACCTCATGAGAAAAAACTCATCTGGCGGGGCAGCAGAAGGTACGAACCAAAACTCGTCACGAGTGCGTGTGACAAGATGACAAACTCTCAAAACATTTGAATTATACTTAAGTGTTTTTAGGGAGAACCCTACATATCAGATGCTACAATCAAGATTCTCTCTCTAGAGCAATATCAATATCAAGGGTGATAATGAGAGAGGTGCCAACATTTTAATACTAATAAGTGTGTCCTACACCTGAATCTCATTCTCACAAGGACGAGATGACTCATCTGGAAGCTCAACATGGGGGTCGTCAAAGAACTCATCAACAAGGTGGATGATCCTACATAAGTTAAACGTCATAAGGGGTCGTGTTCCCTGAAAGGGGTGAGGTGGCTACCACGAGATCACTACTAGGCTCTCGGCTCCTGATCATGATGAGGCTCGGTGCGCCATTGAGTAAAGTGTGAGAAAAGTCTATACTCAATACTGAGCTAATAGGTATTGAGTCGAGGGCAGGCTCTCTAAGTGGAGCGGACTCTCATGGTGGCTGATTCCTAACATGCACATCATCTGTCAGGAGGGCAACCCGTTTTTTTTCAAAGGGAATATTAGGTGGAGTGGGTGAGGTTTCCCTTCTTTGGGAAGTGGAGTGGTCTTGCCGACCCTCAATGGCGGCTATGCTAGTGCAAAGATCGTCAAATTGTGCATCCAATTGATCAAACTTCTTAAGGACCCATCGTTGTAATTCGTCTTCCGTTATTTCTTCTTTTAGAACACTAGGAAAGCCAATATGTGTGATGTTACCGTGATGAAAGTGACCTCTTTAGGATTCTTTAGGGTCATCGAGACGGTCGTCCATAACATAATCATGTCGTGCTCATGGGTGGACGATGCATCTCTTTAGGCCCGGGGCCTGTAGAGACTTCTGCAGAGCCGAGCTCCACTTCTGCTTACCAACCCACATCACCGGTTCCTGATGTGAACATGTCGGGCACCCAGGCTCCTTGCTCGGTGCGCATAAACCTGACTACCAGTAGAGTCAGCTCAGGGCCGAACACCCCATATTAGAGGACTCCCTCAGCGAGTAATCTGGTGGTGAACCTGTCTCCACCACCGCCTCTGCATCCAGATCCTCTTCCTCCCCATGGTGACTGCCCCCAAACACACCTCCGCCACCCTCCTCACATAATGAGGGTAACGAGAGGGCACATTCTCGCGATGATCGCGAGAAGGGCCTCGCCGACCAACCGACTCTCCTCGACGCCCGGGGACCTCGCATCAACATCACCTTGTGCCTCCAATCAGAGGACATTACGGGGGCCTTATCTCAAGGAGGTGAGGATCCCACCATCGCACTCCATCTCCCCGCCAAGTGCACGCCACTCCTCTCCGCAACTCTCCTCGCCGGGGATGAGCCCGGATGGTGCGCTGATTGATGTTGTTGGCCTCCCGCTTCGCAAGTACCAAGAAAAGATCGCCAAGGCCTACATCGAACTGGCAAACAAGTTCGAACAACTAGCGATCTGCGAGCCGAGGCGCCTGGTTGGCTCCCCGGAGACACGGGTTGCCCGGCTAGAGGAGTTCGAGGATCGTCTGATATTCGTGGAGTCGCGATTCTACGCGATCAATGAACAAGAACGACGGCTCTCCATGGTAGAATATTGGCAAGTCCCGTTGTTTGACGAGATCTTGGGCATAAGCACGAGCATCAACTCGTGGGGGGGGGGGGACCTTGGCGAGTCTGGATGACATCCTCCTGAGCGAGGAGCTCCTGGAAAAGGCAAACGAGTATCTCTGGCTTGCGCGCGAGCAAGGATGGTCAGAGTGATGTTTCCATTTCTTTTTTGCCGCGTGAACGCCCAAAAATGAAATGAATTATACAATTTTGGCTTGTCTTTTTCTTGATACTCGCCTGTTGTGATGCTCGCTAGGTTCTTAGGCTCGTCGGTGATTAATACTTGCTAAGTTCTTTAAGCTCGTCGGCGATGAGTGCTCGTTAGGCTCATTGATTATGAGTGCCCGCTGCGCTCATAGGCTCGTCGTGGATACTCATGTTGCTCGTAACTTTTGTTGTACGAGTAGCTCTTCATACTCGCCTCATATGCTCGCATACTCGCCTGCAGAGGTAAGGAGTGCTAAGTGGGTCCTGCAGGATGCCCATACTCAAGGCTTACCTCCTTGATTGGAGACTGTTTGCCCCGTTACTCAATAATTCGACATAAGGTTAATTGCACCGATTTTTCTGACGACGAAGATCTTTCTTTAAGGAAAGGACGATCTTCTCTTCGTCGAGTTGGAAGGTCGGCTCCAGACTCTCTTATAATAACATTCGCAGTCAGATGAGAAGTGAAATCAGGGGATCGTCAGCCAACATTCAAGGGGGGAGCTGATATTGGCCGTAAATACAGAGGTTTGACTTAGGAGGTACCAAGTCTTGATACATCGTCCCATCATTCGCTCTGAGTCTTATGAGAATTGAGCCTGAGGCTCGTCTCCCAACTCGATCGTGAGGATCGACTCTATCTACCTCTATGAATTCTCATCTATTGCCTGGCTACGAAGACCAAGGTATTTGTGATGGGGAATGACACTCGGGAGGTCATATAGGAGACACACACTCGAGGTCTCCATCCTACCTCTTACTGAGTAGTAGAAGAAACCTAGACATGGAGTGTAACTCGGGGGGTCCTCCTGGACAAACACACTTGAGGCCTTCATCCTGCCTCTAGCTTATTCCACTCGGGGAGGTCGCTTGCCCTGTCACTTAGACATGACGAGGGTCAGTCACACCCACTATTATAAATCTCAAGTGATAATGAGCTTTTCATTTTCTTAGGATGATTTCTGATCTTGCGCCGAGCTCATGGTTCTTTCCCTGACCCAAAGAAGTCTTTGATTGTGGAGGATCCTTGCTCAAGGCGCAACGACCTTCTCTCTGTTGAGTTGGGAGGTCGGCTCTGGACTCTCTTCTGATAACCTCTATAGTCGAATGAGAAGTGCGCTCGAGGGGTCGTCGGCCAACATGCAAAGGAGGGAGCTGATCTCGGCCGCCTATGCAGAGACTTAAACTTAGAAGGATGCATTAAAATACCCGACACACCGTCTCATCATCCGCTCTGAGTGGTATGAGAGTCAAGTCGGTGGCTCGTTTGCCAACTCAATTGTGGAGATCGGTCTCACCTGTTTATTCATGCTCGGAAAGAGAGAAGAAATCCCATCTTTCAGGGTTATGCATATATATTCAAAAAGGTACAATACAAACCAAACATACCCATCCCTTTTCAGGTGTAGAACCTTTTCAGGTCATCGCCGCTTTGGGTGTTGCAGAGCGGTTCGCCCTCGTGATTTTGCAAGCAGTATCCTCCAGTCTCGAGTGTCTTTTGGATGATGAAAGATCCTTCCCAATTTGGTTTGATCTTCCCGATGGAGGTTGATCTTCCTGCAACATCCACCGTATTTAGGACAAGGTCTCTATCTTGGAATTGTTTGATGCGAACGTGCTTGTCAAAGTGTTTTGACATCCTTATCTTGACCTCCTCTTGCCTAGTCGATGCAAGGTCTCAAAGTTCTTCAATGTAGTCGAGAGAGAGCTTTTGAGTTTCTTCATTCTCGAGGCACAGAAAAACCCAAACCGACCAAATCGAAACGAACCGAGCAAACCAAACAGAATTCAAACCGGTCGGTTCGGTTCGGTTTTAGTCCTATTTGTTTCATTTCAGTTTATAAGGTCAGCAAATCGAGTAAGCCGAACCGATTGTGAATTTGGAATGTCTTTTTTGATAACTAGAATCATAAATGCATCAATTTGATATCATCATCGTCTCCTTTTGAGTAAACCGAACCCCTTGCAGGCCTAGGCACCACTCCTCGTCTCTTTCCATCGCGACTACTCTTGGGCTCCTTAAACTTAAACTTTATTCGGATGAGGCCTCAGACCCATGAGACAATATGAAAGGTATCTCCCTCATGCCTGAGTTAGGAGTGGTCCTCAACGCCCATAAGATTCAAGGTAACTGCTCTACCCAGATCCCCTTTAGATTCCGGAGTTCTCTTCCCAAGGCACATGCTGCACGAAGAAGTATTAAAAGCCTCCAATCAATCTTTTGACCTTCATGAGATATTGCTGTAAGACGACCTCTCTTATTTTGAACTCCCCGCGGATCTGCGATGTGACCACCATCGAGACCGTGAATGCTTGAACATTCCAGATCCCCAATTTCTTGCCTATGCGCAACCCTGCCACTATGGCCTCATACTCATCCCGGTTGTTCGTGGCGGGGAAGTGGATCTCGACCGCCTGCTCGAACCTAGTTCCCTGAGGGCTCACTAGCACGGTGCCTACTCCTACAGAACTTTTTCCCGAGGCCCCGTCCATCAATACTTCCAGGGAATTACTCTGGAGGGCTCTCCTCCGTTCGCCTCTGCTGAGAAGTCTGCTAGGAAATCTGTCATTGCTTCTGCCTTGATTAAGACCCTTCGGGAGAAAGAAATGTTGTACTCACTGAGTTCTACCGACCATTTCGTCAATCGTCCCGAGTATTCAAACCTGCTCAAGATACTTCAGAGAGGATGATCCGTCACCACATAGATTGATTGAGCTTAAAAATAATGCCTTAACTTTCGCGCAGAGACTACCAAGGCGAAAGCCAGCTTCTCCAAGACGGGGTACCTTAATTCTGCTTTTTGGAGCACACTGCTCATATAGTAGATGGGGAGCGGCCTCTTCGCCTCTTCCCAGATAAGCACCGAGCTCACCGCTTCCGCTCCCACTCTTAGGTTGAGCTACAAGTCTTCCCCTTCCTCTGGGACTTAGAGTAGAGGGTCCTGGGTCAGCTGCCTTTTTAGCTGGTCGAAGACTTTTTCACACTGCTCGGACCACTCGAACTGCTGACGACCTCAAACAGTCTTGAAGAATCTATAGTACTTCTCTCTGGCTTTAACTATGAAGCGACTAAGGCCTATCAACCTTCCTGTCAGCCTCTGAACTTCCTTGACGCTCTTCGGGCACATCATCTCAACGATTGCTTTGACTTTTTATGGATTTGGTTCTACTCCTGCGATTGTGAGAAGATGTCTCAGGAACTTTCCTCTGCCCTCCCCAAACACGCACTTTGCTGGATTAAGCATCATCTTGAATTTCTAAAGCGTCGCAAAGGTCTCCACCAGATCTCTGGCGTGCTCCTGAGTGTTCTTGCTTTTGATCAAGAGGTCATTCACATACACCTCCAGATTTCATCCCTTCTGCTCCTTGAAGACTGGATCCATCATCTGCTGGTAGGTTGTTCCTGCATTTTTCAATCCAAAGAGCATCATCTTATAGCTGTAGCATCCATCATTCGTGATGAAAGAGACATCGCGGTGATCAGGGGTGTGCTTCCGGATCTAGTGGTATCTTGAAAAGACTTCAAGGAAACTCATCACAGAAAACCCAACGGCTGAATCAACCAGCGCGTCGATTCGAGGCAGTGGATAATAATCTTTCAGGCAGACTTTATTAAATAAAGAAAAATCGACACACATCCTCCAGCCCCAGTGACCTTCAAAATTATGACATTGGAGACCCAGTCTGGGTACTGGATCTCTGATAAAATACCTGCCCCCATCAGCTTTTTTACCACCTCCTTAATATACTTGGCCAGCTTAATGACCACTATCCTCGCCTTCTTCATGATGGGCTTGACCTCTAGGTTGAGGTTGAGGCGATGACATGCCACATCCGCATCGATCTCTGGCATATCGGCGACTCTCCAGGCAAAGATTTATATCAACGAGAACCATACGTTTTTTACTTCAAATGCTTTTTATGCTGATTGCAATCATTTTAGTTATAAATCCACTAATTTATTTTATGGGTTTTTTTGTGGTTTTTTTTATAAGAGGGATCATTCCAAGATTTTTTTACTTCATCAAACACAAACTCTTTGATCATACACCGACCACTAATATAACATTAAATGCAGATTTTGTTAGATTTGCGCGAGTGGGTGTTCAGGAAATGACTGTTGTACAACCCCATATTCTGCGAGTGGGGATCGACAGGAGCTAGAATAGCCAAGTCATCTTGTTCAAATCCCAGGCGAGCCGGGCCCCTGGCGTCGAGTCCACTCGACGCCTTTCCCTGGCGTCGAGTCCTCTCGACGCCTTCCGCCCCGATGTCGAGTGAGGCGAACTCACTCAGTGCCTTTTGATCTCGGCTTTAAGTGAGGCCTGTTCATTCGACGCCTTCTGTCGCGACGTTGAATGGAGTGAATTCTGTCAACGCCTCTCTCCTGGCGTTGAGTGAGATCTCTGCAGACCCGTCGGCTCGCCCAAGTGGGGTGGAGCGAAACAGTTGGCGAGTTGAGCAGCAGACACGCACTCGCCCATGGCTCTCGGCAGGTAGTTGGCGAGTGGAGCAGCAGGCTCGCACTCGCCCATGGATATCGGCAGGCAGTTGGCGAGTGGGGCATTTCTGGCCCGCACTCGCCCAGGATCATAGGGAGGCGACGAGTTCTAGCACCATCGAGCACTCGCCATCCCATACGAGTGGAGGTTTTCAATGGCCACTCACCCAATATTGTATGAGGTATTTTAACCATTTTACCCCTATTGTCATGCCCATAGCCTTTTAGAATAACGTAGTTACGTTGTTGGCAGACCAATCTGGACTGCATATAGCTGTTTAGAACAACGGAGGTTGGCTGTTGGCAGACTGTTTTCAGAAAACTATAAATAGACCCAAGGGGGTACCTCAGAGGGCATACTTATGCCCCGGTCTTCCTGCGCTTTCTGAGGTATTCTTTGCTCAGCACTTGGCTAAGGAGGGGAAACGCTCTAAGATCTTCCGGGTGTGTTGTGGGACCTCCGTGCTGGAGCCTTGAGTCCGTTTCTTATTCTAAGTCTCTAGCCGTTTGTGTTTGTGAGGGAGAAGTAAGTGCGAGATCACCCCTTCCCCAAGGGTTCGAACTCCACAGTAGTCGATTTTCGATTTCAAAATTTTTGTGCGGTGATCGTGGAGAGTGATCAACACCGAAAATCTTTAGTGAGCTCAATGACTAGAGGAGAAGGACAAGGTTCGGGCAGGGCCGACTCGCCACCCCCTCTCTCTCTCTCGCCACCCTCTGGATGTTCGAGGATTTCCGTCAGGAGGTGCTTTGCCTCGTCAAGTTCGCACTCGGCACGCGCGCCGATTGCTCGACGCCAGCGGCCCCAGTTGTTGCGGCCACAACCCTGGGCGAGAACTCCCCCGATAGGCGACCTGGGAAGTTGGTAGCAGAGGAAGGGAGGGAGGGAAATCTGCAGGGGCGAGTGTTGTTCCCCGGCTCGACAAGTGGGGGCCGGATCGATGAGATGGGTGTGCGAGATCCCCTGGCTCGCCCAGCAGGGAGAGGCATCCCCTTCAGCGAGTTGGTCTCATCCGCCCCAATTCCAGAGGGGTTTCGTGAGCCGGAGATGTCCTACTACACCGGGAAGGACGATCCAGTTCAACACATCCAGTGGTTTGAGGATGTGGTCTCGATCCGACAGATGTCGGATGCGTTCAAGTGCAGAATCTTCGCCATCACCCTGAAGGAAAAGGCGAGAGATTGGTTCCACCAGCTGCCGACCAATTCTATCTACTGTTTCGAGGACCTACGTCGGGGGTTCATGCTGAGGTTCACCACTTCCAAAAGAGGAAGGAGTCCGAGTCCCTATTCCACATCAAGCACGGGGTGAACGACTCTAGACAGCTATGTGAACCGGATCCAGGAGGAGGTCCTCCAGGTCCAGGAGATGTCAGGGCACACCCTGATGATGACCTTCACCTTGGGGCTACAACAAAACTTCTTCAGGATGGAGCTGAAGAGGGTGTCTCCTCTCTCCTATGAGGAGCTGATGGAGAGGGCAGCAAGGGAGGTCGACGGGGAGGCATCGAACCCGGACTTTGCCCGGAAGCTGGCCAGGTGGGCCACGTTGGAGGAGTCGAGAGGTGGCAAGGTCCAAGAGGAGTGGAGGCCCGAGCCTAGGCAGAGGGAGCAGCAGCAACAACAGCCGAGATGGGGGCGTCAGAAGCCGAACAATCGGCTCGGTTGGAGGCAGCCGGAGTGGCAGGACCAGGGCTAGCGAAGAGGTTTCCATGGAGGAGACAATCGTCAGGGGGGCCAGGGTCAGTTCAACCCTCCAGGCTGGAGGCAGGGCCAGAGGCCTCTTTTCCCCGATCAACGTCAGGCTATGACGATAGCCCAGGGGAGGAGGAGAGGTCAGCAGAGGAGAAGGCGGGAAGTCAGGGTGGAGTTTCCCCATTGCGACTTCCACTAGGAAGAGGGTCATGCCACAGCCACGTGCCCGAAGTTCCTCGAGATGAGGGGGAACAGGGAGAAGCAGCAGCAACCCTGCCAGGAGGTGCGGATTGAGGCGGTCCTGCCCAGGGGAGAGGAGGACAGGTGCGAAGACCGGGTTGATGTCGGAGCCCGAGGAGGGATCAAGGTAATCCACGGGGGGGTGGGGGGGTGGGGGTCAAGGCCGCTCGGAAGGTGAGCCTTCACACCATGTACCGTTGGAGCGTTGGCTCCACGTCCCAAACCCCATCCTTGGATAAGAAGATCACCTTCTCATCAAAAGATATGCCAGATCATGAGGATCCTTTCTGCGACGCGTTGGTCATCTATACCTCGGTCGAGAATTTCACTGTCTCCCGGATCCTCATCGACAACGGGAGTTCGGTCAACGTCATCTTTAAAAAGGCGCTTGAAGCGATGAAGGTGGAGGCTCGGAGGGTGTTGGCCTTGGATGAACCTCTGTTCGGGTTCTCGGGAGAGAGGAAGGAGTGGGACTCCATGTCGTCCTAGGGGGGGCAGTCCAGGAACTGCAAATTCGTCATCGTGGACGCCCCCAACATCTACAACGCCATTTTCGGACGGCTCCTTATCAGCGCCTTCTGCTGCGTACCCTCCTCCTTCCAGCAGTGCTTGAAGTTCAGTGCTGAGGGAATGCAGGTCAGGGCCCGGGGATATCCCAAAGTGGCAAGGGACTATTATGTCACTACGGTGAACTCCATCTCTTGGCAGGGTGGAGCCGAAGAGATGGAGAGGAGGATGGAGGAGTTGTCCAGGCAGAGGGTCAGAGTAGAGGCAGAGGAGATGGAAGTGGAGGAGATCCGCACCCAGGTGGAGGTGGCGGAAGTAGTTCCGGAGGAGTCGACCGAGGTAATGGTCGTGGAGGAAGCTGAGGAGGAGGAGGTTTAGGTCTTAGGTGAGGGGGCTGCCAGCGAGTGGGAGGAGCAGTCCCGGTTGGAGACTGCAGAAGAGGTGGTAGAGATGGAGGTTCTCACCCGTGAGGGCCTGGTGGAGGTGCGCATCAGCGGGGGGTTGAGCCCGGAGGACCAGGGGAGGATGCTGGAGTGCATCCAGAAGAACGTCGACATCTTTGCATGGAGCGCGGCCGACATACCGGGGATCGATGCGGATGTTGCTTGCCACCATCTCAACCTGGATCTAGAGGCCCGCCCCATTCAAAAAAAGAAGAGGTCCACCGCGGACAAGCTAGTCGAGCCCATCAAAGAGGAGGTGGCCAAGCTCCTCAAGGCCGGGTTCGTGTCCGAAATCCAATACCCCGGCTGGGTCTCCAATGTTATAATGATAAAAAAGGAGACGGCCGTTGGAGGATATGTGTTGAATTTTTTTTGTTAAATAAATCATATCCTAAGGATTGTTATCTCTTGCCTTGGATCGACGCGCTGGTTGACTCAGCCGTCAGTGTTTCTGTGATGAGTTTTTTGGATGCATTTTCAGGTTACCATCAAATTAGGATGCACCCACCCCACATCAAAGATGTCTTCTTCATCATCGGGGATGAGTGTTACTGCTACAAGATGATGCCCTTTGAGCTAAAGAATGTAGGGGCGACGTATCAAAAAATGATGGATCGAATCTTCCGAGAGCAAAAAGGGAGAAATCTTGAGGTGTACGTGGATGATCTTATGATCAAGAGCCGGGAGGTGGATTCTCATCTCCGGGATCTGGAGGAGATCTTCGGCACCCTGCGGAAGTATAAGATGAGGTTGAACCCCTTGAAGTGTGTCTTCAGGGCAAGCAGGGGGAAGTTCCTGGGTCATCTTCTTACTCCCGCGGGGGTGGAGCCTAATCCTGATAAAGTCAAGGCGATCATGGAGTTGGGATCGCCGCAGAATGCCAAGGAGGTTCAGCGGCTGACGGGAAAGTTGACAAGACTTAACAGGTTCCTCTCTCGGGCAGGAGAGAAGTGCTCTCCCTTCTTCAAGTCGCTGAGAGGGGGCCAGAAGTTCGAGTGGTCCCGGGAATGCGAGGAGGCGTTCCAAGCCTTGAAGAGGCAGTTGACTCAGGCTCCACTCCTCCAAGGGCCTAAGGAAGGGGAAGATCTGTCCCTGTACCTTGGGGTCGGGATCGAGGCGGTAAGCTCCGTCCTTGTCCGGTAAGAGGGGAAGAAGCAGTTGCCTATCTACTACGTGAGCAGGGTCTTGAGGAAAGCAGAGCTCCGATACCCGATCTTAGAAAAGCTGGCCTTCGCTCTGGTCATCTCGGCCTGGAGGCTCCGACCCTATTTTCAGGCACACTCCATCTGGGTGGTGACTGACCATCCTCTGCACAACATCTTTGAGGGGGTGGAGCATTCAGGGAGGTTGGCAAAGTGGTTGGTGGAACTGAGTGAGTTCGACATATCCTTTGTTCCCCGCTTCTCGATCAAGGCACAAGCAATGGCTGACTTTCTTGCTGATTACGTGGTCGAGATGGCGGAGGCGGAACTCACTCGCCCAGTTCCTTGAAAGGTGATGGTGGATGGCACCTCGGGGAGGCATTCCTTGGGGGTAGGGGTGATCTTGGAGAGCCCCCAGGGAACAAGGATCGAGCAGACGGTGGTCGTGCACTTTCCCATCAGTAACAATCAGGTCGAGTACGAAATAGTAATAACAGGGTTGCGCCTGGCCAGGGAGCTGGGGGTGCATGATGTGGAGGTCCTCACAGACTCCATGGTGGCGTCCTCTCAGATCAATGAGGAGTTTGATGCAAGGGAGCCTACTTTCCAACTATATTTGACAAAGGTGAAGGGGGTCATCGACATGTTCCAGACCTTCTCCATTCGGCATGTGCCGCGGGAGGAAAACGAGCAGGTCGACCAATTGGCCAAGCATGGACCCCAGGTGGGGGGAACCATCACCGACTTGTTCCACCCATCCATCGAGGAGGGGGAGCTGATGGAGGTGGACCGGCACCCCTCGTGGATGGATCCTTTTGTAACTTTCCTATCCACAAGGGAGTTCTCGGAGGGGATGGATAAGAAGAGATTCCAGCATAAGTCGGCATACTACCTTATGCGCGATAGACAGTTATATCAGAAGGCCCTCTCCGGGTTGTTGGCACGTTGCGTGGCCGAGAGGGAAGTCCAGAGGATCTTAGAAAAAGTCCATTCCGGAGAGTGCGGGAGTCACTCGGGGAGCAAGACCTTGGAAGGAAAGATAGTCAGACAACGATACTTCTGGCCGACCCTGAGCCAGGATGTCGCTGAATTCACAAAGAAGTGTCACAAGTGTCAGTTGTTCGCCCCTCTCCAGCTACTATCGACTCAGCGGATCAAAAGCATCACGACACCCTGACCCTTCGCCATCTGGGGAATGGACCTGGTAGAACCCTTCCCTCAAGCCAGTGGGCAAAGAAGGTTCTTGCTGGTCATGATCGATTATTTTTCTAAGTGGTTGGAGGTATGGGCGTTGGCCAAAGTGACCTCTCAGGTGATCAAGAACTTTGTATGGGGAGAGATCATCTGCCGGCATGGACTGCCCCACGCCATTGTCACGGACAATGGACCACAGTTTTCCAGCGCCGAGTTCATCAGTTTCTGCGGGCAACTTGGGATTGATCTCAGGTTCGCGACGGTCCATCATCCCAGGTGCAACGGGAAGGTGGAGGCGGCGAACAAGATCATCGTGAACCTCCTAAAGAAGAAGGTGAAAAACTTGAAGGGGAGTTGGGTAGAACAACTTCCTTCAGTCCTCTTGGCCCTGAGGACCACCCCAAACACAACCACGGGGGAGACCCCTTTCAAGCTCTCTCATGGCTGCGAAGCAGTACTCCCTATAGAATTCGAGGTCCGGACACCTCGGGTGGTTGATGCAGAAGAAGGTGGAGGAGAGTGACCGGCCGAGAACGAGGACGAGCTTCGGCTCTCCCTTGATATGGTGGAGTTGCGCGACTTGTCAGCTATCCGGCACGAAGAGGTCATGTTGGTGCTATCATGGTGATCTGGAAGTGGTCAAGCATGTAGCCTCACTGCCAATGCAGTATGAGCCTATGAGGTCACACATAAAAGTTTTGGAGAAGTTGGATAGGTTTGTGTTGTCCTTGTCATATGTGATATGAGTGAAGGACCAAGCCTATGACGTTCTGGACATGGTGGAATTTCATTCCGGGACCTGTATTGTGAATATGGGTCGACCGGTATGTAGTCGGCAGGAGCTAAGGGAAATTCGTCGAGTATGGGTAAGGGGTTTCGACGAATGGGTTGGATTCGTCGAGTATCGTCGTGACCTCTCGCCGATTCGTCGAGTATCATCGTGATCTATCGGCGATTCGTCGAGTATCGTCATGGCCCCTTCACGATTTGTCGTGTATCGTTAAGGTCACTCGCCAATTCGTCAAATATCAGGTTGATACTCGCCGAATTCTGTCTCAACGGTTTATTTCTTCTAAGTACTGTTCGACAGTTCTTTGTTGGCTTTGGTCGGTTCGGTTCAGGGTATAAATATGATTTTACTGTTGAACCGAAGTAGCGACTATTCATTCTAAACCTAAATCGCGAAACTGACGGCCTTCTTCCTCACGACGGAACTGTTCCGCATCCGCGATCATCGCCGTCGTTGCCGCCGACCGTCCGCCGTCCCTAGCTGCCGCCGGAAAGAGTTTCCTAGGCGTCGTCTTCGTCGTTGCCGCATCTCCTTGAACGGATCTAGTACTCCGTGGAGACGTTGAGGGCAAGCTTCTTTCCGACCTAGATCTTGTGCGACAAGAGTCTAGGGTTCTCCGTGCTCGTGTGGATACCCGTAGAGGCGTGAACACTATTCTACACTCGGAACTCCGGCCGTTGTCGTTCGTTGGATTCGATCGGAGCACCTAGGTTGAGTATTGACTCAATCCCGCGAAGGTATAAATTTATTTTTGCAACATTACTTCTTGATTAATGGTCGTCGCAAGATCCACAAATTATTTTTGGGTTTTTCCTTGTATCCTTATTCCGCTGCGCACAAATGTTGTGTTGATTAGCGAAATCCAATAGGTCAAGCGGCGAATGACCAAATATTTTGACAAGCACGTTAGAATCAAACAATTTGCAAAAGGGGACTTGTTCCTGAAGAAGGTCGACGCGGTCGGAAGGTCGGCATCCGTCGGCAAGCTGAATCCCAACTGGGAAGGTCCCTATGTAATCCAAGAGGCCTTGAAGTCAGGAGGATATCACCTCCAAGATGTAGAGTGGGAACCCCTCAGTCATGCCTGGAGCGGAGATGACCTAAAAGCGATTCTACCCATGAAAGTAATGAGATAGCTTTTTTTACGTTCTTATTATTTTCTAATGATTCATTTTCTTGGCAGAAACAACATGAGACTCGGTTGAATAAAATAGTCTGGTTGATGCTCAACACCCTCCGTCAGACTCTCACCTAGCTGATTGGGCCGGTGGTAGTGCCCGGTGGTTGGCCAAGGGAAAGTCCGGTTAATGCTCAACACCCGCCGTCAGGCTCTCACCTAGCTGATTGGGCCGGTGGTAGCGCCCGATGGTTGGCCAAGGGAAAGTCTGGTTGATACTCAACACCCGCCGTCAGGCTCTCACCTAGCTAATTGGGCCGGTGGTAGCGTCCGGTGGTTGGCCAAGGGAAAGTCCGGTTGATGCTCAGCACCCGCCGTCTGGCTCTCATCTAGCTGATCGGGACGGTGGTAGCGCCCGGTGGTTGGCCAACGGAAAGTCCGGTTGATGCTCAACACCTGCCGTCAGGCTCTCACCTAGCTGATTGGGCCGATGGTAGCGTCCGGTGGTTTGCCAAGGGAAAGTCCGGTTGATGCTCAACACCCGCCGTCAGGCTCTCACCTAGCTGATCGGCCGGTGGTTGGCCAAGTGAAGGTCCGGTTGATGCTCAACACCCGCCGTCAGGCTCTCACCTAGCTGATTGGGTCGGCGGTATCGCCCGGTGGTTGCTCTGGAGCTAAGTCCCGAGCTGCACCCGCTGTCAGGTTTTCATCTAGCTGGCAGGGCAGGGGTCCTCGATGGACGTTGTTCTCTCTCTTGAGCTAAGTCCCGAGCTGCACCCACTGTCAGGCTTTCACCTAGCTGGCAGGGCAAGGGTCCTCGGTGGACGTTGTTCTTGCTCTGGAGCTATGTCCCGAGCTGCACTCGCTGTCAAGCTTTCACCTAGCTGGCAGGGCAGGGGTCCTCGGTGGACGTTGTTCTCGCTTTGGAGCTAAGTCCCGAGCTGCACCCGCTGTCAGACTTTCACTTAGCTGGCAGGGCAGGGGTCCTCGATGGACGTTGTTCTCGCTCTGGAGCTAAGTCCCGAGCTGCACCCGCTGTCAGGCTTTCACCTAGCTGGCAGGGCAGGGGTCCTCGATGGACGTTGTTCTTGCTCTGGAGCTAAGTCCCGAGTTGCACCTGTTGTCAGGCTTTCACCTAGCTGGCAGGGCAGGGGTCCTCAGTGGACGTTGTTCTTGCTCTGGAGCTAAGTCCCGAGCTGCACCCGCTGTCAGGCTTTCACCTAGCTGGCAGGGCGAGGGTCCTCGGTGGGAGTTGTTCTCGCTCTGTAGCTACGTCCCGAGCTGCTCCCGCTGTCAAGCTTTCACCTAGCTGGCAGGGCAGGGGTCCTCGGTGGATGTTGTTTTTGCTCTGGAGCCAAGTCCCAAGCATCCCCCGCTATTGGGCTTTCACCTAACTGACATGGTAGGGGTCCTCGGTGGATGAAGTTGTTGCTCCAGAACCAAGTCCTGGACTGCTCTTGCCAATCAACACAAGGCATCTGAATTTGAATTTGGGGAAGAGGTTAGGGGGAAAGGTCACGAGGGAAACTAGGGGTTAGACCCAACAATCCCCAAGCAAGACCAGAAGTGGCGAGCCGGGGTCTCGACAACCACCATTGGGAGGCACTATCTAAGCATGGCAGAGTCGAAAATGGCGAGCCGAGAGCTCGGCATCTACTAAAGAAGAGCGAGCTAAGGCGGTCCTCGACAACTACACTCCATCCTATCGAGATTTTACTTGGGAAATTTTTGTTTATAACAAGTCTCTAAAGGGAAGGAATCCCGAAGCGAGCTGGATGGTCGCAGGTCCAGCTCGGTGAGTAGCCTGACCCTACTATCAGGGGGTGGCGAAATCTCGGGGTCTCTGCGCGGGTACATATCCTAACTCAAGTACATTCTAACGGTGAATGTTATCCTAGCGAGGTCGCGCAGTGAAGGGGCGACGCGCGTGCGAGTGCAATACAGAAAGTAAGAAAGTACAGAGAAGAAAATTTTGCTAGGTAATTTTCATTGATGAATTCGCTGATTACAAGGAAGCTCGCCTTGGCGAGGTTACAAAAAAGGGGGAGAGAGATTTACAGGAATGAAGCAAAAAAAGAAGATAGGCGAGCTAGCTCTCCCCCTCCCCTCCAGAATTGTCATCCTTAAAGCCGGAGACGTCTTTGAAGAGCGAGTTGAAGCTATCCTCCTCGCCAGGGGGGAAGCGGGAGGAAACAACTCTGACACCAAGTCTCTCGCGGTCATCTCCTCACAACCTTCCGTCAACACCTGCATGTCTCGCATGACCTGCAGGGCGTAGTCGGCAGTGCTGATGGAGTTGACCCGCAGTTTCTTGGCGACCTCTGCCTCGGTGAATAGCTTTGGCCTCTTGACCGGGGCGCCCGACTCGCCGCCAAAGGGGAGGAGGATGATGTTCATTAGGTCTCTCCCTGGAGCCCCTTGTTCTGCTCCTCCAACGCCTTGTTCTTCTCCTGCAGCTCGGCAGCACGAGCGCGCATGTGGTTCGCGGTCTCGGCATCCTACAAGGCGAGAAAGGTAAGAGAAAGAAGTGAGCACTGAGGAAAGTGAAGCGGAGGTTAGGGGGCTAGCTGACACGTACCACCCCGCCGGTAGCTTTGGTGAGGAGGTCCTCGGCAATCCCCAGCCGCCTCGCCAGGTCGGCGACGTCGTCCTTGGCGACATCTCGCTCCTGCTCGGCCTTCGCCAAGTTGTGGCTGAGGTGGAAGCCGCGACGAATCGACATATGCACGAGCTCCATGCCGCGCATCTGGGCTCGCAAGCACTCATGGGCTAGCCGCTAGAGGCTCATGTCATTATAGGCCGCGGCGTCCTCGCGGCCATATAGCCCTAACCCTAGGGCGTAAGCGTGCTCGTTGGGAGGGTGACGCTCCGACCAGGAGGGGAGGAGGGATGAGATGGAGACTCTATGAGCTTGTTCATCCCATTGGACCATCGACTCGTCGAGCCGGTCCTTGTCCTTCCCATCGAGACCGAAGTTCCGGTGGTCCATAGGCAGACCTGGCTCGCGGCCTGCTAGCTCCTCGGCAACGGGGGAGGCAGGCGGGCCGCCTCTGCTCTGATCCTTCTCCGGCGTGGTCTCTGGCGAGCTCATGTATTTTTGTTGTTGTTGTTGTCTCCCCTTGGAGACCGTCATCGCCTTCTTCATCTTCTTTGGCGGCGGGGGACGGCGAGGCGAGCTGGAGCTCGCAGGGTCAGGTCATTTCTTGCTGGATTTAGGCCTGGCAAGACCCAACTCGCTCCGGTAGGCCTCGGCGGCTGCCCTCTCGCGCGCGAGTGGGTCAGGGTGAAGTCCCGAGTCCGCAAATGGCGGGTGCTCGGGGATCAGCCGCTCCCCTGCAGAGAATAACTTAGAGTCAGAAAAAATTGATTTTTGGCGAGCCCAATAAGGAAAGAAGGGAAAGAGATATACATTCGTCGGGAAGAACCGGGGGGAGCGAGTCGAGGCTCCTTCGAAGGAAGGCGACCTCGAAGTCCTTGCCGAGGAAGAACTTATGCAGCTCGACATCATTGCCCGCCACCGTCGGGGGTCGGTACACCTCCTCGCTCCTCTGCCGAGGCGAGAAGGGTATGTTGCCGAGCTCACCTTTGATGTAGACGAGCTTCTAGAACCAGTTGTGGTTTTTGCTGGCTGTCTCGCGGACCTTGAATTGCGAGCCAGCCAGGAAGCGACCCCGTCATTGGTCGCGCGATATATGAAGAGCTTCCTGAAGACCACCAGGCTGACTCTATTCGCTCTCGGCGGATGTAGCAGACGAATGCCACCATCATGGCGATGACATTCGGGTTCAGTTGAGTCGGGAACGCTCCGTAATACTTCAGGATCTGGCGAATCTCTGGCCATAGAGGGAGGCGCAACCCCACCTCGAAGTGAGAGATGGGGAAGGCGAGCTCGTCCTCGAAGAACGAGTTGATGGCCTCGCTCGCCGCGGGTTGGCGTGCAGAGAAGCTCGCGGGGACGTAGTCGGCAACAAAATCAATGTACTCTTGCTCTGTGGTGTTTCCCTCGTAGAAGCTGTATTCATCGAATTTTCTGGCACATTTGGACCTTCCGTCGGCATCAGGTCGCGTCTTGCCCATGGTTCCAAAGGTCTCGACGCGAGTGCAAATGGCGATGAGGGAAGAAGGGGGTATATGTCTGCAGTAAAGGCGATGGTCTGGGGGTAGGTGAGAGGGCTTATTTATAGAAAACAAATTAATGGCCGAGCCGATCGGTCAGTCCGGCTCACCGATCCCAACTCGCCGACCCTTGCGACCCATTCTATTTTATGTCGAGTTGAATCCAAAAAGCATAGCACATCACGAAGAATCAATAAGCATCAAATTCAGAAAATTATTAAAGTTATTACAGACAGTTGTGCTCGCAATTCAGGGAAGTAAAATACAACAAGCAGAATAGTTATTTCAACATGCACGAGCTAGGGGCTGGGGGGCGAGTGTCGGTAGGCTCAGCTAGGGAGCCATTTCCATCTACCCGGGCCTCGCATCCCCATCCCTGGAGGACGGCGCGGGTTGTTGAACTTGCGGACCAGCTCCAGATCCTGGTGGATGAACCTCTTGTTCTCGCTGATCCTGTCCATGAGCGGAGTGGGGGATGTCATCCCGCTTGCCGAGCTGCGCTTCACCTCATCCGCGAGCAGCACATAGTCCCACTCCAGTGCCTGTATCCTCTGCTCGCTGAGATCGTTCTCCTCTTGGATCTTGCGCAGCGCGAGTCCTTGCTTCTTCAGGACTTCAACTGTTCGCCTCCTCAGCTCGGCAGGTTCTAGCGAGGCATCCAGGAAGTTTTCCATCGCGCTGGGGGAAGGAGGTGGCGAATGGCCAGTCGGCTCAGAAGATTCTTCCGCCTCGGATTGGCCGGGGAGACCTGCAAGGACAATTAATCCCGGAGAATGTATAATGGGCGAGTGCTTCAAAAGAACTATGCGAGATGGTCCTATGAAAGTGGAGCTTACAGGATGAGCTCGGCTACCCTCGAAGGGTGTATGAAGGGGGCAAGACAAGGTTCTTACCGCGACCCAGAAGTTCAGTTCTATGGGAGATGAGCTCGAAGCTCGGAATTGGGATGAACCCGACATCTCCCCCCGCGAATAGAGGAGCAGGTGTGGGTTGCCGAGAAGGTGCACGAGCTGGCGACTTCAGCCTCAGCGTCCAGCCCCGTGGTCCCGAAAGGGGGTGACGGGTCTCGTAGGCGAGTAGCAGGAGGAGTTTGAGGCCGCGAGTCATCGTGGGGGGAGTCGACTTGTGGCGTGGAGGCTTCGCCGTTGATCTCTGGGTTGAGGTTGAGGCGATGACATGCCACATCCGCATCGACCTCTGGCATATCAGAGACTCTCCAGGCAAAGATGTCCACGTTCTCCTGCAGCATTCCACCATCTCCACCTTATCTTCGGCCTTCAAAGCCCTCCTACCTTTAACATCCTGAGCCTCGCTCCCTCGGTCATTACTTCCATCTCTTCCACCTCTTCTTCCTCCAACTTGGCTCTCCCTTCCAGGATCCTCTCCAACTCCCCAGCTTCTTCCATCCAGCTGATGGTGCTGAATGCATTCAGATAGCACTCCCGAGTGGCTCTTGGATCACCCATGGTCCTCACCTGGACGTTTCCTTGGCAATACTTTAGGCATTGATGATAGGACGGGACCGACTTGAATGAGTTGATTAGAGGTCTTCCGAAGATGGCACTGTAGCAACTCGGTGCGTCCACAATGACTAACCTGCATTTGATTGCCATCCCACCCATGGTCACATGTTGCTCCACTCCACCCTCCACTTCCTCTCTCTAGAAATGCCGAAGAGAGGGCCATCTGAGGCAATCACACTTCTAGCCTCCACCTCTAATCCTTCGAGCGCCTTCTTGAAAATGACGTTCACAGAGCTCTCGTTTTCCACGATGATTCGATCAACGGTGAAGTCCTCTACGACTGTTTGGATGATGCGCATCATAGAAGGGGTCCTCCTTCCCTAGCATGTCTTCTAAGGAGAAGGTGATCTCCTCCAGCGGCTGAGGAGCCTGAGTTCAAAGTGACACTCCTGCAGTATATGGTTTGGATAGTTCCCTTACGGGAGGATCCCACACCTGCTCCCCCGTGGATCACTCTGACTCCTCCGCTTCCTTTGCCTCCTCCTTGGTCAACTCCTCCACGAGCCCCTTGGTCAACCCTGTCCTCGTTCCTCCTCCGAACGGGAGCTTGCTGCCTCTCCGGGTCAGGACTTCTCCTCTGACTCCTGCCCTCCGCCTTACTTCCAGGAAGTCCAGACACATCATGGTACCGTGCCACTCGAGTTGACAACGCCTTCTTGAAAATGACGTTCACGGAGCTCCCGTTGTCCATGAGGATTCGATCAACGGTGAAGTCCTCCACGACGGTCTGGATGATGAGCATCATAGAAGGGGTTCTCATTCTCTAGCATGTCTTCTAAGGAGAAGGTGATCTCCTCCAACGGTTGAGGAGCCTGAGAGGCCGAAGTGACACTCTTGTGGTATATGGTTTGGATTGTTCCCTCACGGGAGGCTCCCATACTTGCTCCCCCGTGGATCACTCTGACTCCTCCGCCTCCTCCTTGATCAACTCCTCCACAAGCCCCTTGGCCAACCCTGGCCTCGTTCCTCCTTCGAATGGGAGCTTGCTGTCTCTCCGGGTCAGAACTTCTCCTCTGACTCCTCCTGCCCTCCGCCTTACTTCCAGGAAGTCCAGACACATCATGGTACCGTGCCACTCGACTTGACAAAGCTCACAGTAGAGGTGTACCTCTGTTGCCATGTTCCTCATCCTCTGGTTCCGATTGCCCTGCCTGACAACCACCATCGCCTCCCTCCGATCTACTCCTCCTTGACGCCCTCCTGGCTAGTAGTTATTATTCCTCCTCTCCGGGGAGTATCTTTTCCATGGACTTGCTTGCCGGGGTCTTCCTCTAGCCTCTACGGGGGTCGGTTTACGGGGAACTGGAACCTATGTCCCCTTCCTGATTCTCTGGAGCCACAAAGGGCCTCCTTTCTTCTTGTCTTCGAGGCTCTTCCTGCCTCCTATTCTCCTACTTCTTCCTCTTCTCTTCCTTCCTTCTTTCCTCATGTTTCCTCCCTTCTCTCTCCTCTGCCCTTTCTTGTTCCTTCTCTCGGGTGCCTCTTCTTCTTCCTAATCCTCCTCTCCAGTTACCTTGGTCAACTTGGCCAGGAAACCGCGGTTTGTCGACTCCCTTTGCACAAACTTGTTTGCCCTCTTAATCAGTTCTTCGTAGGACACCGGGGGATTTCGTGTTGATTTCTAAGTTAAAGAGACTCTGCTTTAGGCCGAACGTCATGGCCAACTACAAGGTAAAGTTATCCACCTCCTTGATGCCAATGAATTCCTCCTAGAAACGGTCACTGTATTGACCAAGAGTCTCCTACTCTTGCTTCAGATGGAAAGGGGTACTGCCTCCTTCTTCGGCGTGGCGAACCACGTCTTCAGCCGTCGACGTAGACCCTCGAAGCAGTAGATCGAACTCGGCAACTGGTAGAATCATTCTCTGACCTTTCCGTCGAAGGTAATGATGAAGAACTGACACTTGAAAGCATTCATCATATTATGGATCAACACCACGTCCTCGAACCACTGAAGATGCCTGGACGGGTCATCTCTTCCTGAGTAGTAACTCAGGACTGGATCCCTAAAATCTTCGGGAACTGGGGCCGACAACACCTCTTCTTGAACGGGCTCCTTCCACCCTAGCGACGACTGGCAAGTTAGCGAGAAGCGCCCTAATCTCCCGGGCGAGCATCCCTGAACCTCTCTTGTTACTCGCCTTCTCGGATCCTGATTCCCTGAGTACTCATTGGGCAGTATTTTGACTGCACATGTCTCTCCTGCTCCTCCATTGGCTCCTTTCCTGCTCTCCTGGACTGCGCCACATCTTCAGACGGAGTCTCGCAACGAGGACAATTCGCGGTGACCTCCATGCGACGAGCTAGGAAAGTGCGAACAGTGTCCTCGAGACGCTGCATGAGCACATTGAACTCAACCCGGGTCGCATACTCGCTTGGACCCTGTGAGTTACCCGCTTCTCCTTCTTGCTCGCCTCTGTCTACCATCTTGCATCCTTGCTGAACTTTCCTCCTGTAACCGCGATCCACGCTCACAACACAAAAGTGTTGTAGCCGGGAAAATTCCTACTCCAAATATTCGGATCTAAATGCAGTCCGAGGCTACTGTTCCTATGATTCAACCAACCGATTCTGAAGACAAGAGGAAAGAAGAGAGGGAAAAATGCTAATGGACCTCAGGAGCTGCAGCAGGGAGGTCTCACCACGTACCTGGAAGTTTTAGGAGAAAACTCCCCCTTCACAACCAAAATGGCTGAGCAGGTATGAGGAAGGCACCACTTAGAGAGTTGAAGTCTCAAGAAAAACAAGGGAGGGGGGTCTGAATTTCAAGGTGTCATTCCTGGTGCTACTAAGGTCCTATTTATGGACAAATCCGGGGGGGGGGGGGGTATGTAAGCGTGAACACCCAGCCCCTGCGAGGATGCCTTTCTGGACCTAACGATCTGGCGACTAGACATCCGACGACTCTTGGAGGATCTCGCCTACGCCTAGCAAGATGTTGCGTATAGTCGCCCACTGGGAGAGTTACACGGGTGATACTAGCTAATTCCGTTGATGCTCGCCCGCTGGGAGATGGTTGCCTATTGCCTACTTGGTGATGCTCGCCCACCGGCGAGTATCTCAGATGCTCATTATCTAGTCATAAATACATTTATGCGCAGCTGACTGACTTTGACCCTGACTTACATGGTACAACCGGACCTACTCTTGACGAACATGGGTTGTACAAATGACTTGCCTCTGTAACGTTACATTGACAGAATGTTTCAATTTAAATTTTATTTAGCATACCAGACATTCCTAATTAAGATGTATCTAATACGTGAATCTTGCGAGAATGTTTAATTCAACCCGCTCATGTTGATTTAATCCTTCAGCAGTTACCCGTGATATCTTCCTATATGACCATTTGATGGCTAAAACCCAATCTCTTCCTTTCCTCAAATCTAAAAACAGTGTTGCAGTGGACAAAGGTTTAGATTTTCAAATTTTATAGATGAAACTTGTACAAAAAATGTCTATTCAGATACTAATCAAGTTTTGCTGGTATCGTTGATGTCATTTTTTTAATTACTAATACCATATCTAAATACCTAATTGACTGTTTTTACAACACTGATAAGCTGAGAAGTTGCTTCATACTGTTGAAATTATTGAAGTGAAAGTGGGAGGTTGATCAGGCAGACCACGCGGCCTGAGCGGACAGTCTGGCAGATTGGTGGTGCGATCTGTGCGGTCTGTATTTGCGGCCTGGTTGGTTTGTCCTTGGAGGTAGCCGTGTGGATAAGTTGTTATCCGTGGCATTGGCGGACTGGTTTGGAGTCCGCGGAGTTCGCTTTATGCGGACTACTCTTGGTGTTTGCGGCTAGACAAACTGGTTTGGATCTGGCGGTCTGCGAAGACTGATAGTTTATTTCTGCGGAGCTCGCACCAGAGGTTCTCTGGTTGGACTTGGTCACGATCTGTGACAAGTACGGATTGATCGCAGTGTCCGCATGTCCGCTGGTTGACCGGGCGGTCTGGGCCTTTGGTCGTGGACTTGTGGATGCAGGCTGGTGCGGTGTCCGCAGGTGTGCGGACTGGTTTCCTGTCTGACCTCCTTTGATAGCAGGCGAATAGGCTGGTGTCCGGCCTTGTCCGTGCGGACTGGGCGGACTGCTTGGTGCTAGTTGCGAGCTGGGGTGGTGATTCTATCCACTAGGGCGGTGACCACACTGCTCTCCGTGCCTTTAAATAGGAACTCCCTGTCACATCATAATTAATTGAATGAACAGTAAGTTGGACTTGGGTTAATTGCTGCGGCCTCGGATTTTCTGTCCGCGCGGTTTGAGAAGGATAACCGGTTTGCTGTTTGCAGGTTGTGCTGCTAGCACTGAGAAGCCAGGACTTTGGTGCTGACTACGGTCAGGAATCAGTGAAGCTTGCGGTTTACAATCAGCGGTTAGCAGCAGGTTGCAGTTGCGGCCAGCCGATCTTCTCTCCTTCAGCAATTCCAGTTCAATAAGCTGTCTGCCGGTCTGTTCTTCAGTTCGGCAGCGGATTGTTCGCGGTGTAACTGGCGGCTAGGCGACCTCAGCAGTCAGGCGACTTGCAGTTTGCGGACAGCTCTTCTTCAGCTTGAATAACGGGTAGTCCGCGCGACCTCGCGGTCTCGGCGGACTTTGTTGTCCAGTTCTGCAAGGGCGGCGGTCTCGGCAGTCTCGGCCTCTGTCCGCCCGACTTCTGTTTTTTGTTGTTCTTTGTTTGCTTGTTTGTACTTGGCGAAATCATGTCTCGCCATGTATACCTCTTGCTGTAAAGAAGATTGTTATACATGACCTGCTTGTTACTTTCCTTGCATCTGAT
This sequence comes from Platanthera zijinensis, assembly GCA_039513925.1. Classification (NCBI taxonomy): domain Eukaryota; kingdom Viridiplantae; phylum Streptophyta; class Magnoliopsida; order Asparagales; family Orchidaceae; genus Platanthera; species Platanthera zijinensis. The sequence continues at coordinate 71,750,516 of CM077093.1, forward strand.
TTATGGAGCTTGGTTATGGTTGGAGTGTTCCTGCGCTTGGTTTCCGTTTTCCGCTTCATCAAGGTGTCATCTTAATCATCTTGTGAAATTTCAACATGATATCAGAGGAAACAGATGCTTGAGCAGTGATCCATATTAAAGAAATGTAAAGTATTATTTAATTAACCCTATTATATATTTAAACAAAATAATATAAAATCATTTAACGCGGGCTATATTAATTAAGCATGTGCTCTATTACAAGGTTGACCACATGCACTTACCCGCTGAGCTGCTGGAAGGAAGGAGAATCAAAGTCAGCGCCCCTCGTGAACATATTCATGGTCAGAGTTTTAATGCGCCGGCCAGGCCAGTAATATTCAAAGTTTCACAGCCTGCAGTCTTCTCTTTTATATAAATATGTGACCCATGCACGGCTTATTTATTTCCATTAATAATCCGATAACCCTAAACCTATAATTCTCTATTTATCATCATGGGCATGAAGAAGAGTAGTGAAAGCAGCTGCTCCACGCCGGCGCAGATCTTCTTCTTCTTCATCTCAATCCTGTTAATGGCTTCTTCTCTTAAAGCTGCAACTCCACCAGGTTTTTCTTTCGCTATATTAAATATATCCCTTCTTCCCTCCCTCCAAAACCCGTGGTTTTTCTTTATATTCTGTTTATTATCAAATTTTACTTGATTTTTTTTCTTTTCATTAATTATTTTTTTGCTAATTTAGCATAATTATATCATGCTTTGATCCATAATGTTAATTTAATTAGTTTTACATATCTATCTATATCTAATGTAATGCAGGCGACTCAGCGGGCGGGTCGGGAGAACTGGAAACACAGCATCTGCATTCAACCGCTCGAAGGCTGTTGGGTTCAAGGAACCCGATTGTGGTTCCACGTGCGCCCACTGCCGGCACTAATTTTTCTCCAATTTTCCCACCACCGCAACCCATTTAATAATTATTATCAATATATATATATATATGTATCACTCTCGCCGCCTCAGATTTCGAGGCCCAAATCTAGGGTCAAGACTGCTCCAAATCAAAAAATTATCAACATGAAAGTTTTTCGTCTCGTCGAGATCTACAACTTTCATATTGAACACTTTTCGATTTGAATCCTCCTTGAGCCTTGCCCGTATGCCCGCATATTATACTTCCCCTATATATCTTATATATAATGTAATAATGCATATAAGATTCCAATGTATGCTGGTTTGTATAAACTACGATAATAATGAATGGCTTCAGATGTATGAGATATCTCCATGTTATTATTTTTGTTTGGCGTGGATTTTTTTGCTCTGGTATATATGTTTGAACAAAAACGCCGTCATTATCATAGATTAATGCATGTTTGACATGATAATAGTTATGACCACCACAAAGAAAAGAAAACTCTTTTTGAGTACATAAATGTGGATGTAGTTCCTTAGCTAAGGCGAGATCAGGCGAACGACACAGTTCATAACCACCGCATTCACAACTATGATGATCACCATCATGCCAAAAAGATCGCGGTCTCGACGGACTTCATTGTCCAGTTCTGCAAGGGCGGCGGTCTCGGCAGTCTCGGCCTTTGTCCGCCAGACTTCTGTTTTTTGTTGTTCTTTGCTTGCTTGTTTGTACTTGGCGAAATCATGTCTCGCCATGTATACCTCTTGCTGTAAAGAAGATTATTATACATGACCTTCTTGTTACTTTTCTTGCATCTGTTTTATGGAGCTTGGTTATGGTTGGAGTGTTCCTGCGCCTGATTTCCGTTTTCCTCTTCATCAAGGTGTCATCTTAATCATCTTGTGAAATTTCAACATGGTATCAGAGGGAACAAATGCTTGAGCAGTGATCAGCCACCAAGTTTGCTCTTCTTTGGAAGTTTTTTAAATCTGTGATAGTGCAATAGATAGTGGGTTTGCAAGAGTTCTGAGTATTGAGCTTTTAACGCCGACCAACTTTAAGAAGTGGAGGTCGTGCATGGAAAACTATCTTCTTGGAGAGGACTTTGTGGGAAGTTGTGTGTGGAGACAACATAACAGAGGTTACTGCTGCAACTGGGTCTGTTGAAGAGGTGAGAGCTTGGAGGAAAACGAATGCAAAAGCTGAGTTTACTCTGAAGCGAGCTATCTCACCAGAGATCTTTGATCACATCCTCGGATGTTCATCTGTTGCTCAGATTTGGACTTCCCTTTATGGGTTGTTCAACAAGAAGAATGTAGCTCGGCTACAGTTCTTGAAAAATGAGTTGGCGAGAGCCACTCAAGGAGACTTGTCTGTCTCAACCTTCTTCCTTAAAATGAAGAACCTGTGTGCTGAGATATCAACGTTAGATCCCGATGAGCCTATCTCGGAGGAGAAGCTCAAGAGGCACATCATTCGTGGCTTGCGGAAGGAGTATGTTGCCTTTGTGACCTCTGTTCATGGCTGGGCCACTCAGCCATCGTTGCTAGAGCTGGAGAACTTGCTGGCTTCGCAGGAGAGCTTAGCAAGACAGATGGATGGTTTGACTGTTTCTTGAGGAGATATTAAGGCTCTCTTCTCAGGGAAGAAGAAGAGATAAGACACGAAGAAGAAACCTGCTGGCGATTGTCCATCAACTTCATATCAGTAAGAGAAGAGTTACTCTTCTAAGCGTAGTGAGAAGAACAAGGAAGGACCAAGGTGCTACAGGTGCAATCATCCCGGTCACTTCAAACGAGACTGCAAGGTGAAGCTTCAGCCATGTCATTTTGCAGGCAAGGAGGAGGCTTGTTCCAGTGCTAAGGGAGCTGGATGGGGGAATGCTTTTATGACGGGCATGTGTGTCCGTGCATTGTCTTCCATCAACTACCAAGATGACTGGATTATCGACTCTGGGTGTGGTCATCACCTCACCGGGGATGAGTCAAAGTTCTCTTCACTGCAGGCTTACTCAGGTAATGAAGCTATTATTACTGCTGATGATTCTTTGCATGCAGTTGAGAAGGAGGGAGTTATGTCTTTGGGTAGTTATAAGGGGTCACTCACGTTAAGAAGTATTTATCACGTACCGTGCATGAAGAAGAACCTCTTCTCAGTGACCAACGCGGTAGATGCGGGCTATCACGTTCTATTTGGCCCAACAGAAGTGAGTTTTCTCCGGAACGTATAATGGTAAAGGTTGATGTTGCTCACGTTGGAAGGAGAGTTAAGGACTTGTTTGTTTTATCAACAAGCTTCTATACTGATCGGATGAGAGCCAATGATAGTGCGACTATCTGGCATGAAAAGCTGGGTCACGTCGGGATGGACAAGCTGGAAGCTATGACGGTGAGAAGGCTTGTGAGAGGCTTGCCAAAGTTATTACCCTTCGACGACGGTCACGTTTGTGCGGGATGTCAATATGGAAAGACACATCGCCTTCCATTTGACAAGTCACAAATTAAAAGTAAAGCACCATTGGAGTGTATCTATGGTGATCTGATGAGACCAACCGTCACAACCAGTCTTGGAGGAAACAGGTATATGCTCGTACTGATTGATGACCATATGAGGTACACGTGGGTGTACTTCATGAAGGAGAAGTCAGATGCTTTCCGGTTGTTTGTGTAGTTCAAGGAGCTTGTGGAGGGCCGGTTTGGCCTTCAGATCAAGAAGTTGAGAACGGACAACGAAGGTGAATTCGTCACAACTTAGTTCTCTAACTTCTGCAGGAAGCGAGGCATCCGGAGGGAGCTTACTTGTGCGCATACTCCACAACAAAATGGTGTAGCGGAGAGAAAGATCCGGCATTTGACGGAAACTTGTAAATCCTGGCTTCATGCAAAAGGCATTCCGAGATCCTTTTGGGCTGAAGGAATAGTCTGCGCAACTTACATCAATCGGATGCCTCTGAGTCCGATCAACATGAAGTCTTCTCATGAGCTGATGTTCAAGGAGAAGCCTAGTGTTGAACACCTTCGAGTGTTTGGATCAACCTGCTACGTACACGTCCCGGATGCTCTGAGGACCAAGCTTGATGCAAAAGCGAGGAAGCTTGTCTTTGTGGATTATGATGAGCGGAAGAAGGGATGGTAGTGTATGCATCTTTCGACGAAGAATTTTGTTGTATCAAGAGGCGTTGTCTTTGATGAACTGACGTAGTATGGAGGTAGCTCTGTTGATCTGCAGGAGAGCAGGTCTGATGATGAGCAGGTGGAAGCTGCTAAGGATCTTCTGGTGGAGCTGCCGGTGTCACCCGGAGCTCCAGGTGTTTCAAGCTCTAGGGCGGAGGCTTCTGGTTCAAGAAGCAGGGGGAGCGTTGCTCCAAGTTTTCCCGAGGACGGAGCTAGTGCAGAAGGCGCAGCAGAGGTGGTCAGTAATGGTCAGGCCCTTCGGAGATCGAAGAGGCCCATTAAACCACCAGCTCGTTACAGCGAAGGAAACACGGTGAGCTTTGTCTCCTGTTTCTTCGCAGGCCCTCTGGATGAGCGGGAGCCTTCAAAGTTTTAAGACGCCACTGGAGTCAAGGAGTGTGATAACGCTATGGATGAGGAGATGGAAGCCCTTAGAAGGAACGAGACTTGGGACCTTGTGCCTAAGGTCGTTGACGTTACTCTTGTGACATGTAAGTGAGTGTACAAACTGAAGAAGAAGACGAATGAGAGTATCGAAAGATACAAAGCTCGTCTGGTTGCTCGAGGGTTCTCCCAACAGTACGACGAAGATTATGAAGAGACGTTTAGTCCTGTTACCAAAATGACTTCGGTGCGGGTGGTGATCGCGCTGGCGTCTTGCCAAGGGTTGAAGATGTGGCAACTTGATGTAAAGAATGCTTTTTTTTACGGGGAGATAGATAAAGACATCTTCATGGATCAACCACTAGGTTACGTATCTGAAGATCATCCGGATTACGTCTGCAAGCTTTGGAAGGCTCTTTATGGGTTGAAGCAGGCTCCACGTGCATGGTATGGGAAGATCGCAAAATACCTCCAGTTCTGCGGATACTTTGCCTCGGATTCAAATTCGAGCTTGTTCATAAAGAAGCAGGGGGAGCTTCATGTCTTGGTGTTGTTGTACGTAGATGACATGATCGTCTCGGGGAACTGTAAGGAGGAGGTAGCTAGGCTCAGGGCCGAGCTAGCTATACGGTTCGAGATGAAGAATCTGGGTGAGCTCCACCACTTCCTTGGACTCGAGGTGGAGAGGAAGAAGACCTGGATACTCGTCTCTCAAAGGGCCTATGCTGAGCGGATCGTTCTTTGATTCGGCTTGAGGGAGGGAAAGAGTAGCTCTACTCTTCTTGGATTGTGGCCTGAAGCTTCGACGAGATGAGGGGAGGATTCTTCCTAATCCCTTGGTGTTCCGAGCTCTGGTCGGGAGCTTGATTTACCTGACGATTACAAGACCAGACATTGTCTATGCTGTAGGCCAGGTTAGTCGTTATATGGCGGATTCAAGGAAACCTTATCTGGTGGCGGCGAGGAATATTCTTGTACAACCCCGTGTCCGCCGAAGGGGCCCAAGCAAGCAGGCGGACCGGGCCCCAGCCGCCCCTCTCAAGCGGGCCAACCCCCGCTCGCCTCTCCTAGGCGGGCCGGGCCCCAGCCGCCTCTCTCAGGCGGGCCAGCCCCCCCGCTCGCCTCTTCCAAGCGAGCCGGCCCCAGCCGCCTCTCTCAGGCGGATCGGCTACTGCCCACCTCCCTCCAAATGACAGGAGGTGACCCGGCAAGAGGTGCGTATAACCAGCCAGAACAGCGGGGTTTGGCTGTTGGCAGGCCAACCCGAGGGGCTCTTTAGTAAATTCAGACCACCAGAGGCGGATTATTCGCAGACCATCCGAGGTAATCTATAAATAGGACCCAAGGGGTACATCAGAAGGGACGCTTTTTGGTTCTCAAGTCTTATAGCGCTTTCTGAGGTACCTTAGCCCGACAATTGGTTAAGGAGGGGAAGCGCTCTAAGATCTTTTGGGTGTGTGGTGGGACCTCCGAGCCGGGCCCTTGGTCCTGTCCCTTGTTCTTCTCCCCCTCGTTATTTCCCTTGCAGGAGCGAAGTAAGTGCGAGATCACCCCTTCCCCAAGGGTCGAACTCCACAGAGGTCGATTTCCGGTTTCAACATTTTGGTGCGGTGAGCGTGGAGCGTGGTCAGCAAGGAAACCCTTCAGCAGGCTCGATGACTGGAGAAGAAGGACAAGGATCAGGCAGGGGAAGCTCGCTACCCCCACCCCCAGCGGCGAGCGTGCCGGCGGAACTTAGGGAGGAGATCCTCGGGCTCGTCAGGACCGCCCTCGGCATGCGAGCTGAGAGTGCGACACCGGTAGTTCCAGTGGTCGTCGCTCCCGCACTCGGCGATGACGCGCCGCTCAGGCGACCGGGGAAGGAACCCGCCGAGAGAGGCGAGCGCGAGTTCCAGGGGCGAGTTCTGTTCCCCGGCTCGGCCGCAGAATACCATTTCGGCGAGACGGCGGGGAGAGAGTTCCCCCCTCACCCCGCTGAGGGAGGAAGCCCCTTCAGCGAGTTCGTCTCCTCCGCCCCAGTTCCAGAGGGGTTTCGTGAGCCGGAGATGACCTACTACTCCGGGAAGGGAGATCCCGTCCACCACATCCAGTGGTTTGAGGACATGGTCTCTATTCGACAGATGTCAGACGGCTTCAAGTGCCGACTCTTCGCCATCACCCTCCGAGAGAAGGCGAGAGAATGGTTCCACCAGCTCCCGACCGGGTCCATCTACTGCTTCGAGGACCTGCGTCGGGGGTTCATGTTGAGGTTCACCACTTCCAAGAAGAGGAAGAAGGAGGTGGAGTCTTTGTTCCGTGTCAAGCAGAGGGTGGGAGAGACCCTGGGGAGTTACCTGGATAGATTCCAAGAGGAGTTGTCCCAAGTGCAGGAGATGCCAGGGCACACCATGATGGTGGCCTTCACCCTGGGTCTCCAATCCGGGTTCTTTGCAATGGAACTCAAGAGGTCCCCCCCAGTATCTTTTGAGGCGCTCCTGGAGAGGGCAGCTAGGGAGGCTGATATGGAGGCGGCACATCCGGAGTTTGCCCGAAGGTTGGCCAGGTGGGCCGTGGAGGAAGAGAGGCCAAGGGGTGGCCGAGGGCAGGAAGAGAGAAGGGCTGAGCCCCGGCAGAGGGAACAGCCGCCGCCGCAGCAGCATCAGCAGCAGCCCAGGCAGGGGCGACATGAGCCGAACTTCCGGCTGGGGTGGAGACCCGAGTGGCAGGAGCCCGGGGCAAGGAGAGGGTTCCGCGGAGGGGACTACCGTCAAGGAGGACAGGGTCAGTTTTACCCTCCAGGCGGGATGCAGGGCCAGAGGCCGGCCCTTCCCGACCAGGAGCAGGCTATGGCCATAGCACTGGGGGAGAGGAGAAGAGCGATACGGAGAAGGAGAAGGGATGTGAGGGTGGAGTTGCCGTACTGCGACTTCCATCAGGAGGAGGGGCACGCCACAGCCACGTGCCCAGAGTTCCTCGAGATGAGGGCAACCGGGAGCAGCAGCAACAACAACAGCGTCCGGAAGTGCGGATTGAGGAGATCCGGCCTCGGGCGGAGGAGGGTCGGTGCGAAGACCGGGTGGATGTGGGCTCCCGAGGAAGGATCGGAGCGATCCACGGGGGGGCTGGGATCGAGGCTTCCCGCAAGTCGAGCCTCCACATTATGTACCGCAGGAGCGTTGGCTCCACGTCCCAGTCCCCGCCCCCGGATGAGAAAATCACTTTTTCCAGGGAGGATATGCCGGGTCACGAGGACCCCTTCTGCGATGCGCTGGTCATCCAGACAGCCATCGAGGACTTCACCGTCCCCCGGATCCTCGTCGACAACGGGAGCTCGGTCAACGTCATCTTCAAGAAGGCGTTCGATGCGATGAAGGTGGAGGCCCGAAGGGTGTTGGCCTCGGACGGACCCCTGTTCGGCTTCTCAGGGGAGAGGAAGGAAGTTGAGGGAGGAGTGGGACTCCATGTCGTTCTGGGGGGGGGGGGCAGTCCCGCAACTGCAAGTTCGTCATCGTGGACGCCCCCAACAGCTACAGCGCCATCTTCGGAAGGCCTCTCATCAGCGCCTTCCGCTGCGTCCCCTCATCCTTCCACCAGTGCTTAAAATTTAACGTCGAGGGGGTCCAGGTCCGGGTCCGCGGAGATCCCAAAGAAGCGAGAGAGTGCTATGTCACGGAGGTGAACTCCATCTCTTGGCTGGAGGGAGCCGAGGAGATGGGGCGGAGGCTGAAGGAGATGGAGCCGGAAGCTGGCGGGGATGAGATGGAGGTGGAGGAGAACCGCGCCCAGGAAAAGGTTGCGGAAGAAATTCAAGAGCCGGCCGAGGCGATGGCCGTGACAGAAGCTGAGGAGGAGGTCCTCGCCTTCGATGAAGGGGAGGCCGAGGAGCGGGAGGCACAGTCCCGTCTGGTGGCGGCAGAGGAGGTGGCAGAGATGGAGGTTCTAACCACCAGAGGCAGGGTGGAGAAGATCCGCATCAGCGGAGGATTGACCCCGGAGGCTCAAGGCAGGATGCTGGAGTGCGTCCAGAAGAATGTGGACATCTTCGCATGGAGTGCCGCGGAGATGCCCGGGATCGACTCCAACATCACCTGCCACCGCCTCAACCTAGACCCGGAGGCTCCCCCCATCCGACAAAAGAAGAGGCCCGTTGCGGACAAGCTCGCCGAGCCCATCAGGGAGGAGGTAGCAAAGCTCCTCAAGGCCGGCTTTGTATCCGAAATCCAATACCCCGGCTGGGTCTCCAATGTTGTAATGGTTAAAAAAGGAGACGGCCGGTGGAGGATGTGTATCGATTTTTCTCTTCTTAATAAATTATGTCCTAAAGATTGTTACCCCTTGCCTCGGATCGACGCGCTGGTTGACTCAGCCGTCGGTTTCCCTTTGATGAGTTTTCTGGATGCCTTTTCAGGTTATCACCAAATCAGGATGCACCCTCCCGACGTCAAAGACGTCTCATTCATCACAGGGGATGGGTGCTATTGTTATAAAATGATGCCCTTCGGGCTGAAAAATGCAGGGGCGACCTACCAGAGAATGATGGACAGGGTCTTTCAAGGGCAAAAGGGAAGGAACCTGGAAGTATATGTAGACGATCTCATGGTCAAGAGTCCGGACCTCGACTCCCACCTCCGGGACCTAGAAGAGACCTTTGCCACTCTCCGCGGGTGCAAGATGAGGCTGAACCCCCTCAAATGCACCTTCGGGTCAGGCAGAGGAAAATTCCTGGGGCATCTCCTCACCCCTGCCGGCGTAGAGCCCAACCCCGACAAGGTGAGGGCAATCTTGGAGTTGGAGTCTCCGCGGAATGCGAAGGAAGTGCAGCGATTGACTGGGAGGCTGGCAGGACTGAGCAGGTTCCTCTCCCGGGCCGGGGAGAAGTGCTCTCCGTTCTTTAAAAGCTTGAGAAGAGGCCAGAAATTTGAGTGGATCTCGGAGTGCGAGGAGGCATTCCAGGCCCTAAAGAAGCAGTTGACTCAGGCCCCCCTGCTCCAAGGGCCAAAGGAGGGGGAGGACTTATTCCTGTACTTAGGGGCTGGGGCCGAGGCCTTGAGCTCCGTTTTAGTTCGGGAAGAAGGGAAGAGACAACTCCCGGTTTACTATGTAAGTCGGGTCTTGAGGAAGGCCGAGCTTCGGTACCCCATCCTAGAGAAGCTGGCCTTCGCTCTCATCATCTCGGCCCGGAGGCTCCGGCCCTATTTCCAGGCACACTCGATCCGAGTGGTGACTGACCACCCTCTCCGCAACATCTTCGAGGGGGTGGAGCATTCCGGCAGGTTGGCCAAGTGGTCGGTGGAGCTGAGCGAGTTCGACATCTCCTTCGTACCTCGCCTCTCGATCAAGGCCCAAGCCATGGCCGATTTCCTGGCTGACTATGTGGTCGAGGTGGCGGAGGAGGAACTCACTCGCCCGGTTCCCTGGAAGGTCATGGTGGATGGTGCGTCGGGGAGACATTCCCTGGGGGCTGGGGTCATCTTGGAAAGCCCCCAGGGGGCGAGGATCGAGCAAACAGTGGTGGTGCATTTTCCCATCACCAACAATCAGGCCGAGTATGAAGCCGTGATTGCGGGTCTACGTCTGGCCAGGGAACTGGGGGTGCATGATGTGGAGGTCCTCACTGACTCCCTGGTGGTGGCCTCCCAGATCAACGGGGAATTCGAGGTAAGGGAACCCACCCTGCAGCGTTACTTGGCGAAGGTAAAGGGAGTCATCGGCACCTTCCAGGCTTTCTCCATCCGACACGTGCCTCGAGAGGATAACGAGCAGGTGGATCAGCTGGCAAAGCATGGACCCCGGGCGGGGGGTACCATCACAGACCTCTTTCGCCCATCCATCGAGGAGGGGGAACTGATGGAGGTGGAACAACACCCCTCCTGGATGGACCCATTCGTCACTTTCCTGACCATCAGGGAGTATCCCAAGGGGATGGACGGAAAGAAGCTCAAGTACAAATCGGCATACTACCTCATGCGAGATGACCAGTTATACCGGAAAACTCTCTCAGGGATGCTGGCGCGTTCTGTGGGCGAGAGGGAGGTCCCGAAGATTTTAGAAGAGGTCCACTCCGGGGAGTGTGGGAGTCACTCCGGAAGTCGAACCTTAGAAGGCCGGATCGTCAGGCAGGGATACTTCTGGCCGACTCTGGGTCTCGACGCGGCAAAATTCACAAAGGAATGTCATAAGTGCCAGCTATTCGCTCCCCTCCAACTACAACCGGCCCAGCGCCTCAGGAGTATCACCGCTCCCTGGCCATTCGCCATCTGGGGAATGGACTTGGTCGGGCCCTTTCCCCAAGCCAGCGGCCAGAGGAGGTTCCTGCTCGTGATGATTGATTACTTCTCCAAGTGGCTGGAAGTTAAGGCGCTGGCCAAGGTGACCTCCCAGGTCGTCAGAAACTTTGTGTGGGGGGAGATCATCTGTCGTCATGGGTTGCCCAAGGCCATCGTCACGGACAATGGCCCTCAATTTGCCAGTGCCGAGTTCACCAGCTTCTGCGAGCAGCTCGGAATCGATCTCAGGTTTGCCTCAGTTCATCACCCCCGAAGCAATGGGCAGGTGGAAGCGGCAAACAAGATTATCGTGAACCTCCTCAAGAAAAAGGTGGAGAACTTGAGAGGAAGCTTGGTGGAGCAACTCCCCTCGGTTCTCTGGGCCCTCCGAACCACACCCAACACAGCAACAGGGGAGACACCTTTCAAACTCTCCCACGGGTGCGAGGCAGTACTTCCGGTGGAGTTTGAAGTCCGGACACCTCGGGTAGTCGGGGCCGGAGAGCACAAAGAGAAATGGAGAGCCAATAATGAAGAGGAGCTGCGGCTCTCTCTCGACATGGTCGAGGAACTGCGGGACCTTTCAGCCGTGAGGCAGGAGGAGATAAAGAGAAGAATGGCCAAGTATTTTGACAAGCACGTCAGAGTCAAGCAGTTTGCCGAAGGAGACTTGGTCTTGAGGAAGGTGGACGCGGCAGGGAGATCAGCCGCAGTGGGAAAGCTCCACCCCAATTGGGAGGGACCTTTCATCGTGCAGGAGGCATTGAAGTCGGGGGGGTATCGCCTCCAGAATGTTTAGGGGGAGACCCTAAGTCTCACTTGGAGTGGAGACGACTTGAAGCGTTTTTTTCCCTAAAATCATGTAAACTGTGTTCAATCTCTAATGGAATTTCTTGCGATAAACTTCCCCCCCCCCCCCCCCCCCCCCCCCCCCCCCCCCCCCCCCCGCGATGAGAGATGAGTGTCATTGCCTCAGACCCCGAGCAGATCCCGCTGCCAGGCTCTCACCAAGCTGGCAGGGCTGGATGTCACTCGGAGGAGTCTGCCTCAGACCCCGAGCAGATCCCGCTGCCAGGCTCTCACCAAGCTGGCAGGGCTGGATGTCACTCGGAGGAGTCTGCCCCAGACCCCGAGCAGATCCCGCTGCCAGGCTCTCACCAAGCTGGCAGGGCTGGATGTCACTCGGAGGAGTCTGCCCCAGACCTCGAGCAGATCCCGCTGCCAGGCTCTCACCAAGCTGGCAGGGCTGGATGTCACTCGGAGGAGTCTGCCTCAGACCCCGAGCAGATCCCGCTGTCAGGCCCTCACCAAGCTGGCAGGGCTGGATGTCACTCGGAGGAGTCTGCCCCAGACCCCGAGTAGATCCCGCTGCCAGGCCCTCACCAAGCTGGCAGGGCTGGATGTCACTCGGAGGAGTCCGCCTCAGACCCCGAGCAGATCCCGCTGCCAGGCCCTCACCAAGCTGGCAGGGCTGGGTGTCACTCGGAGGAGTCCGCCTCAGACCCCGAGCAGATCCCGCTGCCAGGCCCTCACCAAGCTGGCAGGGCTGGATGTCACTCGGAGGAGTCCGCCTCAGACCCCGAGCAGATCCCGCTGCCAGGCCCTCACCAAGCTGGCAGGGCTGGATGTCACTCGGAGGAGTCTGCCTCAGACCCCGAGCAGATCCCGCTGCCAGGCCCTCACCAAGCTGGCAGGGCTGGATGTCACTCGGAGGAGTCTGCCTCAGACCCCGAGCAGATCCCGCTGCCAGGCTCTCACCAAGCTGGCAGGGCTGGATGTCACTCGTAGGAGTCTGCCTCAGACCCCGAGCAGATCCCGCTGCCAGGCCCTCACCAAGCTGGCAGGGCTGGATGTCACTCGGAGGAGTCTGCCTCAGACCCCGAGCAGATCCCGCTGCCAGGCTCTCACCAAGCTGGCAGGGCTGGATGTCACTCGGAGGAGTCTGCCTCAGACCCCGAGCAGATCCCGCTGCCAGGCTCTCACCAAGCTGGCAGGGCTGGATGTCACTCGGAGGGGTCTACCCCAGACCCTGGGCAGGATCGGGCCGGCGACTTCTCGCCGAGCAACCGGGGATTGGATACCATCCCCAAGGAATGCCCGGGCGAGTCGGCGAGCCAAGAAGGTTGGTCCCGGCGCATCAAGGGACGAGCCTTAAGCGCAACGCGCGAGGGAAGGGGTTAGGCTCTCGCGGCGCAAGAGATTGAGCGAGCGGACCGGCCAAGATGCCCAGGCAAGACGACGAGCCAAGAAGGCCGGCCCCGGCGCATAAAGGGGCGAGCCCTAAGCATGGCGTGCGAGTGGAGAGATTAGACTCTCACGTCGCCAGAGATCAGGTGAGCGGGCCGGTCAGGATGACCCTATGAGGCCGCAACGCCGGCCCCAACCTACAGTTTGGCGGGTCCCAGGGTGAATTAGAGACAAAGGCTCGGAAGCGCCAAGACCCCCCTCCCCCCCCCCCCCCCCGAGAGGCCGGCCCGCGCGAAGTCTTTACGCGCGGAAGCCGGGCCCAGTCCACTCCAAGATATGGTCAAAATGGTGAGCCCGAGCGGAAGGCGCGAGTCGCCACTCGCGTCGCGGCCAGCTTTTGTGTCTCTCGAACCTAGATCTACGTCCCGAACCTCAAACGGGCGGGCGGCCTCACTCGCTCGCAGCAACGAAAATCAGAGTTAATCAACAAACAATGCACAGTAGCGATTGCGAGGCGGGAAATAATTGGCAATCAAGAAAGTAAATGCAGTGAGTATATTATCAAATAAAATCTTTTACAAAATTGTAACTGCGGCCTGCGGCGCGATCACACAAAAATAAACACAAAATACATGTCCAAAAAAGGGGGGGAAGAGAGAAGCCACAAGGTGGCGAGCCCTTCATATGCGGTGATACTCGCCCGACCTAGGTACCGGGAGGAACAGCTCCGGTACCACGTCGGTCACCCGCAAACCAGAACATTCGTCCTTGAGGAGCCTGGCCCGCTGCAGCGTCCGGAAGAGGTACGTCACCGCGTCGACCCCGTTCTGTTGCATCAGAACCGCCAGATCGTGCTCGCTGTGATGAACGAGTTGGCAGCCGCTCGAAGATGCCGGCGGGACGGCAGCAGCAGCCTCGAGCGCACCCACCCGCGCCTGCAGGGTCTGGTTCTCCAGCTGGAGGGTGGCGATCTCGGTACCAAGTCGGCTGGCGGTCGCCGCATCCTGCAAAGAAATTTATTAGGAAGAGTCGCGGGATAGAGGCGGGTGCGAGTCAGATGGCTTACCGCGCCCCCCTGATATTGCGCGAGAGCGGCGTCAGCTGCTTCGAGTCGCTTTCGCAGGTCGTCCGCCTCCTCCTGGGCGAGCCTGCGGGCCTCCTCCTTCTCGTCGATCAGCTTGTTGAGCGAAGGGACATCCCTGTCCAGCCGGAGGCATCGCCGGCCGACCATGTAGGCCAAGGCGAGGCTTTGAAATTGCGCCAGCGCGCTCTCATAGATGAGCACCCGCGTGGCCTCCTCGCCGTAGGTGGAGGCATCCTCCCGCCCGTATACGCCGAAGGAGAGGTTGAAGGCGTCCCTGGAGGCGGTGTCCTGCTCCGACCAACTAGGCAGCAACGAGGACACCGAGACGCGGTTGGCCTCCTTGTCCCACTGAAGCAACGGGACACCGGATCTGTCCGTGGGCCCCTCGCCATAGCCGAAGTTGGGATGCCCTCGGGGAACCGGCTTCTCGGCGGGCCGAGTCGCCGCGAGCGGCCGCGACGACCCTGCCGCCCCGCCGGCGGGATCAGCGGTCGAGGGAACCGCGGGGGCGGGGCCAGAGGATGGTTGATCTGCGGGGGCCTTGCCCTTGTCGCCGGCCGGAGGAGCCTGACCGCCCGTTTTATTCGGCTTCTTAGAGAGGGGAGGGCCCTGAGTCAGCTCACCTCCGGATCGCTTCTGGCCGGCGGGAGCCGAGAGCTCGCGGTGAGCTAAGGCTGCCGCTTCAGCACGGCCAAGCTCGCTCAAAGCGGACCGCGCGCTCTCGTAAGGCGGGCGGAGAGGGACGTCGCGCTCGCCTGCAGAAACAAGAGTTAGAAAAATCCGAAGTACGATTCAAGCAGAGGCGAGCGAGCCGCTTACCTTCACCGGGCGGGACAGGGACGAGGTCATCCAGGTTCCGGCGGAGGAATGCGACCTCGAAGTTCTTCCCGGCAAAGAACTCATATAGTTTCGCCTCATGGCCCCCCAGGCTAGGGGGCCGATAGCTCGCCTCGCCAAGTTGAACCGGCGAGAAAGGAATGTTGCCGAAGTCACCCTTGACGAAGACAAACTTCTTGAGCCAGTTGTGGCTCTTGTTGACCGTCTCCCGCACCTTGGCATGCATGCTCGCGAAGCACGCGGTCCCGTCCTTGTTCGCGCGGAAGGAGAACAGCTTGCGAAAGACCGCAAGGCTGAACTCAATCCTCTCCTCGCGAAGATAGCAGGCGAACCCGACGACGACGGCGATAGAGTTCGGGGTCAGCTGCCCCGGAACAACCCCGTAATACTTAAAGACCTGGCGGACTTCCGGCCAGAGGGGTAGCCGGAGTCCCGCCTCAAAGTGGGCCGTCGGGAGAGCCAGCTCATCACCCGAGAGCTCGTTTATCCGTTCTTCCTTCCCGGGTCGCCTCGCCACGAAACCCGGCGGGATTAAGTTGCCGACGGTGTCCAAGAATTCCTTCTCCGAGATAACGGCGGGAGGGAAGCTGTGGTCGGCGAAGATCCAGGCACTCTTGCCCCTCCCGTCCGCTTCGCCGCTGCCGCCCGTCATTTCGCGGAACTGGTAAGCGAGCCGAGCGAGAGAAAAGAGAAAGGAGAGAGTTCTCGCGAGGTAAAGCTGGAAGGGCTCTTGAATACGGTAGGTGAAATAATAAATAAGGGCCTATTTATAGGGCCGGAAAAAGAGCGGGAAAGATCAAAAAAGGCGGGAAAGCGAACTGACAGCAGGGCCAACCCCGACGCTTCGATTCCCGAGCCCCGCCCAGGTCCGCGTCGAATCGCCGGTCGGCCGCGAGAGTCTTCCGGCCGCGAGCCATCCCCCCTCCCGCACAGAGCAGATTCTGAGAGGAATGCCCAGTCGAGGGGCGACGAGCGAACCGCCCGCCTATCCTTAGGCGGGCCGGCCCTCACCCGCCTTTCCTAGGCGGGTCGACCCTCGCTCGCCTCTCCTAGGTGGGCCGGCCCTCACCCGCCTTTCCTAGGCGGGTCGACCCTCGCTCGCCTCTCCTAGGTGGGTCGGCCCTCACCCGCCTTTCCTAGGCGGGTCGACCCTCGCTCGCCTCTCCTAGGCGGGCCGGCCCTTACCCGCCTCAACTAGGCGGGCTCTCCAAAGTTGAAGCCAGGAATCCAGCAAAAAAAAAGAGTATAATAATAATAATAATAATAATAACAGCATGCGCCCTGGAACGGGCGAGAAGAGCCCTGAATTATTACAGCAATTGTTCTTAGATAGTATTCGCCTCCGATAACCTGGGACGGATCGCATCGAGACGATTCAGACCCCGCGAGCAACTGCGGGCACGGGCGGGCGAGGCAGGTGGCTTAGTACTCGATCCATTTCCACCTACCCCGCCTCTGCGAGCCGGTTCGAGGCGGCACGCGAGAGTCATGATACTCTCGAACCGCCGCCAGCTCCCGCTTGGTCTGATCGGCCTGTTTCGAAATGTTTGTCAGCCGCTCCTCTGCTCGCGTAATATGCGCGCCCGGAGATGTCGGCTCATCCTCCTCAGCCGAGCCCCTTGCCCCCTCCAAAGCAGCGAGTCGCTCCTCCGCCTTGACTCTGTCTCTCTCCATCCCCACGAAGGCCTCTTTGAGCAGCAACGTGTGTTTCTGAAACATTCGCGCCACCTGCGCCTTCATCTTCTCGCTACCATGCGGGTCGCCCAAGAAGTCCGCAATGTCTTCCGGCTCCACGGGAGGCGAGTACCCCTCGCTCATCTCGACATCAGAAGAAACGACGCGATATCCTGCGGAAGCAAGGTCAGAAACAGACGAGCGGCGAGCGGGTTAGTTTCAGGGGGTTTACCCGGCGTCTGCACGTCTCCCGCGTCGTCAGCTGGCCGAGAAGAACCCGGCCGACCTTGGAAGGATTTCCCTCCCGGGGCGACGAGCGGCTTCCCCAGACCCTGGACTCTCAGCGGGGGAGGAGTCGCAGGAAGGCTGCACGCTGGGGAAAGGGGACTGACGCCCAGGTCGATCATCTCCACGGAGAGATCCGCGAGGTTCCCGGAGCCCCCTTCCAATGCGTCTTCAGGGGGTGTCTCCTGCAAAGGGAAAAGTCAGTGGAAAGCACAGGTCGAAGGGCGAAACCACGTACCCAGATTCAACCTCGGAGCCGTCGGAACCCTGGTCATCACTCGGCGTGGAACGGCGGACAACCTTTCCCTTTACCGGCTTAAACTGCGGGCCGGATGATCTGGGCGCCAACCACAGGGCGGCCGCGAGGGCCTCCTCCCGACTCTCCTCCCTAGCGACTGCCAACCGAGCACGTATCTCCTCAGACGCAGGCATCTCCTGGCCTCAAACCACGCAGGAAGCAAGAGGAGAGGGCCAGTCATCGAAGGCCCGGTGACTTATTTATAACTAAAAGATGGGTCCCACCAAAAGATTCCCTCCAGCTCAGCAAGGTCGTCGCCGGACACGAGGGTTGGACGTTTCTTTCCGAGCTTCTGCAAAGCACGCAAAGATCGGGGATTGTGTACAACCCCGTGTCCGCCGAAGGGGCCCAAGCAAGCAGGCGGACCGGGCCCCAGCCGCCCCTCTCAAGCGGGCCAACCCCCGCTCGCCTCTCCTAGGCGGGCCGGGCCCCAGCCGCCTCTCTCAGGCGGGCCAGCCCCCCGCTCGCCTCTTCCAAGCGAGCCGGCCCCAGCCGCCTCTCTCAGGCGGATCGGCTACTGCCCACCTCCCTCCAAATGACAGGAGGTGACCCGGCAAGAGGTGCGTATAACCAGCCAGAACAGCGGGGTTTGGCTGTTGGCAGGCCAACCCGAGGGGCTCTTTAGTAAATTCAGACCACCAGAGGCGGGTTATTCGCAGACCATCCGAGGTAATCTATTAATAGGACCCAAGGGGTACATCAGAAGGGACGCTTTTTGGTTCTCAAGTCTTATAGCGCTTTCTGAGGTACTTTAGCCCGGCAATTGGTTAAGGAGGGGAAGCGCTCTAAGATCTTCCGGGTGTGTGGTGGGACCTCCGAGCCGGGCCCTTGGTCCTGTCCCTTGTTCTTCTCCCCCTCGTTATTTCCCTTGCAGGAGCGAAGTAAGTGCGAGATCACGCCTTCCCCAAGGGTCGAACTCCACAGAGGCCGGTTTCCGGTTTCAACAATTCTGAAGTATGTGAAGACTACTTCTGATATGGGACTTCTGTATAGGAGGGACACAGCCTTTTCTCGTCTTGGCTACACTGATGCTGATTATGGGGGAGACTCAGACGATCAAAAGTCGACGTCTGGTTATGTTTTCACATGCGGATCAGCAAGCATTTCATGGTGCAGTAAGAAGCAGGACTCGGTGTCCGTCTCTACTACGGAAGCAGAGTACAAGGCTTCGACCTTGGCAGCTCGGGAAGCCATCTGGCTGAGAAGACTAGTAGAGGACGTCCATGAAGAAGTGCGAGGTCCAACTCTGCTTCGCGGTGACAACGAGAGTGCCCTGAAACTTGTTAATAATCCAGTTTGTCACGCGCGGACCAAGCATATAGAGATTGAGCACCACTTCATTCAGGAGAAGGTGTTGGAGGGGTCTCTTATGGTTGAGCATGTGCGGAGCGAGGACAAAATCGCAGATATCTTCACTATGCCGTTGTCGAAGATTTGTTCGACTACGATGACTGCTGGGTTTGGTCACCACTTCTCACTTCAAGGGTGAGTGTTGAAATTATTGAAGTGAAAGTGGGAGGTTGATCGCGCAGACCGCACGGCCTGGACGGACAATCTGGAGGACTGGTGGTGCGGCCTGTGCGGTCTGTATTTGCGGCTTGGTTGGTTTGTCCTTGGAGGTAGCCATGCGAATAGGTTGTTATCCGTGGCTTTGGCGGACTGGTTTGGAGTCCACGGAGTTCGCTTTATGCAGACTACTTTTGGTGCTCGCAAGATCGGCATTGACCTGTGCCCTTGATCTCAGGCGGTGCGGTTAGGAGGTAACCGCGGAGTCCGCGGCTAGGCGAACTGATTTGGATTTTGCGGTCTGCGCGGACTAAGGCTCTGTTTGGCGCGACGTTTTTGAAGCAGCAGACCGCTGATTCTGCCACCGCCGCGCCAAACAAATTTAGGGGGGGGGGGGTCCGGTGGCATTAGCCACCGCTCTTTTGAGCGGTGGCCGGCGTTTTCTGAGTCGCGGAATCCCTTCCGCGACTCAAAAAACGCAGCAGCGCTGCAGCCTTTTTTTTTTTTTTTTTTTAATTTTTAATATTAAATTATTATTATTATATATATTATTAATATTATTATTATATATTATTATATTAAATATATTAAGTTATATAACGTATATAAACAGCACTGCAAACGCTGCTCTTCCAAACAGATTCACAGATTCTGTCATCACTCTGCAAAACAGCTGATTATTCCACCACTGCTTCCCACCACTGCTTCTGCAGTCGCTGCAGCTGAGCCAAACAGAGCCTAATAGTTTATGTTCGCGGAGCTCGCGCCAGAGGTTCTCTGGTTGGACTTGGTCACGATCTGTGACAAGTACAGATTGATCGCAGTGTCCGCATGTCCGCTGGTTGACCGGGCGGTCTGGGCCTTTGGTCGTGGACTTGTTGATGCGGGTTGGTGCAGTGTCCGCAGGTGTGCGGACTGGTGCGGTGTCCGCAGGTGTGCGGATTGGTTTCCTGTCCGGCCTCCTTTGATAGCAGGCGGATAGGCTGGTGTCCGGCCTTGTCCGTGCGGACTGGGCGGACTGTTTGGTGCTAGCTGCGAGTTAGGGTGATGATTCTATCCACTACGGCGGTGACCACACTCCTCTCCGTGCTTATAAATAAGACCCCCCTGTCACATCATAATTAACTGAATGAACAGTAAGTTGGACTTGAGTTAATTGTTGCGGCCTCGGATTTTCTGTCCGCACGGTTTGAGAAGGATAGCCGGTTTGTTGTTTGCAAGTTGTGCGGCTAGCACTGAGAAGCTAGGACTTTGGTGCTGACTGCGGTCAGGAATCAGTGAAGCTTGCGGTTTACAATCAGCGGTTAGTAGCAGGTCGCAGTTGCGGCCAGCCGGTCTTCTCTCCTTCAGCAATTCCAGTTCAATAACCTGTCCGCCGGTCTAGGCGGTCTGTTCTTCAGTTCAGCAGTGGCCTGTTCGCGGTCTAACTGGCGGCTAGGCGACCTCAGCGGTCAGGAGGCTTGCAGTTTGCGGACAACTCTTCTTCAGCTTGAATAACGGGTAGTCCGCGCGACCTCTCGGCCTCTGTCCGTCCGGCTTCTGTTTTTTGTTGTTCTTTGCTTTCTTGTTTGTACTTGGATTAATCATGTATCTCCATGTATACCTCTTGCTGTAAAGAAGATTGTTATACATGACCTGCTTGCTACTTTACTTGCATCTGATTTATTGAGCTTGGTTATGGTTGGAGTATTCCTGCGTCTGATTTTTGTTTTCCGCTTCATCAAGATGTCATCTTGTGAAATTTCAACACATACTTTGTGTCAATTTTTAAATTCATATTTGTTATAGATATCACTATATCAGCCATAAGTAGCTCTTAATGGACCTTGTAGCCGTGATAAGAGCATGGTGTACGAGTTTCATCATTTCCATTCTTACATCTTTTATATCAGTTGCTTCAATCTGTTCTTTTTTCAAAATAAAGGTAAATGATTCTACTAACATGAAAATTATCTCTTCACCGTCAACATACAGGAAATGAGAAAGCTTCCCAATCTAATGGCATAGTCTCAAAGCATCATCCTGGAAAAGAAATTCTTCCTCCCCCTCCTCCCCGTCATGTCAATTCAAAGGAAAAACATGCACCTGCTGCTGTTGCAAGAGTAGCTGAGGATGATATATTTATAGGGGATGGTGTTGACTATAGTATTCCTAGTAAAGATGATAGCCAGAGTCCTATTTCAGAGGACATGGAAGAGTCTCCACGAATCCGGGAGAGACAGCCTTATTTTAATGAACCTGTCTATGGCCCTGTCCCGCCTTCCGAACCTGCTCAAGCTTGGCAGCAAATGGTATGTTCATTTGCATTTCACGTTGAAGCTAATTATGAATTTGATGCACATATGTCACTACATGGATTTTGTAACATGTTCTTTTTCATCGTCATCATCATTGAATTTGTTTTCACCTTTTTTTATCAGCTGCATGAATCCTCATTTTTCCTCAGTTTCTATTAATGTTTTCTTGAGATGCTAAATCTATTTTTCGTAATCACTTTTTTTTCGATAACTTTTATCTAGTTACCTGAGATTTGCTCGCTAATTTTTGGACACTAAGTCTATTATAATTTAATTTGGTACATGTACTTCAATAGTCCCTCTGCATCCTTCCTAGTTTTGCCAGAAATCCATCACATTTCTCATTCTCACCTCATCTTAGACATACTATTTTTTTTTTTACTGCTCTACACTCCCATCTATAAAAGATTATTGTCCTAGTTAGTAGTTACTGTTTTATATAATGTACCTTCAAGTTACTATGATATTTTTTTCAATCTGTCTAAATTGTGAGCTCTGTAATTCCGAGCGCTTTAGGCTCCCTTTTGCACAGTTGTGGAGATCGTGAACGCGGTGGTTATGAACCGCCGTTTGTGAATGTCCGACCTCACCTAGAACTTCGTCTGCTTTTTTGATTAAAAGTAGTTTTCATTTCTTACTAGTGGTCAGAACAATTGTCATTCCATGCCATACATTCTATGATGGTAGCGTTTTTGTCCAAACACACCAGAGCAAAACTCCGTGCCAAACAGAGCCCTAGTCACTCCACACTATGCATACTACTACTACAGACTGTTACATCATACATATCATTAATCACAACTCTTTATCTTTTCAATTTAAAATTCATTAAATCATTATGAACCGTTCAAGATTCATCATTTCTCATGTCTAATAATTATCCAAACCTTCTTTGCGAGTCTGCATAATTACAAGTTGCACCCCTCTAGCTTTTGAAATTATATAAACATGTATCTGAGTTTACATTTCATAACATGCATGCTCAAAAAACACTCCCTGGATCGCTGGGGGGTTGTACTTTTTGTGCATGCATGTTATGAAAAATATAAACCTACAGGGGAGGCTTTTTTAATTTCATAAGATACAGGGAGGCAACTTGTAATTTTGCGAACTTACATGGGAAGTCCTGGTAAACAGCCCTATTTAAAGTATACATTTCATGTTATTTGTTTTAACATTAAGGCTCCGTTTGGGAGGACTTATTTTCACCGGTCAAGCGGTCATGACCGTATGAACCGGGACTTAAATAAGTCCCGGTTCATACGGTCATGACCGCTTGACCGGTGAAAATAAGTCCTCCCAAACGGAGCCTAAATTTAATAGAATGTTCTAGAATATTAAAAAATTTGTTCTCTTTTCCAGAATGGATATGATGTTATGCAGGCTCCAATGGTTGCTGCCAACTATCCCGGAGATTGGCATAATTATCAGTACGCCGACCAACAAGTCGCCTATCCCGAAAACTATCTTCAGCAAAATATTCTAGAATACGACGTAATTTCAGGAACTCAGTTACCGCACGATCCGTATTTTATGACTCAGGAAGACAAGGACCGCGGCTTGGGATCTGTTTTCAAACGCGACGATCAGAGGCTCCAGCAGCTGCGGGAAAAGGATTCTCGGGAGAAAGACCCGAATTTTATATCGGAAAGCTACTCGGAGTGCTACCCCGGATATCAGGAGTACCATCGTGAGGTCGTGGACAGCGACGACGAAGACGACTTGTCGAAGATGGACATGGGCGGCCGGGCCAAGGGGCGTCTTCACCGGTGGGATTTTGAGACGGAGGAGGAGTGGGCCAAGTACAACGAGCAGAAGGAGGCTATGCCGAAGGCTGCCTTCCAGTTTGGAGTTAAGATGCAGGACGGGAGGAAGACAAGGAAGCAGAACAAGGATCAGAAGCTCAACAACGAGCTGCACCAGATCAACAAACTTCTTGCCCGGAAGAAGGCGGACAAGGACGGCAGTGAAGATGGCAGGCACTTTGATGACGACGATGATTCACAGCCGGGGAAGAAGCTGCGGATTTGAAAATAGGGCCGGCTTGTAATTATTCTTTTGTATTTTATGCAATATAACTCTTAAATTTCTTGAATCAGTGTATGCTTAAAGGCTCATTATGCGAGATGCAGCCTAACTAAAAAGAAATTAAATGTCAGCAGTTTTTGATTCTTTGATGTTGTTTTTGATGTTGTTAGAAATTCTCTCTGCTGCGATATTTGTTAGAGCGAATTTGGCTGTTTGGAGATAGAAAATGTGTTCGATCATATAATTCTTGCTCATTTTATTTGAAGAAATAAATCATCCAATTTTTAGAAAATTTGAAGGTGAAGCTCACAGCTAAACCACTCTAAAGCATGAAATGTTTCTTCTTATTATTATTATGGCTATTTTCTTATTTTTTAGGTTTGACAACTTTGGGGCCATTTCTTATGAACATAGTGCTCTTTTCATTCTAGGGTTTTTTATTTCAAATTTCCTGATTTTTTTTAATGATTTAGGGCTTCTTTTTCTTTTATAGTTGAAGAGAGGTATGATGTTTTATCTGCACAGCCATCACTCCACGGTTTTTTATTTCAAACTTATGCCGTTCGTGGTTTGATTTATTTTCACCGGTCAAGCGGTTACGACCGCATGTACTAGACTTTAATTAAGGTCTGATTCATGCGGTCGTAACCGCTTGACCGGTGAAAATAAGTCGCCCCAAACGGAGCCTAAATACAACCTTTTGCCATGGACTCTAAAGCTGGAGTACATAGAAAATGCATATTTCATTGTGTCAATGAGATTCGATCCAATCTACTGCTTTTCCCCCTTAATTCTAAAAATTGTTCATCCAACCATTTTCATTGTACCGTGTAGGGTTGTTGCAATTATATATAAAAATATCTTTTTATGATGTGATGGTGTGTACCATCAAAGGTGTCATATCCTTCTATTCAATCATCTCCTCTTTAATTTTTTTATTTCATTAAATAAAAATTTGGGATGATGCCCTTGAGACTGCAATTGTGTATTCGGGGGATTATAAATGACAAGTGTTGTTGTGCCAGAACATTGTTGTAGGTGGGTATGGTCTCAGCAGAACACAACAAACTAATACGTACCTAATCATGTTTAGGTGCCCGATAATGAATTTTTTTAATATGTTTTTGAAAAGTGTGCCTGATAAAGACTTCATGCCTCATGCATGCCTCCAGTAATTAGTAATGATGAGCAATAGAGATGGCTCTATGAAGATTTACAAGCTTCTCCAAGTGAGCACGAAAGGTTCACTGCTTGCCGCTCGGCAATTCTAAAAGAGAAGCTTTGTCATGGCAACAAAGGGGCCTCCCCCGCTAGATTGCATTTGCCTCCATCTTGGAGCTTGGCTTCAACGAGTTTATTTTCTTTGACGTCCCACCGCTCGTCCAGGTTTCTGGGAGCTTTTTGAGAGAGAGAGACGAGACGTCCTGTTATTTTACAGCTTGTTGGCCATCTGCATATTTGTCTTTTTCCAGCTTTGAGGTACCTACACTAGGCAACATGGAGTTTGGCTGCATGCAGTTCTCTCCCTCCAGCATGGGCACATCTAATTCCCGGTGGTGATCATGAATACGGGAAGAGTCCTTCCCAGTGGCGGATCCAGAAATTTAGAAATGAGGGTGCACAAAAAATTTTTAATAACATAATATAGAAAATGAAAAATGTATGATATTATAAAGTCATACATAATTACATATAAATGCCTTAATTTAAAATTACTAAATACCAGAAGAAATTACAATTGTCCACGATGAGTCTTCATTTTTGAAAACGATCAATCATATCATCCGAAACTTTCAAATATGCGACTCTTTCAATGTAACCAAACAATCATTCAATATTTGATCGTCCAAACTATTACGTAATCTGTTCTTGATATAATTCATGCCCGAAAAGACTCTTTCAACACTTGCAGTGGTCACAGGAAGAATATGTACGAATTTCAATAGCTTGTATAATTGTTGTTTCATAGAGAGATGACCAAGGTCGATCAAGTCAAAAAACCTCTCATCGCTTCTCATGTCCACAATGAAATTGTCTAATTGAAAGTCAAGATTAAACAACTCCAAACTTGAAAAATCATTAGGATAAAACTCTATAAGTCTGAGCACATTTTTCTTATCAAAACAACCAAAGGAGTTAATGAGATTCAAACAAGTCATTCAATGGTGCAACTCCATACTCACATCATCAAACCTGTTATTAAGCTAATGCAATTATAAATCAAGCACTTTTAAGAAAATTGACATCAAATAATGATGCAAATATATGTAATCTTCAACAAATCATCTTGATCTTCCGCGCGGAATATACAGGTCATCCATTTTAGTAATATGAATATCATATTTACCACAAAAAAGTAAGATCTTATTGAACAGAGTATCTGAACTATCATCACGCAAGTTTTGCAATTGTCTTTTGATCAAACTAACAAAGGACATAACATTAATAATATCTTGACCTTTTCATTGCAAAACAAGATTTAATTCATGTATATAGCCAAATATATTTGTCATCACATGAATAATCAAAACAAAGTCAAATAATTCTAATGCAAACAACACACAATGTGCCTTCATCCGATCATTTGTCTTACTCTTACCAATTTTCATGAGTGTAGCAACCATATCAGGATATAAAGAAATAATATGCATTAATGTCTTGTGATGTGAGCCCCAACGAGTATCCCCCAGCCGACCCAAAGAAAGTACCAGATTTAAACCCGACCCCGTTATTAGTTCTAGTGTCCGAGCAACCTATTGCACTTGACTTTCTCCAAGCATCTCATCTCGCTTGCAAGAAACTCCAACCACGTTTAATAATGTCGAAATGACTTCAAAAAACCATTGTAAATCATCATTTATTTTAGCAACTATAACTACGGTTAACTGAAGTTAATGAGCAAAACAATGAATGTAATAAGCTGATGGATTTTCCTTAAAAATTAGACTTTTGAGTACGTTTATCTCACCACTCATATTTCTTTCACTATCGTATACTTGCCCATGGATTTTAGACAAATTCAAGGAATGGTCAATTAACAATGATTCAATTGCAGCTTTAAGAGACATGACAGTAGTATCATGAACATGCACAATATCGGAAAAACACTCTATTAATCTTCTTTTCCAATCAAATAACACAAACAAAGGGTCAATTGTTAGTAGATAAGTGACTATATTTAGTAGATAAGTGAGAAGAGGAAGCAGATCCTGAATTGTTAGTAGATAAGTGACTGTAGTTAAAATCTCATAAAATTATATGAATAGGATGATTATCAACGTGAAATAAAATTGAAATGAATTTACTACATGGCTCTTGATCTCATTGGCACATTTTACCAAAGATTTCAACTAATTAAATTAGCTTCAACGTACCATTTATGAGCATTGTTTTGAAATATTAATAGATCTCCTCTTAATTACACAACAGTATCCGTTATAGTTTTTTTTCTGTTTTTCACAGAAAATGTAGAACAACAGATAAAGAACATGTGCAATTGATAATTTAATGATAATATCTTGCATATATAAAGAAACAAAATTCATGTTTAGAACCAAATATCAAATTTTTTTGATGAGATATCCAAAGAAACAATTTTTTCAGAAGAAAGGAGCATACTTGTAAGCTGTCATCAACTCCTTTAGCATTAGATGCACAAACAATTGAATAAAAAAAACAGGGTCGATCTACTTGTAGGCACAACCACACAGGGTCAACCTGTCGACGGTGAAGATGGCCGACGCCGGGGAGGGGAGAAGCTCTGGAGTTGGCTGCTGCTGGACTGGACCGCTACCCACTTCCCACTGGAGTGAAGAAGAGCTATGTCAAAGGACAAAGGCAGTAGGCACAGCCGCTGACTGCTGAGCCGCACAGGGTCGACTTGTCGACGATGAAGATGGTCGGCGCCGGCCGCCGGGAGGGGAGAAGCTCTGGAGAATGGAGATTTGGAGAAGTGGAGCGGGAACGCCGGCAAGAAAATCACGATATACCGTATACGGGAGTCGGGAGAGTTGGAGAGAAAAGACCTAGCGGCGCTGTGGGACTGCGGGACAGCGCCATAGCGGGAGGGAGAGGAAATGAGTGTGGGACTGCAGGAGGGAGAGGAAATGACCTAAGGCGGAGAAACAGAGAACGAAATCGGAATTTTGAAATAGGTGAACTGTCCCAGACCGCTGACTAAGAAATTTGGGGGTGCACATTTTAAAATTTTACCTTACCGATACATATTTTTGATCTACAAATATAATACCTAATAGATAAGCGCAAAAAAGGGGTGTCAGTGTCCCCATGGCCCCCCCTTTAAATCCGTCCTTGGTCCTTCCTTACTTTTCCAAGCGGCACAACATCACTAGTTGTTTGGATATTTTACCCAATTCTAATTCACAAAAAGAAGAGAGGCGACTTCTCGCAAAAAGAGTAGTCGCCCTTGCTCTATTAGTACTCGCCCATTAGAAGGAACTCGCCAAGAAGGGGTACTTATAAAGAAAAATTCACAACGCTAGAATACAGTGGAAGAAGTTAGAACCCACTATGCCCATCTAGAAGCCCAGGCAGCTCGGGAAAGGGGACTGACCATAGGGCAGCCCCCAGGCCTATAAATAGAATCAGAATTGTAACAGAAAGGTCATCCGACGGAGATCTCAAAAAAGGGCTGCAAAGCCACCAAAGCTCTTACGGATCAGTCGAGTTAGATCGTCTTAGCTTGAGAGTGAGCTGAATGTGCAAATAGCGAAAAAGAGAGCTGACAGCAAGATTTTTATGTGGAAAATATGAAAAGGAAAAAATACACGGGGCCTAGACCAGTTTGGACAACTTATTAATTCAGGTTCCAATACACAATTATCTTACCGACGTTGACTGACCACCACTCGATTTACAACGGCTATATGCTTATTTTGTTGGGGGTGAGGACATGCTATAGTGAACTACAAGTGCGGGAGCACTCCGGTGAACTACGCACGCGTTCTTTGGAGAACTATGAGTAAATTATGCACATGGGCGTGCACTAGTGAGCAACGCATGTGGGTTCACTCCGGTGAAGTACGTGCGATAGGCGGGCTCTAATGAACTATGCAAGTGCATGAGCTCACTGAGAAGTATGTGTTCATGCGAGTATTCTAGAAAACTTGTATTCACGCGAGCACACATAAGAGCAATTGTTCACACTTCACACGACCACACAGGTAAGCATATGTTCATGCTAGCATACAAGAAAGTTTGAGTTGACGCGAGCACACAGGAAAGCATGTGTACATGTGAGCACACAAAAAAGTCTTTCTTCATGCGAGCACAAAGAAGAGTTGCGTATACGAGGACACTATTGATGTTATCATGGTGATCTGGAAGTGATCAAACATGTAGTCTCACTGTCAACGCAATATGAGCCTTTGAGGTCGCACATAAGAGCATTAGAGAAGTTGGAAAGGTTTGTGTTAACCTTGCTCATATGTGATATAAGTGAAATACCAAACCTATGACATTCTGGATCTGAAGGATTTTCATTCCGTGACCTATATTGTGAATATGGATCATCAAGTAAGTGGTCGGAAGAATCTAAGGGAAATTCATCAAGTATAGTCTTGAGATTTCGACGAATAGTTTTTGAATTCGACGATTATAATCATGACATCTCAACGGGTCTATTTGAATTCTTTGAGTATCGTAATATTGTCTCGTTGAATTAGACTTGGTTCATCGAGTATCTTAATGACAGTTTCGATGAGTTAGACTCCGATTCGTCGTATATCGCATTGTTGCTTGGACAGTTTGCCCTGTCTCGATTTGTCGAGTACATACGTGTTGTTTCGACGAATGGTTCTTGATTCTTCGGATATCGACGTATATATTCGACGATTCCATTTCCTCTGATTTATTTCCTTTAAGTATAGTTCGGCATGGTCTGCAGGTATCGACTATTTCAGAATTCAGTATATATATGATATGTACAGTAAATCGAACAGAGACAAACATACGCAATTTTTCTTACCTAATCGAGCGAGACGATCTTCTTCCTGACGGAACTGTTCCGCTAGGTCACGATCGCTGCTTCTCGCCACTGACTACCCGACTTGTTGTTGTCACCGGAAATTGTTTCCTAAGCATCGTCTTCGTCACCGCCACCTCTCCTTTGACGGAACTAGTAATCTGTGGTGACGTTTAGGGCATCCCTTCTTCTAACCTAGATCTTGTGTGATAAGAATTTAAGAGTTGTCTGTGCTAGAGTGGCTATCCGTAGAGACGTGGACACTATTCTACATTCGAAACTCCGGCCATTAGTGTTCGTTGGATTTCTTCGGAGCACCTTGGTTGAGTATCGACTCAATCCTGCAAATGTATAATTTATTTATGGCTATATTATTTCTTGATCATTGTTCATCGCTAGATCCGAATTTTCTTTTGGGTTTTCTTGTTCTTAATTCCACTGCGCACAAATGTTGTGACGTATAACAAAACCAAACAGTGGTATCAAAGCGATGTTCGCGCGATGATAAACATTTTAGGAGTTGTTAAATCTAATGTGTGTAGATCTGGAAATTTAGAAGTGTTCTAAATACCCCTTGGTACCATGCTAGGAATGCATGTGATTTTGTTGTGATATCTTTGTTTCTCATTAACAATAACCGTCTCTCTAGTCTGTTTGTGTAACCAAGTGTGTCCGATTTTGAATCTCACATAGAGAGACGAGTTTTTCGACTGTGTATGTGTAGTTGGTGTTGATAATGTCCAATGCATGTAAATTTGGGGATTTTGAAGGGTTTTAGATGTTCAAATTTAGCCCAGTTCATCAAGTGTTGATTCTTCTTCTTTGTGCACATCTAAGATGCATTTGGATTGTGAATGCTGTAAGTTTTATTTTTTGAATGTGCAAATTGGTTAATTACTAACCATGATTAAGTGTTAATATATTATCTAAAATCCCTTATGTAATATTAAGTATTCAGATGCTTTCGATGGATGACACTCTTCCTGCCTTGATCGATGAAGTCTGGGCTTGCCAAAGCAAGGTGCATTAATCTATCTTGGTAAGTGTGCAAGCGGATAATTTTGATATCCCACTATCGACATCAGGTCAAACTTAACTGGGTGACTTTAAAGGTTGAGTGTCTAGAGGCATAGGGTTGGCATGCACCATATGATGGATGTGAATATGGAGTTATTCACCAACCATACAAGAGTTGCATTCAAATCTACGGATATAAAAGAAAAGAGAAAACGAGATTAGGGCAACAATCACAGCAAACGAAAACGAGAACGAAAGCAGAAAATGAAATAGAAGCAGTTGTACTTCATCTTCTTCGACAAGCTTGAAAGCAAAGTCCAACACTGAAAGCCAGAAGGCAAAGAAAGAAAGCTGAAGCTTCTTCCAGTTCAGCAAGATTGTTCCTTGAAGAACAAGTTGGCTGATTAAATCTATCAGTAAGAGAAGATAGTTGTGTGAATGGTTGTAAGCCTTCAACAGTAGATAGTTGCTCACCTGTGTAGCAAAGAAGAAGTTGGTTGTAGAAGAAGACTCATCACTTCTATAACAAGTGAGCTGGATTGAAATCTGCTCAGTCCAGTAAGGTAGACTCTGAGATTTATCTCTGAGTCAGTTGATTTATTTTTACTTAACATTTTTTATAAACACCTGTAGGATTCAGTATATCTGAATCTGAGCTGTAGGGCCTTTTGACCTGAGTTATAGGTGACTAATTAGTCACTGAGGTAGGTGCCCTGCTGGGGTACTGAGGTAGGATCCAAGTGTGGATCTAAGAGTAGGGTTATCTACCCATCCTGAGTAGTAGGATTTTAAAATAAGGCAGAGGTAGGTGACTGGTGAGTCACTGAGTTGTAGGTGACAAGTGTTTCACTGAGTTGTAGGACTTGCTGTAGGTTCCTGGAAGGGTACTGAGGTAGGTACCTAGATAGGTACTGAGTTGTAGGAGTGCTGCATTACTATGAGAGTAGGGTTGTGTTCCTGAATTTGTAGGGCTGAGAAGCCTAAGTTGTAGGCCTTATAAATAAGGCTGAGGTAGGTGATTAGTGGACCACAGAGCTGTAGGAGTACTGTGTAACATCCCATTTCCGTCTAAACCCCTAGGAGTCGGTTGGTCGTCACAGAACCCTAGGAAGCCCAAAAATTGAAATAAATCGACCAAGATTTCGGGTCACGGGTTGGTCACGCCCGTGACCTAGGGCGTGACTCCTTCGACGATCGTCGATCTCAGGGAGACGATCGTCGGGCGCAGAATTTTCGACCCGGCCCTGTCACGCCCGTGACCAAGGTGTCATGCCCGTGACCTAGCGCGTGACCACCTTCGACAACCGTCGATCTCAGTTCGACGGTCGACGACCTCAGATTTTGCCATTCGGGCGTGTCACTCCCGTGACCAAGGTGTCACGCCCGTGACCACCCTTCGACGACCGTTGATCTCAGTTCGACGGTCGTCGACCTCAGAATTTGCCATTCGGGCATGTCACGCCCGTGACCAAGGTGTCACGCCCGTGACCTAGGGCGTGACCACCTTCGACGACCATCGATCTCAGTTCGACGGTCGTCGACCTCAGATTTTGCCATTCGGGCGTGTCACGCCCGTGACCAAGGTGTCACGCCCGTGACCCAGGACGTGACCACCCTTCGACGACCGTCGATCTCAGTTCGACGATCGTCGACCCCAGAATTGGTCACCCGGGCCTGTCACGCCCGTGACCTATGTGTCACGCCCGTGACATTGACCGAAACGACGGTTCAGGCCCGAAATTATTCTAACACGCGTGGGAATAAATTATGAGCCGTTTCCTACTGTAATTTCTTAATAAAATAAGGAGATGTGGTCCAATAGGAAACCGCCAACTGGACATACCTTTTCATCTTCCACCGTTTCTTATCCCTTCACCATAACCGAAATGTTATTAGGAGGAGCCTTCATGACCATTAAGGCTTTACCCTTTCACTTCCCCACTTGCTGACTTATAAAAGCCCACTTGGAGCAAGAGGAGAAGTTTACACGCTCAATCAAACAAATTCAGACGTTTGCTCTTACTGTAGGAGAAGTTCAGCAACGCCACCACCGCGCCATGGCACCCCGTCGTTCATCTCGCCTCCAAACCGCGAACAAGGTCCTCCTCTACTTCTTCTTTCATGGTAGATCTTAGGATTCTTAGAAAGGAGGTTCGTGCTCGACGGAGCCGGACCTATCTCTCGTTTCATGGAAAACCATGAAAAATGTATTTTCGAGTTCGCCAGAAACCGCCACCTCCGGCGGTCAAACCACCGCCGACCGATAGCCATCGCCTCAACGGAGGTGGTGGTGGTGGTGGCCGGCCGGGGAAGTGACCGGACGACCGGCGACGGATCACGGAAATGTTACAGGAAAAAAATGGTTTTCTGAGTTCCGTTTTCGGTTTCATGTAGAAGATGAACAGTAAAATCAATTTTATAATATATAAATTATGTATATAATACATAATGGAAGTTAAAATATCTGAGTACATTTTGAGGCTGCAAAATGAGGCACTTAGAGGCCGTTTCAGGAAAAATGACCAGTCACAAATATTGTAGCTCTTTGAGTCTAGTTTAATTTAAAATTGATTTCAACTCGTTTGGGTAAGCGGTTTGACCGCAGAACCCGTTTTAGCGGAGGTTGTACCTAGAGTTGGGCAGAAATTAAAATGGATGCCCGCTCTTCGTCCCTTGTCCGAATGACCTGAAATTTGGGTAGGGGATTAACCTTAGCAAAACTTAAAGGCAGACCAAAAATGGGAATTTTTGGAGATACTTTGCCTAAAGTTTTTGTTTTAATTTAATTAAGTTAGAGAAATTTATTTAAGTGGTCAAATGACCTCCAAACCCTCCCAAATTTTGGTGAGTGGTCCCTGGCTATAAAACCTAGATCTGTACAAAATTCCAACTAGTTTGGAGGAGTTTTGGGTAGGAAATCTTCTACCCATAACTAGGCATTAGTGAGACATCTTTTAGTAAAAAGTGCACTAAGAGTTTGGAAAGGTCAAATCACCTCAACAGAGGCTGATATCTTGACCACTGACTTGTAAGGGTTATTATAACCCACTTGGATAAAATGGTGTGGTTTAGGGTTGGTTTACCCTAGGATCCAAACTCAAACCATAGATGGAGGGTTTTGAGGATTGTGAAGGATATGGGGGCAATTGCTCTTATATTACTTTGAAACTTTGTGGAATTGACAAAGGCCTGATAAGAATCGTTTGGATGGATATTTTCTATACTTGATTCATAAATGACAAAAGATAGAGATTATTTCTAAAATAGTTTTAGTGCCCTTTTGATGATAGAAAATTTGTGATATCTTGGATTTATCATATTGGGATAACATAATATTTATAAAAAATTTGCTGGACATCTTGCATGAGAACTTAGGGTAGTTCATGTTCAAACTGATAGCCCTTGAGATTTTTGGGAAAATTAATTAAATGTCAGATAAATTAGGAAAATTACCACATTCTGGATTTAGGCCATTTATATCCTGATAAGTCTCCAGTAAATAATTAAGGGCATTTGGATAAGTTTGGGATCGTTGCATAACTAGTCGTCATATAGTCTAGGTCGGTCTGCATATAGCAAATTTGTGAATTGAAAAAAGACATGATCCAAGAAAGTCATTGGAGTTAATCATTTTGTCTGGGTGGACAATTGTGGATGATATCACGATAGGATGGTATGAAGAGTAGTGAGAAGTGGTGATAGTTAGAGTTAAGGGGTGCTCGGGTTCGACGAAAGATCGTCTTCCCCGAAGAGTGGAAGGTTTAAAAATCACCCTAGGATAGTCTATCGTAATATGAGAAGGGAATCGGGTTAAGGGAGATCAACCAATAACATTAAGTGCCTTGCGAAAGGGAACTTCGGGCCGTAATGCCACCGTCTTGGTTCCTAGTGCCCCTTGAGAGCCCTTCACGGGGAATACCGGGGGCAGTCCTGGGCTAACATAAACTGTAATAACAAACCGACAAGAGTAACTTAGTAACTAGGGCTGCACCCTTCACAAACACTATTGGCACAGGAAGATTGATGAGAGATTCGGCTCGGATGGTTAAGAGACGGACGGGATGGTCCGGGGAGCTTCGGCTCGGTTGGTTTGGAGACGGACGTTTTGGTCCGAGGAGCTTCGGCTCGGCTTTTGTGTGTTTACGATTAAACTTGCATGTGCATAAAAGGGAATGGAAATTAAGGTGGTGGGTCTTCGGTATTGGAGGGTCGATGCACCAACGCCAATACGCTGACTCGGCAAGTGTGGTTAGCACTTTGCCAACAGAAGTCCGGTGCGCCAGCCGGCAAGAGTACGCAGGCGTCCGCTTAGTGCACCAAGCATTGAGGCGTATGATAGGTCTGACCGGTAGTGCTTTACTGGTTTAGAGGTGGGCGAGGCCCAACCCACTGCTTCCGTTTGCCACTACGGAGGTATCCTGGGAGGTAACGGCTCCGAAAGGGGGAACTAAAGGTCTGTGTGCACAGAGTCGGGTGTGTGAGTTGCACTTGCATGTTTCATCATACCCACTTGCATGTCATAGCATAATCGATTCATTTAACCCTGACACCTAAAGTATAAGTGGTATGGGACGCTTATACGTTAGGACCTGCAAAACGACCCCTTGGTCTATAAGCTTGTGTGGGCAAGTTTATAAATCAAAGGTTAATTTCAATATATATACATGCTGTTGTTTGATAACCGACACCCCAACGTATAAGTGGTATGAGACACTCTATACGATGGGAGCCTTGCAGAAGATCCCTTGGCTTATGCGCTTTCGCACATAAGTTAAGGTTACCTTTCTTACTTTCTGTTTCTGTCATATTATTATAGAATTGCTAGATTAGTTCCGCTGCCATTTGTTTCTTGATTAAATCTCCACCTTCATGTCCTTCCCTTTCTTCCTCTCCGCTCGGTGCTTAGGAGCCATGGGGGAAGGGGTAGGGGATGATAGGGCTTAGTCTTTATGACTAACGGTTTTCGAACCGCATCATTTAGGGGATCGTGGAGCCCAGCATGGAGGAGCGGCCCCAGAGACCGGTGCGCTTGGAGATGGGGCAGTCTAGCTCCGGAATTCATACAGCCAGGACCGTGAGTCTCGGCCCAGAGTAGTTTCTGTTTTTGCTTCCGCATGAGAGATTGTAGTGAGGACATGATGTATCGGGCATAAGCCCGCACTTATAGTACTCTGGTTATTATTATTCTGTGGACACTCTCTTCGTGGAGATTTTATTTTATATATGTGGTTTACTTTCTGTGGACTTGCTCTTACTTCAATTATTGTGCTACCTTTCTGTGATCAAACTGGCCGGTAGAGTCGGCGCCTTGTGGTGATGACCCTTCAGGACGTGAAGGTGTGACCGCAAAGCGGCGACTCTGGGCCTAAGACCCCGGGTTTTAAAAAGAAAAAAGGGGGTCTTATAAGTGGTATTAGAGCAAACATCGATCAGAAGAAAGTAGCAGTCCACAAACCCTGGGTCACCCCCGCGTGAGTTTAGTTTGGGGACAAACTAAGCAGCGGAAGCGTGGTGTGCCCAAATGGGGATCACATATAAATTGTCCACTTTTATTTAAGATTGAACGTTTTCTCAATTTGGGTTTTTGTTACGCAGCCTCCAGCACAGCCTACGCCACAAGACGGAGTTTAGCAGGCTCAGGGTGTTGCACCACCTCCACCGGTCCCCACTCCTTTCCTTCAGTCAGACATGGGACAGACTCTGACTGCCATCCTGGAGGCCTTCAGGGCCCAGCAGGTTCCGGCCCCGCAACCAAATTCGGGGGCCAACTGGCTAAGCATCTTCCGAGGACTGTCTCCCCCGTCCTACTTGGGGACAGAGTCGGCGGTTCGGACGGAAGAGTGGCTGGATATCATGTACGAGATGCTGACCGGGATACGGTGTCCCTGGGAGGAGAGGGTGGCTCTGGTTGTCTCTTGCCTGGAGTCCCATGCAAAGAGGTGGTGGAAGACGCTGTTGGACATGACATTTGCCGATAGGGAGGTTGCGGAGGTTACCTGGGAGGAGTTTAGGGCCGCACTGCTGGAGCATTTCGTTCCGTAGTCGGCCAGGGATGATTTGGAGGAGCGGTTCTTACAGCTGAAGCAGGGCACCCGGACCGTGGTGGAGTACCATCGAGAGTTCGACCATCTGGCTCGATACGCAGATTCCTACCAGCTGGACGAAGCAGGGTATATCAGGAGGTTCTATAAGGGCCTGCGGGAGGACTTGAGGGAGACTTTGTTGTTTGTATCTAACGGGCCCATCTCCCGGATTTTGGAGATGGCAAAAAGGATTGAGGCAGATTGGCACGCCACCCGGGGCCGGAAGCAGCCAGCAGAGGATCAGGGACGGAGAGGTAGAAATGACCAGCGGCGAGGCGCTGTATCAGAGGGGAGGAGGACAGAGGACCAGCCCCGTCAAGACGTGAGGCAGGAGCCGAGGGAACAGGTGATAATGGCCCCTCAACCCCTTCGGATGCAGGAGATGCCGAGACCCGGGGGAATGGCGTATCCCCCACCAGAGTGCTTCCTTTATCATCAGATCGGGCACATTCGGAGGAACTGCCCCATGAGGGGGGCACCACCTCCAGCACCACAGGGCGGCCCCCCAGCTCAGCATTACGGAGGCCGAGGACGCGACCACGGTCGTGGATACCAGGAGGGAGACCGTAAACAGGGAAGAGAGCAGGTATATGCTTTAGACCTTACGCAGCCTCGGAATCCAGAGCAGGTCATAGCAGGTACGCTGCAATGCCTCTTTATTTTCATAGAATTTCTCTTTCAATGGTTAAAACTTTGAATCGCACTAGATAGATTAGCAAGGAAAGTAAAACTCACTATAGAACCCTAAGATATCTAATCACCCCAGGTATAGTCTTCATCAGCGGCAAGCCGGCCTGCACGCTGTTCGATACTGGAGCTACTCACTCCTTTGTGTCGGAGACGTTCGTAGAAGGACTGGAAGCCGTGGAGCGGTTCACAGGCTCGAGGATGAGGGTGCGACTACCGGATGGATCTGAGCTCCTTACTAAGGATCACTGCAATATGGAGGCAGAAATTGGTGGAAAGGCATTCGAGGCTCCAGCGATGATTTTAAAGCTGACGGACTACGACCTGATCCTGGGCATGGTATGGCTGCACTAGAACCATGCCCAGATTGACTGCCAGGCGAAGAGGATCACCGTGAGACACGGGGACTCTTTCATTATCATTGAAGGTATAAGACCTGTCTCTCGTATACTCTTATCTTTGGTACAGGCCGTTAAGGCCCATCTGCAGGGAGAGGAGGTCTATCAGATTCTATTTGAGATGACGGAAGTTAAGGAGTCGGTGACAGACATCCCGGTGGTGCGAGATTTTGCTGACATCTTTCCAGAGAAACTGCCAGGACTACCTCCACACCGAGAGCAGGATTTTCAGATACAGCTTGTGCCGGGGGCCAAGCCGGCATCTAGGGCCCCTTATCGGATGGCCCCGAAGGAGTTGGCAGAGTTTCGGACTCAGTTGCAGGAATTGGTTGAGGCAGGATTTGTTAGACCGAGTTCCTCGCCATGGGGAGCCCCGGTCCTATTCGTGAAGAAGAAGGATGGGACACTTTGCCTGTGTATCGATTATCGAGCACTAAACAGGCTGATCGTCCGGAATACCTACCCACTCCCACGGATAGACGAATTGTTCGACCAGCTGGAGGGAGCCCATTATTTCTCGAAGCTGGACTTGAGGTCAGGATACTACTAGCTACGGATCCAGGAGGAGGATATCCCGAAGACGGCCTTCAGTAGCAGATATGGCCTGTATGAGTTCACCGTGATGCCCTTCGGGCTCACGAATGCTCCGTCGGCGTTCATGAGTCTCATGAACCGGGTTTTCGAGGCCTACTTGGATGTGTTCGTCATAGTATTCATAGACGACATCCTGATCTACTCAAGGACGGAGGAGGAGCACACTCGGCATCTGGCACTGACTTTGGAAAGGTTGCGGGAGCATCGTCTTTATGCAAAATTCAGCAAGTGTCAGTTTTGGTTGAAGGAGGTGGCTTTCCTAGGCCACATTATCAGCAGAGCCGGGTTGGCGGTGGATCCGACAAAGGTTCAGGCAGTCCGTGATTGGCCGCAGTTAAAGACAGCCACCGATGTACGAAGTTTCTTGGGACTTGCCGGGTATTACCGGAAGTTCGTGGAGGGGTTCTCTCAAATTGCCCTCCCACTCACGTCTTTGACGAAAAAGGAGGCACCTTTCGTTTGGACCCCGCAGTGCCAGGCGGCTTTCCAGGAGCTGAAGGACCGACTCATCTCAGCCCCTATTCTGGCCCTTCCATCTGGAAAGGAAGGATTTCAGGTGTATACCGACGCATCATACCAGGGGATGGGAGCAGTGCTGATGCAGAATGGACACGTCATAGCATATGCCTCCCGCCAGCTGAAGACCCATGAGAAGAACTACCCAATGCACGACCTTGAGATGGGAGCGGTCGTTTTTGCTCTGAAGGTCTGACACCATTATCTTTATGGAGTCCACTGCGACATCTACTCCGACCACAAGAACCTGAAATACGTAGACACACAGAAGGAGCTGAATATCAGGCAGAGGCGCTGGGTGGAGTTCTTAGCAGATTATCAGTATGAGATGCACTACCATCCAGGGAAGGCAAACGTGATGGCCGACGCGTTGAGCCGGAGAGCTGCCACTTCCGAAGCTGGGCCCCAAGTTATGTCCATGGAGCTAGTACGGTCATTCAGAGATATACAGATATCCCTAGTGTCCGAGGATGATCCAGAGCTGTATAGGGAGTATCTGACATCGATGGTGGCCATAAACGATATTCGGGATCGCATTCGGGACGGACAGAGGACAGATGCGTGGGCAGAGCCGATGTTCCGAGCCTTGGAGGAGGGTTCGACAGGAGATTATTCCCTGAGAGATAGACTGCTACATTTCAGAGGCAGAGTATATATACCCGCAGGAGGCCAGATCCGAGAGGATATTATGATGGAGGCGCATTGCAGCCGGTACTCTGTGCACCCGGGGATCACAAAGATGACCGCTGATCTGAAGAAGACGATGTTTTGGCCGGGCATGAAGAAGGACATTACGTACTTCGTGACCCATTGCGAGGCGTGTCAGTTGGTGAAGGCGGAGTGCAGGAACCCCGCAGGATTATTGCAGCCACTCCCTGTGCCGGAGTGGAAGTTTGACGATATAGCTATGGATTTTATACATGGTCTTACCCGGTCTCGGACGGGGAACGACTCGATCTGGGTGATTGTTGATCGGTTGACGAAGGTGGCCCGCTTTATACCAATCAGGAAAGATGACTCGGTGGGAGTGCTGGTACGGAAGTTCGTGGAGCAATATGTCTGATATCATGGCGTGCCCCGGGCGATAGTGTCGGACCGCGATGGACGGTTTACATCCAGGGAGTGGTGGTCAGTGCAGGCATATTTGGGCACCCGATTGACTTTTAGCACGGCCTTCCACCCTTAGAAGGACGGGTAGACAGAGCGCACTAACCGGACCTTGGAGGATTTACTACGATTGTGTATACTGGACCGAGGGGAGCCGTGGGAGAAGATGTTACCGTTGGTCGAGTTCTCCTATAACAACAGCTACCAGTCCAGCATCAGGATGGCGCCTTATGAAGCCTTGTATGGAAGAAAATGTAGGACCCCACTTTCTTGGGTCCAAGACGAGGATCCGAAGGTGCTGGGATCGGATTTTGTTGAAGACACCGAGGTACAGGTGAGACTGATTAGAGATAGGATGTTGGAGGCGCAGAGCAGACAAGCTAAGTACTATGACGCCCGACATCGTCAGGTGGAGTTCCAGGTAGGGGACCGAGTGTTCTTGAAGATCCGGCCCATGCACGGAGTCTCACGAGTGCGCGGTCGGAGGAAGAAGCTCAGCCCTAGGTATATGGGCCCTTACCGGATCCTGGAGCGGATCGGACCCCTAGCCTACAGGCTAGAGTTGCCACCAGAGCTGGCAGCTCTACATGACGTCTTCCACATTTCTTCGCTGAGAAGGGCTCTACTACGCCCGGAGCAGCAGATTTTGACCACCGAAGGGCCGGTAGCTTCAAACCGATCTGTTCACTTGGAGCCGGTCTGGATCGGCGACAAAGGAGTACGGATCTTGCGCCGCAAGAAGATCCCCTTAGTCAAGGTTCTGTGGAGAAACCACGGTCAGGAGGAGCACACCTGGGAACCGCAGGACCTGATGAGGCAAAAGTACCCGGAGTTGTTCAGTCAGGTATACCTCACCACCTCTTGGTATACTATAAATTATCTTCTTGTACAAAATCGGTAAGATTAGATAAGGAAAATTGAGAACCTAGGCATGCACAGGAAAGTAGGGGCTAATCTTTTGTTTATTGGGGCGATTGCCTTCGTTTATCAAACAAGTAGTCGCTTGTACCCAATAGAAAAAAAAAATCGTATGGGATGTTACAAGTTTAATTTATTCCGATAGAAATCCCCGTAGGCTCAACCTCAATTTTGGGGACGAAATTTTTGTTTTGTTTATTGGGATTTGTAACATCCCATTTCCGGCTAGACCCCTAGGAGTCGGTTGGTCGTCACAGAACCCTAAAAAGGCCAAAAATTGAAATAAATCGACCAAGATTTCGGGTCACGGGTTGGTCACACCCGTGACCAATAGGTCACGCCCGTGACCTAGGGCGTGACTCCTTCGACGATCGTTGATCTCAGGGAGACGATCGTCGGGCGCAGAATTTTCGACCCGGCCCTGTCACGCCCGTGACCAAGGTGTCACGCCCGTGACCTAGGGCATGACCACCTTCGACGACCGTCGATCTCAGTTCGACGGTCGTCTACCTCAGATTTTGCCATTCGGGCGTGTCACTCCCGTGACCAAGGTGTCACGCCCGTGACCACCCTTCGACGACCGTCGATCTCAGTTCGACGGTCGTCGACCTCAGAATTTGCCATTCGGGCATGTCACGCCCGTGACCAAGGTGTCACGCCCGTGACCTAGGGCGTGACCACCTTTGACGACCGTCGATCTCAGTTCGACGGTCGTCGACCTCAGATTTTGCCATTCGGGCGTGTCACGCCCGTGACCAAGGTGTCACGCCCGTGACCCAGGGCGTGATCACCCTTCGACGACCGTCGATCTCAGTTCGACGATCGTCGACCCCAGAATTGGTCACCCGGGTCTGTCACGCCCGTGACCTATGTGTCACGCCCGTGACATTGACCGAAACGACGGTTCAGGCCCGAAATTATTCTAACACGCGTGGGAATAAATTATGAGCTGTTTCCTACTGTAATTTCTTAATAAAATAAGGAGATGTGGTCCAATAAAAAACCGCCAACTGGACATACCTTTTCATCTTCCACCGTTTCTTATCCCTTCACCGTAACCGAAATGTTATTAGGAGGAGCCTTCATGACCATTAAGGCTTTACCCTTTCACCTCCCCACTTGCTGACTTATAAAAGCCCACATGGAGCAAGAGGAGAAGTTTACACGCTCAATCAAACAAATTCAGACGTTTGCTTTTGCTGTAGGAGAAGTTCAGCAATGCCACCACCGCGCCATGGCACCCCGTCGTTCATCTCGCCTCCAAACCGCGAACAAGGTCCTCCTCTGCTTCTTCTTTCATGGTAGATCTTAGGATTCTTAGAAAGGAGGTTCGTGCTCGACGGAGCCGGACCTATCTCTCATTTCATGGAAAACCATGAAAAATGTATTTTCGAGTTCGCCAGAAACCGCCACCTCCGGCGGTCAAACCACCGCCGACCGATAGCCATCGCCTCAACGGAGGTGGTGGTGGTGGTGGCCGGCCGGGGAAGTGACCGGACGACCGGCGACGGATCACGGAAATGTTATAGGAAAAAAATGGTTTTCTGAGTTCCGTTTTCGGTTTCATGTAGAAGATGAACAGTAAAATCAATTTTATAATATATAAATTATGTATATAATACATAATGTAAGATAAAATATCTGAGTACATTTTGAGGCTGCAAAATGAGGCACTTAGAGGCCGTTTCAGGAAAAATGACCAGTCACAAAAATTGTAACCCTTTGAATCTAGTTTAATTTAAAATTGATTTCAACTCGTTTGGGTAAGCGGTTTGACCGCAGAACCCGTTTTAGCGGAGGTTGTACCTAGAGTTGGGCAGAAATTAAAATGGATGCCCGCTCTTCGTCCCTTGTCCGAATGACCTGAAATTTGGGTAGGGGGTTAACCTTAGCAAAAATTAAAGGCAGACCAAAAATGGGAATTTTTGGAGATACTTTGCCTAAAGTTTTTGTTTTAATTTAATTAAGTTAGAGAAATTTATTTAAGTGGTCAAATGACCTCCAAACCCTCCCAAATTTTGGTGAGTGGTCCCTGGCTATAAAACCTAGATCTGTACAAAATTCCAACTAGTTTGGAGGAGTTTTGGGTAGGAAATCTTCTACCCATAACTAGGCATTAGTGAGACATCTTTTAGTAAAAAGTGCACTAAGAGTTTGGAAAGGTCAAATCACCTCAACAGAGGCTGATATCTTGACCACTGACTTGTAAGGGTTATTATAACCCACTTGGAGAAAATGGTGTGGTTTAGGGTTGGTTTACCCTAGGATCCAAACTCAAACCCTAGATGGAGGGTTTTGAGGATTGTGAAGGATATGGGGGCAATTGCCCTTGTATTACTTTGAAACTTTGTGGAATTGACAAAGGCCTGATAAGAATCGTTTGGATGGATATTTTCTGTACTTGATTCATAAATGACAAAAGATAGAGATTATTTCTAAAATAGTTTTAGTGCCCTTTTGATGATAGAAAAATTGTGATATCTTGGATTTACCATATTGGGATAACATAATATTTATAAAAAATTTGCTGGACATCTTGCATGAGAACATAGGGTAGTTCATGTTCAAACTGGTAGCCCTTGAGATTTTTGGGAAAATTAATTAAATGTCAGATAAATTAGGAAAATTACCACATTCTGGATTTAGGCCATTTATATCCTAATAAGTCTCCAGTAAATAATTAAGGGCATTTGGATAAGTTTGGGATCATTGCATAACTAGTCGTCATATAGTCTAGGTCGGTCTGCATATAGCAAATTTGTGAATTGAAATAAGACATGATCCGAGAAAGTCATTGGAGTTAATCATTTTGTCTGGGTGGACAATTGTGGATGATATCACGATAGGATGGTATGAAGAGTAGTGAGAAGTGGTGATAGTTAGAGTTAAGGGGTGCTCGGGTTCGACGAAAGATCGTCTTCCCTGAAGAGTGGAAGGTTTAAAAATCACCCTAGGATAGTCTATCGTAATATGAGAAGGGAATCGGGTTAAGGGAGATCAACCAATAACATTAAGTGCCTTGCGAAAGGGAACTTCGGGCCGTAATGCCGCCATCTTGGTTCCTAGTGCCCCTTGAGAGCCCTTCACGGGGAATACCGGGGGCAGTCCTAGGCGTAGTAAACTGTAATAACAAACCGACAAGAGTAACTTAGTAACTAGGGCTGCACCCTTCACAAACACTGTTGGCACAGGAAGATTGATGAGAGCTTCGGCTCGGATGGTTAAGAGACGGACGGGATGGTCCGGGGAGCTTCGGCTCGATTGGTTTGGAGACGGACGTTTTGGTCCGGGGAGCTTCGGATCGTCTTTTGTGTGTTTACGATTAAACTTGCATGTGCATAAAAGGGAATGGAAATTAAGGTGGTGGGTCTTCGGTATTGGAGGGTCGATGCACCGACGCCAATACGCTGACTCGGCAAGTGTGGTTAGCACTTTGCCAACAGAAGTCCGGTGCGCCAGCCGGCAAGAGTACGCAGGCGTCCGCTTAGTGCACCAAGCGTTGAGGCGTACGATAGGTCTGGCCGGTAGTGCTTTACTAGTTTAGAGGTGGGCGAGGCCCAACCCACTGCTTCCGTCTGCCACTACGGAGGTATCCTGGGAGGTAATGGCTCCGAAAGGGGGAACTAAAGGTCTGTGTGCACAGAGTCGGGTGTGTGAGTTGCACTTGCATGTTTCATCATACCCACTTGTATGTCATAGCATAATCGATTCATTTAACCCTGACACCTAAAGTATAAGTGGTATGGGACGCTTATACATTAGGACCTGCAAAACGACCCCTTGGTCTATAAGCTTGTGTGGGCAAGTTTATAAATCAAAGGTTAATTTCAATATATATACATGCTGTTGTTTGATAACCGACACCCCAACGTATAAGTGGTATGGGACACTCTATACGATGGGAGCCTTGCAGAAGATCCCTTGGCTTATGCGCTTTCGCACATAAGTTAAGGTTACCTTTCTTACTTTCTGTTTCTGTCATATTATTATAGAATTGCTAGATTAGTTCCGCTGCCATTTGTTTCTTGATTAAATCTCCACCTTCATGTCCTTCCCTTTCTTCCTCTCCGCTCGGTGCTTAGGAGCCATGGGGGAAGGGGTAGGGGATGATAGGGCTTAGTCTTTATGACTAACGGTTTTCGAACCGCATCATTTAGGGGATCGTGGAGCCCAGCATGGAGGAGCGGCCCCAGAGACCGGTGCGCTTGGAGATGGGGCAGTCTAGCTCCGGAATTCATACAGCCAGGACCGTGAGTCTCGGCCCAGAGTAGTTTCTGTTTTTGCTTCCACATGAGAGATTGTAGTGAGGACATGATGTATCG
The DNA here is from genome assembly GCA_039513925.1 of Platanthera zijinensis. Taxonomy (NCBI): domain Eukaryota; kingdom Viridiplantae; phylum Streptophyta; class Magnoliopsida; order Asparagales; family Orchidaceae; genus Platanthera; species Platanthera zijinensis. The sequence continues at coordinate 71,795,034 of CM077093.1, forward strand.
GGCATAAGCCCGCACTTATAGTACTCTGGTTATTGTTATTCTGTGGACACTCCCTTCGTGGAGATTTTATTTTATATATGTGGTTTACTTTCTGTGGACTTGCTCTTACTTCAATTATTGTGCTACCTTTCTGTGATCGAACTAGCCGGCAGAGTTGGCGCCTTGTGGTGATGACCCTTCAGGACGTGAAGGTGTCACCGCAAAGCAGCGACTCTGGGCCTAAGACCTCGGGTTTTAAAAAGAAAAAAAAGGGGGTCTTACATACTGCAGGGCTCTGAGGTAGGAACCCTTGTAGTTCTGAGTTTGGATTATGAAAAGAATCTATGTGTAAGGCTGAGGGCCTGAGGTGTAAGCTCTGAGGAGCATATTGGTTGAGTTTGTGCCCAGTCCAACAAATCAGTTGGATAGGTGGGAGGGAAAGTGAATATACCCAATTGGGGAACCACTATAAATATTTGTGTGCTTGTTGTGTTGCTTGTTTCTCTCTTGTATTGCATGTATTAAGGACAAGCTCTAGATCATTTAATAAGAAAACCAGCAAAAAGACTAAAGAAAGTTTAAAACACCTATTCACCCCCCTCTAGGTGACTAGCTATCCTAGAAGTAATAAATTTCAATAGGAACCTGAGAATTGATCTCAAATAAGAGCGTAATCTCTATATTTTGGAAGAGGAATCCCCTGATGAGCCAATTGGGAATTCGTCTCGATCTGATAAAAATGCTTATAAGAAGTATCAAGATGACTCCTTGGATATCGAATGCTTCATGCTAGCAACCATGAACTCTGAGCTTCAAAAGCAACATGAGAACATGGGTTGTAAAGAAATTGACGAGCATCTCAAGAAAATGTTTCAAGGGTAGGCTTGCCAAGAGTGGTTTGACGTCACCAAGGCGTTGTTTCAGTGTAAGATGGGAGCTCGAGACCTAATAGGGACTCACGTACTCAAGATGATTGGGTATATAGAGAACCTTGAAAGGCTAGGTTTTCCTCTAGGCCAAGAGTTTGCTACAGACCTGATCTTGCAATCGTTGTCGAACAGTTACGAGCAGTTCGTCTCGAACTACAATATGAATGAAATAGACAAGACACTGCCCGAGCTCCTAGGTATGTTAAGAACTGCTGAAATCAATATGAAGAAGGTCAAGCTTGCTAGCCCCATACTGATGGTGCATAAAGGTAAAGACAAGGTCAAGGGTTTTAAGAAGACGAAGGTTGGACCTAAGTCATCTCTTGAGCCCAAGTCTTCAGCACTAAAGAAGAAAGTCTTAGCGAAAGAAGGGAAATGCCACCGCTATAATAAGGCTGGTCATTGGAGGAGGAACTGTCTTTATATTGATGGTCTGCAAAAAATGAAGGGAGGTATGACTTCCGCTTCAGATATCTATGTTATAGAGATAAACCTTTCTACTCCTTCATCTTAGGTATTGGATGTCGGATGTGACTCTCACATTTGTATAAATGTGCAGGAACTAGGAAGGAGAAGAACGTTGAGTAAAGGAGTGGTGGACTTGCATGTTGGCAATGGAGCAAGACTTGTTGCGGGCGCCGTAGGATTTTACCATCTTTCTTTGCCCAGTGGGCTTGTAATAGAACTAGATAATTATTATTATGTTCCTTCCATAAATAGAAACTTTATATTTATTTCATGTTTGAATATGATTGGATTTTCTTTTATTATTAAGAACAATTATTGTTCTATATTTAAGAATGATGTTTATTATGGTATAGCCCAAATGTTTAATGGTTTATATGTTTTCAACTTAGACCATCAGATCTATAATATAGAAAATACTAAAAGACTAAAAACAAATGACTCAAATCCTACGTACCTTTGGCATTGTCATTCGAGTCATATAAACGAGAAACGCATATCCAAGCTTCATAAAGATGGACTACTGGACACATTTGATTATGAATCATTTGAGAGATGCAAATCCTATTTATTAGGCAAGATGACTAAAATCCCTTTCACTGGTTTCAATGAGAGGGATGATGATCTCTTAGGTGTAATACATAGTGATGTATATGGACCGATAAGTTCTATGGCTAGAGGTGGGTACTTCTACTTTATTACATTTACTAACGATTTCAGTAGAAACGGATATGTGTATCTTATGAAGTGCAAATCCGAAACCTTTGGAAAATCCAAAGAGTTTAAGAACGAAGTAGAGAACCAGCTGGGTAAGAGGGTTAAAGCACTTCGATCTGATCGAGGTGGCGAATACCTGAGTAATGAGTTTTTTGACCATCTAAAAGAGTGTGGTATTGTTTCATAGCTCACTCCACTCAGAACACCGCAATATAATGGTGTGTCTAAGCGGAGGAATCGTACTCTGTTAGACATGGTACGGTCGATGATGAGTCATGCATATTTGCCTGTTTTCTTTTGGAGTTTTTCTCTAGAGACTACTGCTTTTACACTAAATAGTGCTCTAACGAAAACGGTTCTAAAGAAACCATATGAGATATGGACTGGAAAGTGTCATAGTTTGTCTCATTAAGATTTAGGGCTATGAGCCATACGTGAGACGTCAAATGTCTGACAAGCTGGAACCCAGTCAAATAAATGTTATCTTGTGGGGTATCCTAAGGAAACTAAAGGGTACTATTTCTACCTACTATCTGAGGGCAAAGTGTTTGTCGCGAGAACTGGTGTCTTTCTTGAGAAAAAGTTCTTAAGTAGAAAGACTGGCAGGGTAGAACTTGAAGAAGTTCAAGAATCACAAAACGTGAATGAACCGAAATTTGAACCTGAGCAAGGACTACAAGTTGTTGTAGCTAGAGAGCCTGCTCAAGAAACACAAGTTCCACGTAAATCTGGTAGACTAAGGTTTGAGACTAAGAGATATGGATTTCTCATATCTCAAATAAGTAATCTCTTGCTTATGGATCATGATGATGAGCATGCAACCTACGAAGAGGATATGTATAGACTGGACTCTGAGAAGGGATTGAGGCCATGAAATCTGAAATGGACTCCATGTATGCAAACCAAGTTTGGACCTTGGTGGAACCACTTGAAGGGGTACAACCCAAAGGGTACAAGTGGGTTTTCAAGAAGAAGACTGACATGGATGAGAATGTACAGACATTCAAAGGGCGATTAGTGGCTAAAGGTTTCAAGCAAATTCATTGTGTTGACTATGATGAGACCTTTTATCTTGTTATTATGGTTAAGTCCATCAGAATTCTGTTTCTTATTACTGCGTATTATGACTATAAGATCTGACAGATGGATGTCAAAACGGCTTTCCTAAATGGAAACCTCCTTGAGGAAGTGTATATGACACAACCCGAGGGTTTTGTATCTCTAGGTGAAGCCATTAAAATATGCAAGCTGTAGAGATCCATTTATGGATTAAAACTGGCTTCTCAAAGTTGGAATCTTTGTTTTGATGAAAAGATCAAAGTGTTTGGTTTTATCAAGAACGAGGATGAATCGTGTGTTTACAAGAGGATTAGTGGGAGCATTATTGTCTTCTTGATATTATATGTAGATGACATACTACTGATCGGGAATGACAAATCGACCCTACAAGTTATTAAGAACAACCTAGGGAACAACTTTTCTTTGAAAGACTTGGGCGAAGCAACTTAAATACTTGGTATTAAGATCTATAGAGACACAACAAAGAATTTGTTGGGTTTGACCCAAAGTACATACATTGATAAGGTGTTGAAATTGTTCAACATGCTTGAGTCCAAGAAAGGATTCTTACCCATGAGTACTTGGCTTCTATAAATGCGGCAAAAGAGGCCGTGTGGATTAGGAAATTCATCGGTGAGTTAGATGTAGTTCCTTGCATTGTTGGTCCCATAGTTCTCTACTGTTGCAACAATAGTGCAATTGCACTTGCTTCGGAACCTAGATCTCAACAGCGCTCCAAGCACATACTTCGACGGTTCCATCTTATTCGTGAGATTGTCGATCGAGGGGATTTGAACATTTACAGAGTGCCGATTGAAGAAAATATTACTGATCCACTGACAAAGCCTCTGGCATAGAGAAAGAATTATGGTCATGTTAGATCTATGGGTATACGATACCTTAATGATCAGCCCTTGTGAGAGTCTTGTGAATTGTGTATTTATCGGTTGTTGTAATAATTCATTTGATGAATAAAGTACTATACATTTCATTTTATATTTATGTCAAGTTCTTTTATTGTGTAAATTTATTTCTATTATTATAGATTAATTTAATGTAATAAATGTCCTTAGAATGTTTTCTTCCATATGAGTCAAGTGGTGGCTTGAATGTGAGACATATGTTCTTAGAAGTTTTATTCTTAAATGGTCCCTGGTCGAGTGTCATCTTAGAATCTAAGGGCAATTACGATACATTAAGACTAGCATGTGTGTTGACTGATGACCGGTTTTCACAGGTCATGATATTGTGATATCAAGTAATCACATGGGTACTTGTTAGTGAATAAGTTGTACTGAACAAACTCACCATGAGAATACTCTGTGGATAGTTATATGAATGTGTCACAAGTATGGCTCAAGTGGCAATGATGTTTGTGATCCTGTGACATGAAGTCACATCATTCATCAAGTGATGAAGGGCGTGCTTTGATGCTATCAAAGTCTAGTCTTAAGAAAGTTGGACGATAAAGATGGTTATTGGGTACGTTACAAATAATTTGGGTGTTTTTCATATGGACAAAAATGGGTTTTGTCATCCTATATGATAGGAGTTACATACATGGGCCCCTTGATGGAATGAGACTGAGAAATGTATGACCATGCTTGGTTGAGTCAATATGTGATATTGGACTCACTGATTTCTGGAAGACCATTCTTGATCAGGAAACTAGGATTGAATAATTATGAGGGTGAAATGGTCTATACCTCTAGTTCTATCTGGATGTAAGGGACGAAGGGACATGATTACACAGATACATTGCTCATAATTGTACAACCCCGTATTCGCGGAGTGGGGTCCGTAGGCAGACACAAGACTTGCTACACATTTATAAGATTTTAGGGGGTTTTTGCACTCTTGGAGGCCAATTTTTTGTTGATCTGCAAGATATACTAGTAGGGGGAGGAAAAATTTGCCTAGCTTGCTAGTGCTTGGTGTACTCTTCAGGGGGCGAGTGTGGAGGGAGGCCGACACTCACTCTAGCCCCTATCCTAGGTTGAGGGTGCGGCGGGAGGTCGGTACTCGCCCAACTGGAGTACTCGCCCGACTAGAGTACTCTCCCGGCTGGAGTACTCGCCCGACTGGAGTACTCACCCTGCTGGAGTACTCGCCAGGCTTGAGTACTCGCCTAGCTGGAGTACTCGCCCTACTGGAGTACTCGCCCTACAAGATTACTCGCCCTGCAGGAGTACTCGCCCTGCAGGAGTACTCGCCCGGCAGGAGTTCTCGCCCGGCTGGAGTACTCGCCCGGCTGGAGTACTCGCCCGACTGGAGTACTGGCCCGGCTGGAGTACTCGCCCTGTTGGAGTACTTGGCGTGCTGGAGTACTCGCCCTGCTGGAGTACTCGCCCTACAGGAGTACTCGCCCTGCAGGAGTACTCGCCCTGCAGGAGTACTCGCCCTACTGGAGTACTCGCCCTGCACGAGTACTCACCCTGCTGGAGTACTCGCCCTGTTGGAGTACTCGCCCTACTAGAGTACTCGCCCTGTCGGAATACTCTCCCAGCTGGAGTACTCACCCAGCTGGAGTACTCTCCCTATTGGAGTACTCTCCCTGTAGGTGTACTCGCCCTGCTGGAGTACTCGCCGAGCTGGAGTACTCGCCCAGCTGGAGTAATCTCCTAACTGGAGTACTCTCCCTGTTGGAGTATTCGCCCTGCAGGAGTACTCGCCCAGTAGGAGTACTCACCCAGCATGAGTACTCGCCCAATTGGAGTACATGCCCTGCTGGAGTACTCGCCCTGCTGGAGTACTTGCCCAACTGGAGTACTCGCCCTGCTGGAGTACTCGCCCTGCTAGAGTACTCGCCCAACTGGAGTACTCACCCAAATTGAGTACTCGCCCAACTGGAGTACTCGCCCTGCTGGAGTACTCGCCCGACTTGAGGGTCTATTATTTTTCCCCAAGTGTGTTGCACATAGCTGTTTGGAACAGCGGAGGTTGGCTGTTTGCAGGCCATTTTCAGAAATTTATAAATAGGACCCAAGGGGTACCTCAGAAGTCATGCTCACTTCTCCCAGTCTTTTAGCGCTTTTTGTGGTTTCCTTAGATCGACTTTTGTCTAGGGACGGGAAGCGCTCTAAGATCTTCTGGGTGTGTTGTGGGACCTCCACGCTGAGCCCTTGGGTCTTTCCCCTATTTTTCTTCCTTTCTTTAGTTTTTTGGCTCACAGGAGAGAAGTGTGAGATCACCCCTTCCCTAAGGGTGAACTCTACCGAGACCGAGTTTTCGGTTTCAACATTTTGGTGCGATGAGCGTGGAGAGTGGTCAACACAGAAAATATTTGGCGAGATCAATGACGGGAGGATCAGGGCAAGGATCAGATAGGTCCGACTCGCCACTCCCTCCCCCTCTCGCCATGGTGGGAATGTTTGAATAATTCAGGCAGGAGGTGCTCGGCCTCATCAGGTTCACACTCGACGAGTGTGTCGAGTGCTCGATTCCAGCATCACCTGTACTCGCGGTCCCGGCCCTTGGTGAGGACACTCCCGACATGCGAGCTGGGAAGGAAGTTGCGGAGGAAGGGAGGGGATGCGAGCTCCCCAGACTAATGCTCTTCTCGAGCTCGGCAAGTGGCGGTCGGTTCAGTGAGATGGGGATGCGAGACCCTCTGGCTCGGTCAGCAGGGGGAGGGAGCCCCTTCAGCGAGTTGGTTTCTTCTGCCCCAGTTTCTGAGGGGTTCAGGGAGCCAGAGATGTCTTGCTACACCGGGAAGGGAGACCCGATCCAGCATGTCCAGTGGTTTGAGGACATGGTCTCGATCCGATAGATATCGAATGGGTTTAAGTGCAGGCTCTTCGCCATCACTCTCAAGGAGAAGACGAGAGAGTGGTTTCACCAGCTTTCAGCCAACTCCATCTACTGTTTTAAGGACCTGTGCCGGGGGTTCATGCTGAGGTTCACTACCTCGAAGAAGAGGAAGAGGGAGTCTGAGTCTCTGTTCCGTGTCAAGCAGTTCTTGAACAAGACCCTGGGGAGCTACTTGGACAGGTTCCATGAGGAGGTTTTCCAGGTGCAGGAGATGCCCGGGCACACCATGATGGTGGCCTTCACACTCCGGCTTTAGTCGGGGTTCTTCGGAATGGAGCTGAAGAGGACGCCTGCAGTGTCTTTCGAGGCGCTGATGGAGAGAGCGATAAGGGAGGTCGATATGGAGGCGTCGAACCCGGAGTTTGCCCGAAAGCTGGCTAGGTGGGCTGCGGAGGAGGAGAAGCCGAGAGGTGGCAGAGGTCAGGAGGAGAGGAGAGCTGAACCCATGCAAAGGGAACAATAGCAACAGTAGTAACCCAAGTTGGGAAGTCAGGAGCCGAACAACCGACTTAGTTTGAGGCAGCAAGAGTGGCAGGACTAGGGTTAGCAGAGAGGTTTCCATGGAGGGGACAAATGTTAGGAGGGCCATGGACAATTCAACCCTCCCGACTAGAGATAGGACCAGGGACCTCCTCTCCCCAATAAGCAACCGGTTATGGCAATAGACCTGAGGAGGAGAAGGAGAGGCCACCCGAGGAGGAGGCAGGAAGGCAGAGTGGAGGACTATTCATAAATCATGTACGTTATACCTCTTTTTTGACATAAAATTTCTTGGTAATCTTGGCCTTTTGCAGTAGATCGTGTGAACGAATGGCAGATCTAGGAAAGTCCCGAGCTTTTTCCCACTATTAGGCTCTCATCTAGCTGACAAGGTAGGGGTCCTCGGTAGACTTCTTTTGCCCTAGAGCCAAGTCTCGATCTTTCTCCCACTGTCAGAATCTCACCTAGTTAACAGGGTAGGGGTCCTCGGTGGATATCTTTTTGCTCTGGAGCAAAGTCCCAAGCTTTCTCCCACTGTCAGGCTCTCACCTAGCTGACAGGGTAGGGGTCCTCATTAGACATCTTTTTGCCCTAGAGCCAAGTCCCGAGCTTTCTCCCACTATCAGGCTCTCACCTAACTGACAGGGTAGGTGTCCTTGGTGGACATCTTTTTCCCCTGGAGCCAAGTCCCAAGCTTTCTCCCACTGTTAGACATTCACCTAGCTGACAGGGTAGGGGTCCTCGCTGGACATCGTTTTGTGCTGGATCCAAGTCCCGAGCTTTCTCCCACTGTCATGTTCTCACCTAGCTGACAGGGTAGGGGTCCTCGGTGGACATCTTTTTACTCTGGAGTCAAGTCCCGAGATTCCTCCCACTGTTAGGCTCTCACCTAGCTGACAGGGTATGGGTCCTCGGTGGACATATTTTTGCTCTTGAGCCAAGTCCCGAGCTTTCTCCCACTATCAGGCTCTCACCTAGCTGGCAGTGTAAGGGTCCTCGGTGGACATCTTTTTTCTCTGGAGCCAAGTCACGAGCTTTCTCCTACTATCAGGCTCTCGCCTAGCTGGTAGAGTAGGGGTCCTCGATGGACATATTTTTGCTCTAGAGCTAAGTCCCGAGCTTTCTCCCACCGTCAGGCTCTCACATAGCTGATTGGGCATGTGGTAGTGCTCGGAGGTTGGACAAAGGAATATTTTCTCCCTCTAGGGTTAGGTCCCAAGATGCTCGCTACCAGGCTCCCACCTAGCTGGCAGGGCCGGGATCCTCGAGTGGCATCATTATGACCCTAGAGGTGGAGTCCGGTGGAGGCTCAATACCTGCTATCAAGCTCTTACCTAGCTGATTGGGCCGGTGGTAGCGCCTGGTGGTCGGTCAAAGGAAAATGGGATCCTCGTTCCAGGGATAAGTCCAAAGTTTCTCCGGCTGTCAGGATCTCACTAGCCAGTAGGGCAGGTAGACCTCTTGGTGAATGCTTTGATATGTTGATCCCGAGCAGTTCCTGCTGACTAGGCTCCCATTAGCTGGCAAGGTTGGAAGACACTCAGTGGAGTTTAGAAAGTTAACCTCAAGATTGTTCTGCTGACCAGACTCTCACTAGCCGGCAGGGCAGGTAGACCTCTTGGTGAAGACATTGACATATTGATCCCGAGCAGATCCCTCTGACCAGGCTCCCATTAGCTGGTAGGGCTGTAAGTCACTCGATAAAATTTAGAAAGTTAACCTCAATATGGTTCTGCTGACCGATCTCTCACTAGCCGGCAAGGTAGGTAGACCTCTTGGTGAATGCTTTGATATGCTGACCCTAAGAGAATCTCCTCACCCAAGCTCTAACTAGCTGGATGAGTCAAATGTGCCTCAGTGGATAGAATGTTCCTACCTAGAGGGGATCTCGTCTCCCAGGATCCCATTAGCTGGCATGGCAGGTTGGCCCCTCGGGGAGGTTAAGTGAATTCAACCCGGAGGGGATCTCGCCACCCAGGCTCCCATTAGCTGGCATGGCAAGTTGGCCCCTCAGGGAGGTTAAGTGAATTATACCCGGAGGGGATCTCGCCACCCAGGCTCCCATTAGCTGGCATGGAAGGTTGGCCCCTCGGGGAGGTTAAGTGAATTCTACCCTGAGGGGATCACGCCACCCAAGCTCCCATTATCTGGCTTGGCAGGTTGGCCCCTCGGGGAGATCAAGTGAATTCTACCCGGAGGGGATCTCACCACCCAAGCTACCATTGGCTGGCATTACAGGTTGTCCCTCGGGGAGGTCAAGTAAATCCTACCCGGAGGGGACCTCGTCACCTAGGCTCCCATTAGATGGCATGGCAGGTTGGCCCTCTAGGAGGTTAAGTGAATTCTACCTGGAGAGGATCTCGCCACCCAGGCTCCCATTAGCTGGCATGATAGGTTGGCCCCTCAGGGAGGTTAAGTGAATTCTACCCGGAGGGGATCTCGCCACCCAGGCTCCCATTAGCTGGCATGGAAGGTTGGCCCCTAGGGGAGGTCAAGGTCATTCTACCCGAAGGGGATCTCGCCACCCAGACTCTCATTAGTTGGTATGGCAGGTTGGCCCCTCAGGGAGGTCAAGTGAATTCTACCCGGAGAGGATCTCGCCACCCAGGCTACCATTAACGGACATGATAGGTTGGCCCCTTGGGGAGGTCAAGTGAATTCTACCAGGAGGGGATCTCATAACCCACGCTACCGTTAGATGGCATGGAAGGTTGACCCCTCGTAGAGGCTAATTTCGGCTCCAAGAGTGATACACTCAGTGAATACGTTGGGTTGGATGTCTCAACTCGCTCGAAAAGAGTGGGGATTATATACAACCCCGTATTCGCGGAGTGGGGTCCCCAGGCAGGTATAAGAATTGTTACACATTTATAAGCTTTTAGGGTGTTTTTGCACTCTTGGAGGCTAATTTTTTGTTGATCGGCATGATATACTAGTAGGGAGAGGAAAAATTTTCCTAGCTTGCTAGTGCTTGGTTTACTCTTAAGGGGGTGAGTGTTGAGGGAGGTCGGCACTCACCCTAACCCCTATCCAAGGGGGCGGGTGCGGAGGGAGGTCGGCACCCGCCCAGCTCTTTCGGCTGGAGTACTCACCCGGCTGGAGTACTCGCCTGACTGGAGTACTCGCCCTGCTGGAGTACTCGCTAGGCTGGAGTACTCGCCCTACGGGAGTACTCGCCCTAATGGAGTACTCGTCCTACAGGAGTACTCTCCCTGCAGGAGCACTCGCCCGGCCTGAGTACTCGCCCGGCTGGAGTACTCGCCTGGCTGGAGTACCCGCCCTGCTAGAGTACTCTCCGGGCTGGAGTACTTGCCCGGCTGGAGTACTCGTCCGACTTGATTACTCGCCTTGCTTGAGTACTCTCATGTTAGAGTACTCGCCCTGCAAGAGTACTCGCCTTGTAGGAGTACTCGCCCTGCAGGAGTACTCGCCCTGCTGGAGTACTCGCCCTGCTGGAGTACTCGCCATGCAGGAGTACTCGCCCTGCTGGAGTACTCGCCCTCCTGGAGTACTCGCCCTGTTAGAGTACTCGCCCTTATAGAGTACTCGCCTAGCTGGAGTACTCGCCCAGCTGGAGTACTCGCCCAGCTGGAGTACTCGCCCTAATGGAGTACTTGCCCTACAGGAGTACTCTCCCGACAGGAGTACTCGCCCGACTGGAGTACTCGCCCGACTGGAGTACTCGCCCGACTGGAGTACTTGCCCTGCTAGAGTACTCTCCCGGCTGGAGTACTCGCCCGACTGGAGTACTCGCCCGGCTGGAGTAATCGCCCGACTGGAGTACTCGTCTTGCTTGAGTACTCTCCCTATTGGAGTACTCGCCTTGCAGGAGTACTCGCCCTGTAGGAGTACTTGCCCTGCAGGAGTACTCGCCCTGCTGGAGTACTCGCCCTGTTGGAGTACTCGCCCTGTAGGAGTACTTGCCCTGCTAGAGTACACGCCCTGCTAGAGTACTCGCCCTGCTAGAGTACTCGCCCTGCTAGAGTACTCGCCCTACTAGAGTACTCGCCCAGCTGGAGTACTCGCCCAGCTGGAGTACTTGCCCTGCTTGAGTACTCGCTCTATTGAAGTACTCGCCCTGCTGGAGTACTCTCCCAGCTAGAGTACTCGCCCAGCTAGAGTACTCTCCCAACTGGAGTACTCGCGCAGCTAGAGTACTCGCGCAGCTGGAGTACTCGCCCTACTGGAGTACTCTCCCAGCAGGAGTACTCACCCAGCAGGAGTACTCGCCTAGCTAGAGTACTCGCCCTGCTGGAGTACTCGCTTTGCTGGAGTACTCACCCTGTTGGAGAACTCGCCCAACTGGAGTACTCTCCCAAATGGAGTACTCGCCCTGCTGGAGTACTCTCCCGGCTTGAGGGTATGCTATTTTTCCCCAAGTGGGTTGCACAGAGATATTTGGAACAACGGAGGTTGGCTATTTGCAAGCCATTTTCAGAAATCTATAAATAGGACCCAAGTGGTATCTCAGAAGACATGCTCACTTCTTCCAGTCTTCTAGCGCTTTCTGAGGTTGCCTTAGCTTGACTTTTGGCTAGGGAGGGGAAATGCTCTAAGATCTTCCGGGTGTGTGGTGGGACCTCCACGCCGAGCCCTTCAGTGTGTCCCCTATTATTCTTCTTTTCCTTAGTCTTTTGTCTCGCCGGAGAGAAGTAAGTGTGGGATCACCCATTCCCCAAGGGTGAACTCTACCAAGACCTATTTTTTATTTCAACAACAATGATAATACTGATACATTGGTCACAATGGCTTTTGTAACGCCCCCCGTTTTTCTGTGTTTTGCTTGATCATAGTTTGGCGTTACGATGACATGTTTCCGGCCTTTTGCTGTTGTTAGAGAGTGGTCTTAGCTCTTTAGGTTCCTTTAGTGGCCTGTTTGTAGCCTGGCTGGAAGATTCCCTAGCAAGACGGATCTGGTTTTGTGACTCGGTGAGGCTCTCGGGGAGTGCTTGTGTCTGGGCTTTGGGTAGTGATAGCCCGCGTTTTATAGTCGGATGTTGTTTTTCACTTCGCTATTGGTTTCGTAGCTTGGGTGTTTAGCTACAGTGCGAGTTTTGTTGAAATCCGAGATCATGTATTTTTTGCATCGTTTCGACGTTTGTTTTGTTAGCCGGTAGTGTCTACCTGTTTGTTGAGCATGACCTTGTGTGGTCGAGTTTGGTAGGGCTGGTGCCTTGTTCTAGGCTAAGTTTGATTAGCCAATTATATATATATATATATATATATATATATATATATATATATATATATATATGTATATATATATATAAGTATGTATTTGCATGTTTGTGTTGAGCTTGGAGTGCCGATAGCCATCTTGGTGGCTGTTTTTTTAAGCTTAAGATTATATGTTTGTATATACATATATATCTGTATCTATAGATATATTATATATTATATATTGTATTATATATTATATATAGTTGTATATAATAGTTTATATTTTAGCTTGAGGTGGCGGTTTAGGAGAGACAGCCTGGCTGATTGCTTTGTGATGGAGCCGACTCCCCACGATATGTCGCCAAGGAGCCTCCTCCCTCTGATGATGATGGTGACCCGATTGATGGAGCCGACTCCCCACGATATGTCGCCAAGGAGCATCCTCCCTCTGATGATGATGGTGACCCGATTGATGGAGACGACGGCCCGCAACATTTTAAAGACGGCGATGGCGTGCTTACGGATGTTCATGTAGAGCATCGCCATAATACCCGTCCTGAACGCAAGCCAACATATTAATAATAATTAATAATTATAATTAATAAATAATTATTAATTATTAATTAATTTTTATGCTTTGTTTTATTTTTGCAATGTTATTTAATTTCATGTTTTAATTTCCATTTCATGTGTAATGATGGGTGCGTATAACCATCATGTAGTATTTTAATTATTTCATTTTCATGAACTATGATGGGTGCATATAACCATCATATGTTTAATTTGAATTTTGAATTTTGAAGTTTGTTTGGAGGGAGATTGAGTGGTGTAGCCTATATATAGGCATGTATCCTTCATGTTTTAATTAGTGAAGAATGAAAAAAAAACCTAAGAAATTCAAAGTGACTTTTTCCCCCCTCTTGGCAATTTTTGTCCTCCTCTTTCTTCTCCCCTCTCTTGGCCTCCGGCCACATCTCCTTCACCTCTCTATCTCGGCCTCCTTTCCTCCTCCCTCCTCCTTCTCCAAGATCGTTTCCGGCCACCTTCCTCCTTTTTCCCAAAACCCGAGTAGCCTCCTTCCACAAAACTGCCGGCCACCACATCTCTCCCCTAGCCGCCACCCCCCATCATATTTAGAAAATTATTTTCTCATGACCTTTTCTCTCTCTCCCTATATAATTACTGGACTTTTCAAGGAACTCCCTCTTCTAGGGTTTTGCGAAGGAAGACGGCTTGCGTTTTCATCATCCGGCGCGGAACCGTGGAGTTGCGTCGGAATAGAATCAACCACCGTCGTGTGCGCATCCTCCACCCATCTCGTGGACGGAATTCTCGTGGGATTTTGGGTAACGATTTCCTATACCATCTCTCGTGTGATTCTTTCTAAACTATTGTGAGTTTTGGTGGAAACAGAAGGCTAGTATTTGGTCCTGATTTATATTGAATATTGTGCTTAATTAAAATCTAAATTTTCAAGCCTAAATCATCCGAATATTCTCATGAAAATTGGAACGGGTAAGCAACCCTCATATTAATTAATTTTTTGGGGATTATTTTGGACTTAGTTTTAAAATCACTTATTTAGTCCGGATATTCTTGTATTGGTCTTGTGAATGTTTGCGCGTAACTTAGTTTGATTTGCTAATTGTCGAATCTAAGAACGCGTAGTTTAATCCGTCGAAACCATGGGCCTGCATCAATTTGGTATCAGAGGGAGGTTCTCGTCAATTTCCTAATTGGCAATCCACCCCTCTCAAAATTCAAAATTCAAATTTAAAATTTAAAATTTAAAATTTCAAATTTCAGATTTCAGATTTCGAATTTCAAATTTCAAATTTCAAAATTTCAAATTTCAAATTTCAAAATTTCAAATTTCAAATTTCAAAATTCAAAATTTAAAATTCAAATTCAAAATTTCCAATTTCAAATTTCAAATTTCAAATTTCAAATTTCAAAATTTCAAATTTTAAATTTCCAATTTCCAATTCCAAATTCAAAATTTAAAATTTTTCTCAAAATCTAAAAAAATAAAATTCTGGAAATTCTCTATCTTATTTTTAATAAGAAATCAAAAAAAATTTATTTTTCATTAAGTCATTATTTTTATTAAGTTATTTTAAAATTTAATAGTTGGTCTGCAAATAGCGAACTTAAGAAAATTTTAATTTTCTTAAAATTTAAAATTTAAAATTTCTGGAATTTATCCATCTAATTATTAGTAAGAAAATCAAAAAAAAATTTATTTTCATTAAGTATTTATTTTTATTAATAAATTTGAAATTTAGTATTTGGTGTGCCAATAGCAGCCTAGATTTTTACTTTCTCAGTAAAAAAAATCCAGCAAAATTTTTTAATGATCCTCATATTTTTCCAGCAAAAACCCTATTTTATCATATTTAAGACCATAGTGGTTAAGCGGGAACAATTCCATCTTCGTTAGAGTTAAGTTGTCCTGGTACCCTTTTCCTTGCACATGCACTAAGTCCGGGTGAATTTTCTCCCCGGTTCGCACTAAGATGGCTTATGACGTACATGCTACTCATTCCCACACTTATCCTCCCACGTTTAGTAGGACCCCCATGTATGACGGTTTAGGGTGTCCTAAAATTTTTAGGGATTGGCTTAGGGGTATAGAATTTTATTTTAATTGTCGCTTTTGGGATGACTACGAGAAGGTTAACTTTGCCCGAGAGCGATTAGTTGGTCGAGCCCGATTATTTTGGTAAAACGAAGAGCGTCGTGTTGGTAGCTATCGTTATGCTTGGCCGCACATGCGTAGCCTCCTCTCGGATCAATTTGATCCCGCCTACCTGTGCACTAATAGCACCACACCCGTTAGTACGAATAGTTACGGCACTAGACCCATATCTGCTTATAGGAGTGACCCTATGCCTCAGGATAGATTATATCCCCAGAGAGGTAGTAATACCCAAAGTGTGTCTTGTCCCACCTATAGGGAACATAAGCCATTTAGACCCCAAAATTTGAACTCAAAAGAGATTACTATTAGGGTGCTTGCTTCTTTAGCTTCGACATCTAAGCCCTCTGATATAGTGACTGATACCTCTGAGGATTCCTATGTGGATATAGAATCTCTGGATGATGAAGTTAATCAGCTAGGTGAGAGTCTTCCTTCACTTACGATAGTGTCTAACTCTCCTGTTGAACCTGAGGATGTGATTAGGACTGAGCCTATCACTGAGGACGAGGCAAGTTTCACTAACGCTTTTAGTGACGATGAGGATACTGGATATCCCAGTGATTTGGATGAGTTTTTCTCCCCTGAGGAATCATCTCCAATCCCCTTCGATGATATTTTAGTCATGGAGTCTTCTGATGACCCTGATTCAGAAGACGTTCCAGCAGAGTCGGTAGAGCCATCCGAAGCTGAGAGCGTACCTGTTACTGAATTAGGTGATGACTTGCTAGGACCCGACAGTATTAAGGTTGACCCGGGCTTCTTAGATATTTCTACGGTATTGGAAGAGTCACCTTGGGAAGGATGTTCAGTTTGGGATAAGCTTAGTGTTATACATCTGGGAGTTAGTCCTTTGACGTTATCATCGCTGCTTGGGATTCGAGCTAATTTTTATACTCCCCTGGATTCGATTTGCCCATCCCCTATTGCTGACTTAGACGATGTCCCCACCTCATGGGAAGAATTGGTCGACATAGAATGTGAAGTTGTAGTAGATTCATCCCGTGAGGAAATATTATCTTTGGATGACGGTAGCACTGAGGGCCCGATAGATTTTTCTTTGATGATACATCCTTCTCCTGAGGCCCAAGGTAGTTTAGAAGTTTTATCGAATATAAATTTGCCTACCTTAGGGACGATCACTGAAGCTAAATTGAATAAAATATCTAATGCGTTAGAAGACATGTCGGCCGATTTGGTGGATTCTTTCTGTGGTGAAAAGTTAACTGAGGATGAGTTTTCAGTGAGGACGAATCCACTATTCGATTTTACTTTTGATTTTAATGGCTTGCAACCGGAGGCGTTCTCCTGGACGCTTAATCCATGTTTTGACATTGAGTGTGACTTGGTTCCCACTACGGAGTCAACCCTGCCGACTCTCCCTCCGGTTCCCTTAGCTCGAGTAGATGAGTTCGTCACTTTTAGCCCTCTATATTTAGAGAAGTTTATTATTCCCTCCTTCCCGTTAGACTTACTTATAAAGATGTGGGTGAACGTAGTTGGTGACGAGCGTTTTCTGAAAGCCTATTATTATGATATTTTTAAATCTAAGTTTAACACCAAATTTAAAACGATAACATTAGGCTCCATCGATTTGATTTTTGAACTGAAAGAGCCCGTGCCACCTGACTTAATTCCGTTATTTTCTACTATTAATTCCAGTCATGTTGCACATGGGTTCTCCCCTCATGGTTTTAATTTAATTAGGCGTATTTTTCATTTCTTGATCCTTCTAAATGTGTCCATTAAATTACTTGCTATGTTGTATCAAATAATCTTCCACCGCTATATGAAAGATTTGGTTTTGGTTTGTATCACCCCCGAACGGATGCCCCCGGGCACCTTAGAAATATTAATGAATCGGTTAGTCTACTTTTTACGGATTTTATGGAAATATGGTGACATGACGTTTCTATTAAAATTTTCCACTGATTGGGGCATAGCTCCTATTTTCATCGTTACATATTTTACGCTATATGCTTTAATGCCACTTGAAATGTCTACCTCTCCGTATATATTTTCCACTATGTTTTCTATTGGGTTGGGTGGTGATAGTTTTCTAGGATCGTTCTCCTTCTCGGTCTCCATCGGAGGTATGTTGGTGGATGTTGTTGAAATTCTTTTTCCTTTTTTGGCTAATGCATATTTGAGGTCCTTCCAAGACCACCTTGTGTCATGCAGGTTCTTCTTCCCCGCCGATGACCTCCCAGACGAGTACTCGCAGGCATACTCATCAGTGATGAGTCATTTTAAGAGGGGGAGGATTGATGGAGCTGACTCCCCATGATATGTCGCCAAGGAGCCTCCTCCCTCTGATAATGATGGTGACCCGATTGATGGAGCCTACTCCCCACGATATGTCACCAAGGAGCGTCCTCCCTCTGATGATGATGGTGACCCGATTGATGGAGACGACGGCCCGCAACATTTTAAAGACGGCGATGTCGTGCTTACGGATGTTCATGTGGAGCATCGCCATAATACCCGTCCTGAACGCAAGCCAACATATTAATAATAATTAATAATTATAATTAATAAATAATTATTAATTATTAATTAATTTTTATGCTTTGTTTTATTTTTGCAATGTTATTTAATTTCATGTTTTAATTTCCATTTCATGTGTAATGATGGGTGCGTATAACCATCATGTAGTATTTTAATTATTTCATTTTCATGAACTATGATGAGTGCATATAACCATCATATGTTCAATTTGAATTTTGAATTTTGAAGTTTGTTTGGAGGGAGATTGAGTGGTGTAGCCTATATATAGGCATGTATCCTTCATGTTTTAATTAGTGAAGAATGAAAAAGAAAACCTAAGAAATTCAAAGTGAATTTTCCCCCCCTCTTGGCAATTTTCGTCCTCATCTTTCTTCTCCCCTCTCTTGGCCGCCGGCCACATCTCCTTCACCTCTCTATCTCGGCCTCCTTTCCTCCTCCCTCCTCCTTCTCCAAGATCGTTTCCGGCCACCCTCCTCCTTTTTCCCAAAACCCGAGCAGCCTCCTTCCCCAAAACTGCCGGCCACCACATCTCTCCCCTAGCCGCCACCCCCCATCATATTGAGAAAATTATTTTCTCATCACCTTTTCTCTCTCTCCCTATATAATTACTGGACTTTTCAAGGAACTCCCTCTTCTAGGGTTTTGCGAAGGAAGACGGCTTGCGTTTTCATCATCCGGCGCAGAACCGTGGAGTTGCGTGGGAATAGAATCAACCACCGTCATGTGCGCATCCTCCACCCATCTCGTGGAAGGAATTCTCGTGGGATTTTGGGTAATGATTTCCTATACCATCTCTCGTGTGATTCTTTCTAAACTATTGTGAGTTTTGGTGGAAATAAAAGGCTAGTATTTGGTCCTGATTTATATTGAATATTGTGCTTAATTAAAATCTAAATTTTCAAGCCTAAATCATCCGAATATTCTCATGAAAATTGGAACGGGTAAGCAACCCTCGTATTAATTAATTTTTTGGGGATTATTTTGGACTTAGTTTTAAAATCACTTATTTAGTCCGGATATTCTTGTATTGGTCTTGTGAATGTTTGCGCGTAACTTAGTTTGATTTGCTAATTGTCAAATCTAAGAATGCGTAGTTTAATCTATCGAAACCATGGGCCTGCATCACTTTGAGTGCTAGAATATTTTATTAGCTATAGAGTAAGCAAGTCTAGGAGTTATTAAAAGCTCCAGTTGTTCTCCTCCTCCCCATTTCTCCCCATTTCCCGAGCATTGTTAGCTTCCAGCGGAAGGAAGCGAGCGGGAGGCGGAGAAGCTACTGCTTTTGCCGTCGGTTTGCTGTTGAGTTAGGGCTTGTTTCTCTCGGGTAGCAGCAGATCAGAGCTGCTCTCGCCATGCTCTTCCATCCTAGGTAAGTAATTTCACATTTAGAGCCGTCTATAGGAGCTAGGGTTTCTTCAGTCCTTCTTCTTCCTCGCTAAAAGCTCCAGGCTTTTCCTCTATAGGTAGATGGAAGTGCAGGAGGCCGATTTCTTGCCGCCGGTGCCAAGCTTTGGAGTTTTCTGCTGTTTTCCTGGAGGTAGAGGCAAGTGGCTCTCTTATCCATGCCAAATTATTTCTAACTCATGCTCTATTTTCATAGCTCTGTTCTCTTTATTTCCTCCCTAGAATTTAGAGCAGCAGGATGATATTTCCCTTTATTCCATCCATGTGCTGCTTCATTATTTCCTAGATTTAAATTAAGCTTTCTCTCTTAGTTATCTCGGCCTGTGTCCAGTTAATAGCTGGTGTCAGGGTTAGGATTAAGTTAGTTGTAAGCTTAAGTTTAATACTGCTGTGGACGGGTAGGAGGGGTAGGAGAGAGAGTTGGAATAAATTTCCAACTCTCTGGATAGTCGGCGTTGAGTGGGCTGGGGTCGGGTTAGCTCCAGGGTTTCTGATTATTAGGCTAAGTCAAAAGCATTGAGTGAGTGTACCTCACTCAACGCCTAGACTGTTAGGCTTCTGGCGTTGAGTGTGGTGCCCTCACTCAACACCATAGTCGTTTTTACGGCTAAGTGTTTTGGCGTTGAGTGAGTCGACCTCACTCAACGCTGCGGCTGTTTGGCATTGAGTGAGGTGGACTCACTCAACGACGCAACTTTTCCCAGTGGCTAAGTCATCTTGCATTGAGTGAGTCGACCTCACTAAACGCCGTGGCTGTTTTGGCGTTGAGTATGGTGGACTCACTGAACGCCAAAGCCTGTTTTTGCTCTAAGTCCATAGCGTTGAGTGGGTGAACCTCACTCAACGCCTTGGCGGTCAGGTTTGGCGTTGAGTGTGTTGAACTCACAAAACGCCGAGGCTAGGTTCTGCGGCTAAGTAGAAAAGCGTTGACAGCATTGAGTGAGTTGAGCTCACTCGACGCCGTCAACCAGCAGAAGTTTTGCGGCTAAGTCTTTTGGCGTTGAGTGAGTGGAGCTCACTCAACGCCGCGCCGAGTGGATTCGATGCCGTTCCTGGCAAGCATTCGGCGTTGAGTGAGTAAAGCTCACTCAATGCCATGTCAGTTTTGGCGTTGAGTGAGTGGAGCTAACTCAACGCTGCGTCGAGTGGACTCGACGCTTTTGCCTTGGGTTTGGTGTGTTTCCTTAGGATTGTTAGCATGGCTTTTTCCCTTAGAAGAGGGGGGGGGGGGTGTTTTGTGTTCGGCTAGTTTTTGAATGCCGACTCATGGATTATGGCAGGTGGTGTGGTTTTGTGGGCTCTGTAAGGGGTGAATTGTGTGTGCTGAGTTGTGGCCACCACCACCTAGGCCATGTTGGGCTGGTATGGTTGGGTGTGTGGACCCTGTAGCTGCTACCGGTTGTTTTCACACTGGAGTGTTTTTGGGTCTGGGTTTTGGCGAGGGCTGTGCCACCCACTCTGTCCCAAAGGTTTTCACCACGGCCAATAATTCACAAAGATTAGGACTATTAGTCCCTTTCCTTTCTCATGGCTATTTATTTTGGCATATGTTTTCCTTAGTGCTGCTACGGGTATTTAGCAGAGCTTGTTGCTATTTATGTTCACACTTGGTGTACTTATACTGCTCTTTAGATAGTGTTTCTTCTTACTATCATGCCTTTTCTTCTACTGATAGTTTTTTGTTGCAGGGTTGGGAAATCCCCTTCTTTTATTGCTTATGAACCGAACGCACCACTTCCTTTGTTTCTTTTTTTTTTTACTTGTTGAGGTGTTCTTTTTTTGAATGCCTCAGGTTCAGGTTATAGCCAGTTAGACGGCCAGTACTCTTGTGGAGTTTGCTTGTGGCCTCCTAGGTAGCTGATGTTGTTTTTCTTCATCTTTGTGAGGTAGTTATCTTCCTTTTTGTATAGACATGCATACTCACCAGTGGGTTCGTGTCAGGTTGTTGACGCCCACTGGTGGCTTACTTATGATGCTGGGTATGAACTCAAACTGCTACTTTTGTCTATTTGAGGTTGTTCACTTGTTTTCTGGGAAGGATTTATGTTAGGTTGCATGTTAGGTATTTTAAACCCTAAAGCATTACTATATGTAACTCATGCGCATCATATTTATAAAACTAAGGCACTACTTTTCCCATTAGCGTAAAGACTATATTTTTATATATACTGTACTAACCTCTAGAGTCGTGTATACCATGAGTCATCCCTTGGGGACACTTATGCTCTTTTAAGATGTCAAATCAACCTAACCAAAGTATTTTCCGCCGCGTATATATATATATATTTTTTAATTGTGGACTAGCTGATCCACTGTGCCGAGGGATACGGCCTTCAAATTTAACTGGTTTCCTCTCAAAATAATTTACGATTTTCTTTAAAGATGTAGAGTCTGGAGTTTTGCCTGAACGTGTGCAGTTATCCCCTTCAAGATGTGGCATCATGACACGTATTTTATCTTGCTCTGATACAATCTTATTTGTGAGAAAATGCGAGTCGTGACAATTGGTATCAGAGGGAGGTTGCTTGATAATTGGCCGTGCAACCTTTCCCTATTAGCATTAGTGGTTTAACATCATATCATACACACACCGATATATCATCAGCACGTCTTGGCTAAAGCACGAACACCACACCCATAAGCATGAAGAAGTATATGGGGCATATTATGTAGTATGGGATGCATAATATGTGTTTGTATATGGATCCACCAAAGGAGGCAACATGTGAGGGTTATGTAGTATGGGATGCATAACCTCACCACATGAATGCAGCTAGCACGTTTTCTTTTTTTCGTTGCATGGAAATGTCATGTAGTATGGGATGCATAACATTTTTATGTGTACGCCGCCCATGACATGCATTAAGGCCTTCTTTAGAATGCATAACACAACATGCATAGCATAACATTGCATAAGCACAACGTGCCAAGCTAAAGATTTGCATGATGACATATGTACACACATGGTTTTGAGTCAAAAAAAATAAAAATCATGCATTCATGGTCTAGGAACATGATTTAGTAGGATGGTGGTGAACCATCTTAGGTTAAGCATAACATCATCATTGTAAAAAATATAAATCCCAGAGCAAGTTTAGTAGCTGAAGTTCATATTTAAGTATATTTGTCTGTACCGGGTAGTTTTGTTCTAGCAGTTGGGGTAGGTTCTAAGTCATGCTGATACGATAATAGGATGGCAAAGCATCCTTCAATGAGATCAACTCCCCAATCTGAGGGTGAGTATTCCGGAGCGCAAAGCGAGGCATTGGTTGAAAGTCTGCGGCAGAGTAATGAAGCCTTATCTAGGCAAGTGGTGGATATGCAGACTCAGATTCAGTCTCTAATAGCATTTGTGGCGGGACAGCCTCCGAGAGTGCCGAAACCTGCTATAGGAGTAGTTGTTCTTATTCCTCCTGCTCCCCTGGTACCTCCTGTTATGCTGCCCCCGGAGATGACATTCATATCACACTTCCAGCGACTTGGACCACCTACTTATGATGGGAAAGCAGACTTTATGGTTTTGGATGATTGGCTTATAGCCATCGAGGAGATGTTCTCCTATTCTGGAGTTACCCCCGATCAGAGGGTGATGATCGCCGCCTATCAGCTTAAGGGATTGGCGAAGAGTTTGTGGATGAGAGAGAAGGAGAGCTTGAAAGAGGGATGCGCTTGTGAGACCTTCAAGGAACAGTTTCTAAGCAAGTTTCTGCCTTTGGTCGAGCGCGACCGCCTGATGAATGATTTCCTACATTTTAAGCAGAGGCAGCTCACAGTTGTGGAGTACGAAATATAATTCAACAAACTAAGCCGGTTTGCCCCTAGCTTGGTGAGTTCCAAAGAGGATAGAGTTAAGCGATTTCTTGGTGGCCTGAGAAGTGATGTTCAGTATTTAGCCGTTGCTCATGGAGAAGTGAGTTATGCTGGTGCGGGAGAAGCTGCTTTGAAGGTGGAGGGCATTGATAATGCTAAGCAAAGAGGGCAGCAGGTGAGAAAAGATAAAAGGAAAGCGGTTAAAGGAAAGAGCCCCCAGGTACCCGGTGCGTCTTCAAGAAAGAAGAGCAAGGAGGGTTGTAGCTTCTGTGGACGGCGGGGCCATCCCGTGGAGAAATGTTTCAAGAGGTTGGCAACTCAGAAGAAGGAGCAGGTGCATGTGATTCAAGGCACTCCCAGGAAAGATTTATTCTGTTCTGCGTGTAAGCGACCAGGGCATGATGTTGCCCATTACTGGGGCAAGGATAAGAGTAAGCTGAGAAGTTGTTTTCTTTGCGGTCAAGAAGGGCACATCAAGGCTTAGTGCCCACAACTCCATCCGGTTTTCCAGCCAGTACCACTCCAGGCATTGCCACTGCCTCAGCGTGTGGATAAAGGTAAGGGGAAGCTGAATATAATTTCTTAAGAGGAAGCGCAGACTTCGACTCAGGTCATTTAAGGTTAGATTTCTCCCTAGCCTGAATGTTTTGTTTCTAGTATAGCATTAACATTGTTTTCCTTAGTTACATATGCTATCTTATTGGAAGATTTAAGGTGAGGAACCGCTAGGCGTGTGTTCTCTTTGTCTCTGGCGCTACCCACTCCTTTGTGGCTAGAGCCATTGTGAAGCGCTATCGTTTGGGTCTAGAACAAATTAGTGATGCCTTTTGCATCAAGTTTCCTTCCGGTGATTCTATGGTTTCAGATCAAGGCATTCGGGATTGTCCGATTTTGTTGGGTAATTTTCTAGCGAAGGCAGATTTGAAGGTGATCGACCTGGAAGACTTCGATGTTATCTTAGGCATGGACATGTTGTCCAGTTATGATGCAGTTATCCAGTGCAAGGATAAGCGCCTGGACTTTGTTAAGGACGACGGTCAGCCTGGGAGTGTTTATGTTGATCCGCGCTAGGAGTCTCCAGTCATTTCTGCGGTATGTGTTCAAAAGTTGCATGATTCTGGCTGCTTTGCCTGTTTGGTCTCTCTAGCAGGGACAACTGCTACTGTGCCGTATTTGGAGGAGATTCCTATGGTGTGTGACTTCTCTGATGTGTTTCCTGACGATCTTCACGGTCTCCAACCAGATAGAGATGTCGAGTTTGTTATAGATTTAGAGCCAGGTACGCGTCCTATTGCGAAGGCTCTATACCGGATGGCCTCGCGAGAGTTGGAGGAGTTGCATTCCCAGCTGGATGAGATGTTGGCAAAGGGTTTTATCAGGCCGAGTTCGTCGCCCTGGGGTGCGCTTGTTCTGTTTATAAAGAAGAAAGACGGGTCGATGAGGCTGTTCATTGACTATAGAGAACTGAACAAGGTTATTATCAAGAACAAGTACCCCTGCCTCGGATTGACGATTTGTTTAATCAGTTGTGCGGTAGCACAGTATTCTCCAAGATTGATCTTCGATCTGGCTACCATCAGCTCAGGATCCGTGAGTCCGACATTTCGCGGACTGCTTTTCGATCCAGGCATGTGCATTTTGAGTTTTTGGTGATGTCATTTAGTTTGACAAATACGCCCTCAACTTTTATGGATTTGATGAACCGCGTGTTCAAGGACTTACTGGATAAGTTTGTGGTCGTGTTTATTGATGACGTCCTGATTTATTCCCACAATGCTGAGGAGCACGACTAGCATCTGCGTTTGGTTTTATCTGCCTTGAGGGACCACAAGCTTTTCGCCAAGCTGAGCAAGTGCGAGTTTTGGTTGCCTCAGGTTTCATTTCTTGGCCACGTGGTGAATAAGAATGGGATTTCAGTTGACCTAGAAGAGATCGCTACTATGATGGATTGGAGTAGGCTGGGCACACCCAAGGAGATTAGGAGCTTTCTGGGATTAGCCGGCTATTATAGGAGATTCGTGGAGAGTTTTTCCACCCTAGCTGCACCTTTTACCAGATTGACCCAGAAGAATGTAGCTTTTGTCTGGAGCGAGAAGTGCGAGGAAGCCTTCCTGGAGCTCTAGGACAGATTGTGTAGTGCCCCTGTTTTGACCCTTCCTACTGAGGGTGTGGATTATGATGTTTATGTGGACGCATCGCATGTTGGTCTTGGTTGCGTATTGATGCAATACGGGAAAGTGATTGCGTATGGGTCGAGACAGCTGAAGACTCATGAGAGGAACTACCCTACGCATGACCTGGAGTTTGCAGTCGTGATCTATGCGCTGAAGTTGTGGAGACATCTGATTTATGGCGCGCAGTGCTAGATTTTTACTGATCACAAGAGATTAAAGTACGTCTTCACCCAGAAGGAATTGAACCTGAGCCAGCGATGATGGTTGGAGTATGTGGCCGACTACGACGTTGAGATCCAGTATCATCCGGGCAAGGCCAATGTGGTGGCCGACGCCCTGAGTCGGAAGTCATGGAAGATTTTTGGTCTCTCCACCGAGCTTTTAGCAGAGGAGTTTCTTTTGATGGGCATTTCTGTGGGGAGCTGCAATTTGCAGAGTAGTTTGGCAGTGGAAGAACCTTCATGGATTGCGCTTATGAGACTGCATCAAAAGGATGATCCCGATCTTCTGCATTTGTTTCTTCGAGCCGAGAAAGGTGAATTGCCAGATTTTTCTATTGATGATGCGGGTACCTTGAGGTACCGCGACAGGTTTTGCATCCCCACCGTTGGAGATATCCGGGTGATGGTGTGCAGGAAAGCCCATGGATCTAGTGTTGCCTACCATCCAGGATCTACTAAGATGTATCGTGATTTAAAGCAGATTGCATGGTGGTATAGGATGAAGGGATACATAGCCAGATTTGTTTCTGAGTGCCACACTTGCAAGCATATGAAAGCCGATCATGGAAGGACTGGTGGGAAGCTGACTCCCTTAGATATTCCGACTTGGAAGTGGGAAAGAATCTCGATGGATTTCATTACAGGCTTACCAAGATCTCCTACGGGGCATGATTCAGTTTGGGTGATCGTGGACAGATTGACGAAGTATGCTCACTTCGTACCGTTTAAGATCGACTATCCGATGAGGAAGATAGGTGAGCTGTATTTAAATGAGGTCATCCGGTTTCACAGTGTGCCAGTCAGCATTATTTCAGATCGAGACTCCCAGTTTATATCTCACTCCTAGAAGAGCATGCAAGAGGGTTTGGGTATGGATTTGAGATATTCTACTGCTTACCACCCGCAGACTAATGGCCAGACAGAGCGAGTCAATCAGATAGTGGAGGACATGATCAGATGCTATATTCTAGACCATAGAGGAGCGTGGGATGAGAGTTTGCGGCTTATGGAGTTTGCGTATAACAACAGTTATCAAGAAAGCTTGCAAATGGCTCCTTTTGAAGCATTGTATGGGAGGCGCTGTAGGACTCCCTTATTTTGGGGTGAGGTTGGTGAGGGACCGCTGTTGGGTCCAGAGCCGCTCGAAGAGATGGAAATTATTGTGAAGCTTATTTGGGAGAAGCTTCAAATAGCCCAGGAGAGATACGAGAAGAACGCCAACCGGCGTAGATCTGACTTAGTTTTTTCTATGGGGGACTTGGTGTTCCTAAAGGTTTCCCCGATGATTGGGGTTAAGAGGTTTGGAAAGAACCGAAAGTTGGACCCGAGATATGTGGGGCCATTTGAGATTGTTGAGCGGATCGGTATGACAGCATATAGGTTGGTGTTGCACGTAAATTTTCCTGGCGTGCATGATGTCTTTCATGTCAGTCAGCTATGGAAATGTGTGTAGAGGGGCAGACAAGTTTTGGATTTTGTGCCTCAGTTGGAGTCGAATCTTTCTTATGTGGAGGTGCCTGTCCGTATTTTGGATGCTCAAGATCGCGTGTTGTGGAGGAAAACCATTCCTATGGTTAAGATTTTGTGGAGGAATCAGGGTGTGGAAAGCGCGACTTAGGATCTAGAGTCGACGATGAGGGAGGCTTACCCTCATCTGTTTCCCTGACCTTATGCCTGGTATGTTTTGTGCTTTCTTTTGTAGCTCTGGCTTAGCTATTTCTTTTCCTTCTTGATAGAAGTGGTATGTGTAAAGTTTCGAGGCGAAACTTTCTTTTAGGGGGGTGTGTGGCTGTAATGCCCCCGGTTTTTCTGTGTTTTATTTGATCATTGTTTGGCGTTACGATGACGCGTTTCCGGCCTTTTTCCATTGTTAGAGCGTTGTCTTATCTCTTTAGGTTCCTTTAGTGGCATGTTTGTAGCCTTTTGGTAAGAATCCCTAGCAAGCCGGGTCTAGTTTTGTGACTCGGTGAGGCTCTTGGGGAGTGCTTGTGTCTGGGCTTCGGGTAGTGATAACCAAAGTTTTGATTGTCGGATGTTGTTTTCGACTTCGCCATTGGTTTCGTAGCTTGGGTGTTTAGCTACGGTGCGAGTTTTGTCGAAATCCGAGATCATGTATTTTTTCGTGTCATTTCGACGTTTGTTTTGTTAGCCGATAGTGGCTACCTGTTTGTTGAGCATGACCTTGTATGGTCGAGCTTGGTAGGGTTGGGGCCTTGTTTTAGGCTAAGTTTGATTAGCCAATTATATATATATATATATATATATGTATATATATATGTAAGTATGTATTTGTATGTTTGGGTTGAGCTTGGGGTGCCGATAGCCATCTTTGTGGCTGTGTTTTTTAAGCTTAAGATTATATGTTTGTATATACATATATATATATATATATATATCTGTATCTATAGATATATTATATATTATATATTGTATTATATATTATATATTATATATTATATATAGTTGTATATAATAGTTTATATTTTAGCCTGAGGTGGCGGTTTAGGAGAGACAGCCTGACCGATTGCTTTGAGTGCTAGAATATTTTATTAGCTATAGAGTAAGCGAGTGGAGGAGTTATTAAAAGCTCCAACTGTTCTCCTCCTCCCAATTTCTCCCCATTTCCCGAGCATTGTTAGCTTCCAGCGGAAGGAAGCGAGCGAAAGGCGGAGGAGCTGCTGCTTTGGCCGCCGGTTAGTTGTTGAGTTAGGGCTGGTTTCTCTCGGGTAGCAGCAGATCTGAGCTGCTCTCGGCATGCTATTCCTTCCTAGGTAAGTAATTTCGTATTTCAAGCCGTTTATAGGAGCTAGGGTTTCTTCAGTCCTTCTTCTTCCTCGCTAAAAGCTCCAGGTTTTTCCTATATAGGTAGTTGGAAGTGCAGGTGGCCGATCTTTTGCCGCCAGTGCCAAGCTTTGGAGTTTTCTGTTGTTTTCCTGGAGGTAGAGACAAGTGACTCTCTTGCCCTTGCCAAATTATTTCTAACTCATGCTTTATTTTCATAGCTCTGTTCTCTTTATTTCCTCCCTAGAAGTTAGAGCAGCAGAATGATATTTCCCTTCATTCCAGCCATGTGCTACTTCATTATTTCCTAGATTTAAATTAAGCTTTCTCTCTTATTTGTCTCGGCCTGTGTCCAGTTAATAGCTGGTGTAAGGGTTAGGCTTAAGTTAGTTGTAAGCTTAAGTTAAGGGCTACTGTGGACGGGTAGGAGGGGTAGGAGAGAGAGTTAGAATAAATTTCCAACTCTCTGGATAGTAGGCGTTTAGTGGGTTGGGGTCGAGTTAGTTCTAGGTTTTCTGATTATTAGGCTAAGTCAAAAGCATTGAGTGAGTGTACCTCACTCAATGCCTAGACTGTTAGGCTTCTGGCATTGAGTGTGGTGCCCTCACTCAACGCCATGGTCATTTTTATGGCTAAGTGTTTTGGAGTTGAGTAAGTCAACCTCACTCAACGCCGTGGCTATTTGGCATTGACTGAGGTGGACTCACTCAATGCCACAGCTTTTCCCAGCGGCTAAGTCATCTGGCGTTAAATGAGTCGACCTCACTCAACGCCGTGGCTGTTTTGGCGTTGAGTGTGGTGGACTCACTCAAGGCCAAAGCCTATTTTTGCTCTAAGTCCAAAGCTTCGAGCAGGTGGACCTCACTCAACGCCTTGGCGGTCAGGTTTGGCATTGAGTGTGGTGAACTCACTCAACGCCGAGGCTAGTTTCTGCGGTTAAGTAGAAAAGCGTTAACAGCACTTAGTGAGTTGAGCTCACTCGATGCCGTCAACCAGCAGAAGTTTTGCGGCTAAGTCTTTTGGCGTTGAGTGAGTGGAGCTCACTCAACGCCACATCGAGTGGACTCGACGCTGTTCCTGGCTAGCGTTCAGCGCTGAGTGAGTTAAGCTGTGTTTGCTTAGGATTGTTAGTATGGCTTTTTCCCTTAGAAGGGGGGTTGTTTTGTGTTCGGCTAGTTTTTGAATGCCGACTCATGGATTATGGTAGGTGGTGTGGTTTTGTGGGCTTTCTAAGGGGTGAATAGTGTGTGCTGAGTTGTGGCCACCACCACCTAGGCCATATTGGGCTGGTATGGTTGGGTGTGTGGACCCTGTAGCTGCCACTGGTTGTTTTCACCCTGGAGTGTTTTTGGGTCTGGTTGTTGGTGAGGGTTGTGCCGCCCACTCCGACCCAAGGTTTTCACTATGACCAATAATTCACAAAGATTAGGACTGTTAGTCCCTTTCCTTTCTCATGGCTATTTATTTTAACATAGGTTTGCCTTGGTGCTGCTGCGGGTATTTAGCAGAGCTTGTTGCTATTTATGTTCACACTTGTGTACTTATACTACTCTTTGGACAGTGTTTCTTCTTACTGTCATGACTTTTCTTCTACTGATAGTTTTTTGTTGCAGGGTTGGTAAACCCCCTTCTTTTATTGCTTATGAACCTAACACACCACTTCCAGGTTCAGGTTGTAGCCAGTTAGACGGCTAGTACTCTTGTGGAGCTTGCTTGTGGCCTCCTAGGTAGCTGGGGTTGTTGTTCTTCATCCTTGTGAGGTAGTTATCTTCCTTTCTGTATAGACATGCATACTCACCAGTAGGTTCGTGTCAGGTTGTTGACGCCCACTGGTGGCTTACTTATGATGCTGGGTATGAACTCAAACTGCTACTTTTGCCTATTTGAGGTTGTTCACTTTTTTCTGGGAAGGATTTATGTTAGGTATTTTAAACCCTAAAGCATTACTATATGTAACTCATGCACATCATATTTATAAAACTAAGGCACTACTTTTCCCATTAGCGTAAAGACTATATTTTTATATATACTGTACTAACCTATAGATTCGTGCATACCATGAGTCGTCCCTTGGAGACACTTATGCTCTTTTAGGATGTCAAATAAACCTAACCAAAGTATTTTCCGCCGCATATATATATATATTTTAATTGTGGACTAGCTGATCCACTGTACCGAGGGATACGACCGTCAAATTTAACTGGTTTCCTCTCATAAGAATTTACGATTTTATTTAAAGATGTAGAGTCTGGAGTTTTGCCTGAACGTGTGCAGTTATCCCTTGCATGACGTGGCATCATGGCACATATTTTCTCTTGCTCTGATACAATCTTATTTGTGATAAAATGCGGGTCGTGATAGCTTTCGAGTTTTTAAACTCTTTTTGCTTGGGGGCAATGATACATTGCTAGATGTCGCTCATTGTTTGTGAATCTTTTGTTTGATACTTTCAAGATCAAGTGAGAGACTATTGGTGTTACCATGGTGATCTGGAAGTGATCAAACATATAGTCTCACTGCCAACACAATATGAGCCTATGAGGTCTTACATAAGAGCATTGGAGAAGTTGGAAAGATTTATGTTGGCCTTGCTTATATGCGATATGAGTGAAGGACCAAGCCTATGACATTCTAGATCTGAATGATTTTCATTTCGTGACCTATATTGTGAATATGGGTCATCATGTAAGTGGCCGGAAGAATCTAAGGGAAATTTGTCGAGAATAGTCTTAAAGTTTTGACGAATAGTTTTGAATTCGACGAGTATAGTCATGACATCTCAACGAGTCTGTTTAAATTCGTCGAGTATCATAATATTGTCTCGACGAAATAGACTTGGTACGTCGAGTATCGTCATGATAGTTTTGACGAGTTAGACTCTGATTCATCGTATATCGCCTTGTTGCTTGGGCGGTTTGCCCTGTCTCGATTCGTCGAGTATATACGTGTTGTTTCGAAGAATGGTTATTGATTCATCGGATATCGACGTATATATACGACGAATTCTGTTTCCTCCAGTTTATTTCCTTTAAATTCGGTTCGACGTGGTCTGTAGGTATTGACTGTTTCGGTATTCAGTATATATATGAGATGTATAGTAAATCGAATAGAGACAGACATACACAATTTTTCTGACCTAATCGAGCGAGACGATCTTCTTCTCGATGGAACTGTTCCGCTAGGTTGTGATTGCTACTTCTCATCGCCGACCACCCGGCTTGTTGTTGTCCTCGGAAATCATTTCCTAAGCATCGTCTTCGTCACCGCCGCCTCTCCTTTAACGGATCTAGTAATCAGTGGAGACGTTGAGGGCATCCCTTCTTCCAACCTAAATCTTGTGTGACAAGAGTCTAAGGATTCTTCGTGCTCGTGTGGATATCCGTAAAGATGTGACACTATTTTACGTTCAGAACTCCGGACGTTAGCATTAGTTGGATTTCTTCGGAGCACTTTGGTTGAGTATCGACTCAATCTTGCAAAGGTATAATTTATTCATGGCTATGTTACTTCTTGATCAATGTTTATCGCTAGATCCGAATTTTCTTTTGGGTTTTCTTGTTCCTAATTTCGCTGCGCAAAAATGTTGTGATGTATAGTAACACACAATTGAAACACTAAAGAGAAGTGTGTACGTGAATGCAGAAGGATCTTCTGGCTGTTCTCCCCTGTCCCAATTCCAGCCCCCTCAAATGAAGGATTGCACGCTCTTTATTGATTTTAAGAGGGGTGCAAAAATAATTTCATGGTTTTAATTTTTTGAAATACGAAAGGGAACACACGGTATATGTCCCTCAGATCATTAATTTTAGCTGTCAAACAACTCTTCCTCCCCCCTCGCGACAATTCAGAGAAGCTCGCTCGGGTTTGCCGGATCGACGACCATCGTCTATTGAACAATCAATTTTGTAGCATTTTCCAAGAGTAACACAACTCCTCTTTCAGATTAAAGTTTTGTAGAGTGTTTCAGGTGATGATTTCTCAAATTTACCGATTCACCCCATTGTTAACAGCGATTTGGAGTTGTTTGGGGAGGGGAAAGGAGGAAAGGGGGAGCCCATGGACACTAGAAGCCCTAGGACCCCCTCTTGAGGCCTTTCGGTTGCCAGATAGAATAAGAGTGTTGGATCTTGTGGCCAACCTTAGAGTGGGGGGTGAATAAGGTTTTACGCATTAATAGAAATTTTAAAAATGTTTTGCTCAGAAAGCCGAGTTCTGGAAGCTACAGCAGGGCGTTAGGTATCTAACGCATGGCGGTAAGTCTATGAACTTGTTTTCCTACGCAAGTTCATTCGCAAGCCCCACAGCACAAGCACTCACTTTAACACATCAGAACATCACAAAGTTTAATCAAAATTGAAACTGGAATTCCATTGCATGAATCAGAATAATTATTGTTCTAGATGATTATAAAAAGAGTGATCTCCGTGACACCGGAGATCTAAGGCGATGAGAAATTAAAACTCTTGGCTCCGTTCGTTTCGCAGGAATTGAAATGCAGGAATTGGAATTGACCTCAATTCCAATTCCCGCAGGAATTGGAATTGATGTCAATTCCAATTCTATCGTTCGGCTTAATGCAGGAATTCCGTCACGGGAATTGAAATTATTAATTCCACTTTTCCGCTCCATATTAGAATTTTTCATTCCGAGCGCGCGTTTTTCACCCGGGCACGCTTTTTTTTGCCCGAGTGCATATTTTTTCGCCCGGACGCGCATTTTTTGCCCGGGAGCGCATTTTTCACAGGGCGCGCAGTTTTCGCCTGACCGCGCATTTTTTTGCCCGAACGTGCATTTTTCGCCGGCCGAAAAATGCGCACCCAGGTGAAAAATGCGCGCCCTGGCGAAAAAATCGGGAAAGGGTGAAAA
Organism: Platanthera zijinensis; assembly: GCA_039513925.1. Taxonomy (NCBI): domain Eukaryota; kingdom Viridiplantae; phylum Streptophyta; class Magnoliopsida; order Asparagales; family Orchidaceae; genus Platanthera; species Platanthera zijinensis. The sequence goes on from CM077093.1 coordinate 71,828,095, forward strand.
ATTCGCGCCCGGGCGAAAAATTCGTGCCCAGGCAAAAAATTCGTGCACAGACGAAAAATTCGCGCCAGGAAATATTCGCTACTGTGCAAAAAAATTCGCGCCCGGGTGAAAATGCACGCCAAAGCAAAAATGCGCGCCCGATTGAAAATGTGCGTCAGGGCGAAAAATGTGCGCCCAGACAAAAAATTGGCGCCCGGGCGAATAAAATCTTATCCAAACGAAAAATTCGCGTCTGGGCGAAAAATTTGAGTCCGGGCAAAAAAATCGCGGCCGGGCGAAAAATTCGCGGCCGAGCAAAAAAATCGCGGTCGGGCGAAATATTCGCGCCCAGGCGAAAAGTACGGGCACGGGACGAAAAATGCGCGTCGGGTCAAAAAATTCACGTCCAGGCAAAAAATGCGCGTCCGGGCGAAAAATGCGCGCTCGGGCAAAAAATTCGCGTTCGGCTGAAAAATACGCTCCCGGGCGAAAAATATAATCCGACCGAAAAATACGCCCCCGGCCGAAAAATGCGCCCCCGACCGAAAAATGCGATCCCGGGTGAAAAATGCGCGCCCGGGCAAAAAATATGTGAAAAAATCGCGCCCGGGCGAAAAAATCGCGCCCGGACGAAAAAATATCGCCTGGGAGAAAAAATCGCGCCCGGGCGAAAAAATCGCGCCCGGGCGAATAATATCGCATCCGGACGAAAAATTCGCGCACGGGCAAAATATTCGCGTCCGGGCGAAAAATCTGCGGCCGGGTGAAAAGATCACGCCCGGTCGAAAAATTCGTGCACGTGCGAAAAATTCATTCCCGGGCGAAAAAATCGTGTCCAGGCGAAAAATTTTTGCCCAGGCGAAAAATGCGCGGCCAGGCAAAAAATGCGCGTCAGGGCGAAAAGTGGTCGCCCGGGCGAAAAAATGCGCGTCCGGTCGATAAATGCAGACTCGGGCAAAAAATGTGCGCCCGGGATAAAAATGCGATCCCGGGCAGAAAAATTTGTTGCCCGTCTAAAATTTCTCTCTTTGGCGAAAAATGCGGTGTTGGGCGAACAACAGAATTTGCATTGATATATTTTTGAGAGAGTCGGGGACGCACTGGTAGGGGTGGGAATCACGAATGAAGACCTCGTGAGGTAAGAATTGAGGGAGACGTGTTTCTTCTATAATCAATTCTCATGGGAATTGAAATGAATTCCAATTCCAATGTAATATTATGGTCGCCGAACACTCACAATTGGAATTGACAATTGAATGTCAATTCCAAAGCCCCAATTCCATCGAAACGAACGAAGTCTTTTAGTTTCTATATTGATCCGCTATACGGACCGGTTGGCTCTTTCCTTTTCCCTCTAAGAAAAGTCTTCGAGCTGACTCCTCACCTCCTCACAAGGAAGTGTCGTAGAGCCCTGCTATATCTTCCGATCTAGACATCCCTATCCCCAGGACGATTTACCGCAGAATCCTACCCGGATTCCGACGACCTTCCCCGGTCGATTTCTAACGAAATCTTTCCCGGGTTTCGAAGACCCTCTGGTCGATTTCCCTCACACAGGATTTAGAAAACGAAAAGATTACAAGAATAAAAGATGTAAATAATCAAAAAGTTGAAGTTCTCCCTCTTGAATACTTCTCCGTTGAGCGATCCGCGGCCTGTGCTTAAGATTTTCGTTTGCTAGCAATCGGCCGGCACTTCGTATTCGATGTAGATATTGGATCGCCGGAGTTCTTCGTTCACGAACGGAAGGGAGACGACTTTCTTCTTCTTTGACAGAGACTTTTGGAATGGAGCACAAGAAGGCGGCCGAACCCTAGAATTCACGAACTCCCGTCGCTCTTCAGTCCTTCAATTAATGGGCACAGAAACTAAGGTGAACTTTTATACGTCTTCATGAAAATAGGCTACTGTCGACGATAATACTAGCAACCGATGGTAAGTTAGCGAGCTTGTTGTGCCAGCTATCATCCAAATCTGGAATAATAATTAAAATAAATATTTGTCGTTTCATCATTGCTAGCGCCGCGCGGTTATAGCTACCGCCGCGCGGTAATATATGACACGACGATACGAAAGTAGCGTATCGATACTCTTCGAGTGGCTAGCGTGACGCGGTAACTTATATCGCCTGCGGTAATTTAGTTTCTCGAGAAATTCATCTCGATACTCGTCGAGAGACTAGAGTGGCGCGGTAACGACTAGCGCCTGGCGGTAGGTCGTTTCTCGAGAAATCCTACTTGACGTTCATCGAGAGTCTAGGGTGGCACGGTAACGCCTAGCGCTGGGCGGTAGGTCGTTTCTCGATACTTGTCATGAGACTAGCGCGTGCGGTAGGACTAGCGCGGAGCGGTAGTTTTCCCGAGAGCTCTGTCCAATTAATTCACGGCTACCGCGCGGCCGAAACTTCTACCGCTCGACATTAGTGGCCATAGGAATCTTCTTATTCTTTGCTTGCACCTATCAACCTACACACTTTATCAACACAAGACATGATCAAATACAGCCTGAGAGTTGATATTCTTAAACACAGGGCATTTGAAACATCGGTTCCAAAAACTCCCTCTTTTGATAATATCAAATCTCGTTCATGAGAAATAACAATGTGATAGATTGCATATAAAGAATAAGAGTTATAGGCTATCATCAGGTTGCAGGTTTGTTATGTAGCTCCCCTACGCACATGCTCCCCCTATCTACATGTTCCACTTACTCCCCCTATCTATGTGCACACATTGTTAACATGCTCCCTGTATATGCGACCTCTCCTAACCCATGAGTGATACTCATGAACAATTTATTCTTCCACTTTGACAATAGCAAAAGGGCGGGTGAGGCCAACCAGACATGCATGATGAAATAATAATAGATATGATGAGCGCTTAGATAAATAACAGATAATGTACACACAAAGTAATGGTTATAGATAATAATTATAGAGGTGACTCAAAGAGGAATACATATCAGAGAATTGTAAGCACATGGGTCACAAAATGGAGCAAGGTATACATACAGAGAAAATCAATTTTCAGAGTTCATTTGAATTGGACATCACATACTAAACTAAGCACACATCGAGTACATCTACAATGCTATAAGAGTAAGGAAGTAATCAAGTGAGACAAACATTGAAAACGTCATGAGTGTAAATAGTGTGCTAGTACGTATTGTGCTAAAAAGAGATAGTATAGTTGCAGTCCAATTCTTATGTGCAGAAGTCTTAGACAAGGCAATTACATGCGTACATGTAGCATATAAAGCGAGATAACACCAAGGGAAAAATAGCATATTGTCCATGTGAATCTCGACCGTCTCGGAACCTAACACAAGAGAAATAAGGTGAATAATCACCTCACATGTCATTCAATGTCATACCTAGGCAAAAACTAGGGGCACTAAGCTAAAGATAGAGTTGATGCACAAGATCGAAGTGACTCTTTAACCAAGGTGCTCATCCTCACAATGCTCATGAAGACTTATCAGGAGTAATGAGTAGTGCTTGGGGGGACCGTGACAAGAGATGTGATAGCTTCCATAGTTTTATTTTCTTAGTGTAGATCTATCACTTTAATCATTTTTTTAAAAGGTTCACGGAGCCCCGAGTCAATCGAAATCTATCCACCTAGATAAATACACTTTTACTTGTATACATACGACCTTTGTACTAGAGTTTTGGCCCAAAGTTTCACACCTAGTATAATCACAAGTGTATCGTGACATTGATTATTCAACGTATTTCTAGCGTGTAAGAATATAGTGTCACGATTTATAGCATGTACGCATAACATTTTTTGTCTGGAGTGCACCAGCTAGGGATGTGTGTATCATGTGGAGTCATTCCCCTATCTAAGTCCTCACACATACCTAGAGGCATAGACAACAGACACGACCTTGTCTTGTCGCACTCAATAGCTAAGTACTTATAGATTCAGCCCACTACGACCGGGGGACAATGTTTGTATAGATTAAGAGTCTGAACTCTAACATTTTACATACGTACTATGGTTTAAGTCACAGTCATGTGAGCCTTAGAGCATTATATTTCTAAAGTTTTTTGTTTATATATATATATATAAATTTTTTTTGTTTGTTTTTTTGTTAAATAAAAAAATGATAAGGAAACTCAAGTAATAACAACTCATAAGCAAATACACGAAGAAAGGTGAACATGGACGAAGAACAATAACCACAAATAAAATAGGAAAACACAAACCTCGATGTTAGAATATTGTACATGAATATATCGAACATGATAAGTGGAGTAAGGTTCATACAGTGAATATGTGAATCCTCAGTATTCCAAATAATCAAGTACCTAAGCCATATGTCTACACCCTAGTCCCGTACTAAGTGACAGATGGGCATGAGGAGCTGCATAAATGTCGTAGGGTGGGGTGTTAATCCCATTTGCATACATAAGAAATCGCTCAACCTAACACTCTTTCCCCCAGCGCCACACAAGGACCTACTGAAACCCTCCCCGGTTAAGGACCAGACGTGGTTTACAGGTTAGCGTTTCTAAAGGACACACACCTACGCCCCTGCTAATGTGTGAAACAATATAGTGAGTCGTGCTAATGTTTCTATTGGGAATGTGATGAAATTACTTGGGCAGAATAAGAAATAGTACTAAAAGAGACGTTATCACCGACGGTAAAGATACCGCTCCGCGGTAACTTTAGAATATATATATATATCTCGGTTCAGATCTAGATCTGCACACCTGCTCACTTTCACTCACTGCTGTCGACACTCTCCTTCCCTGGAGCTCTTCTTCTTGACCTTAAGGTACCATCTTTCTCTCTCCCTCTCTCTCTCTAATTTCTTGTATTCTAGATTTTAGATCTATAGGTTGTGATTTGACATGTTTTTTGTAGAGATCCGCGATGATTTGTGATCTGATTGTGCATTTGTTTTCTAATTTTTTCCACGGATCATCGTCGTTTCCATGGATCCGGCTTGTGTAGGGTCGAATTTCGTGTCTTTGGTATTTTCTAATAGCCGATTCACTCTAAAAATCCAAATTTTTGGTAAGATCCGGAGCTGGAGTTTTCATTCGTGTAGCTTTCCGTGATTTTCAATGTTGGATGAGTTTTTATTTTCGAATCTTGGCTTCTATCTTCGATCTACACTTCATAAGCATGGATCTGTGAGTTCTACCGCGTTTGAGAGAGGTTTTAAGCCAAAATATGGCGTTTCGGAATATGTCCGATGGAAGAGGATGAAGACAGTCCGTCACGCTACCGCCAGGTGGTAACAAATTACCGCCCAGTGCTAGGATCCAGAGACTGGTTTTTCAGTTTCTGTTTTGTTATTATTGGTTAACCCCCTTCTTATTGATTTTTCTAAATAGTTTCACAGTTTATTTTCAGGATATGGCTTCGTCAAGTTCCCAGTCTGCACGTCGCAACTTTTCTAAGAGGTCCCGGGGGCTGGTCTCCACCTACCCTTCCATAGATGATGCAACTGTGAGCATTCCGATGATCGTAGATATTGATGATCGATATGCTCATATCTATAAGTACTTGGAGGGATCTGTTGTGCTTGCAGTGATCTCATCTGATGCCCCGTTCTCCTCTGCCCTCACCTGAGAGTTTTACAATAACCTCTTAGATCCCGCTCAAATGTGCCTAGGTGGGGGTGTCCAATCCTGCATTGGCACAGAGATAGTGACAATAACCCATGCATATCTCAACAATAAATATGTCTGGAGCCCCAACTGTCCAGTCCTCGACATTGTGGAGTCCTTTAGAACTACTAGGGACTGGAGTAAGATGAATGAGGTTCTTCACGGTGTGGAGGGGCATTTAGATATCTTCACCTTGGTAGATACTCTCACTCCCGATGCCCGCATCATCCAGGATATCCTGCGTCACTCCCTCATGTTCAAGGCTAGGGACACAAGGAAGGTCACGGCCCAACTGTCGATGGTGGCGTACTATATCCTGCCCAAGAAGTCCATCAATGTCTAGGATCTCATTCTATCAATGATGAGCTTCACTTTTTGCCTGAAATCTACTGACTGCTAGCGGGTGAACACACTGCTTATGGGTGATGTGAACCAGAGCATCCTGACAGAGAAGTACCCAGCCATTGACTGGTCAGCCTACCCTAAAGACAGCTTCCCGCAGGTCTACAGGGTGGATGAGATTCCTTCTTCCTCATGGGTACAGGCACCTCCACCGCAACCACCAATACACCGTACCGGGTCCCTCAGGGAAACCAGCCGAGACATCTACGACCTAGTAGAGGATCAAGGTCGGGAGATCAAACAGACAGCGAAAGAGGTGAAGGGGATGAGAAAGATGCTCAAAAAGATCACGGGCAAACTCAATATTTATCCCACCTCTTCAGAGGAGTAGCGGCTTATATGTATTTTTCATGTTTTTTTTTCAGTTGTAGTTTGCTATATAATAAACAGGTGAGCTCCAAACTAAGTTAATCGTTGTTTATCATGTGATGTATTTTGTGCTACCTCTATACTCAGTTTGATTTTATAATACCATGTTTTAATCAGTTTGATATTGTCATTTCCTCGTTCAAACTCACAACAAACACCCAAAGACAGAAAAGACACTGCATGCTAAACTAAAGCGTATTTACATAAAGAATTTAATGAGCATATCTTGAAATACAAACAAAAAAAATAATTAGAAAAACAAAATAAATAAGAATAGACAGAACATTGAGCATATCGTGATGTAGATGATCGAGTAAGTTTGGGTTGATTCGATTGTACACCATGCAATTGAGGGATACTAATGGATAAGAGATTTAGGTATCCAAAAGGAATTAAGTGTTGCGGTTCCTTTGGGTACCCAAACATAGCATGATAATCCTTGGGGAGATAACGGCGAGTGATCCCTTTTGAGCGAAATAGGTGTGATTTTCTGAGTGATAGGCCTCCATTCATACTTTGATTTAATATTATTCTTATGTTGCACGTTTCTATTTAGCTGTCTAGGAGTCCATACATGATCTCTAGTTGAGCACAATTGCGTTTTTTGTTTAACAATGTTGAGATTGCTCCTGGAGTTGTGATAACTGTGCATTGTGTAAAGACTAATGACATAACAATTATTTGAAGGAAACTTGCGTTCATTTGATTTTATTAATGGAGTAGTTGGTTTGCGCAAGCAAAGATGATTTTTCTATTTTGTAGTCTCGTGTATATCTGCTTGACATTTCCCATTCCCTTTGATAAATTCGGCCTTTAGATGGTGGTTCATATTCAACGTGCTTTCGGGTTTCATGTGCAGCTTAGGAGTTTGGGTCTGTGAGTTTTTGAGTATTATTTCCTTAAGCATGTTGATTTTTATAGATAGTTTTTTGTTTTTCAGTTTGAGGTTATGTCTAGCTTTATTGCATGCGATTGTGCTATTTTTGAGAGTGGGGACTATAGATTCGATATAAGCTTTATACTCACTTATAAATTCATCGAATGTCTTGTCCATCTCTTCGATTTCAACATTATAATTTTTGCATTTAGCACAGTCACTTTTCAAAGATGAGTTTTCTAGACATAATTTATTATTTTGCTCTTTTGTAGAGAGGAGCTCTTTTTCAAGAGACTTACATTTTCCTTCCAATCCGTTATGATCTATACACGATGTAGGAAGGTTATCTAAAGAGCACACAGGATACCTAGGCACGACAACAGTAGATCCTATATTAACATTTGCTTTTAACTTGTGATTTTCTAAACGCAGTTTTGAGTTAATACTGTTTAGTTTCTTAACTCTTCGTTTAGCATTTTCTAGCATACATAATATAGAGATAGAGTTACCCGCATTAGAGGTGTTTGACTTCCTTATAGTGCTTTTGGACACGACATAATTTGAACAAACGGTTCCTTTGTCATCTTCCTCTTGGCTTCATGTGTTCGAGATGCCCTTCTCCAATAGTACATCTTCATTTGATTCTCCACTTGGATCCATAAGGAATTGATCCGTTTCATGATCTATAGAAGGAGAACTATACGTTAGCTCAAGAAATTTCCAGATATCATATGCAGTAGGAAGCATATAGATAAGTTTGAAAATATCTTGGCCAAGCCCACAAAATAGACTATTCATGGCTTTTGCATTCAAATAACATTCATGCTTATTTAAGTTGTTCGGGGGATTGACACACGTCATGTTCAAAACTTCTACATCTAGTAATATAAGAAATTTTCTCATAAGTATTCCCCATTCGTTATAGTTCAATCCTGTGAATAAAGGTGGTGCAAACAAATTTTCAGTGTATAATTTTTCATCCCCACTGGTCGATTCAAGATCAGGGTTGGCTATTATTCCAAGTGGTGAAACCGATTTGGAATAACCTTCCTCTGATACCACTTGTTGGATCTTATGACCAACCTTAGAGGGGGGTGAATAATGTTTTACGCGTTAATAGAAATTTTAAAAATGTTTTGTTCAGAAAGCCGAGTTCTGGAAGCTACCGCGGGGCATTAGGTATCTAATGCGTGGCGGTAAGTCTATGAACTCGTTTTCCTGCGCAAGTTCGTTTGCAAGCCCCACAACACAAGCACTCACTTTAAATAATCACAAAGTTTAATCAAAACAGAAACTGAAATTCCATTGCATGAATTAGAATAAATTTTGTTCTAGATGATTACAAAAAGAGTTATCTCCGTGACACCAGAGATCTAAGGCGATTAGAAATAAAAACTCTTTTGGTTTCTATACCGATCCGCTAGACGGACCGGTTGGCTCTCTCCTTTTCCCTCCAAAAAAATTTTTTCGAGCCGGCTCCTCACCTCCTCACAAGAAAGGGTCTTAAAGCTCCGCTAGATCCTCCGATCTAGACGTCCCTATCCCTAGGACGATTTACTGCGGAATCCTACCCGGATTCCGATGACCTTCCCAGGTCGATTTCTCATGAAATCCTTCCCGAATTTTGGCGACCCTCCAGTCGATTTCCCTCACATAGGATTTAAAAAATGGAAAGATTACAAGAATAAAAGATGTAAATAATCTAAAAGTTGAAGTTCTCCCTCTTGACGACTTCTCCGTTGAGCGGTCCGCAGCCGGTGCTTAATGTATAACCCCGTATCCGGCTAGTGGGTCAGCAGGAGCACGAATGGCCAAATCGGGTAGTCTGAGTCCCTGGGAGAGCTCGGCAGGAGGGAGATCTCGACAGTCTCCGGCTCGCCAAGCCCAGCTCGCCAAGCCCAGCTCGCCTAGCCCAGTTCGTCAAGCTCCAGGCTATTCATCGAGCTCTGGGCTGTTCGTCGAGCTCTGGGCTATTCGCTAAGCTCTGGGCTGTTCGTTGAGCTCTGGGCTGTTTGCTGAGCTCTGAGCTGTTTGCTGAGTTCTGAGCTGTTCACTGAGCTCTGAGCTGTTCATCGAGCTCAGAGTCGCTCGCCGAATTCGAATCGTTAAACAAGCCCGCGTCGTAAGAGTAGGGCAGGCCAAGCCCATACTCGCCCAAGATCGAAGATAGGCGGCGAATGCCTGCTCCATCGAGTACTCACCGCCCTTGCCGAGTAGGGTTGGTTGAGGGCTACTCGCATAGTGATCTATGAGGTGTTTTTATCATTTTGCCCCCGCCGGCCTGCCTATAGCCAGTTAGAACATCGGAGTTGCGCTATTGGCAGACCCAGTTGGGCTGTACATAGTTGTACAGAACAGCGGAGGTTGGCTATTTGCAAGCCGTTTTCAGAAATCTATAAATAGGACCTAAGGGGTACCTCAGGAGGGCATACTTACCTGTCTCCCAGTCTTCTAGCGCTTTTTGAGGTACCTTAGCCCGACATTTATCTAAGGAGGGGAAGCACTCAGTGATCTTCTAGGTGTGTGGTGGGTCCTCTGTACCGGGCCCTTGGTCCAGTCCCTTGTTCTTTTTCCTTGTTGTTTTTTTTGCAGGAGAGAAGTAGGTGCATGATCACCTTTTCCCCAAGGGTGAACTCCATCGAGACCGAATTTTCGATTTCAACATTTTAGTACGGTGAGCGTGGAGCGTGGTCAGCACAGAAAATCTTCGGCGAGCTCAATGACGGGAGAAGGGCAAGGATGGGATAGGGGAGACTCGCTACTCCCTCCCCCTCTTGCCATGATGGGGATGTTTGAGGACTTCAGGCAGGAAGTGCTCAGCTTGGTCAGATTCGCACTCGGCATGCGTTTCGAGTGCTCGACTCAAGCATTCCCTGTTCTCGCAGCTCCAGCCCTTGGCGAGGACGCTCCCAGCAGGCAAGCTGGGAAGGAGGTCGCCGAGGAAGGGAGAGGCGGAGAGCTTCTCGGGTCGGTTGTCTTCCCTGGCTCGGCAAGCGGCGACAGGTTCGATGAGATAGGGGTGCGAGACCCCCCAGCTTGCCCGATAGGGTGAGGCAGCCCCTTCAGCGAGCTGGTTTCTTATGCTTCGGTTCCAGAGGGGTTCAGGGAGCCCGAGATGTCCTATTACACCGAGAAGGGAGACCCGATCCAGCACGTCTAGTGGTTTGAGGAAGGGTCTCGATCTGACAGATGTCGGATGGATTCAAGTGCAAGCTCTTCGCCATCAACCTTAAGGAGAAGGCGAGGGAGTGGTTCCCCCAGTTGCCGACCAATTCCATCTACTGCTTTGAGGACCTATGTCGGGGGTTAATGCTGAGGTTCACCACCTCCAAGAGGAGAAAGAAGGAGTCGAAGTCCCTGTTCCACATCAAGTAGTGGGTGAACGAGACCTTGGGGAGCTATATCGATCGCTTCCAGGAGGAGGTCACCCAAGTCCAAGAGATATCGGGGCATACCCTGATGATGGCCTTCACCCTAGGGATGCAACAGGGTTTCTTTCGAATGGAGCTGAAGAGGGTGTCGCCCCTCTCCAACGAGGAGTTGATGGAGAGGGCTTCAAGAGAAGTCGACGAGGAGGCGTCGAACCTAGAGTTTTCCCGAAAGTTAGCCATGTGGGCTACAGAGGAGGAAAGGCCAGAGGGGACAGGGGTCAGGAGGAGAGGAGAGCTGAACCTCGGTAGAGGGAGTAGCAGCAGCAGCAGTAACCCAGGTGGGGGCGTCGGGAGCCGAACCATTGGCTAGTTTGGAGGCCTGAGTGACAAGATCAAGGGTCGAGGAGAGGTCATCATGGTGGGGATAACCGCCAGGGAGGCCAGGGCCAGTTCTATCCTCCAGGCGGGAGGCAAGGCCAGAGGCCACCTCTCCCCAACCAGGAGCAGGCTATGGAAATAGCCATGGGGAGTGGAGGAGAGCATAATGGAGGAGAAGAAGGGAGGTTAGGGTGGAGCTACCCTACTGTGAATTCCATCAAGAGGAAGGGCATGCCACGCCCACGTGCCCGGAGTTCCTCGAGATGAGAGGAAACAGGGAGCAGTAATAGCAGCGAGACCGCCAAGGAGTGCAGATCAAGGAGGTCCTGCCTCGGGCAGAGGAGGACATGTGTGAAGACCGGGCATATGTGGGGACCCGGGGAAGGATCAGAGTGATCCACGGGCGGGGGGGGGGGGGGGGGGGGGGGAGTCGAGGCTTTCGGAAAGGCAAGTCTCCACACCTTGTACCGTAGGAGCGTCGTCTTCATATCCCAGACACCACCACTAGAAGAGAGAATCACCTTCTCAGTCAAGGATATAACGGGTCATGAGGATCCGTTTTGCAATGCTCTGGTCATCCAGACGGCCATCGAGAATTTTACTGTCTCCCGGATCCTCATCGACAATGGGAGATCGGTCAACGTCATCTTCAAGAAAGCGTTTGACGCGATGAAGGTGGAGGCCAGGAGGGTGCTGGCCTCGGAAGGGCCCCTGTTTGGATTCTCAGGGGAGAGGAAGGAAGTCGAAGGAGGAGTGGGACTCCATGTCTCTCTGGGGGGGGGGGAAGTCCCGCACCTACAGGTTCGTCATCATGGACTCCCCCAATAGTTACAATGCCATCTTCGGGAGGCCCCTCATCAGCGCCTTCCGCTGCATCCCCTCATCCTCCACCAGTGCCTGAAGTTCAATACCGAGGGGTCAAGATCTGGGTCCAGGGAGATCCCATGGTAGCAGAGGATGGAGGAGGAGGAGGAGGCTGACGGAGAGGAGATGGAGGTAGAGGAGAGCTGCACCCAGGTGGAGCTGGCGGAAGAAGTTCAGGGGTCGGCCGAGGCAATGGCCGTGGAGGAGGTTGGAGAGGAAGTTCTTGCTCTAGGAGGGGGGACGTTGAAGAATGGGGTGAGAAGTCCCGCCTGGAAGCAGCAGAGGAGGTGGTGGAGATGGAGGTTCTCACCCTGGGAGGCAGGGTGGAGAAGGTTCGCGTCAGCGGGGGGCTGACCCCAGAGGCCCTGGGCAGGATGCTGGAGTGCATCCAAAAGAACATGGACATCTTCGCCTAGAGCGCCGCAGAGATGCCAGGGATCGATGCTGAAGTGTCCTGCCATCGCCTAAACCTGGACCCAAAAGCCCGCCCTGTCCTGCAAAAGAAGAGAACCATGGCAGACAGGTTGGCCGAGCCGATCAGGGAGGAGGTAGCCAAGCTTCTCAAGGCTGGCTTTGTATCTGAAATCCAATACCCCGACAGGGTCTCCAATATAGTAATGGTTAAAAAAGGAGACAGCCAGTGCCGTATGTGTGTTGAATTTTCTTTACTTAATAAATCATGTCCCAAGGATTGTTACCCCGTGTCTCGGATCGACGCACTGGTTGATTCAGCTGTCGGTTTCCCTATAATGAGTTTTCTAGATGCATTTTTCAGGTTATCACCAGATCAGGATGCACCACCTCGACGTCAAAGATGTTTCCTTCATCACTGGGGATGGGTGCTACTACTATAAAATGATGCCCTTCGGGCTAAAGAACACAGGTGCAACCTATCAGAAGATGATGGACAGGGTCTTCTGAGAGAAAAAGGGGGAGGAACTTGGAAGTGTATGTGGATGACCTCATGATCAAGAGCCGGGATGTCGAATCTCACCTCCGGGACTTGGAGGAAACCTTCGCCACTCCGTGCGAGTATAAAATGAGGTTGAAACCCCTGAAGTGTGTCTTCGGGGCGAGTAGGGGAAAGTTCCTAGGCAACCTTCTCACCCCAATAGGTGTAGTGCCCAATACTGATAAGGTCCGAGCAATCATGGAGTTGGGGTCACCTCGGAACGCAAATGAAGTACAGTGGCTGATAGGGAAGCTGGCAGGATTGAGCAGGTTCCTCTCCCAAGCTGGGGAGAAGTTCTCCCCCTTCTTCAAAACTTTGAGGGGAGACCAGAAGTTCGAGTGGACCAAGGAGTGCGAGGAGGCCTTCAAAGCTCTGAAGAAGCAGTTGACTAAGGCTCCGCTGCTCCAAGGGCCGAAGGGGGAGATCTATACTTGTATCTCGGGGTCGGAGTGGAGGCCTTGAGCTCCGTCCTGGTTAGGTAAGAGGGGAAGAAGCAACTCCACATATACTATGTAAGCCGGGTATTGAGGAAGGACGAGCTCTGTTATCCCATCTTGGAAAAGCTGGCCTTCACTCTGGTCATCTCGGCCTGAAGGCTCCGACCTTACTTCTAGGCACACTCGATCCGGGTGGTGACTGACGACCCCCTCCGCAACATCTTTGAGGGGGTGGAGCATTCAGGCAGATTGGCTAAAAGGTCAGTGGAGCTGAGCGAGTTCGATATCACCTTCGTCCTCCGTCTCTTGATCAAGGCCCAAGCAATGGCCAACTTCTTGGCTGATTATGTGGTCGAGATGGCGAAGGAATAGCTCACTCACCCGATTCCTAGGAGGGTGATGGTAGATGGCACTTCGGGAAAGCATTCCCCGGGAGTAGGGGTGATCTTAAAAAGTCCCCAAGGAACGAGAATCAAGAAAATGGTGTGTAATATCCCGACTTTTATTGGGCCACCAGAGCCCTAGTGGGCCAAATAAAAGTGGCCCGAACCCTACCCAAGACCCAGTGGGAGATAACCCAAGGCAGGAAATATCAAGCTAGAGAACTTTGAATTGAGTTCTATTGATTTTTGTGACCTCATATATCCCAGACGGGTGCATCAGACCCCATCGCTTCTCAATTTGAGATCTAACGATAAATTTAGACACTTTAACCGTTTTAGCGCGCTGCGACGCGCAAATCTTGGACTTTCTCCAAACGGACATCGATTCAACCCCAGTAAATGGCGTTGGACTCGTGTGGTCAATACGAAGTCAACGGAAGTCATCCCAGCAAATTTCGACGATAATTGGTCAATTCGTGGTAAAATCAAGCATAGTCGTGCACCGAAAAGCGTGCGCACACCAATTGTAACACGACACCCGAACTTTTACCCGACCCCGACGACTTGGACCCACTTTTACTTTGACTGGCAAGGGGGACCCACCCTAGGGTTGACTTGGTCAACCCCCCCCCCCCCCTAAAAACCTATTTTTGGATTTCTTCTCCAAGAAGGGACCCACCTCCTCTCCTAGAAGGACAATCATACCCCTCACACTTCTTTGGGCCCTCCCCCAACCTTCATACAACCCACTACAAGTGGAGGCCCACCCTACCCCTCCACTCCTCTCTTTTCCCCTTTCCTTTTCAAAGGCCCAAGCCCATGAGGGCATTTTTCTTTTTCCCACATGGGGAAAAATATGGCACCTCTAGCTGTCCTTGGATAGCTGGAGGTTGGGGATTAATCCCTCCCTAAGGAGGGATTAGTCCCACCTTGCCCAAGGGAAGGGAGCTCCCCCTACCCAATCCTATAAAAGGACCTCCCCTCCCTAATCCTCCTCACAACTCACAAACCTTCTCCCCTCCCCCTGCTAAGGTGCTACCGGAGCTCCGACGGCCGAAAAAAAGACAAATCAAGGCCTCCCTCCCCCTCCGTAACCACCACTAAGGTATGGATGACAAGGCTGGCCCCTCCTAAGCCCACCAGACCAAGGTGGAAACTCTCTCCCTCCCCCTTCCCTATTTCTAACGTCCGGCATGCGCCCTCCGGCGGCCAGTGCGCCGCCGACACTACCCGAGCCATGCTTCAGGTCGGGTGGTGCCCAGGGAGGAAGGACACTTCCCCAACGCCGGTGGTGATGCTGGGGGAGTGCTATACTACTAGGGGAAGCGGCCCCCAATGTCAGAGAGCAGTAGTGCTGTTGGAAAATGAGGCTCCGGTGGCACCCGCAAAATAGAGCCGTTCTTAGTTTGAAGTTGACGGCGGCGGCCGCCAGCGCAAGGCTGTCGGGCCACCGCCGGCGCAAGGCAGCCGGGCCACCGCCAGCATGATGCCTAACCCCTGGCATACCGGCCAGGGGTGGTGTAGTAGGAGGCCAACCACCCGAGGAGCGGGGGTAGCATGGTGGTGCCGGGAGCAGAGCCCCCGCCACCCAAGGCTCTCAGGTTGAGATTTTCGGCGGCGGCCGACGATGCCAGGCCGCCGAACCACCGCCCAGAGGGTCGCCGACCCCCGACGAGTTGATCGAGGCCGGCGATGGCAGCTGGTAGTGGCTGGACAGCGGTGGTGGAGGCTGCCACCTTCCACACCGCCGAGAAGCACAACGACCGTCCGATCTCAAGATGAGATCGGACGACCCTGACCATCTTAAATCCCGCCCCGCCTCATCTTTTATACCACTCGCAACAGATTCGTGATCGATACGCTTTGGGGAAGCATTCGCCGGTGGCACTTTTCGGCTCAATTTCAGCCTCAAGATCACATTGATCTGCTAAATGCAGACCTTTTATTAAACCTAAATTTGGGGAATTTCTGGGCAAATTCTAGGCCTTTAGGAGAAAAATGATCAAAATGAAAAATGTTCCCCATGATGAGGGCTGCCTCCACAAAAATTTTGATAATTTTTGGAATTGATTTAATATTTTAAAAATCTAAAACAAAATTTCATTAGTTAAATTAAATGCCCAAAACACCTTGGAAAATTACAAAAAAATTACTAGGCTCAGTTTAGGCCATTCTAAGGGTTGTATCAAAATTTGGGGTCATGGAGATAAGTTTAAATATTTTTCCTAAAATATTGGAAGCCTAGGGTCGCGCACGAATCTCATTCCGCTTGTTTTCCCTCGAATGTGAGAATTTGAGCGCGCGACCACTCCTTATAATCAAATAAGTGTTTTCAAACTATTTTATCGGTGAGAGTGGTCGAGGCAAGTGGCTAAGCTCCGGAAATTCCGAACTTTCGTAAAACCGTCGAGCACCTCGACACTCGGGTAAATTGGACTACTACCCCTTTTTCTTTGGTTATTACTCCAGTCTTGTACTGGTCAAGCTTATTTCAGTACTTTCATTTTAGTTTACTCCAGTCTCGTACTGGTCAAGTTTATTTCAGTACTTTCATTTTAGTTTACTCCAGTCTCGTACTGGTCAAGCTTATTTCAGTACTTTCATTTTAGTTTACTCAAGTCTCGTACTGATCAAGCTTATTTCAGTACTTTCATTTCAGTGCTACTCCAGTCTCGTACTTGTCAAGCTTATTTCAGTACTTTCATTTCAGTACTACTCCAGTCTCGTACTGGTCAAGCTTTTTTCCGTACTTTCATTTCAGTACTACTCCAGTCTCGTACTGGTCAAGCTTATTTCAGTACCTTCATTTCAGTACTACTCCAGTCTCGTACTGGTCAAGCTTATTTCAGTACTTTCATTTTAGTACTAGTCCAGTCTCGTACCATGTTTTAATCAGTTTGATATTGTCATTTCCTCGTTCTAACTCACAACTAACACCAAAAGACAGAAAAGACACTGCGTGCTAAACTAAAGCGTATTTACATAAAGAAAATTTAATGAGTATATCGTGAAATACAAACAAAAAAATAATCATAAAAACAAAATAAATAAGAATAGACAGAACATTGTATATCGTGATGTAGATTATCGAGTAAGTTTGGTTTGATTCGATTCTACACCACGCAATTGATGGATACTAATGGATAAGAGATTTAGGTATCCAAAAGGAACCAAGTGTTGCGGTTCCTTTGGGTACCCAAACATAGCGTGATACACCTTGGGGAGATAATGACGAGTGACCCCTTTTGAGCGAAATAGGTGCAATTTTCTGAGTGATAGGCCTCCATTCATACTTTGATTTAATATTATTCTTATGTTGCACATTTCCATTTAGCTGTCTAGTAGTCCATACATGATCTCTAGTTGAGCACAATTGCGTTTTTTGTTTAACAATGTTGAGATTGCTCCTGGAGTTGTGATAACTGTGCATTGTGTAAAGACTAATGACATAACAATTATTTGAAGGAAACTTGCGTTCATTTGATTTTATGAATAGAGTAGTTTGTTTGCACAAGCAAAGATGATTTTTTGTTTTGGAGTCTTGTGTATATCTGCTTGACATTTCCCATTCCCTTTCATCAATTCGGCCTTTGCATGGTGGTTCATATTCAACGTGCTTTCGGGTTTCTTGTGCAGCTTAGGAGTTTGGGTCTGTGTGTTTTTGAGCATTATTTCCTTAAGCATGTTGATTTTTATAGATAGTTCTTTGTTTTTCAGTTTGAGGTTATGTATAGCTTTATTGCATGCGATTGTGCTATTTTTGAGAGTGGGGACTATAGATTCGATATGAGCTTTATACTCACTTATAAATTCATCGAATGTCTTGTCCATCTCTTCGATTTCAGCATTATAATTTTTGCATTTAGCACAGTCACTTTTCAAAGATGAGTTTTCTAGACATAATTTATCATTTTGCTCTTTTGTAGAGAGGAGCACTTTTTCAAGAGACTTACATTTTCCTTCCAATCCGTTATGATCTATACACGATGTAGGAAGGTTATCTAAAGAGCACACAGGATACCTAGGCACGACAACAGTAGATCCTATATTAACATTTGCTTTTAACTTGTGATTTTCTAAACGCAGTTTTGAGTTAATACTGTTTAGTTTCTTAATTCTTCGTTTAGCATTTTCTAGCATACGTAATATAGAGATAGAGTTACCCGCATTAGAGGTGTTTGACTTCCTTATAGTGCTTTTGGACACGACATAATTTGAACAAACGGTTCCTTTGTCATCTTCCTCTTGGATTCATGTGTTCGAGATGCCCTTCTCCAATAGTACATCTTCATTTGATTCTCCACTTGGATCCATAAGGAATTGATCCGTTTCATGATCTATAGAAGGAGAACTATACGTTAGCTCAAGAAATTTCCAGATATCATATGCATTAGGAAGCATATAGATAAGTTTGAAAATATCTTGGCCAAGCCCACAAAATAGACTATTCATGGCTTTTGCATTCAAATAACATTCATGATTATTTAAGTTGTTCGGGGGATTGACACACGTCATGTTCAAAACTTCTACATCTAGTAATATAAGAAATTTTCTCATAAGTATTCCCCATTCGTTATAGTTCAATCCTGTGAATAAAGGTGGTGCAAACGAATTTTCAGTGTACAATTTTTCATCCCCACTGGTCGATTCAAGATCAGGGTTGGCTATTATTCCAAGTGGTGAAACCGATTTGGAATAACCTTCCTCTGATACCACTTGTTGGATCTTATGGCCAACCTTAGATGGGGGTGAATAATGTTTTACGCGTTAATAGAAATTTTAAAAATGTTTTCCTCAGAAAGCCGAGTTCTGGAAGCTACCGCGGGGCATTAGGTATCTAATGCGTGGCGGTAAGTCTATGAACTCGTTTTCCTGCGCAAGTTCGTTCGCAAGCCCCACAATACAAGCACTCACTTTAATACATAAGAACAATCACAAAGTTTAATCAAAACAAAAACTGAAATTCCATTGCATGAATTAGAATAATTATTGTTCTAAATGATTACAAAAAGAGTTATCTCCGTGACACCAGAGATCTAAGGCGATGAGAAATAAATACTCTTTTGGTTTCTATACCGATCCACTATACGGACCGGTTGGCTCTCTCCTTTTCCCACCAAGAAAAGTCTTCGAGCAGGCTCCTCACGTCCTCACAAGGAAGGGTCTTAAAGCCCCGCTAGATCCTCTGATCTAGACGTCCCTATCCCTAGGATGATTTATTGCGGAATCCTACCCGCATTCCGATGACCTTAACAGGTCGATTTCTCACGAAATCCTTCCCGAATTTTGATGACCCTCCAGTCAATTTCCCTCATATAGGATTTAAAAAACAAAAAGATTACAAGAATAAAAGATGTAAATAATCTAAAAGTTGAAGTTCTCCCTCTTGACGACTTCTCTGTTGAGCGATCCGCAACCGGTGCTTAATGTACAATCTCGTATCTGGCGAGTGGGTCAGCAGGAGCCCGAATGGCCAAATTGGGCAGTCTGAGTCCCTGGGCAAGCTTGGTAGGAGGGAGATCTTGGAAGTCACCGGCTCGCCAAGCCTAGCTCGCCAAGCCCAGCTCGCCAAGCCCAGCTCTCCAAGCCCAGCTCACCAAGCCCAGCTCGCCAAGCCCAGTTCGTCGAGTTCTGGGCTATTCGTCGAGCTCTGGGTTGTTCGTCGAGCTCTGGGCTGTTCGCTAAGATCTGGGTTGTTCATCGAGCTCTGGGCTGTTCGCTGAGCTCTGAGCTGTTCGCTGAGCTCTTAGCTGTTCACCGAGCTCTGAGTCACTCGACGAATTTGAACCGTTTAACAAGCCCACGATATGCGAGTAGGGCAGGCCGAGCCCATACTCGCCCAAGATTGAAGATAGGCGACGAGTGCCTGCTCCATCGAGTACTTTCCTCCCTTGTCGAGTAGGGTTGGTTGAGGGCTACTCGCATAGTGATCTGTGAGGTGTTTTTACCATTTTTCCCCCGCTGGCCTGCCTATAGCCAGTTAGAAAAGTGGAGTTGCACTATTGGCAGACCCAGATGGGCTGCACATAGCTGTTCAGAACAGCGAAGGTTGGCTATTTGCAAGCCGTTTTCAGAAATCTATAAATAGGACCCAAGGTGTACCTCAGGAGGGCAAACTTACCTGTCTACCAGTCTTCTGGCGCTTTCTGAGGTACCTTAGCCTGACATTTGGCTAAGGAGGGGAAGCACTCAGTGATCTTCCGGGTGTGTGGTGGGTCCTCCGCGCTTGGCCTTGGTACAGTCCCTTGTTCTTTTTCCTTGTTGTTTTTTTGCAGGAGAGAAGTAGGTGCGTGATCACCCCTTCCCCACGGGTGAACTCCATCGAGACCAAATTTTCGATTTCAACATTTTTGGTGCGGTTAGCGTCGAGCGTAGTCAGTACAGAAAATCTTCGGCGAGCTCAATGACAGGAGAAGGGCAAGGATCGGATAGGGGAGACTCGCTACCCCCTCCCCTTCTTGCCATGATGGGGATGTTCGAGGACTTCAGGCAGGAAGTGCTCAGCTTGGTCAGATTCGCACTCGGCACGCGTGTCGAGTGCTCGACTCCAGCGTTCCCTGTTCTCGCGGTTCTAGCCCTTGGCGACGACGCTCCTAGCAGGCGATCTGGGAAGGAGGTCGCCAAGGAAGGGAGAGGCGGAGAGCTTCTCGGGCCAGTACTCTTCCCTGGCACGGCAAGCGGCGACAGGTTCGGCGAGATGGGGATGCGAGACCCCCAGCTCGCCCGATAGGGGGAGGCAGCCCCTTCAGCGAGCTGGTTTCTTCTGCTCCAGTTCCAGAGGGGTTCAGGGAGCTCGATATGTCCTATTACACCGAGAAGGGAGACCCGATCCAGCACATCAAGTGGTTTGAGGACGTGGTCTCGATCCGACAGATGTTGGATGGATTCAAGTGTAAGCTCTTCGCCATCACCCTTAAGGAGAAGGCGAGGGAGTGGTTTCACTAGTTGCCGGCCAATTCCATCTACTGCTTCGAGTACCTATATCGAGGGTTCATGCTGAGGTTCACAACCTCCAAGAGGAGGAAGAAGGAGTCGGAGTCCCTGTTCCACATCAAGCAGTGGGTGAACGAGACCTTGGGGAGCTACGTCGATCGCTTCCAGGAGGAGGTCACCCATGTCTAAGAGATATCGGGGCATACCCTGATGATGGACTTCACCCTGGGGCTGCAGCAGGGTTTCTTTCGAATGGAGCTGAAGAGGGTGCCGCCCCTCTCCTACTAGGAGTTGATGGAAAGGGCTGCAAGAGCAGTCGACGAGGAGGCGTCAAACCTGGAGTTTCGCGGAAGTTAGCCAGGTGGGCTACGGAGGAGGAAAGGCCCAGAGGGGGCAAGGGTCAGGAGGAGAGGAGAGCTGAAGCCTTGTAGAGGGATCAGTAGCAGCAACAACAACCCAAGTGGGGGCGTCTAGAGACGAACCATTGGCTAGGTTAGAGGCCGGAGTGGCAAGATCAAGGGCCGAGGGGAGGTCATCAAGGTGGGGATAACTGCTAGGGAGGCCAGGGCCAGTTCTATCCTCCAGGCGGGAGGCAAGGCCAAAGGCCACCTCTCCCCAACCAGGAGAAGGCTATGGCAATAGCCATGGGGGAGAGGAGGAGAGCAACACGAAGGAGAAGAAGGGAGGTTAGGGTGGAGCTCCCCTACTGTGAATTCCATCAGTAGGAAGGGCATGCCACGACCACGTACTAGGAGTTCCTCGAGATGAGAGGAAATAGGGAGCAGCAACAGCAGTGAGACCGCCAAGGAGTGTGAGTCAAGGAGGTCCTGTCTCGGGCAGAGGAGGACATGTGTGAAGACCGGGCAGATGTGGGGACCCAGGGAGGGATCAGAGTGATCTACGGGGGGGGGGGGGGAGTCGAGGCTTCCGGAAAGGAAAGTCTCCACACCATGTACCGCAGGAGCGTCGGCTCCACATCCCAGACCCCACCCATGGAAGAGAGAATCACCTTCTCATTCAAGGATATGCCGGGTCATGAGGATCCATTTTGCGATGCGCTAGTCATCCAGACGGCCATCGAGAATTTCACCGCCTCCCGGATCCTCATCGACAACGGGAGCTCGGTCAACGTTATCTTCAAGAAGGCATTTGACGCGATGAAGGTGGAGGCAAGGAGGGTGCTGGCCTCGGACGGGCCCCTGTTTGGCTTCTTAGGGGAGAGGAAGGAAGTCGAAGGACGAGTGGGAATCCAAGTCTCTCTAGGGGGCAGTCCCGCACCTGCAGGTTCGTCATCGTGGACTCCCCCAGTAGTTACAATGCTATCTTCGGGAGGCCCCTCATCAGCGCCTTCAGCTGCGTCCCCTCATCCTTCTACCAGTGCCTGAAGTTCAACGCCGAGGGGGTCCAGATCCGGGTCCAGGGAGATCCCAAGGTAGCAAGAGAGTGCTACGTCATGACAGTGAACTCCATATCTTGGTAGGAGGGGGATGAGGAGATTGAGCGGAGGATGGAGGAGGAGGAGCAGGAGGCTGACGGAGAGGAGATGGAGTTATAGGAGAGCCGCACCCAGGTGGAGGTGGCGGAAGAAGTTCAGGGGTCGGTTGAGGCGATGGCCGTGGAGGAGGCTGGAGAGGAAGTCCTTGCCCCAGGAGGGGGACATTGAAGAATAGGGTGAGCAGTCCCGCCTGGAAGTAGCAGAGGAGGTGGTGGAGATGGAGGTTCTCACCCTGGGAGGCAGGGTGGAGAAGGTTCGCGTCAGCGGGGGGCTGACCCCGGAGGCCCAGGGCAGGATGCTGGAGTGCATCCAGAAGAACGTGGACATCTTTGTCTAAAGCGCCGTAGAGATGCCAGGGATCGATGCCGAATTGGCCTGCCATCGCCTCAACCTGGACCCGAAAGCTTGCCCTGTCCCGCAAAAGAAGAGATCCATGGTGGACAGGTTGGCCAAGCCGATCAGGGATGAGGTATCCAAGCTTATCAAGGCTGGCTTTGTATCTGAAATCCAATACCCCGGCTAGGTCTCCAATGTAGTAATGGTTAAAAAAGGAGACAGTCGGTGGCGTATGTGTGTTGATTTTTCTTTACCTAATAAATCATGTCCCAAGGATTGTTACCCCGTGTCTCGGATCGACGCGCTGGTTGATTCAGTCGTCGATTTCCTTATAATGAGTTTTCTAGATGCATTTTTAGGTTATCACTAGATCAGGATGCACCCGCTCGACGTCAAAGATGTTTCCTTCATCACAGGGGATGGGTGCTACTACTATAAAATGATGCCCTTCGGGCTAAAGAACGCAGGTGCAACCTATCAAAAGATGATGGACAGGGTCTTCCGAGAGCAAAGGGGGAGGAACTTGGAAGTGTATTTGGATGACCTCATGATCAAGAGCCAGGATGTCGACTCTCACCTCCGAGATTTGGTGGAAACCTTCGCCACTCTGTGCGAGTATAAAATAAGGTTGAACCCCCTAAAGTGTGTCTTCGGGGCGAGTAGGGGAACGTTCCTAGGCCACCTTCTCACCCCAGCAGGTGTAGAGCCCAATCCTGATAAGGTCCGAGCAATCATGGAGTTGGGGTCACCTCGGAACACAAAAGAAGTACATCGGCTGATAGGGAAGCTGGCTGGATTGAGCAGGTTCCTCTCCTGAGCTCGGGAGAAGTGCTCCCCTTCTTCAAAACTTTGAGGGGAGGCCAAAAGTTCGAGTGGACCAAGGAGTGCGAGGAGGCCTTCCAAGCCCTGAAGAAGCAGTTGACTCAGGCTTCGTTGCTCCATGGGCCGAAGGGGGGGGGGGAAGATCTATACTTGTATCTCGGGATCGGAGTGGAGTCCTAGAGCTCCGTCCTGGTTCGGTAAGAGGGGAATAAGCAACTCCACATATACTATGTAAGCCGGGTATTAAGGAAGGACGAGCTCATTTATCCCATCTTGGAAAAGCTGGCCTTCGCTCTTGTCATCTCGGCCCGGAGGCTCCGACCTTACTTCTAGGCACACTCGATCCGGGTGGTGACTGACCACCCCCTCCGCAACCACTTTGAGGGGGTGGAGCATTCAGGCAGATTGGCTAAGAGGTTGGTGGAGCTGAGCGAGTTTGACATCATCTTTGTCCCCCGTCTCTCGATCAAAGCCCAAGCAATGACCAACTTCCTGGCTGAATATGTGGTCGAGGTGGTGAAGGAAGAGCTCACTCACCCGGTTCCTTGGAGGGTGATGGTATATGGCACTTCGGGAAAGCATTCCCCGGGAGTAGGGGTGATCTTAGAAAGTCCCCAAGGAACGAGAATCGAGAAAACAGTGTGTAATATCCCAACTTTTATTGGGCCACCAGAGCCCTAATGGGCCCAATAAAAGTTGCCCGATTCCTACCCAAGACCTAGTGGGAGATAACCCAAGGCAGGAAATATCAAGCTAGAGAACTCTGAATTGAGTTCTATTGATTTCTGTGACCTCATATAACCAAGACGGGTACATCGGACCCCGTCGCGTCTCAATTCGAGATCTAACGATAAATTTAGACACTTTGACCATTTTAGCGCGCTGCGACGCGCAAATCTTGGACTTTCGCCAAACAGACATCGATTCAACCCAAGTCAGTGGCGTTGGACTCGTTTGGTCAATACGAAGTCAACGAAAGTCGTCCCAGCAAATTTCGACGACAATTGGTCAATTCGTGGTAAAATCAAGCATAGTCGTTCACCGAAAAGCGTGCGCACACAAATTGTGACACGACACCCGAACTTTTACCCGACCCCGATGACTTGGACCTACTTTTACTTTGACCAGCAAGGGGTACCCACCCTACGGTTAACTTGGTTAAACCCCCCTAAAAACCTATTTTTGGATTTCTTCTCCAAGAAGGGACCCACCTCCTCTCCTAGAAGGATAGTCATACCCCTCACTCTTCTTTGGGCCCCCCCAACCTTCATACAGCCCACTACAAGTGGAGGCCCACCCTACCCCTCCCCTCCTCTCTTTTTCCCTTTCCTTTAAAAGGCCCAAGCCCATGAGGGCATTTTTCTTTTTCCCACATGGGGAAAAATATGGCACCTCCAGCTGTCCTTGGATAGCTGGAGGGTGGGTATTAATCCCTCCCTAAGGAGGGATTAGTCCCACCTTGACCAAGGGAAGGGAGCTCCCCCTCCCCAATCCTATAAAAGGACCCCCCCTCCCCAATCCTCCTCACAACTCATAAACCTTCTCCCCTCCCCCTGCCAAGGTGCTACCGGAGCTCCGGCGGCCAGAAAAAAGCCAAACCGAGGCCTCCCTCCCCCTCCGCCACCACCACCAAGGCTTGGCTGACCAGGCCGGCCCCTTCCAAGCCCACCATACCCAGGTGGAAACTCTCTCCCTCCCCCTTCCCTATTCTTAACGTCCTGCATGCGCCCTCCGGCGGCCAAAGCTCCGTCGGCACCACCCGAGCCGTGCTTCAGGTCGGGTGGTTCCTAGGGAGGAAGGACACTTACCTAATGCTGGTGGTGACGCTGGGGGAGTGCTATACTACTAGGGGAGGTGGCCCCCAGCAGCAAAGAGCGGTAGTGTCGCTGGAAAATGAGGCTCCGACGGAACCCACAAAATAAAGCCGTGCTCGGTTTGGAGCTGGCGGCGGCGGCCGGCGAAGAAAGGCTGCCAGGACACCGCAGGCGTGATGCTCGACCCCCGGTGCACCGGTCGGGGGTGGTGCAATAGGAGGCCAACCACCCGAGGAGCGGGGGTAGTATGGTGGTGCCGGGAGCAGAGCCCCCGCTACCCCAGGCTCTCGGGTTGAGATTTCCGGCGGCAGCCGGCGGCGCCAGGCCGCTGGACCACTGCCCAGAGGGTCGTCGGCCCCCGACGAGTCGATCGGGGCCGGCGACGGTAGCTGGTAGTGGCTGGCCAGCGGTGGTGGAGGCTGCCACCTTCCACACCGCCGGGAAGCACTTCGGCCGTCCGATCTCAAGATGAGATCGGACGACCCTGACCATCTTAAATCCCGCCCTCGCCTCCTTTTCTGTGCCACCCACAATGGATCTGTGGTCGATACGTTTTGGGGAAGCATCGGCCGGTGGCACTGTTTGGCTCAATTTTAGCCTCAAGATCACATTGATCTGCTAAATGAGGACCTTTTATTTAACCTAAATTTGGGGAATTTCTGGGCAAATTCTAGGCCTCTAGGAGTAAAATGATCAAAATGAAAAATGTTCCCCATGATGAGGGTTGCCTGCACAAAAAATTTGAGAATTTTTGGAATTGATTTAATATTTTTAAATCTAAAATAAAATTTCATTGGTTAAATTAATTGCCCAAAACACCTTAGAAAATTACCAAAATATTACTAGGCTCAGTTTAGGCCATCCTAAGGGTTGTATCAAAATTTGGGGTCATGGGGATAAGTTTTAATATTTTTCCTAAAATATTGGAAGCCTAGGGTCGCGCATGAATCTTATTCCGCTTGTTTTCCCTCGAATGTGAGAATTTGAGCGCGCGACCACTCCTTATAATCAAATAAGTGTTTTCAAACTATTTTATCGGTGAGTGTGATCGAGGCACGTTGCTAAGCTCCGGAAATTCTGAACTATCGTAAAACCGTCGAGCACCTTGACACTCGGGTAAATTGGACTACTACCCCTTTTTCTTTGTTGTTTACTCCAGTCTCGTACTGGTCAAGCTTAGTTTAGTACTTTCATTTTAGTTTACTCCAGTCTCGTACTGGTCAAGCTTATTTCAATACTTTCATTTCAGTTTACTCCAGTGTCGTACTGGTCAAGCTTATTTGAGTACTTTCATTTCAGTTTACTCCAGTCTCATACTGGTCAGGCTTATTTCAGTACTTTCATTTCAGTACTACTCCAGTCTCGTACTGGTCAGGCTTATTTCAGTACTACTCCAGTCTCGTACTGGTCAAGCTTTTTTCCGTACTTTCATTTCAGTACTACTCCAATCTCGTACTGGTCAAGCTTATTTCAGTACCTTCATTTAAGTACTACTCCAGTCTCGTACTGGTCAAGCTTATTTCAGTACTTTCATTTCAGTACTACTCAAGTCTCGTACTGGTCAAGCTTATTTCAATACTTTCATTTCAGTACTACTCCAGTTTCGTACTGGTAAGGCTTATTTCAGTACTTTTTTCTCAGTATTACTCTAGTCTCGTACTGGTCAGGCTTATTTCAGTACTTTCTTATCAGTACTACTCCAGTCTCGTACTGGTCACATTTCATTCCAGCACTTTAAATAAGCAGCATAATCACCGCACTTGTCCTTATTGTAATTTACTTTTATAATCCCGGGTCCTGCTCTAACGAGCAGTCGTTGTTAAGGTTGAGCCTTAGTTGGGGATAACCGGAGTCGAAGTAGTCCTCCAGGTCTAGCCCCAAATAATGTACTCCCACCCTCCTTGACAAAAGTAGAGTTGAGCGCCGCCGCCCGAAGTTAATGCCTAGTAGGGCAGGCCGACGTAGACCTGGTGTGTATTATAATTGCCATTTGTTTGATTGATTGTAAATTGCTTGTGGGGAAATAGTGGAAGGTACGTCCCTCCCGCAGACCGTTCGTACTAGTGCGGGAAGGTCGACGACTCAAGGCGACAGGGAGATGGGTACCACGGGTAACCGACCGTTATATTATTCCCCGTTGGGTTTCCTCCACTAGTCGGCCAAAACGATTCACTGGATGTCGCTCACATCCAAGAGTACACAAGGTTTTACGTTAGGGCCTGGGGTTGTACGGTACGACCACCCCTAGAAGTGGCAGGACTGGCAACTATCACCAACGGCCACATCGGTGAGGCCCGCGGGGCTCGCTACCTTGCTAGAACAGAAGCGGTCCAAACTATGTTGACATAGGGTTTGTGTGCGCGGCTGTTAATGCCTGCGATAGAATACAAGATATGAAAACCTGATTTATTGTTATGCTAGTGGAGCCTTTTTATAACTGATTTACACTGCTGCTTCTTTCCTCAGTTATACTATCCTGCACTCTTTTATAGTTGCTCCTAGCCATACATATATGAAATGTTGTGCTAACCCTCTTTTGCTTCGGCTATTTACTTCTATTGGGTGGGTGTGTACTCATCCCCAGGATATGGATCCAGGGAGGAGATTTGTTTCCACTTAGCTCTGTGACTAACGGTTATTTAATTAACCATTCATATGAAACGGAGCATCGTAGTGACCCGCCGCCGCAAGAGATTATGCCAGCGGCTAGGACTACCCGAGCAGATGCACCCCCGATGTCCTCGGAGTTTAGAGATGTGAGTACCGCCGAGCAGCATAGGGAGAGAGAGTGTGAGGGTTTTATGTAGTACATGTATAGCCCACGAGCTTATATAAATACTTAGGCTTCGGCCCTATAACCTCTGTATTATTATATGATGTGTTATATATATCTGTAGTGGTTTCCTATTAATGCTTCCGCTATACTCTGATGGGTTGTGAATGTTGTGATTTGAGCCGAGCAAGGCGGCCAACTAGTGCTTAGAGAGGGTGGATCGTTTACCCTAAGGAGCATTGGGTGGACATCTTGGGCCAGTAGTACCCCTCCAGCCAGACCCGGGAAAAAGGTTATGGGGGGGGGGGTGCTACAAATGGATTAGAGCGATCACGATTCGTCCTTGTAGAGCAGTCTCAGGATCCCTCTGTACCTTGCTTCGTTCTGGGTTCCACATGAACCTTGCAGAAGAAGCTTGGTGGACCCTAGTGTAGAGGCTTAGGGATTCTAGACTGTACGATAGTATGCCCTTACACCGTTGTTTCCACTTAGTCTGTCATTTTTGCAAATTGCCCCTACTTTTGCAAAATACTGACACTCTTTCCTGTTACTTCTCCAGATACCGGAGTACAGTGATGGGGGATCCTCGTGCAGAGGATATGTTCCAGCTACCCCACCTCCAGATCCAGTCGATCCCGTGGTTGTACCATTTGTTACGACCCGCATTTTCTCACAAATAAGATTGTATCAGAGCAAGAGGAAATGCGTGCCATGATGCCACGTCGTGCATGGGATAACTGCACACGTTCAGGCAAAACTCCAGACTCTATATCTTTAAAGAAAATCGTAAATTATTATGAGAGGAAACAAGTTAAATTTGACGGCCGTATCCCTCGGCACAGTGGATCAGCTAGTCCACAATTAATATATATTTATATATATATATATATACGCGGCGGAAAATACTTTGGTTAGGTTGATTTGACATCCTAAAAGAGTATAAGTGTCCACAAGGGACGACTCATGGTATGCACGACTCTAGAGGTTAGTATAGTATATATAAAAAAAAAAATCTTTACGCTAATGGGAAAAGTAGTGCCTTAGTTTTATAAATATGATGCGCATGAGTTACATATAGTAATGCCTTAGGGTTTAAAATACCTAACATGCAACCTAACATAAATCCTTCCCAGAAAACAAGTGAAGAAACTCAAATAGGCAAAAGTAGCAGTTTGAGTTTATATCCAGCATCATAAGTAAGCCACCAGTGGGTGTCAACAACCTGACACGAACCCACTGGTGAGTATGCATGTTTATACAGAAAGGAAGATAACTACCTCACAAGGATGAAGAACAACAACCTCAGCTACCTAGGAGGCCACAAGTAAGCTCCACAAGAGTACTAGTCGTCTAACTGGCTACAACCTTAACCTTAGGCATTCAAAAAAAAAACACCTCAGAAAGTAAAAAAAGAAACAAAGGAAATGGTGTGTTAGGTTCATAAGCAGTAAAAGAAGGGGGTTTACCAACCCTGCAATAAAAAACTATCAGTAGAAGAAAAGGCATGACAGTAAGAAGAAACACTGTCCAAAGAGCAGTATAAGTACACCAAGTGTGAACATAAATAACAACAAGCTCTGCTAAATACCCGCAACAGCACCAAGGCAAACATATGCCAAAATAAATTGCCATGAGAAAGGAAAGGGACTAACAGTCCTAATCTTTATGAATTATTCGCCGTGGTGAAAACCTTGGGTCGGAGTGGGCGGCACAGCCCTCACCAACAACCAGACCCAAAAACACTCTAGGGTGAAAACAACTGGTGGGAGCTACAGGTTCCACACACCAAACCATACCAGCCCAACATGGCCTAGATGGTGGTGGCCACAGCTCAACACACATAATTCACCCCTTATAGAGTCCACAAAACCACACCACCTGCCATAATCCACGAGTCGGCATTCAAAAACTAGCCGAACATAAAACACCCCTACCCCCTCCTAAGGGAAAAAGCCATACTAACAATCCTAAGGAAACACACCAAACCCAAGACAAAAGCGTCGAGTCTACTCAACGTGGCGTTGAGTGAACTCCACTCACTCAATGCCAAACCTGACACGGTGTTAAGTGAGCTTCACTCACTCAGCGCCGAACGCTAGCCAGGGACGGCGTCGAGTCCACTTGACGCGGCGTTGAGTGAGCTCCACTCACTCAACGCCAAAAGACTTAGCCGCAAAAACCCCCGCTGGTTGACGGCATTGAGTGAGCTTAACTCACTCAATGCTGTCAACGCTTTCCTACTTAGCTGCAGAAACTAGCCTCGGTGTTGAGTGAGTTCACTACACTCAATGCCAAACCTAATTGTCAAGGCGTTGAGTGAGGTCGACTCACTCAACGTTTTTTGACTTAGAGCAAAAACGGACTTTGGCATTGAGTGAGTCCACCACACTCAATGCCAAAACAGCCATGGCGTTGAGTGAGGTCGACTCACTCAACTTAAAGGACTTAACCACAAAAACAGGCTTTGGCATTGAGTGAGTCCACCACACTCAATTCCAAAACAGCCACGACGTTGAGTGAGGTCGACTCACTCAACGCCAGATGACTTAGCCGCAAAAACAGGCTTTGGCATTGAGTGAGTCCACCACACTCAATGCCAAAATATCCACGGCGTTGAGTGAGGTCGACTCACTAAACGCCAGATGACTTAGCCGCTAGGAAAAGCTGCGGCATTGAGTGAGTCCACCTCACTCAACTTCAAAAAGCCACGACATTGAGTGAGGTCGAATCACTCAACGCCAAAACACTTAGCCGTAAAAACGACCATGGCGTTGAGTGAGGGCACCACACTCAACGCCAGAAGCCTAACAGTCTAGGCATTTAGTGAGGTACACTCACTCAACGCTTTTGACTTAGCCTAATCCTCAGTTATCCCAACCCTAGCCTACTCAATGCCACTCATCCAGAGAGTTGGAAATTTATTCCAACTCTCTCTCCTACCCCTCCTACCCGTCCACAGCAGCCCTAAACTTAAGCTTACAACTAACTTAAGCCTAACCCTGACACCAGCTATTAACTAGATACATGCCGAGACAAATAAAAGAGAAAGCTTAATTTAAATCTAGGAAATAATGAAGCAGCACATGGCTGGAATGAAGGGAAATGTCATCATGCTGCTCTAACTTCTAGGGAGGAAATAAAGAGAATAGAGCTATGAAAACAGAGCATGAGTTAGAAATAATTGGGCAAGGGCAAGAGAGCCACTTGCCTCTACCTCCAGAAAAAAGCAGAAAACTCCAAAGCTTGGCACCGGCGGCAAGAGATCGGTCACCTGCACTTCCAACTACCTATAGAGGAAAAACCTGTAGCTTTTAGCAAGGAAGAAGAAGGACTGAAGAAACCCTAGCTCCTATAGACGGCTCGAAATGCAAAATTACTTACCTAGGAAGGAAGAGCACTGCGAGAGCAGCTCAGATCCGCTGCCACCCGAGAGAAACCAGCCCTAACTCAACAACTAACCGGCGGCCAAAGCAGCAGCTCCTCCGCCTCCCGCTCGCTTCCTTCCGCTGGAAGCTAATAATGCTTAGGAATTGGGGAGAAATGGGGAGGAGGAGAATAGTTGGAGCTTTTAATAACTCCTCCACTCGCTTACTCTATAGCTAATAAAATATTTTAGCACTAAAAGCAATCGGTTAGGCTGTCTCTCCTAAACCGCCACCTCAAGCTAAAATATAAACTACTATATACAACTATATAATATATAATATATAATACAATATAATATATAATATATCTATAGATACAGATATATATATGTATATACAAACATATAATCTTAAGCTTAAAAAAAATAGCCACCAAGATGGCTATCGACACCCCAAGCTCAACCCAAACATGCAAATACATACTTACATATATATAAATAATTGGCTAATTAAACTTAGCCTAAAACAAGGCACCAGCCCTTCCAAGCTCGACCACACAAGGTCATGCTCAACAAACAGGTAGCCACTACCGGCTAACAAAACAAACGTCGAAACGACGCGAAAAAACACATGATCTCGGATTTTGACAAAACTCGCACCGTAGCTAAACACCCAAGCTACGAAACTAATGATAAAGTCGAAAACAATATCCGACGATCAAAACTCAGGCTATCACTACCCGTAGTCTAGGCACAAGCACCCCCCGAGAGCCTCACCGAGTCACAAAACCAGACCCAGCTTGCTAGGGAACCTTGCCAACAGGCTACAAACAGGCCACTAAAGGAACCTAAAGAGCTAAGACCACGCTCTAATAACGGCAAAAGGTCGGAAACACGTCATCGTAATGCCAAACAATGATCAAACAAAACACAGAAAAATCGGGGCGTTACACCATTTGCCGAGACTGACTTGGGGCAGACATTGACATCCATTTTGGCCACTTTTCAGACAACCATGACACAACCACCACGAGAGATGGCGACACCTACCAATTTATTGACGATTTTTTGAGGACTGAGGCCGCCTTTTTTTAGAGGTACAGAGACTACCATCCAGGCAGAGGAGTGGGTGGAGTGTGTGGAAAAGCTATTAGTGGGAATGATGTGCCCAGCTGTGGCTGCAGTCTCTTTAGTGGTTATCCTTTTGGAGGGATACGCGAGGGATTGGTGGAGAGCGGCTAGTCGCTCTACTTTTCGAGGTCGGTCGTTTAGCGCGATCCTTTGGGGGGGGAGTTCTCCGAGGCTCTACTAGAGTTCTTCATCAAGGATGCATACCGTGCCGCGCTGTAGGAGAGGTTCTTGCTCATTCGATAGGGAAACTGCACAGTGGCAGAGTATAAGAGAGAGTTTATACACTTGGCACGCTTCGCCGGGAATCTGGCTTCCTCCAACAGGGATAGAGCTTCTCGGTTCTACCGAGGACTAGGAGATGACCTGAGGCAGGCCCTGATCATGCTCTCTCAGGCCACCTTTCACACCATAGCCACCCATGCGGCAATATTAGAGTTGGACCAGCAAACAGTGGCTCAGCGGCGCAGAGGCCAGGTAGAGATTCCTCGAGACCAGAGGCGAGACGGAGGAGTCGCTCCCCATAGACAGGATAGAGAGCGCAGGCAGCGGCATCGCAGACAACCCTATAGGCGCCCACCAGTACCCCCAACTGCGCAGCCAAACATCAGACCAGCTCCAGCACTACAGCCCCCACTAGTAGTCTGACGAGATGTTCCCTTCGTAGGGAACTTCTTCTTATGTAAGTAGCCGGGATATATGAGAGCCTTCTGCCCACAAGAGACAGGGAGACCGGGATTAGGAGCAGTTCAGGGTGGACAGTCGGCACGGGGACAGGGTTAGAGAGGCCGCAGAGGCAGAGCTGGCAGGAGAGGCCAGCAGGACCGAGCAGCACCCCTTGAGGCCTACGCACTAGACTTGTAGCACGGACCGGCCCCTAATGTTGTCATAGGTATATATCTTAGGCAGTAGAGAGATATCATATCTGACTAATGATGTTTTATATTACTTAGGTGTTCTTACATCTTTTGTATTAGATAGTTGATTTATATGCATATATTTCCCATGTCGTTAGGAATCTTGTTGGTAGAAGGACACCCTTCCAAGACCCTTTTTGACACAGGAGCGACACATTCTTTCGTTTCCCACGATTTCATCGCAATAAAAGGAAACGTTATTCGTACAACCAGACTGTCTATACAAATTCGTTTACCGTGCGGATTGGATATGACTTCTACCGAAAAGTGCTCATTCCAGGCTGTGCTGGGAGAAGTAGAATTTTAGATCTACGCAACCATCCTAGCAATAACTGAATTTGACATAATTCTGGGGATGGACTGGCTGGCCGAGCACCAGAAGCAGATAAACTATTCCACGCAATAAGTCCGGCTACAGAACCAAAATGGCCAGAGCATCACGATGACAGGTGTGCCCTCTGTCTCACACATTATTCTGACCTCTACGTAGATTGTGAAATCAGTCCGACAGAAGGACGAAATATTTCTTATATACATCGAGATGGAAGACAAAACCCAACTGCTCGTCAAAGTCCCAGTTGTCCGCGACTTTCCAGATATTTTCCCTGAGTCCCTCCCAGGTTTGCCACCCCAACGAGAGGTCGACTTTCAGATTGAGCTCGAGTCTGGAGCACGACCAGTATCACGAGCCCCCTACTGGATGGCCCCAAGAGAACTGGCTGAATTGAAAATCCAACTGCAGGAACTCATAGATGCTGGATTTATTCGTCCTAGTTCCTCGCCCTGGGGAGCCCCGGTGCTTTTCGTCAAGAAGAAATATGGGACACTGCGACTGTGAATCGACTATAGGGAACTAAATAAGCTTACTATACGCAATACATACCCACTCCCTAGGATCGACGAACTGTTCGATCAATTGCAAGGTGCATCCGTATTCTCCAAAATGGACCTGAGATCCAGTTATTATCAGCTTCGAGTCCGAGAGGAAGACATTCCCAAGACTGACTTTAGCTCCCGTTACGGTCTTTATGAGTTCCTAGTGATGCTCTTCGGGCTCACCAATGCTCCCTCTGCCTTTATGACTCTGATGAATAAAGACTTCGAACCCTTCTTGGCTCACTTTGTCAACGTCTTCATAGATGACATCTTAATCTACTCAAAGACCAAGACGGACCATACTCGGCATCTACAGATGGTACTACTAAAACTTCGAGAACACTCCCTCTTCGCCAAATTCAGTAAGTGTGAGCTTTGGTTGGAAGAAGTCGGATTCTTGGGCCATACGGTAAATAAGGAGGGAGTAGCAATAGACCAAGCCAAGATCCAGGCAGTACAAAATTGGCCACCACTCAGAACAGCTGCGGATATCAGAAGTTTTCTCGGTCTTGCCGAATACTACAGAAAGTTCATCGAAGGTTTTTCAAAGATTTCCCTACCCCTAACTGCTCTCACCAAGAAAGACGTCGCATTCTGATGGACACCGAAGTGCGAGGCTGCATTTGTCGAGTAGAAAAAGCGGCTGACTTCTGCACCAATCCTTACGATCCCCACAGGGACCGATGGATTCCAAATCTACACTGATGCCTCCCTGAAGGGATTGGGTGCTATTCTAATGCAGCATGACAAGGTAGTAGCCTACGCGTCTCGGCAATTAAAGCTACATGAATTGAATTACGCAGCACATTGTTGGGATTTGTCTCCACAATACCTCAGATTTGTAGGTGGTCAGACCTTGAACTAAGATGAATTAAGGTGTATTTGATGCTGTGTTTAAGTTGTATGTGTGCAGGTCCTTAATGCCAAGTGTAGACCAATGTCAGTCTATAATGGGTCACCAAACACAGGACCATACAATGTAATCCCTTATTGTGTGATCCAAAGTGTTGGCCCATGTATAGCCTCTCTATTGGGATACACTTCCTACATGCACTTGGAATGGTGGACTCAAGTATTGAAGTATGTTTTCAGAAGAAATTTTTCTAAGTTCACATACTCGAGTAGTACCCTTCATATACTCGAGTAAGTGACTTAATACTCGAGTAGATCCATAGACATACTCGTGTAGACTCTATATACTCGTGTAGATAAGTTTATACTCGAGTAGATAGTCAATCACTCGAGTAGGTCATATCTTATACTCGAGTAATTCCTTCTGTTCTTAAATCCAGAATTTTTTCTAAGTCCACATACTCGAGTACTTCTCTAGTATACTCGAGTAAGTGGGTCTGTACTCGAGTAAGTTGGTTTACATACTCGAGTAGGCTGTATTCACTCGAGTAAGTGATAACTTGTACTCGAGTGGTTGGTCAGTTACTCGAGTAAGTGCTTTGTTTATACTCGAGTAGTTCTGTTCCTCCCATCTCAGAAATTCTCTAAGTCCACATACTCGAGTAGTTCCCTATATACTCGAGTAAGTGACTCTGTACTCGAGTAGTTGTTTTGTTTTAACATACTCGAGTAGTTCATTTTCCCCTCACTCGAGTAGTTCTTCTAATATACTCGAGTAGTTCTTTTTCTCTCACTCGAGTATCTGCAACTCTTATACTCGAGTATTTATTCCTTCTTTATCTGAAATTTTTCTAAGTGTTTTCACTCGAGTATCTACTCTCATACTCGAGTAGTTCGTTAAACACTCGAGTGTTGATCTCTAAATCACTCGAGTAGTTTTCCCTTCTCTTACTCGAGTATGCCAATCCTTTCCACTCGAGTATATACCATCTGATACTCGAGTATGTATTTTCTATGACTCGAGTATGTCGGTTCAAATCTTTCCTGAAATTCTCTAAGTCTATATCTCTGTTCATCTCGAATTGATCCGATAGGTTCACGTGTCATCTTTAATTACTCTTATGACCGTTGGAGTCTACCTATAAATAAGTCATTTCAGATTTGACCAATACTTACTTCTTTCAGAGATTATTATTTTAAGAAAGAGAAAGAGAACAATCCCGTGAACCCTAATTCTTCAAGTCGCCGCCGCCGCCATTAACGTTCACGGAAGAAGCTCTGGATCGACGATCTCCGATCTCTGTTTGCAACCCTAATTCTTCAGCGATCCAGACGCAAGTCAATCACTCGATCTCGCCGCGCTTTAAAGATTCCAGATCTACTCTCTCGATCGAGGTGATTCAGTTTTTCAGATTTGTGGATCTCTCTCAAGTCGTCTTCAACTTCTCTGATCAAGCCAAAGTTCTTAAGGAAGAAGACCGTCAAGATCCAGATCTGAGATCATTATTGTTTGCATTTCTTTTTAAAACAAATTATTGTGTAGGAGTTTTTTTTCTCCGAGACTTGTAGGAAGTTTTATCTTCCGAGTGTAGATCCGGTTTGGATCGAGTTTTTGTAGGAATGTTGTTCCGAGGTGTAGGATCGTTTTGATCCGAGATAGTGGAGTAGCCAAGTCTAGTGGTTTACTAGATTGGTGAGGAAAGTGGACGTACCCAAGGTTGGGGAACCACTATAAATCTTTTGTCGTCTGTGATTGCTTGGTATTGTACTGTGCTGGTTCCTTAATTTTTTATTCCGCAAATAGACGCACATCTCACCTATTCACCCCCCTCTAGGTGATTTAGGTAGACAACTTCCTCTCTCACACATGATTTAGAGTTGGGCGCTGTAGTCTTCGCCCTTAAAATTTGGAGGAATTATCTGTACGGAGTAAGATGTGAGATCTTCTCCGACCATAAGATCCTCAAGTATATCTTCACACAGAAAGAGCTAAATCTCCGGCAGCCCCAATGGCTAAAATTCCTATGCGATTATGACTTTGCTCTCCAATATCATCCCGGGAAAGCTAACAGAGTCGCTGACGCCTTGAGCTGCCAGCCTACTATAGGTGGGAGTTGGATGGAGCAAATCCATAAGGAGCTATTCCAGTCCTTGATAGACTTGGAAATTACCCTAGTTGCCCGAAGAGATCCAGAAGAGTACCACGTTCAGCTGTATTGGATGGAGATCCAATGCGACATCCGAGACCGGATACGTGAAGCTCAGAAGATCGACCAAGAGGTAGTGCCGATCATTCGATCTCTACAAGGAGGGGCACATGAGGATTATAATCTACATGATGAGATTCTATAATTCAAGCATCGCATATTCGTTCCCGCTATAAGAGGGATTCGTGAAGAAATTCTACAAGAAACCCATCAGTCCAGGTACTCGATTCACCCTGGCGTGGTTAAAATGTACGTGTACCTGCGCAAGACCATTTATTGTCCTGTAATGAAAAGAGACGTCACCAACTTCATGGCCTAGTATCAGACCTGTTAGAAGGTTAAAGCCGAATACCGCAGTCCAGGAGGCCTCTTACAGTCCCTGCCAATACCAGAATTGAAGTTCGAAGATATCTCCATGGACTTCGTCCACGACCTACCTCGATCCCGCGCTGGGAATGACTCAATTTGTTTGGTCGTAGATCGGCTCACCAAGGTAGCGCAGTTCATTCCAAATTGACAGGGTGACGGAGTTGATATCCTGGCCAGAATGTTTCTAAAACAAGTAGTCTGATTTCACGGAGTACCAAAGTCCATCGTATCAGATCGTGACGGGCATTTCACGTCTAAGGAGTGGAGGCGGGTACATGCATACTTGGGATCCAAATTGGCCTTTATCACCGCCTTCCACCTGCAGATAGATGCACAGACGGAGCGGACGAACCGTACGATGGAGGATATACTTTGATTATGCATAGTGGAACACAATGAGCCGTGGGAGCGGCTGTTACTATTAGTCAAATTTTCTTACAATAACAGCTACCAGGCTAGCATTAATATGGCTCCATACGAGGCATTGTATGGAAGACGTTGCCGAACCCCGTTGACTTGGGCTCAGGAAGAGGACCCGGAAGCCTTGGGAGTGGCTTACAATGATGACACTACGGCAACGATACGGCTGATCCAGGAGCGAATGCGGGAAGCGCAGAGCCGACATGACAAGTACTACGATGTGCGACATCGACCGGTGGAGTTCAGCGTGGGGGAGATGGTGTTTTTGAAAATAAAGCCCATGCATGGTGTCTCCCGGTTGAGATAGCAAGAAAAAGTTAGATCCCCGCTACTTGGGCCCTTATCCGGACATAGAGCGTGTTGGCCTCTTCGCCTATCGTTTAGCCTTGCCCCTAGAGTTGGGAAATCTTCATAATGTATTTCATGTCTCTTCCTTGAGACGAGTCCTCCGACAACCAGAGCAGCACCTTCCTACCCCACCAGTGCAACTATAGTCAGATAGATCCGTCCAGCTCGAACCCGTTAGAGTAGTGGAGTACAAGGTGAATACACTATGTAATAAGACCATTCTGATGGTTAAGATACTATGGTCAAACTGCGGGTGAGAAGAGTTCACGTGGGAACCCGAAGCACTCCTCCGAGAGAAGCACCCAGAGCTCTTTCCCCAGGTATGTTACTTTCCCCCCTACTTCAAGCAAATTTTCGGGGACGAAAATCCTTTATTTATTATTGGATTGTAACATCCCGACTTTTATTGGGCAACTAGAGCCCTAGTGGGCCCAATAAAAGTTGCCTGAACCCTACCCAAGACCCGGTGGGAGATAACCCAAGGCAGGAAATATCGAGCTAGAGAACTCTGAATTGAGTTCTGTTAATTTCCGTGACCTTATATAACCCAGATAGGTGCATCGGACCCCGTCGCGTCTCAATTCGAGATCTAACGATAAATTTAGACACTTTGACCGTTTTATCGTGCTGCGACGCGCAAATCTTGGACTTTCGCCAAACGGACTCTGATTCAACCCCAGTAAGTGGCATTGGACTCGTGTGGTCAATACGAAGTCAACGGAAGTCGTCCCAGCCAATTTTGACGACAATTGGTAAATTCGTGGTCAAATCAAGCATAGTCGTGCACCAAAAAGCGTGCGCACACCAATTGTGACAAGACACCCGAACTTTGACCCGACCCCGATAACTTAGACCCACTTTGACTTTGACCAGCAAGGGGGACCCACCCTAGGGTTGACTTGGTCAACCCTCCCCCCCCCCCGAAAAACTTATTTTTGGATTTCATCTCCAAGAAGGGACCCACCACCTCTCCTAGAAGGATAGTCATACCCCTCACTCTTATTTTGGCCCTCCCCCAACCTTCATACAACCCACTACAAGTGGAGGCCCACCCTACCCCTCCCCTCCTCTCTTTTCCCCTTTCCTTTTCAAAGGCTCAAGCCCATGAGGGCATTTTTAATTTTCCCACATGGGGGAAAATATGGCACCTCCAGCTGTCCTTGGACAGCTGGAGGGTGGGGATTAATCCCTCCCTAAGGAGGGAATAATCCCACCTTGACCAAGGGAAGGGAGCTCCCCCTCCCTAATCCTATAAAAGGACCCGACCCCCCAATCCTCCTCACAACTCATAAACCTTCTCCCCTCCCCCTGCCAAGGTGCTGCTGGAGCTTCGACGGCCAGAAAAAAACCAAACTGAGGCATCCTACCCCCCTCCGCCACCACCACCAAGGCATGGACGACCAGGCCGGCCCCTCCCGTGCCCACCAGACCCAGGTGGAAACTCTCTCCCTCCCCTTCCCTATTTCTAACATCCTGCATGCGCCCTCCGGCAGCCGGAGTGCCGCCGGCACAACCCGAGCCATGCTTCAGGTTGGCTGGTGCCCAGGGAGGAAGGACACTTCCCAGCACTAGTGGTGATGCTGGGGGAGTGCTGTACTACTGGGGGCGGCGTCCCCCAGCGGTAGAGAGCGGCGGTGCCGCCGGAAAATGCGGCTCTGATGGCACTTGCAAAATAGAGTCGTGTTCGGTTTGGAGCTGGCGACGGAGGCCGGTGGCGCAAGGCCGCCGGGCCACCGCCGGCGTGATGCCTGACTCCCAGCACACTGGCCGGGGGTTGTGTAGTAGTCGACCAACCACCTGAGGAGCGGGGGTAGCATAGTGGTGCCGGGAGCAGAGCCCTCGCCACCCCAAGCTCTCGGGTTGAGATTTCCGGTGGCGGCCGGCGGCATTAGGCTGCCGGACAACCGCCCAGAGGGTCGCCGGCCCCCGACGTGTCGATCGGGGCCGGCGACGGCAGCTGATAGTGGCTATCTGGTGGTGGTGGAGGCTGCCACCTTCCACACCGCTGGGAAGCACAACGGCCATCCGATCTCAAGATGAGATCAGACGGCCCTGACCATCTTAAATCTAGCCCCCGCCTCCTCTTCTGTGCCACCCACAGCGGATTCGTGGTCGATCTGTTGTGGGGAAGCGTTGGCCGGTGGCACTGTTCGGCTCAATTTCAGCCGCAAGATCACATTGCTTGCTAAATGCAGACCTTTTTATTTAACCTAAATTTGGGGAATTTTCTTGGCAAATTCTAGACCTCTAGGAGAAAAATGATCAAAATGAAAAATGTTCCCCATGATGAGGGCTGCCTCCACAAAAATTTTGAGAATTTTTGGAATTGATTAAATTTTTTTTAAAAACTAAAATAAATTTCATTGGTTAAATTAAATGCCCAAAACACCTTGGAAAATTACAAAAAAATTACTAGGCTCATTTTAGGCCCTCCTAAGGGTTGTATCAAAATTTTGGGGCCATGGGGATAACTCTTAATATTTTTCTTAAAATATTAGAAGCCCAGGGTCGCACACGAATTTTATTCCGCTTTTTTTCCCTCGAATGTGAGAATTTGAGCGCGCGACCACTCCTTATAATCAAATAAGTGTTTTCAAACTATTTTATCGATGAGAGTGGTCGAGGCAAGTGGCTAAGCTCCAAAAATTTCGAGCTTTCGTAAAATCGTCGAGCACCTCAACGCTCTGGTAAATTGGACTACTACCCCTTTTCTTTGTTGTTTACTCCAGTCTCATACAGGTCAAGCTTATTGCAGTACTTTCATTTCAGTTTACTTAAGTCTCGTACTGGTCAAGCTTATTCCAGTACTTTCATTTTAGTTTACTCCAGTCTCGTACTGGTCGAGCTTATTTCAGTACTTTCATTTTAGTTTACTCCAGTCTCGTACTGGTCCAACTTATTTCAGTACTTTCATTTCAGTACTACTCCAGTCTCGTACTGGTCAAGCTTATTTAAGTACTTTCATTTCAGTACTACTCCAGTCTCGTACTGGTCAAGCTTATTTCCATACTTTCATTTCAGTACTACTCCAGTCTCGTACTGGTCAAGCTTATTTCAGTAACTTCATTTCAGTACTACTCCAGTCTCGTACTTGTCAAGCTTATTTCAGTACTTTCATTTAAGTACTACACCAGTCTCGTACTGGTCAAGCTTATTTCAGTACTTTTATTCAGTACTACTCCAGTCTCGTATTGTTCAGGCGTATTTATAAGAAACGAACAAGAACAAACTGGAAGTAGTATAACAGAAATTTTATTATCTGAAAAAGGTTTCTATTTCAATGGTATGACCTCCCTTTTATAGAATGGAGGAGAGAAGAGAGAATACAAATAAGATATGTGGGACTAAAAAATTACAGGACTAAGCGGTCTATACAGAAACAACCCGCACAAGCCGCGCGGTTAGACGGAAGGGCTAACCGCTCGGCTACCACCAGAGAGGAAGGAGAGATCGCCATAGGAGACCGCTAGACCGCTCGGTTTCTAAGTCTCCAAAGACAAACCGCTAGACCGCTCGGAATCCAGACAGCAATTGCACAGCAACCAAACCGCTGAAGGGAAACTTCCAGACCGCCCGGTCTTCAATCCGCTAAGATAGACCACTAGACCGCCCGATCACCTACTTCAACACTCTCCCTCAAGCTGGAGCATATATATCGATCATGCCCAACTTATCGCAAATATGAAGAAATGAGGAGGATACTGGCTTGGTGAAGATGTCAGCCAACTCTTTATAAGAAGTGATGAAGGGAGTGCAAATTTGTTCCTTCAAAATCTCTTCATGAATGAAATGACTGTCGACCTCAATATGCTTGGTTCTTTCATGAAAGACCGGATTTTTGGAAATGTATATGGCCGCCTTGTTATCACAGAACATAGGTAGAGGATGGTTGTAGATCTCTCCTAAATCCATCATGAGTGCCCGTAACCACTTTAACTCATAAGTGATTGATGCCATAACACAATACTCTGTTTCTGCACGTGACCCAGAAACAACAGACTGCTTCTTGCTCTTCCAGCTCACTAGATTTCCCCCATAAAAGGTGCAAGAACCCGAGGTTGACTTGTGATCCCCTTTGTCATCAGCATAACTCGCATCTGAGTATGCTTCAACCCTCAGATGACCATTCTTCTGAAAGAGTAATCCTTTCCCAGGTGCTGCTTTGACATACTCCAAGATCCGCAAGGCAGACTGTAGATGGCATTCCCTAGGCGCTTGCATGAATTGACTCACCTTGCCCACAACATAGGAAATGTCGGGTCTGGTCACTGTGAGATATATGAGCTTACCAATAAAACGCCTGTATCGCGTAATATCTGAAAGAGGAGGCGAATCATCTGTCCAGGTTTTGTATTCTCCAGTTGCCATGGGACATCGGGCAAGTTTTGCTCCAGTCAATCCTACCTCTTTTAATATATCAAGAGCATACTTACGTTAGGAGAGGACTAAGGAGTTGGGCTTCCGAGAGATTTCAATCCCCAAAAAGTATTTCAGAGAGCCCATATCTTTCGTGACTAGATGTTGACGAAGATGCCGCTTTATCAAGGCTACCCCTTCCTGGTCATCGCTAGCGAGAAGAATATCATTGACGTACACAGCAAGAACCACCAGTCCCGAGGAGGTTTTGCGAATGAATAGCGAGTGATCGGCAGAGCTTCGCATAAAACCAATGGTCTCCATGATGTCGCTGAACTTGTCAATCCAAGCTCGAGGGATCTGCTTGAGGCTATAGATGGCCTTCTTCAGCCGCTATACCCCATGTCTCCCCCTGAGCAACATACCCAGTAGGTTGCTCCATGTAAACGGCCTCCTGAAGATCACCATACAGGAAGGCATTCTTCACATCCAGCTGAGAAATCAGCCAATCTCTATTGACATCCACAGAGAGTAGGACCCAGATAGTGTTGAGACGAGCCACGGGAGAGAAGGTGTCAAAGTAATCAACTCCATAGGTCTGAGTAAAGCCCTTAGCAACAAGGCGGGCATTATAACGATCCATAGTGCGTACGGGACAAATTTTACCACAAAGACCCAGT
Source organism: Platanthera zijinensis (assembly GCA_039513925.1). Taxonomy (NCBI): domain Eukaryota; kingdom Viridiplantae; phylum Streptophyta; class Magnoliopsida; order Asparagales; family Orchidaceae; genus Platanthera; species Platanthera zijinensis. The sequence goes on from CM077093.1 coordinate 71,871,423, forward strand.
GACAGCCAACAACATCAGTACCGAAGGGAGGAGGAACAAGAGTCCAGGTACCCCGCTCAGTTAGGGTCATCATTTCCTCATCCATGGATATCTTCCAATGAGGAATAGCAAGGGCCTCCTAGTAGGAACGGGGTGTGGCAGTTGTAGAGATAGCCAGAGCAAAAGCCCTACGAGAAGAGGTAAGGCGATCATATAAAACAACAGCAGCAAGGGTGTGTAGAGTACACATCCGCACCCCTTTGCGAAGAGCTACAGGAAGATCCAGGTCGGTGAGTCCCTCGGCATCCGGAGCATCCGTGGCAGAGAGAGCTGGCCCGGGAGTAGAGAGCGATGACGGTGGAGATGAGGGAGATGGTGGCGGAGAAGAGGGAGAGAGAGGCGGAGGGAGAGGAGTGGACGGAGATGGTGTAGGGATTGAGATCGCAGTAGGAGACGAGGGAACGAAGAGAACAGCAGGAGTATCAGAAGCTGGGGGGAGAGGAGAGGATTCATCCGAGAAGTAGGAGGCATTCTCAAAGAAAGTGACGTCAGCAGAGATGAACTGCTTACGAAGAATGGGGTCAAAGAAACAATAGTATTTCTGAGTGGGGGAGTACCCCAGAAAGACACATTTGGTGGAGCGAGGGGAGAGCTTATCTCAGGTGGCAGATGGCGCATGCACAAAGGCAGTGCACCCAAAGATTCAGAGAGGGAGAGGGAAAGGCTCCTTGCCCAGATACAGAATGGAGAATGGGGTTTTCCCATGGAGAACCGTGGAGGGAATGCGATTGATGAGGTAGCAGGCAAGGAAAACAACATAGCCCCAATAGGAGTGAGGAACATGCATCTGGGTCATCGAGGTACGAGCGACATCAAGGATATGACGGTTTTTGCGTTCCTCCACCCCATTTTGCTGGGAGGTATAAACATAGCTAGTTTGATGAATAATTTCATGTTGCACACAGAAAGATGTAAACGCATGACTCAGATATTCTTTAGCATTGTCTGAGCAAAATATTTTAATACAAACACCAAATTGAGTTTTAATTAATTGACAAAAAGAGATCGAAACATCCAAAAGTTCTGAGCGATCTCGTAAGAGATACACCCAAGTACATCTAGAAAAATCATCAATAAAAGTTAAAAAATAAGAACTACCCTGACCAATAGTGAGGGTAGGAGCAGGGCCCCAGACATCGGAGTGGACTAGATCAAACGAACGGGTAGAGCCCCGACCTTGCTTCGACGGGAAGGAGGAATGGTGATGCTTGCCAAGCTGACAAGCGTCGCAGTTGAGAGGAGTACTGAAAGGAGGGAGGTGGGGCAGAAGCTGATGTAGAAGTCATGGAGGAGGATGACCGAGGCGGAGATGCCACTAGAGAAGATCCATAGAAGAAGAGGAGAAGGAGGAGAAGGCGGAAATGTTGTCGAGGAAGTAGAGGCCGCCGCTCTCAGTCCCAGTAGCAATCATTCGTTGGGAGCTCGGATCCTAAAAAGAATAAGAAGTCAGAGTAAACATCTCAGAGCACTGAAGCTGTTTTCATAAAGAGGTAACCGACAATAAATTGCACAGAAATTTGAGCACATAGAGAGTGTCCGCTAGGAGAAGAGACAGAGTAACATGAACCACTCCCGACCCATGAACCGGGGAGGAAGAACGTCTGCAATGAGGACAGGAGGCAACCGATCATGCTGTTCTAGGAGAGAGAAGCACTGAGGATTGCCTGTCATGTGATTAGTCGCACCAGAGTCGATAAGCCATTTACCTTGAGTCACCACGTGGGCACTACCTTATGATGTGACCACGGAGGCAGATGACTTGGAAGAGGAGGCGGAAGAGTCACCCGAGGGGTGAAGATGGGGATGCTTCGTCCAGTACCGTTCCAAAGTATGGCCACAGTGAGAGCAGAGGTAGCGGGAAGGAGCACGTCCGCCAGACTGGTGACTGCGGATACCAGAGCAACTCCGCTGAGTTTGGTGAGCATAGTTGTCTGGTGGAGTAGGAGCGGGCATAAGCGGGCGCTGAAGGAGGGAGGTGACAGCAACGATGCGGTAAGCAGTGGCATCTAAGGTAGGAGATCCGCCTCACCCAGAATTTGCTGGCAGATCATATCTTAAGTATCTGGAAGCCGGAGCAGATAACACACAATGAGAAGATCCAGGAAATGCTTGTGTTATTGAGCCAAATCCAAAGAAAAGAGGCGATTCTGAAGGATCTCAGCCCCAAGAGCCTGAACCCATTGGTAGGCAGCAGTAGGAGATAATGTAGGACGAGCAAAGAGGTCTGCATACAACATATAGATGGGGGATGTCTGAGCCCACTTTGAGTACAGAGCGGAAAGATGAAGCCAAACGGCCTTGACCGTCTCATCATGACGGATGACGGGGAGGCATTCATCGGAGAGGGTGTTAGCGAGCCAAGTACGCACAAGTGTGTCACTTGCATCCCAGTCATCAAAGAGAGGTGAAGTGGTGGGAGGAGGGTCATCAACGAGATTGTGGAATTTGTGTTGCGAGCGAAGGAGAAAGGTGAAGGAGACGATCCAATCCGGGTAGTTGGAGCCGACAAGTTTTGAAACGGTGCCAAGGTTCTCGGAAGGAGTAGGAGGAAGAGACGGAGCCGGATTGGTGACAGGAGTGGTGGTAGTAGAAGCATCAGAAAGAGCCATAAGAGAAAACAACAGGAAGCCGTGCGGTTAGGAAACAAGCCGCGCGAACATGGAGAAATCGCAGCGGTTAGGAGAAAGAGATCTGCAGTGGTCACGATGATAGACACTAACAGCCAGAAAAGCCATGACCAGGCTGTAAAACCAAGCAGAGGGAAAGAAGTCGAGAGTCTAGAAAGCATCCCGCGCGAACAGAAGAATGAGAAGACCGCGCGATTAGAGAAAAGTCCGCGGGAAGACAAATAAGGCGAACAAGGCTAACAAGTCGTGGAGACAAGTCGTGATGACTAAAGAAGAGGTCGCGGCGACAGGTCGGATAAGGTGAGAAGACTAACAGGTCGCGGCGACAGGTCGCGGTGACTAAAGAAGAGGTCGCGACGACTAAGCATAGGTCGCGGCGATAAGAAGAGGTCACACACACAAAGGGCAAAGACAAGGAGAGAAAGAAGCCGCGCAAACAGGGCGCAAGCAGGCAGAAGAAACAAGTCGCGAGGACATGTCGCGCGGTCAAAGAAGGCACACAGAATCAGGAGGAGTAGATCGAGTCCTCTGATACCATGTAAGAAACGAACAAGAATAAACCGGAAGTGGTATAACAGAAAATTTATTATCTGAAAAAGGTCTCTATTACAAAGGTATGACCTCCCTTTTATAGAATGGAGGAGAGAAGAGAGTATACAAATAAGAGATATGGGACTAAAAAATTACAGGACTAAGCGGTCTATACAGAAACAACCCGCACAAGCCGCACGGTTAGATGGAAGGGCTAACCGCTCGGCTACAACTAGAGAGGAAGGAGAGATCGCCATGGGAGACCACTAGACCGCTCGGTCTCCATGTCGCCAGAGACAAACCGCTAGACCGCTCGGACTCCAGACAGCAACTGCACAACAACCAAACTGATGAAAAGAAATCGCCTGACCGCATGGTTTTCAATCCGCCAAGACAGACCGCCAGACCGCCCGGTCACCTACTTCAACATTATTTCAGTACTTTTTCTCAGTACTACTCCAGTCTCGTACTGGTCAGGCTTATTTTAGTACTTTCTTCTCAGTACTACTCCAGTCTCGTACTGGTCACATTTCATTCCAGCACTTTAAATAAGCAGCATAATCACCGCACTTGTCCTTATTGCAATTTACTTTTATAATCACGGGTCCTGCTCTAACGAGCAGTCATTATTAAGGTTGAGCCTTAGTTGGGGATAACAGGAGTCGAAGTAGTCCTCCAGGTCTAGCCCCAAATAATGCGCTCCCACGCTCCTTAACGAATGTAGAGTTGAGCGCCGCCGCCAAAAGTTTAAGACTAGTAGGGCAGGCCAACGTAGACCCGATGTGTATTATGATTGCCATTTGTTTGATTGATTGTAAATTGCTTGTGGTGAAATAGTGGCAGGTCAGTCTCTCCCACAGATCGTTCATACCAGTGCGGGAAGTTCGATGACTCAAGGAGACAAGGAGATGGGTACCACGGGTGACTGGCGGTTATATTATTCCCCGTCGAGTTTCCTCCGTTGGTAGGCCAAAACAATTCGCCGGATGTCGCTCACATCTAGGAGTACACAAGGTTGTATGTTAGGGCCTGGGGTTGTGCGGTACGACCACCCCCAGAAGTGGCAGGACTGTCCACTGTCACCGACGAACACATCGGTGAGGCCCGCGGGGCTCGCTACCCTGCTAGAACAGAAGCGGTCCAAACTATGTCGACATAGGGTTTGTGTGCGTGGATGTTAATGCTTACGATAGAATACAGGATATGAAAACCTGATGTGTTGTTATGCTAGTGGATCATTGTTATAACTAATTTATACTGCTGCTGCTTTCCTCAGTTATACTATCCTGCACTCTTTTATAGTTGCTCCTTGCCATACATATATGAAATGTTGTGCTAACCCTCTTTTGTATCGACAATTTACTTCTGTTGGGTGGGTGTGTACTCATCCCCAGGATATGGATTCAGGGAGGAGATTTATTTCCACTTAGCTCTGTGACTAACGGTTATTTAATTAACCATTCACTGGAAACGGAGCGTCGCAGTGACCCGCCGTCGCAAGAGATTACGCTAGTAGCTAGGACTACCCGAGCAAATGCACCCCCACCATCCTCGGATTTTAGAGACGTGAGTACCACCGAGCAGCATAGGGAGAGAGAGTGTGAGGGTTTTATGTAGTACATGTATAGCACACGGGCTTATATAAATACTTAGGCTTCGGCCCTAGAACCTTTATATTATATATGATGTGTTATATATATCTGTAGTGGTTTCCTATTAATGCTTCCGCTATACTCTGATGGGTTGTGATTGTTGTGATTCGAGCCAAGCAAGGCGGCCAACTAGTGCTTAGAGAGGGTGGATCGTTTCACCTAAGGAGCACTGGGTGGATGTCCTGGGCCAGTAGTACCCCTCCGGCCCGTCCTGGGCAAAAGGTTAGGGTGGGGGGGGGGGGGGTACTATACGGTGGTGGTGCATTTTCCCATCACCAATAACTAGGCTGAGTACGAGGCGGTGATTGCAGAGCTCCGCCTGGCCAGGGAGCTGGGAGTGTATGACGTGGAGGTCTTTACTGACTCCATGGTGGTGGCCTCCAAAATCAACAGAGAATTCGAGGTAAGGGAGCCTACTCTGCAGCTGTACTTGGAAAAGGTGAAGGGGTTCATCGGTATGTTCCAGACTTTCTCCATCCGGCACGTGCCCAGGGAGGAGAACGAGCAGGTAGATCAACTAGCAAAGCATGGTCCCTAGATTGGGGGTACCATCATCGACTTGTTCCGTCCTTCTATCGAGGTGGGAGAGCTGATGGAAGTGGAGCAACAACCCTCGTGGATGGATCCATTCATGACCTTCCTTTCCACAAGGGAGTATCCGGAGGGGATGGACAAGCAGAAATTCAAATACAAGTCGGCATATTACCTCTTACGAGACGGGAAGCTATACCGAAAGACCCTCTCAGGGATGTTGGCGCGTTGCATGGCTGAGAGGGAGGTCTCGAGGATCTTGGAGGAAATCCACTCCGGAGAGTGTGGGAGCCATTCTGGAAGTCGAACCCTGGAAGGAAGAATCGTCAGGAAAGGGTACTTCTGGCCGACCTTGAGCCATGACGCCGCAGAGTTCGTAAGGAAGTGTAGCAAGTGCTAATTGTTTGCCCCCTCCAACTGTAGCCAGCTCAGTGCCTCAGGAGCATCACATCGCCCTGGCCCTTTACAATCTGGGGAATGGATCTGGTAGGGCCTTTCCCCCAGGCCAGCGGGCAGAGGAGATTCTCGATTGTCATGATTGACTATTTTTCCAAGTGGCTAGAAGTCAAGGCGTTGGCCAAGGTGACCTCCCAGGTCATCAGAAACTTTGTGTGGTGGGAAATCATCTACCGGCACGGGTTGCCCCAGGCCATTGTCACGGACAACGGGCCCCAGTTCGCTAGCACCGAATTCATCAGCTTTTGTGGGCAACTCGGGATAGATCTCAGATTTGCTTCGGTTCATCACCCCAGGATATATGGACAGGTGGAGGCGGCGAACAAGATCATCGTCAACCTCCTCAAGAAGAAGGTGGAGAACTTGAGGGGCAGCTGGGTGGAGCAACTCTCTTCAGTCCTCTGGGCTCTTAGGACCACACCCAACACCACCACATGAGAGACTCCCTTCAAACTCTCCCATGTGTGTGAGGCGGTACTCCTAGTAGAGTTCGAAGTCCGGACGCCTCGGGTGGTCAAGGCAGGGGAAGATAGGGAGGAGTGGAGAGCCGAGAATGAGGAGTAGCTGCGGCTCTCCCTTAACATGGTAGAGGAGGTACGTGACCTATCTGCCATCCACCAGGAGGAAGTGAAAAGAAGAATTGCTAAGTATTTTGACAAGAACGTTAGGGTCAAACAATTCGCAGAAGGGGAATTGGTCCTAAAGAAGGTAGATTCCACGGGACGGTCAGCCACCGTGGGAAAGCTCAACCCTAATTGGGAGGGGTCATACATTGTAAAAGAAACATTGAGGTTAGGAGGATATTGCCTCCAGAATATGGAGGGCAAGACCCTAAGTCTCACATGGAGCGAAGATGAATTGAAATGTTTTTTCCCTTAAAATATGTAAGTAGCGTTCCTTTTTTTAATGAAATTTTAATTGTCAGTGCTCTCGTTGCTATCTATGAGAATGGTTGGTATTCGTTTTATAGACCCCCGAGCAGATCCCGTTGTCAGGCTCTCACCTAGTTGACAGGGCTGGATGTTACTCGAGTGAGTCTGCCCAAGACCCCGAGCAGATCCCACTGTTAAACTCTCACCTAGAAGGCAGGGCTGGATGTCACTCGAGGGAGTCTGCCCCATACCCCGAGCAGATCCCGCTGTCAGGCTCTCACCTAGCTGATAGGGCTGGATGTCACTCGAGGGAGTCTGTCCCAGACCCCGAGAAGATCCCGCTGTCAGGCTCTCACCTATCTGATAGGGCTGGATGTCACTCGAGGGAGTCTACCCCAGACCCCGAGCATATCCTGCTGCCATGCTCTCACCTAGCTGATAGGGCTGGATGTCACTCGAGGGAGTCTTCCCCAGACCCTGAGCAGATCCAGCTATCAGGATCTCACCAAGCTGACAGGGCTGGATGTCACTCGAGGGATTCTGCCCCAGACCCCGAGCAGATCCCGCTGTCAGGCTATCACCTAGCTAACAGGGCTAAGTGTCACTCATGGGAGTCTGCCCTAGACCCCGAGCAAATCCCGATGCCAGACTCTCACATAGCTCACAGGGCTGGATGTCACTCGTATGAGTCTGCCCCATACCCTGAGCATATCCCACTGTCAGGCTCTCACATAGCTGACAGGGTTGGATGTCACTTGAGGGAGTCTGCGCCAGACCCCGAACAGATCCCGCTGTCAGGCTCTCACCTAGCTGATAGGGCTGGATGTCACTTGAGGGAGTCTGCCACAGACCCCGAGAAGATCCCACTGTCAGGCTCTCACCTAGCTGACAGGGCTGGATGTCATTAAAGGGAGTCTGCCCCAGACCCCGAGCAGATCCTGCTGTCAGGCTCTCACCTAGCTGATAGGGATAAATGTCACTCGAGGGTATTTGCCCTAGACCCCGAGCAGATCCCGCTGTCAGGCTCTCACCTAGCTGATAGGGCTAAATTTCACTCGAGGGAGTCTGCCCCAGACCCCGAGCAGATCCCGCTGTCAGGCTCTCACATAGCTTATAGGGCTGGATGTCACTCAAGGGATTCTGCCCCAGACCCCGAGCAGATCCTGTTGTCAGGCTCTCACCTAGCTGACAGGGCTAGATGTCACTCGAGGGTGTCTGCCCCAGACCCTGAGCAGATCCCGCTATTAGGCTCTCACCTACCTGACAGGGCTGGATGTCACTCGAGGGAGTCTTCCCCGGACCCCGAGCAAATCCCGTTGTCAGGCTCCCTCCTAGCTAACAGGTCTAGATGTCACTCGAGGGAGTATGCCCCATACCCCGAGCAGATCCCACTGTCAAGATCTCACATAGCTGACAGGGTTTGATGTCACTTGAGGGAGTTTGCCCCAGATCCCGAGCAGATCCCGCTGTCAGGCTCTCACCTAGCTGGTAGGGCTGGATGTCACTCGAGGGAGTCTACCCCGGAACCTGAGAAGATCCCGCTATTAGGATCTCACCTAGCTGACAGGGCTGGATGTCACTCAAGAAAGTCTTCCCTAGACCCCGAGTAGATGTCGCTATCAGGCTCTCACCTAGCTGGCAGGTCTGGATGTCACTCGAGGGATTCCCACCCTCTCTTGGAATTATTTAGGAATATTTCTTTCCTAAGGGTGTATGGGGGAGAAGGTCCTTATAGGTGAGTTTGGACTCGCAGGCCCAGCTCTGCAAAGAGAAGTAGAGCCCTGCCCTGAGCCTCCTATTGAGGAATGCAAGCTCCAATAAGGCACTCCACCCCCCCTTAAGTTTTACTTGTGAAATATTTTGAAAATTTTGACTCGGCATCAGTAAGAGAAGGGATAACTCACGCGCGAGCTGGGTTGTTATGAACCCATCTCGGCAGGTCCATTCCTGGTTAACCTAGGGAGGGGAGAGCTCTCGAAATCCGCTCACGGGTACGAGTCCTAAACATGCGCTCTAGCGGTAAATTTTGTCCTAGCGGGATCCAGCGAAGAGGAGGGCTCGCGGGTGAGTGCATCACAGAAGGAAAGTTCAAAGAAAAAGAAGATAGAAAAGTTCACTTTTCATTCAGTATAAAATGATTACAAAAGGAGAGCTCGCCTAGGCGAGGTTACAAAAAGAGGGGAGAGAGTTACAAGAAAGAGAAAAAAGGGGGGAGGTCAGCTCTCGCCTCCTTCCCCGGATTGGCGATCTCCGCCCGCCCTGCCAGAAGGATTATCCTTGAAGTCCTTCACAAAGAACATGTCGAGGCTATCTTCCTTCTCGTTGGGCGGCGTGGGCGAGAATAGACTCAGCATGAGGTCTCAGACCGTGACCTCCTCGCAGCCCTCCACCAGCACCTCCATATCCTTCATAATTTGCATGGTGCATTCGACGGATTCGATTGAGTTAACCCGCAGCCTTTCGACGACCTCAACCTCGCCAAAGATCCTCGGGCTCTTATATGGGAAGGGAGGCTCGCAGCCACCTGGAGGGAGAAAGGTTTCCGCCTGGCGGGCGATTTCTCCATGAAGCCCCTTGTTTTCCTCGCTCAACTTCACATTCCTCCCTTCCAGCTCAACGGTGCAAACCTCCAGCTCGGTTGCGCAAGTTTCCTGCCCAGCGGAGCGAGCACGGAGCTGATTATTCTCTTCCTCCAGCCCGATGGTATGAGTCTGCAGCTCCCTAGCGGCCTTGGCATCCTGAGGGAAGAACAGGTAAGTAAATCTGAAGCTAAAAATCCTAAGTAAAAAGAGAAAGGGACCACCATGTGGTGGAGATCCAATGCCCGCATATTGTCCTGCAGGCCCTCATGGCCGAGTTGGCATTGGGTCATGCGCTTGTAGGCCGCGACGTCCTCGCGCTCATAGAGGCCAAATCCGAGCACATATGCCTGACCTGAGGAGGGCTAGTGGTCGACCCAGGAGGATTGGAGGGTAGAGACGTAGATCCGATGGTCAGACTCATCCCACTGAACCACGGGCTCGCCGACCGAGTCCTTCCACCTCCCCCCAAGGACGAAGAGGGGGTGACTCTTCGGCGGACCCAGCTTGTGGGCCGGGGTCTTCTTAACTACAAGAGCAGAGGGCTCTCCCCCCTTATGCTCTTTGCCCGTTGTCTCCTTCAGCGGGCTCCCCGGAGATTCTTCCGGGGTGGTCTCGGGCGAGCTCATGTACTTGGGATGTTGTTTTTTATTTCTTCTCCTAAGAAACCATTACCGCTTTCAGCTTTTTCTGCGGTGGATAGAAGCAATGCGATCTGGACCCTGCGGGATAGGCCCGCTTCTTTCCAGAGGGCTTAGACGACGACAGCTCATCTCGGCAGGCAGCCACAGCTGCCTTCTCGCGGATGAGAGGGTCGAGGAGTAGTCCCGAATCCATAAAAGGCGGGTTCTCGGGAATCAGTCGCTCCCCTGCATAAATAACTTAGTGAAAATTCAGATGGATTTGGCGAGATCTGGCAAGGAGGAAAGTTGAAAGATATACCTTTGCCGGGAGGGACGGAGAGGAGCGAGTCGAGGACCCTTCAGAGGAGGTCGACCTCAAAGTCCTTGTGGAGGAAAAACTTGTGGAGCTCGTCGTCGTTGCCGGAGATGGTGGGTGGATGGTATACCTCCTCGCCATTTTGCTGCGGCGAGTAGGGGATGTTGCCGAGATCGCCCTCGAGGAAGATGATCTTGGTCATCTAGTTGTGGTGTTTGTTTACGATCTCGTTAACCTTGATAAAGGATCCCCCAAAGAAGGCGATGCCATCGGGAGTCGCCTTGTAGGTGAAGATTTTACTGAATGCAATTAGGTTGAACTCGATTTGCTCTCGCGTCTCCTTCCCCGCAGGTCGGTGCGAATCACGGAGCTCACGGATCCACCTCAAGCATCCTCGGGCTTCTAGAAGGTTCTCGCCTAGCTCCTCCAGCAACGGTGAAAGTGACGTCGCTTTGCCCGCCGGGTCCTCCCTCACCTCGCCTACTAGACACGCGCACTCCCGCTGCAGCACGTTGTTGTCCTCCCGCAACCGGTGGAGCTCGCATACCATCTTTTTGAGGACCTAAATTCCTCGCTTTGTCAGCTCGGGTCCCCCCAGCTCGGCATCCAGGAAGGATTCCAAGGTCTTCGGGGAAGGCAGGGGTGAGTAGCGGGCTCTCTCAGGGATTCGTCGGCCTTCGACTGACTGAAGAAGGCTGTAAGAATAGTTGAACAATAATATGAAGGGTGAGCACACCTGGGGAACTACAGATGATAACAAATAAAGGAAGACTTGCCTGAAGAGCTCGACACCTCGAAGGAGAGGCGAGGTGGGGGCATCTTCAGATTTTTACCACGGCCCAGAGGATGTATTTGGGGTGGAAGAAGGTTAAATCCTGGCATTGGGATAGTTCCAACAGCCTCCCTCGAGGTCTCAACAAGCTTGGAAAAGGGAATGTGGGCTGGCGAGTCCGGCCTTTGCGAGCTCAACCACAGAGTCCCGAAGGGCAAGGACAGGTCGAGTTGACGAGCCTCCGGAGCCTTAAACCGCGGGTTGGCAGGAAGAATATCGGCTCGCGGAGAGGTGACCTCGCCATCCCCACCCCTACAATCTAGGCCGGCGCAGAGATCAATGAAATTCCCCTCCTTCCCAGGGGCAGGAAGGGTGGAAGAGCCGGTCTCGGGCTCTAGGGTCATTTTCAAGTCTTGGAAGATGCGCCCGACGCTTCAGATTCTGGCTTCGTCCTTTTGGCAGAATTAGACTCGGTCGGGATGCTCCGCAGGATGTTAAGGGGAATAGAGGTTAGGCTGGCGACGCGGGTAGAGGATACCTTGCGAGCCTTCGCAAGCCTCTCTTGGAGCTCCTTGGGGAAAGGCATCTCGACAAATTCAGAGCGAAGGGGAGTGACAAAGGTCACCAAGGTACGCAAGAGCATATTTATAGCCGCTGGTGGACCCCGCTGAAAGATTCCCTGGCTCCTGCCACACTCGCCGAATCCCGTGGGGTTGGATGTTTCTTTCCGAGCCTGTACTAACCTCGGAAAGAGCGGGGATTGTGTACAACCCCGTATCCGGCGAGTGGGTCAGCAGGAGCCAGAATGGCCAAATTGTGCAGTCTGAGTCCCTGGAAGAGATCGGCAGGAGGGAGAGCTCGGCAGTCTCCGGCTTGCCAAGCCCAGCTCGCCAAGTCTAGTTCATCGATCTCTGGGCTGTTCGTCGAGCTCTGGGTTGTTCGGTGAACTCTAGGCTGTTCATCGAGCTCTGGGCTGTTCGCTGAGCTATGAGTTGTTCGCTGAGCTCTGAGCTATTCATCGAGCTATGAGCCGCTCGCTGAATTCGAACAGTTCAACAAGCCCGCAGTGTGTGAGTAGGGCATGCCGGGCCTGTACTCGCCCAAGATCGAAGATAGGCGGCGAGTGCCTGCTCGATCGAGTACTCGCCGCCTTTGCCGAGTATGGTTGGTTGAGAACTACTCGCCCAGTGATCTGTGAGGTGTTTTTACCATTTTTCCCAAGCCGACCTGCCCATAGCCAGTTTGAACAGTGGAGTCGCGCTATGGGCAGACCATGTTGGGCTGCACATAGCTGTTCAGAACAGCGGAGGTTTGCTATTTGCAGGCCATTTTTAGAAATCTATAAATAGGACCCAAGGGGTACCTCAGGAGGGCATGCTTACTTATCTCCCAGTCTTCTAGCGCTTTCTCAGGTACCTCAGCCCGACATTTGTCTAAGGAGGGGAAGCACTCAGTGATCTTCCGGGTGTGTGGTGGGTCCTCCACGCCGGGCCCTTGGTCCAGTCCCTTGCTCTTTTTCCTTATTGTTTGTTTTGCAGGAGATAAGAAGGTGCGTGATCACCGATTCCCCAAGGGTGAACTCCATTGAGACCAAATTTTCGATTTCAATACTTAAGATCTTCGTTTGCTAGCAATCTGTCGGCACTTCGTATTCGATGTAGATCTTGGATCGTCGGAGTTATTTGTTCACGAACGGAAGGGAGATGACTTTCTTCTTCTTCGACGGAGACTTTTGGAACGGAGCACAAAAAGGCGGCCGAACACTAGAATTCACGAACTCCCATCGCTCTTCAGTCCATCAATCAATGGGCATAGAAACTAAGGCGGACTTTTATACGTCTTCATGAAAATAGGCTACCGCCGGCAGTAAGACTAGCGCCCGACGGTAAGTTTGCGCGCTTGTTGTGCCAGTTGTCGTCCAAATCTGGAATAATAATTAAAACGAATATTTGTTGTTTCATCGTAGCTAGCGCCGCGCGGTTACAGCTACCGCCACGCGGTAATATAGGACATGGTGATACGTAAGCAGCATTTCAATACTCGTCGAGCGGCTAGCGCGCCGCGGTAACTGATATTGCTTACGGTAATTTAGTTTCTCGAGAAATTCGTCTCGATACTCGTTGAGAGACTAGCGCGGCGCGGTAACGACTAGCGCCTGGTGGTAGGTCGTTTCTCGAGAAATCCTATTTAACGTTCATCGAGAGTCTAGCGCAGTGCGACAACGCCTGGCGCCTAGCGGTAGGTCGTTTCTCAATACTCATCGAGAGACTAGCGCGTGCAATAGGACTAGCGTAGAGCAGTTGTTAGTGGCCATAGGAATCTTCTTCTTCGTTTGCACCTGTCAACCTGCACACTCTATCAACAAACGATATGATCAAATACATCCTGGGAGTTGATATTCTCAAACACAGGGCATGTGAAAAATCACTTCCAACAAAGAGGAGGCAGAGGAGTCCGCCACCCACCTACCCCTCCACCCGCGCAAATGAGTGCTAGGGCGTAAGCCGTAGCGCTTGGTAGGGATGACCGGCCTGGGCCATCCCGGTTCGGGTCGGGGAGCCTCATAAAAGCTTTCAGCGCTTCTTTGGGGGTGTGGGTGTATAACCCCGTACCCGGCCAAGTGGGACTCTCCCCAAGTAACGAGCTAGGTATACTAGGAGCGACATTTTGGTGCAGCCCCGTTCGAGGACATGCGATCACTCGTGCACGTGTGCAGGGATTTTTATGTGTAAAGGTTGTTTGTAAATATTTGTGTAATACTATATGTATGTTATATTATATATGTGTAATATATATGTAATATTATAATATATATATGTATAATATTATAATATATATATATATATAAATATATATATATATATATTATAGTATATATATGTGATATTATATATTGGTAGGGGAGAGGTTAAAAGCAGCAGGAAAAAGAGGAAAGAAGGCAGAGGAGCAGAGAGAAGTTTTCTTCCTCCCAGCTAGGGCTCGGCCAAAAAGGAGTACAGCCGCAATCCCCCTCTCTCCCGATATCTCCCGTCGGTCAATAGGGGCAGCCTGACGCCGCCCCCTTCCTCTCTCTCATCGGCCAATAGGGGTAGCCCGACGCCACGCCCCCTTTTTCTCTCCCGTCGGCCTACATGGGCAGCCCAAGGCCGCTCCCTTTCTCTCTCCCGTCGGCCTACAGCAGCAGCCCGACGTCTCCACCTTCTTCTCTCCCGTCGGCCTGGAGTAAAACAAGGAAGGGAAAAAACCTAGAGGACCGATCGGTAGCCTAGAGTTGGGATCGCCTCATGGACCTAGGCCGACCGGGATCGGCTTCCCCGATGCCGCCTGAAGTCATGGAGGCCGGGATCGACTTCCTCGGTGCTACTTGGAGCACGATCGATCATGGAGGAGAAATCACCTAGAGCTTTCAATCCTCCAATGGAGGTCGGACCCGTGCATGGACAGCCGCTACGGCTGCTAGACGTCAAGCCCCAGGAACGACACGCGGTTGCGGCTTCGTAAAAATACGCGTTAAGGGTAATGAAATTTATTCTCGGGCAGGTGAATCCCTCAATTATCATATTTGCATGGAAGCCCCTCTCCACTAAAGAGTGCGGGGGAGGGGGGGGGGAAGGGTTCTTTCCGACGGGTTGATGTGTACATCCCTGCAGCTTTTTAGTATCCGGAAGCGTGAGTACGGATTTAAGCATGTTGTGTGAAGCCCATCCGGATGTGTAAGCCGGATTGGTGATGTTCTGGGGTTCCCAGAGAAAACTCTGTGAAAGTTGTTTGTTATTTGCTCTTAGTAGATAAGCATCACTGCCCCGAGGCAGAGGTGGAGTAGATATTAATTTTGCCACCGTTTGGCGGGACGTTGGCGTACAGGTGTTGCAGTACCAAGCGGAAGGTAGCGGAGCTTAAGCCCAAGTTTTGTGCTGGCCCTAGAAGACCTAATTTGTTTTTGTTGTTGGCCTGCGTGCCGAAGTATGGAATTTATATTCCTGTAATTTAAATATCTGTGATGCTCTGTGTATGTGATCTATCTCTTCCGTCTTAGGTGAGTGGTGTACTCGTGAACCACTCGCCTCGTGGGGTCCCGAGGTAAAGTTACCGGGAAGCCCTTGAGGGCCTGCTCATAGTCTTTCAGAACAACGGAGTCACATTGTTGGTGGACCAATTTGAGCTGCGTAAAGTAGAACTGTTCGGTGAGGCTATGCTATTAGTAGGGTTGATAAAGGGCATTTTGCATAGACCCGAGGTGGCACCTCTAGTTAAAAGGGAGTGGATCTTGAGATCCTCCTTAGGTGTTCTGGTCAGCCAAGAGATACTTCCTAAGGTGCCTAATTAGCCCAGTCTTTGGCTTGGGAGGGGAAGAGTTTGTTAGTCTTCCGGGTATATGGTGGGACCTCCATGCCTAGACCTTGGGTCTGTCCCTTTATGTTCCTAGTCTAGTGCCTAGATTGTTCGCTTTAGTGTAGTAGGTGTATGGTCACCCCTCTTTTAAGACCTCAAACTCCATAGAGACCGGTTTCTAGTTTCAACAGTGGGGTCGAACAAGCTTTGATTTGGGCAAATTTTGATTTGTTGAAACCATCTCGTCAAGCCGATTAAGGCCTTGGTCTCGGTTTATATTTTGGGGGAACCCATGAATGATGATTACTAATGAGTCTTTGCTTAATACCTTCAAAATTCATATATGATATTTTCATATTTGTGATTTTTCAAATATTCCATTTCCTGAATAACAAATTTTAAAAATCAAATAAATGATAGGTTTATTTCAAAAAAAAAACTATATATATATATATATATATATATATATATATATATATATATATATATATATATATATATAAAGAAAGCTTCCACAACGACTACAAGTGCGATGAAAAAATAGTAAAAGAAAGCTACAAGGATTTGCATGAAAACTAAAAAATAAAAAGACTTGAAATGAGGAGGAGGGAGAGAAGAGCTTAAAACTAGAAGTACTCTAAAATAGCAACACTTCTCCTCCCAAGATCTGGATGCCCAACCCTTGAAGATGATCACTATTTATAGAAATTTTTCTAGCTGGGTCACGCCATGTGACACGCCCGTGGAGGGCGTGACAATAGGGCGTGTCGGACTCGGCGCGATATATGGAGCGTTGAAATTAATGTCTGGCACAGTGGCTGGATTACACGCCCCTCGGACACTCCCCAGGAGGGAGTGACACCTGGGCATGTCGGATTCAGCGCGACTTTGGCGCGTTGAAATTAAGCGCTGAACTGACTTCTCGGGATTTGGCAGGACACGCCTGGCAAACACGCCCGGGGAGGGCGTTATCGTGGGTGTGTGAGCTGATTTTAGCTGGAGACTGACTTCAGACCGACTGCTTCATTCCACTAGGTTACACGCCCTTGGTACACACCAGGGGAGGACGTGACCAGGGGGCGTGTCACAGCAAAATTTGACAAAAACCTGAAAAAAAGAAAGAAACATGTTAGTGACAAAATTATATACCAAAAGAGGCCAATATGTGAGTATACAAGACATGATTTGTATATTAATAACTAGAAAATACCCTAATAGTTTAGACTACAAAACGAACTATCAACTACATAGACGACTGGATAGTTTACTCGGGGTGTGGTCATCACCTCACTGGAGATGCGTCAAAGTTCACTTCACTGCAGACATTCTCAGATAACAAAGCTTTTATTATAGCTGATGATTCTGTTCATACTTTAGAGAAAGAGGGTGTTGTTTCTTTGGATAGTGGTCAGGGTCCACTCACATTAAGGAGTGTGTATCACGTACCTAGCATGAAGAAGAACCTCTTCTCCGTGACCAATGCATTGACACGGGCTTTCACGTTCTGTTTGGGCCAATAGAAGTGAAATCTCTCCGCAGCATATCAGTGGTTAAGGCTGATGTTGATCATGTAGGGAGAAGGGTTAGAGATTTGTTTGTTTTATCAATAAGCTCTTATATTGATCGGATAAGGACCAACGATAGTGCTATTATTTGGCATGATAGGCTAGGGCACGTAGGGATGGACAAGCTGAAAGCTATGGCGATGAGAAGCCTTGTGAAAGGTTTGCCAAAGTTGTCATCCTACGGAGATGGCCATGTCTGCGTAGGATGTCAGTTTGATAAGGCTCATCGCCTTCCGTTTGACAAGTCTCAGACAAGGAGCAAGGCACCTTTGGAGTGCATCCATGGTGATTTGATGGGGACAACTGCTACTGCTAGTCTTGGAGGTAGTAGATACATGCTGGTGCTGATTGATGACTACTCAAGATACACTTGGGTGTATTTCATGAAGGAGAAGTCAGCCACTTTCCAATTGTTTCTGGAGTTCAATGAGCTGGTGGAGGGCCGGCTTGGCCTGCGGATCAAAAAGTTTAGATCAGACAATGGTGGTGAGTTTGTATCATCCGAGTTTTCTAACTTCTACAGGAAGCACGGGATCCAGAGAGCTTACTTGTGCTCATACTCCACAACAAAATTGAGTGGAGGAGAGGAAGATCTGTCATTTGACGGAAACCTGCAAGTGCTGGCTTCATGCAAAGGGAATTCCCAGGTCCATTTGGGAGAAAGGAATGGCCTGCCCAACTTACGCATCAATCGGATGCCTCTGAGTCAGATCAACATGAAGTCTCCTCATGATTTGATGTTCAAGAAGAAGCCCAGTGTGAACACCTTCGGGTGTTTGGATCAACCTGCTATGTGTATATCCCGGATGCTCTGAGGACCAAGCTTGATGCAAAGGCAAGGAAGCTTGTCTTTGTGGGCTATGATGAGCCGAAGAATGGATAGAAGTGCATGGATCCTGTGTTAAGTAAGTTCATTATATCAAGAGACATTGTCTTTGATGAGATGACATCATATGGAGGTGGCTCTATTGAGCTGCAGGAGAGCAGGGGTGATGAAGGGCAGAAGGAGGCCGCTGAAGATCTTCAGGTGGAGCTGTCTGTGTCACCAAGAGCTCCAGGTGTTTCAAGCTCTAAGACAGAGGCTTTGGGTTCAGGAAGCTGGGGGAACGATACTCCAAGTTTGCCTGGGATTGGAGCTGATTCTGAAGAAGCAACGGAGGTGGTGAGCAAGGAGCAGACTCTTCGGAGATTGAAGAGGACCATCAAGCCACTAGCTCGTTACCGTGAAGGAAACACGGTGAGCTTTTTCTCTTGTTTCTTCGCAGGCCCCCTGGATGAGCGGGAGCCTTCTAACTTTTATGAAGCCACTGGAGTCAAGGAGTGGAAATACGCCATGAATGAGGAGATGGATTCTTTCAAGAAGAATGAGACCTGAGACCTTATGCCCAAGGTTGATGGCGTTACACCTATGGCTTGCAAATGGGTTTACAAGCTGAAGAAGAAGGCGGATGGAAGTATCTAGTGATACAAGGATCGCTTTGTTGCTCGACAGTTCTCTCAACAGTACGACGAAGACTATGAAGAGACGTTCAGTCCCGTGGCGAAGATGACTTCAGTTCGAGTGGTGATGGCTTTGGCGGATTACCAATGATGGAAGATATGGCAGCTGGACGTAAAGAACGCCTTTCTTTACGGGGAGATCGACAAAGACAGGATCAGCCACTCGGTATGTTTCTGAAGATCATCCAGACTACATTTGCAAGCTCCGGAAAGCTCTCTATGGGTTGAAGAAGGCTTCTCGAGCCTGGTATAGAAAGATTGCAGAATACCTCCAGTTCTGTGATTATCTTGCTTAAAACATAGACTCGAGATTGTTCGTTAAGAAGAAGGGGGATCTTCTAGTCTGGGTGTTGTTGTATGTGGATGACATGATCATCACGGGGAACTCTAAGGAGGAGGTAGCTAGGCTCAGGGCAGAGCTAGCTATAAGATTCGAGATGAAGGACTTGGGTGAGCTCCACCACTTCCTTGGACTCGAGGTGGAGAGGAAAGAGAGCAGCATACTCGTGTCCCAGAAGGGCTATGCAGAGCGAATCGTTCAGCGATTTGACATGCAGGAAGGGAAGAGTAGCTATACTCCTTTTGATTCGGGCATCAAACTTCGGCGGGATGAGGAAAGGATTCTTCCAGATCCTTTGGTGTTTCGGGATCTGGTTGGGTTTCTTATCTACTTAACGATTACAAGGCCAGACATTGCTTATAAAGTTGGCCGAGTAAGTCGGTATATGGCGGAACCCAGGAAGCCTCATCTGATGGAGGCAGGGAACATTCTGAAGTATGTGATGGCCACTTCTGATATGGGTCTCCTTTTATAGGAGAGGCACGAGTTTTGTTCTTCAAGGATACTCAGATGCTGATTATGGGGGAGATTCAGACGACCGGAAGTCAACTTCCGGTTATGTATTGATATGTGGATTAGCCAATATCTCTTAGTGTAGCAAGAAGATAGACTTGGTGTCCGTCTCTACTACGGAAGCAGAGTACAAGGTTTCGGTCTTAGCAGCTCGGGAAGCCATTTGGCTCAGGAGACTAGTAGAGGACGTCTATGAAGAAGTGTGCGGTCCAACTCATCTGTGCGGTGACAATGAAAGCGCCCTAAAACTGGTGAATAATCCAGTTTGTCACGCATGGACCAAACATATAGAGATTGAGCACCACCTCATTCGGGAGAAGGTGTTTGAGGGATCTCTTATGGTGGAGCATGTGCGGAGTGAGGAAAACATCACGGAAATCTTCACGAAGTCGCTGCCGAAGGTGCCAATTACTCAGTTATGGGGACTGCTGGGCTTGGTCACCACTTCTCACTTCAAGGGGGAGTATTGAAAATTGTGAAGTGAAAGTGGGGGTTAATCAGGAAGACCGCGCATCCTAGGTTGACTGATGGTGTGGTCTGGGCAGTCTGGATGTTGCGGCCTTGTGATGATTGTTGCGGTCTAGGCAGTCTGGACAGCCTGGTTGTTGCGCTCTGATTTCCTAGTGTCTTGTAGTTGGTTATTCCCTGGTGTAACCTTGCAGATAGGTGGAGTATCCATGAAAGGGTGGACTCACTATGAGTACACGGAGTTTGCTCTATATGGACTGCTCTTGGAGCTTGTGAGTTCGGTTGTTTGCCTTAATCTGATGGAGCGGCTTGTTTGCAGTTTATCATGAGAGCTGGCAGACTGGAGCCATGTCCACCGAGTTCGCGCCAGAGCTTGGTTGGTTGCTAGACTTGGTCACAATCTGTGACAAGTCCAGGGTGATCGTAGAGTCCGCAATGTCCGCTAGTTGACTGGGCAGTTTGTGTCTGTTGGTCATGGACTTAAGTTGCGGGTTGGTGCAGTGTTCGCGACCTGTGCGGGATGGTGCTTTGTCCACGTGTAGTGTGCGGACTGTTGTAGTGTGTGGGCTGTTGTTGTGTCCGCATATTGTGTAGCTGATAGAGAAAATTGTATTCTCCAATATATACTCGATTAAGGCAAGTGTACCTATCGAAATATAGCATAGGATATGAAAAATATCAAGGTCGTATAAAAACTCGGGGCAGACAAGTACTATTACTCACAACGACTCTATTATTATACCGAACGATTAATGAGTTTTGAAAATGAAAATAAACTAAGTTAAAAAGAGAAAATAAACTATTACGAGAAAAGAGTGCTCGATCGACGATTCACTTTGAAATAAAATAACGAAATAATTTAGTTTAACAATTGTAAATCTATTAAGACCGTGACGGATCCGATATTAGGAAGTAATCTCGCTAGAGCATTAAATCCCCTATCTTATAGACGTTTTGACCGAAATCTCTTTACAAGTCAAAATGACCTAAAGTCGCATTATCGAAGTGACCCGCACTATTGGATTTGACTCCAATCCGGAGGATTTACGTCATCCTATCTCTAGGGGTGCATTCAACTCCTTCCTTCCTTGAGTGATCTTTCATATTCACGAGCCTCTCGGCTACTCAAATATGAGATCGGAATCTACTACCGTATACTAGAAATACGGAGTCGATACAAAATAATTCAATGAAGGATCAAAATAGAAAAATACAAAGGAAAACATAAAAATAAAGATACGTTATTTCATCTACAAAGATCATCGCGATCGGGCACAAAAACTATTTAGCTACGCATATTAGAAAAGAAAACCAAAATAAGAGAAGAAGAAAATGTTTTCATTGCATAATAAAAGAGGTACACAATAATAAAGACAAGAAAATGTTATACTAATAAAAAGACTATTATAAAAAAGAGATCTACTTAGCAACAAAGAAAGAAGAAAATAAACTATCTCACTTGCTCTCTAACTTCAAACTAAAACTACTTGACATAAACTACTTGAAACTCAAACTACTTAACTTCAAACAAAGGGGGAGGGGTTCCTTTTATAGGAGAGGGAGGAATGTTCTAGATGAGGGAGACATAGGGGTGGCCGGCCACATGGAGGGAGAGAAGGGTGCATGAACGTATTCAATGAAGGGGAGAGAGAATGGGAAGATTCATGTATGATAATAAAGGGAATGGCATAGAGGAGGCTACATGCATTGCATGATATTTTGGAAAATAAAAAGAAATAAAATAAGTAATCAAGGGGGAATGGATGGGAAATAGAGTGGAGAAGAAAATAATAAAAAGGGGAGAGAGAGATGAATGTGGTCGGCCAATGCATGGAGAGGAATAATTCATGCATGCAATAATGAGGAGAGAGGGAATATATGAGGTGGAGAAAGATGCATGCATGATAGAAAACAAAAGTGGCCGGCCATGCATGAATGTTGCTAGGTGGGCTTCATGGAGGCTTAGGGGGCTCGGGTAAAGGGTTGTGGGCTGCTCCATCATGAAGGGTGATGATGATTTTCTAGAAGTTAAATTACAACCAAACTAAAATCTCGAATAGGCAAGCGTACCTATCGAAATGTAGTATAGGAAGTGTCGTATTGCGATTCGGGGCCTGTTGAGTACTTGTACTCACAAGGAAGAGCTATTATTTTATCTAACGGAAAAGTTGGTTTGATTATACTAGATAATAAAACTAAAGCTGAAGCTAAAGAGAAATTCAAATATGAAGAAGCTAGCACTTGATCTAGAATCCCCTTGGACTAAAATAAATCTTCTTGAAAAATAATAAAATGCGAGTTCTTAATTATACTCACTCGACCGTGGAGGTTCCTAAAATATAGAAGCGTCTCTCTCGAGCTCATGCTTCTAACTAACCTTAGGTTGATCGATTAAGACCTCTCGGCCAGTCGAAACCCCTAAGCTTGCTTTATGCGGTGAACCCCACTATTGGATTTGACTCCAATCCGGAAGATTTACGTCATCCTCTCTCGAGGAGTGCGTTCAACTCCTTTTATCTTTGAGTGATCTCCTCGTATCCGCAACCTCTCGGTCATTTAGGATACGGATCTTAGATCGAAGATCATATCCGCGTAATATGAACTCGATGAAATAAAAATCAAAGATAAATCGTAGCGAGAACAATTAAGAACAAGACATTTAATAAGAAGGAGAAAGATCTATTTTATTCTAAGGTTCATCATGATCAAGTGCTAAAAGAAGATTAGCTACTCATCATGATTGAGGACATACAAAATAAAGTAGGAAAAGACATGATTGAAATGGAAATAACTAAAATTAAAGTTACAACAAAGGTAAATCTAACTTAGAAATGAGAAAATACAGCAAAAGAAACAGAACATTACAAGACTCCAACTCCCAAAATTCGACTCCTCAGCATCTGAAGCTGTCTGAAATTTATAGAAAAAATTTCTGTTTGGTCACGCCCTAGGTCACGCCCGTGACCTAGGGCGTGTCAGGCTCGGAACCATCGTCTTGAAAGCCCGGGAACGTTGGAGGAGAAACCGCCAAAATTGGTTAACTGACGGGTCACGCCCCTAGGTCACGCCCGTGACCTAGGGCGTGTCACGGCTGTTTCTAGAAATGGCGGGAAGTTGAAAACGGCGGGAGTAAAAGTGGTCTTCAAGAAGGTGTCATGCCCCTTAGTCACGCCCGTGACTAGGGGCGTGTCAAGCAGGAACGGTCTCTGGCGGCAAAGGCTGGAACGGAGGAATAATTGACTGGAAACGCCTGGGACACGCCCTGGGTCACGCCCGTGACCCAGGCGTGTAATCTTAATCTGACGTGGCAGCGGTCAACGATTCTTCCACGGCCCGTCACGCCTCGTGTAAGGGGTACACGGGCGTGTCGTCATCCGACACGGGTGTGTCAAGGCCGGTCGACGATCTTTGGGCGCGGGTCGACGGCTCTGGCTACAGGCTTAAATTTG
Organism: Platanthera zijinensis; assembly: GCA_039513925.1. Taxonomy (NCBI): domain Eukaryota; kingdom Viridiplantae; phylum Streptophyta; class Magnoliopsida; order Asparagales; family Orchidaceae; genus Platanthera; species Platanthera zijinensis. The sequence goes on from CM077093.1 coordinate 71,894,588, forward strand.
CGTGTCACGCCCCTGTGTTACGCCCAGGTAGGGCGTGTCACAGGGCGTGTCTAAGCAGAAAACAGGAAGATTCTTGTTTTGCTCCAAATAACCTGTAGATCAACCCTGCAAGATTAAAAATGATTTTATTAGAACAAATAGATATAAATTATAGAATCAAGTTAAAATAAACTTAATATTATAAAATTAATTTAAAATATCTAACTATTAATATAGAAAAATAAGTTAAACGATAGAAATAAATAGAGTTATCAAATACCCCCATACTTATCCGTTTGCTAGTCCCGAGCAAACCACTTTCTATAGGGAGTAGAAAAATTTTAAATGTTAGAAAAGAAAATTGAACCTAAGGAGTAAAATGCGAAGTCTTATGCCTATATTTGTAGATATTTTTGTAGAAAGACTTACTCAGCATACAAATTAGGTTTTTATTTTTCTTAAAATGCGTTTTCACTATTATTTTTACTTTTAAGATGAAAATCCGGTAAATCTTAAAATTATCTTTAGGGAGAGTGTAGCGTGCGTACTAAGATAACATTGCACAAACAAAGATTAAGATACCCTCCAAAGAAATCCATCAATGTCGATGGCCATAGGCTTGCCCTTCACACTCTCGCCACGGCACTAGTCTAACTTATAAACATAAATCAATAGGGCTTAATTAGGTTGAAATGTAGGCTTAGGTTTTTGGTGAGGGTGATCAAAGATAAACACGATGGCTAGTCACACCAAAACCTAGAGAAGCTTGTACATAAAGATTTGCTATGGCTCTTTAAGAACGTAGCCAAATTCCTATTTCTTTTGTTTCTTTTCTTAATTTTTTAACTCTCTCATCATATTGATTTTTTTTTTCTACCTCCTCATTTTTTTAATGATAATTTTTTTCCTATATTTTGAAGAGGAGAGAAAAATAAATAAACTTTTTTTTATAAGAAAAGAGCCATCAAAAATGAAAAGGCTCCTAATCACTCACAAAGATTTTCTACATTTGTTCTTTCAAGCTCGGGTTTAGGTGTGTAATTAGGATGCTTTTTAGGCTTTGGTAAATCATTTGGTGGAGCTAAAACAAAAGGAAAAGGTAATAGGCTCAAATTGGCTAAGCAAAGTTAAAATTTTAGGTGCGGGTACAAAAGCTCAAACTTGCCAAAAGAAGTGCCTAAATCATATTTATGCTAATGAGTTTAACTTATGCAAAATCTTGAGAATAGTTAGAGGGCAAGTTCTAGACATCGAAAAAGAATAACTCTCTCTTGGTCCGCGAAATATCTCTCTAGTAAACTTCTACTTACTCACCTAAATAATTTTAGAGTTTTACCGGTTTTCAAAATTAAAGTAAAATAAGTTGTTTCTACGCATTTAGAAAAGTGAAAATCTAATTATATGCTGAATATTTAGATCTACTAAAAATTCTACTTACACGTGCACTTAACTAGAAACACAGCATGGCCAACAGTTCTACTCCAAAATTCAACATTCAATTAAAACATCAAAATTCTCTAAACACTATAAATAAGTTGAATTACTAGGAATTTTGCATGTGAATAAATATAGAAATAAAGACTTCTCTAATTTAATTTTTGATTTTCTATATTTTTTTCTTTTTTATGTTTTTTATATATATATATATATATTTTTTAGAAAAACAAAATTTTAAGACGAAATAAAATTTTTTGAGTTTTAAATTTGTTTTAAATTTTTTTTTTTGTGGTTTTTGTTTTAAAATTTTTTTGGAAAATTTTTATATGTTTTGCTTGAGAAATATCCCTCCCCCATACTGAAGCAATACATTGTCCCCAATGTAAAAAAAAAAGTAAAGAAGAAAAGAGAAGAGAGGAGACTTCCCTGAAAATGCAAGCCAGCATCAAAAGAGACCTGTACAAGATGATGAAAGCAAAACATAATATTTTATAGATTTTTTTGGATTTTTTTTTCATCATAATAATAAAAATAGATACAGAAAAATAAAAATACAGATACAAAGAAGTGACCCTCTACAGATCCAAAGAAATGAAAAGGCAGCTACTCCTGATCAGAAACGTCCTCGTGCTCCTGATAGAAAGTTCGCATGTTCGCAAACTCGCGAGTAATATGTGCTATGGAGGAAGTATGGTTTCGCTCGAGCACGGTGAATGATGTAGGGGTGTCTCTTCGAGACACATCACGGGGTCGCGACGACGCTTATGACTACGCTCAACGCTCTCTATTCCGCACGCCAACGCAAACGCAGCAAATTCAATAATTAAATATATCGTTCGTGCCAACATACGGATCGCCGTTCCGCAAATAGATCGAAACTTGGCTATAGGCCAAATTCCTTCCGGCTAAATGGGATAATATCGATCCCGAGCGAGCTTTAGGTGTTGTACCAAAATAGATCCACCAAGAACTAAACGATCCAAAAATGGTGGTATCTATCCCAACAAAAAGAAAACGAGGAGTGCCAAATCCTTTTACGAATCCTTCAGAAAACCAAACGAAAATTGCTAATCGGTTATTTGTTAACCACGAAGAATAATAATTCGGAAAATAACGCAAAATACGTCCACCACAAGAACTATCTAGGAAAAGAAATCTCTTGTGTAGTAATATCGTTACCCCCTCTCGGATTCGTAGATCCGTGATGCGCGGATCCACCAAGTATGATCGTTTTCCCTTTGAAGACCATGGAAGAGCGCTATGGATGAAGATCTTGTCGTCCCGTTCACGTCTCGCCGTTGAAGATTCCCTAGACTTCCTCCTTCCTTGCAAGACTTTTGAGGAGAGCCGATTTCTCCTTGGGTGAAGAGCAAACGCGGTTGTGGGGGAAAGAAGTTGGCCGTCGGTTTTGGAGAAGGATGGATGATGGTGGTGGCGGCTATGAGGAGGAGAGGCAAGGGGAGATGGTGGCCGATCCCTTGAAAGGAGTACCTTGGAGGCAATCGGGTTTGGGAAGAGGAATGGAGAGGGGAGGAGAGGTGGCCGATCGTTGCCTTAGTTGGCCGCCGGTTTTGGAAGGGAAAGAGTGAGGGGGGCGGCGGCTAGGGAGAGAGCAAGAGAGAAAGTTAGGGTTAGGCAAATGTAATTCTCAATTTAATATTAATCTACTCCAAATGAAAAAGTCATGGCCTTTATATAGGCTTACATCTCAAATAAAAAAACAAGTGGCTAAAGACACACCACATAAAGGAAATGCAGGAAATAAAATAATGTTTTAAATAGCCTCTCATGAAATGGCTATTAGCACACCAAACTTATAAATAATCAAATACGAGTCTTGTTGCGAGGGCGAAGCTTGTAGCCATGACCGCTACGGCGTCGCACGTCCTTTGCCGGTACATCTTCAACATCCTCAATCCCAAGTGCTCCATCCTGATGGCCTTCGCCATCAATCCTCCTCCGCTCAAAAGGACTCATCACCGATGAGTGGGCTGAGAGATAACGTCGGAGGAGGCCCGCGTCAAGAAGATCCAACTGTGCAGCAGCTAGCCAAGAGTCATCCGAAGCCGGACGACCACGCCAACGAACCAAGAACCTGTGAATGTCGCCGTCTGTAGTGAGAAATACATCATCCTGCAAAATCTTGTCAGGCAAGAAATCTGTCCGGGGAAACCTCGGAAAAGCGTTAGGTGAAGTAGAAAAACAATTTTCATCATCCATAGACTGCATACCTTCCATAGACTTCGCAGGAGAAAGCGATCCAGAATTTAGCTCACCCCCCACCCCATTAGATTGTATAGTGGAAGTAGTAAACGGAGAGATAGACAATTCAGGTGGTGGAGCAACAAAAAGCGTTAAATCGGAAATATTAAACACAAGGGAGATTCCCCAATCAGAAGGTAACTCTAACAAATAAGCATTTTCGCCTAATTTCTTCAAAATTCTAAAAGGACCGGCTTTCTTGTTCGCTAACTTCTTTATGGTGCCCGAAGGCATCCGTTCAGGGATTAGACGAACCATAACCAAATCGCCTATATTCAAAGAGACTACTCGCCGATGTACGTTAGCGTTCGATTGATATATAGAATATTGCTTAGCTAATGTCTTGCCAATGTGCTCGTGGAGAGTGTGAACGTGTGAAACGAAATCTAGTGCAAATTGACTTGACTTAAAAGAAGGTGGTAACGGAATCAAGTCAAGTGGTACTGGCGCTTTATAACCGTGCACTATCTCATTCGGGGACAACTGAGTGGACCGGTTCCTAGAATTATTGTACGCAAGCTGGGCATGCGGGAGGATAAGATCCCATGTACCTTTATGTTCGCCCACTAAACAACGAAGTAACCCTCCCAAGCTACGGTTGACGACTTCCGTTTGCCCATCCGTTTGGGGATGATAGGCCGACGAAAACAACAGTTTAGTGCCCATTAGTTTCCAGAGTGTCTTCCAAAAATAACTTGTAAATTTTACATCTCGATCACTCACTATCGTCTTGGGTACACCTCGATGTGCTACAACCTCTTTGAAAAATAATTTTGCTACATTTGAAGCATCGTAGGTGTTGTTGCTTGCGATAAAATATGCCATTTTTGAGAATCGGTCTACCACCACTAGTATGGAATCGTGACGCCTAAAAGTCATAGGTAAACCCAATATAAAATCCATGCTAACATCTTGCCATGGTACCGACGGAATCGGAAGGGGTGTGTAAAGACCCGCATTGGTCTTGTTTCCCTTAGCTAGTTGACAAACACGACAACTTCCTACAACTTTGTTGACCATGGGTTTGAGGCCCGGCCAAAAGAATTTATCTTCCACAAGTGTTATCGTTTTGTCTCGCCCGAAATGTCCGCCTAATCCCCCGCTATGTAACTCCCATATAATAAAATGTCGTAAAGACGACCGGGGAATGCATAATTGCACATGTTTAAATAGATATCCATCACGAATATAGAATGCCGAGATAGTGGTAGGGGAGTTGTCCTTCGCGGCGAAATAAATGTCCTTAAAGTCTGGGCAATGGATATATTCGTCCTTTATCCTATCGAATCCTATGACTGACACTTCCATGGTATTTAATAACAGAGTGACTCTACTTAGCGCGTCCGCTACACGATTTAGCATACCCTTCAGATGCTTGATTATGAAGGTGTACTCTTGTAGATAAGATATCCATTTTGCGTGTCGTGGACTAATCTTATTTTGAGAATTCACAAATTTAAGGGCCTCGTGATCCGATAATATTACAAATTCTTTTGATATAAGGTAATGTCGCCAATGTTGGAGACATCGGATTACCGCATAGAATTCGCGATCATAATTTGAATAATTTAATTTCGGCCCGGCTAGTTTCTCACTAAAGTATCCTAGCGGGTGTCCCTCTTGGCTTAATACTCCTCCAATTCCTATCCCTGATGCGTCGCATGATAATTCAAAAACTTTACTAAAATCCGGTAATCGGAGTAAAGGAGCTTCAGACATTCGTTCCTTAATCGTTTGGAAGGCACTAGTGGCCGATTTCGTCCATGTAAATTCTCCTTTTTTCATACATTCAGTTATGGGTGCCATAATACTACTAAAATTCCGAATAAATCTTCGGTAAAACGTGGCCAATCCGTGGAAACTTCTAACGTCCCTAATATTCTTGGGTTCCGGCCATTCCTTAATCGCTTGGACCTTCTTGGGATCCACATGAATGCCATCTGAACTCACGATGTATCCTAAGAACTCAACAGAAGGCACACCGAATGCGCATTTTTTTAAGTTAATAAATAAGTTCTCTTTGCGCAACGTGGTGAGAATTGTTCTTAGATGAGTCTCATGATCCCCCGGCGAAATGCTAAAAACTAAAATGTCGTCAAAATAGACCACTACAATTTTTCCCATAAAAGGCTTAAAAATTTGGGTCATCAATCGTGAAAAAGTACTGGGTCCATTGGTAAGTCCTTCTCCAAGCACTAGCCATTCATAAAGTCCATCCTTAGATTTGAAGGCCGTCTTCCATTCGTCTCCCTCCCGTATTCGTATCTGATGATAACCGCTCTTAAGATCCAATTTAGAGAATATAGCGGCTCCTGATAGCATATCTAGTAGATCGTCCAAACGGGGAATAGGAAATCTATATTTGATCGTTATTTTATTAATAGCCCGATAATCGACACATAATCGCCATGTCTTATCTTTCTTTGGAACTAATAATGCGGGGACGGCACAAGGACTTTTGCTGTGCCGTATAAATCCTTTCGCTAGCAGATCGGAAATTAATTTTTGTAATTCTTCATGGGAGGATGGATTGAGTCTATAATGGGGCTGATTTGGCAATGAAGATCCCGGGACAAAATCTATCTCATGTTGGATGTCACGTATTGGTGGTAACGTGGGTGGTAAATCCACCGGATAAACATCCTTATATTCTTCCAAGAGATTTCGTAGCGATAATGGGAGGCTCTCAACAGTAGGTGACTCTTCCTTTGCTTGTAAACATACTAACGCGTATATAACGCCATCCATGAAAGTCTCACGTTCTAGTTCCTTTCTACTAATCAGGCTTATCGTTTTCTTTTCCACAGGCACAACAGTGTCTTTGGAAATAGATGACGAATCCTTAGGCGCAGATGGCTTCAAAACAATGGTTTTACCATTAAATTTGAACTCATAAGTGTTTGCGCGACCGAAGTGGGTCACGTCATAATCGTACAACCAAGGTCGTCCTAATAAAACATGGCACACGTCCATAGGAATGACGTCGCACCAAACTTTATCAACGTAGTTTTTCAACGTTAAAGGAACCATGCATCGCTTAGAGACCGCTATGGATGTCTTGTTTACCCACGCAATTTTATAAGGATGTGGGTGCGGCTCGGTTACTAAGTGCATGCGAGTGATGGCATTCTCCGATACTACGTTCATACAACTGCCGCTGTCGATAATTAACTTACACCATTTTTCACCGTCTTTAAAATTTAATGTAAATATATTTGTCCGGTTATATTCATCCAACGCTCGCGGTGTGGCTAAAATGCATCTCATCACCATCATGTAAGAATCGTCCTCAATGTCACTTGGCTCGGCGTCAGATTCTTCGCCAGCTCCATAGACGATATCAGCAGGTTCAGACGAAGAGTCTAGTAAAGCTAAAGGTTTGCTTTTCGTGGGGCACTCACTAGAATAGTGCCCTTGAATGCCGCACGAATAACACGTGGCATTTGTCTTGTTAACTCGTCCTATTGGTACTCGCTCACCGGTGGGATTTCTATTATTCCTAGCGGTAATGACAACGGACTCCGAATCCGTTGATCGATACTTTCCTTTCTCACGCGCGGATGAAGAAGGGTGCGGGCCTAAGATGGATTTCCCTTTCTGGAAATTACGTCCTTTGGACTTGTAGGCGTTATGCTTTTCAATATCCAAGGCGGCATTGAAGGTGGTGTTAAGGTCTGTGTGACCATAACGCAAGAGTTTCCCGTGTATATCCGGGTTGAGTCCCTTACGAAATCGTGAGAGTGTGACTTCGGGCATCTCACGAACATCGCAACGCACCATCATATCCTTAAGGTGTCCCATATAATCTGCTACCGAAGTATTCCCTTGCCGAAGGGTGGCTAAATCGTCGAACATCTGAGTTCGGTGATATGTGGGAACGTATTGGTTGTGTAGTAGCGCTTTCATTGCGGTCCACCCAAGTGGGGGTGCTCCGTTTACAGTTCCTAGGCGCCTCTCTTCGTTTAACCAATATGTTTTGGCCCTTCCTAGTAGTTTCATACGTGCGACCTTCACTTTCTCAGCGTCCGTTAAGTCGTGCCATTCAAAATAGCACTCGATGTCCATGACCCAGTCTAGGAAAAGTTGGGGCTCTCCCATCCCATCATTGGAGGGTGCGTTCATTTTTACGGCCCTAGTCACATCAAACTCATAATGACCTCGAGGTGGGTACTCATCGTCTAGATCACGTGGGTGATTTTGTCGTTCCTCTCGCTGGTTGGCTGCCGGGGGTTGGGGACCCAGTCGGTTTCTGCCAACGCCGTTGTTTCGAGGCGCCGCTTGGTTTACAGCGAGCCCTTCAATTAACTGAGTCAGTGCGTCAAACCTAGCGTTAAACTCTTCTCGGAGCTCGGCGATCGTGGCTGGAGCATGCTCGTCACCTTGGTTGTTGGCCATGTGTGAGGTGGAGGGAAGATATTCCGTGCCCAGCCTAGTGCGCATGAACGAACGGTACAATAACAATTTTGACCTGATTTAAATTACGCGTTTGAATTTTTTGACGCAAAACTATTGAGCAACAGGAAAAAATTTTTTAGACTTTTTTTCTTAAAAAAAATGAGAAGAAAATTCAGAATTTTTTTTGGTAATTTTCTGGAAAAAAATAAAATTTGTGAGTTTTACTAAATGCAGCCCAAAATTCAGATTTTGACACGGTTCGTAACGAAAGTGCACAACTTAATAGAAAAAAGACAACCCTATGATAAAAGTGAGGATGGTGTCGATTGGGAAATCAACACAACCTGGCTCTGATACCAAATTGATGTAGGGGTGTCAAATCCTTTTACGAATCCTTCGGAAAACCAAACGAAAATTGCTAATCGGTTATTTGTTAACCACGAAGAATAATAGTTCGGAAAATAACGCAAAATACGTCCACCACAAGAACTATCTAGGAAAAGAAATCTCTTGTGTAGTAATATCGTTACCCCCTCTCGGATTCGTAGATCCGTGATGCGCGGATACACCAAGTATGATCGTTTTCCCTTTGAAGACCACGGAAGAGCGCTATGGATGAAGATCTTGTCGTCCCGTTCACGTCTCGCCGTTGAAGATTCCCTAGACTTCCTCCTTCCTTGCAAGACTTTTGAGGAGAGCCGATTTCTCCTTGGGTGAAGAGCAAACGCGGTTGTGGGGGAAAGAAGTTGGCCGTCGGTTTTGGAGAAGGATGGATGATGGTGGTGGCGGCTATGAGGAGGAGAGGCAAGGGGAGATGGTGGCCGATCCCTTGAAAGGAGTACCTTGGAGGCAATCGGGTTTGGGAAGAGGAATGGAGAGGGGAGGAGAGGTGGCCGATCCTTGCCTTAGTTGGCCGCCGGTTTTGGAAGGGAAAGAGTGAGGGGGGGGGGGGGCGGCTAGGGAGAGAGCAAGAGAGAAAGTTAGGGTTAGGCAAATGTAATTCTCAATTTAATATTAATCTACTCCAAATGAAAAAGTCATGGCCTTTATATAGGCTTACATCTCAAATAACAAAACAAGTGGCTAAAGACACACCACATAAAGGAAATGCAGGAAATAAAATAATGTTTTAAATAGCCTCTCATGAAATGGCTATTAGCACACCAAACTTATAAATAATCAAATACGAGTCTTGTTGCGAGGGCGAAGCTTGTAGCCATGACCGCTACGGCGTCGCACGTCCTTTGCCGGTACATCTTCAACATCCTCAATCCCAAGTGCTCCATCCTGATGGCCTTCGCCATCAATCCTCCTCCGCTCAAAAGGACTCATCACCGATGAGTGGGCTGAGAGATAACGTCGGAGGAGGCCCGCGTCAAGAAGATCCAACTGTGCAGCAGCTAGCCAAGAGTCATCCGAAGCCGGACGACCACGCCAACGAACCAAGAACCTGTGAATGTCGCCGTCTGTAGTGGGAAATACATCATCCTGCAAAATCTTGTCAGGCAAGAAATCTGTCCGGGGAAACCTCGGAAAAGCGTTAGGTGAAGTAGAAAAACAATTTTCATCATCCATAGACTGCATACCTTCCATAGACTTCGCAGGAGAAAGCGATCCAGAATTTAGCTCACCCCCCACCCCATTAGATTGTATAGTGGAAGTAGTAAACGGAGAGATAGACAATTCAGGTGGTGGAGCAACAAAAAGCGTTAAATCAGAAATATTAAACACAAGGGAGATTCCCCAATCAGAAGGTAACTCTAACAAATAAGCATTTTCGCCTAATTTCTTCAAAATTCTAAAAGGACCGTCTTTCTTGTTCGCTAACTTCTTTATGGTGCCCGAAGGCATCCGTTCAGGGATTAGACGAACCATAACCAAATCGCCTATGTTCAAAGAGACTACTCGCCGATGTACGTTAGCGTTCGATTGATATATAGAATATTGCTTAGCTAATGTCTTGCCAATGTGCTCGTGGAGAGTGTGAACGTGTGAAACGAAATCTAGTGCAAATTGACTTGACTTAAAAGAAGGTGGTAACGGAATCAAGTCAATTGGTACTGGCGCTTTATAACCGTGCACTATCTCATTCGGGGACAACTGAGTGGACCGGTTCCTAGAATTATTGTACGCAAGCTGGGCATGCGGGAGGATAAGATCCCATGTACCTTCATGTTCGCCCACTAAACAACGAAGTAACCCTCCCAAGCTACGGTTGACGACTTCCGTTTGCCCATCCGTTTGGGGATGATAGGCCGACGAAAACAACAGTTTAGTGCCCATTAGTTTCCAGAGTGTCTTCCAAAAATAACTTGTAAATTTTACATCTCGATCACTCACTATCGTCTTGGGTACACCTCGATGTGCTACAACCTCTTTGAAAAATAATTTTGCTACATTTGAAGCATCGTAGGTGTTGTTGCTTGCGATAAAATATGCCATTTTTGAGAATCGGTCTACCACCACTAGTATGGAATCGTGACGCCTAAAAGTCATAGGTAAACCCAATATAAAATCCATGCTAACATCTTGCCATGGTACCGACGGAATCGGAAGGGGTGTGTAAAGACCCGCATTGGTCTTGTTTCCCTTAGCTAGTTGACAAACACGACAACTTCCTACAACTTTGTTGACCATGGGTTTGAGGCCCGGCCAAAAGAATTTATCTTCCACAAGTGTTATCGTTTTGTCTCGCCCGAAATGTCCGCCTAATCCCCCGCTATGTAACTCCCATATAATAAAATGTCGTAAAGACGACCGGGGAATGCATAATTGCACATGTTTAAATAGATATCCATCACGAATATAGAATGCCGAGATAGTGGTAGGGGAGTTGTCCTTCGCGGCGAAATAAATGTCCTTAAAGTCTGGGCAATGGATATATTCGTCCTTTATCCTATCGAATCCTATGACTGACACTTCCATGGTATTTAATAACAGAGTGACTCTACTTAGCGCGTCCGCTACACGATTTAGCGTACCCTTCAGATGCTTGATTATGAAGGTGTACTCTTGTAGATAAGATATCCATTTTGCGTGTCGTGGACTAATCTTATTTTGAGAATTCACAAATTTAAGGGCCTCGTGATCCGATAATATTACAAATTCTTTTGATATAAGGTAATGTCGCCAATGTTGGAGACATCGGATTACCGCATAGAATTCGCGATCATAATTTGAATAATTTAATTTCGGCCCGGCTAGTTTCTCACTAAAGTATCCTAGCGGGTGTCCCTCTTGGCTTAATACTCCTCCAATTCCTATCCCTGATGCGTCGCATGATAATTCAAAAACTTTACTAAAATCCGGTAATCGGAGTAAAGGAGCTTCAGACATTCGTTCCTTAATCGTTTGGAAGGCACTAGTGGCCGATTTCGTCCATGTAAATTCTCCTTTTTTCATACATTCAGTTATGGGTGCCATAATACTACTAAAATTCCGAATAAATCTTCGGTAAAACGTGGCCAATCCGTGGAAACTTCTAACGTCCCTAATATTCTTGGGTTCCGGCCATTCCTTAATCGCTTGGACCTTCTTGGGATCCACATGAATGCCATCTGAACTCACGATGTATCCTAAGAACTCAACAGAAGGCACACCGAATGCGCATTTTTTTAAGTTAATAAATAAGTTCTCTTTGCGCAACGTGGTGAGAATTGTTCTTAGATGAGTCTCATGATCCCCCGGCGAAATGCTAAAAACCAAAATGTCGTCAAAATAGACCACTACAAATTTTCCCATAAAAGGCTTAAAAATTTGGGTCATCAATCGTGAAAAAGTACTGGGTCCATTGGTAAGTCCTTCTCCAAGCACTAGCCATTCATAAAGTCCATCCTTAGATTTGAAGGCCGTCTTCCATTCGTCTCCCTCCCGTATTCGTATCTGATGATAACCGCTCTTAAGATCCAATTTAGAGAATATAGCGGCTCCTGATAGCATATCTAGTAGATCGTCCAAACGGGGAATAGGAAATCTATATTTGATCGTTATTTTATTAATAGCCCGATAATCGACACATAATCGCCATGTCTTATCTTTCTTTGGAACTAATAATGCGGGGACGGCACAAGGACTTTTGCTGTGCCGTATAAATCCTTTCGCTAGCAGATCGGAAATTAATTTTTGTAATTCTTCATGGGAGGATGGATTGAGTCTATAATGGGGCTGATTTGGCAATGAAGATCCCGGGACAAAATCTATCTCATGTTGGATGTCACGTATCGGTGGTAACGTGGGTGGTAAATCCACCGGATAAACATACTTATATTCTTCCAAGAGATTTCGTAGCGATAATGGGAGGCTCTCAACAGTAGGTGACTCTTCCTTTGCTTGTAAACATACTAACGCGTATATAACGCCATCCATGAAAGTCTCACGTTCTAGTTCCTTTCTACTAATCAGGCTTATCGTTTTCTTTTCCACAGGCACAACAGTGTCTTTGGAAATAGATGACGAATCCTTAGGCGCAGATGGCTTCAAAACAATGGTTTTACCATTAAATTTGAACTCATAAGTGTTTGCGCGACCGAAGTGGGTCACGTCATAATCGTACAACCAAGGTCGTCCTAATAAAACATGGCACACGTCCATAGGAATGACGTCGCACCAAACTTTATCAACGTAGTTTTTCAACGTTAAAGGAACCATGCATCGCTTAGAGACCGCTATGGATGTCTTGTTTACCCACGCAATTTTATAAGGATGTGGGTGCGGCTCGGTTACTAAGTGCATGCGAGTGATGGCATTCTCCGATACTACGTTCATACAACTGCCGCTGTCGATAATTAACTTACACCATTTTTCACCGTCTTTAAAATTTAATGTAAATATATTTGTCCGGTTATATTCATCCAACGCTCGCGGTGTGGCTAAAATGCATCTCATCACCATCATGTAAGAATCGTCCTCAATGTCACTTGGCTCGGCGTCAGATTCTTCGCCAGCTCCATAGACGATATCAGCAGGTTCAGACGAAGAGTCTAGTAAAGCTAAAGGTTTGCTTTTCGTGGGGCACTCACTAGAATAGTGCCCTTGAATGCCGCACGAATAACACGTGGCATTTGTCTTGTTAACTCGTCCTATTGGTACTCGCTCACCGGTGGGATTTCTATTATTCCTAGCGGTAATGACAACGGACTCCGAATCCGTTGATCGATACTTTCCTTTCTCACGCGCGGATGAAGAAGGGTGCGGGCCTAAGATGGATTTCCCTTTCTGGAAATTACGTCCTTTGGACTTGTAGGCGTTATGCTTTTCAATATCCAAGGCGGCATTGAAGGTGGTGTTAAGGTCTGTGTGACCATAACGCAAGAGTTTCCCTTGTATATCCGGGTTGAGTCCCTTACGAAATCGTGAGAGTGTGACTTCGGGCATCTCACGAACATCGCAACGCACCATCATATCCTTAAGGTGTCCCATATAATCTGCTACCGAAGTATTCCCTTGCCGAAGGGTGGCTAAATCGTCGAACATCTGAGTTCGGTGATATGTGGGAACGTATTGGTCGTGTAGTAGCGCTTTCATTGCGGTCCACCCAAGTGGGGGTGCTCCGTTTACAGTTCCTAGGCGCCTCTCTTCGTTTAACCAATATGTTTTGGCCCTTCCTAGTAGTTTCATACGTGCGACCTTCACTTTCTCAGCGTCCGTTAAGTCGTGCCATTCAAAATAGCACTCGATGTCCATGACCCAGTCTAGGAAAAGTTGGGGCTCTCCCATCCCATCATAGGAGGGTGCGTTCATTTTTACGGCCCTAGTCACATCAAACTCATAATGACCTCGAGGTGGGTACTCATCGTCTAGATCACGTGGGTGATTTTGTCGTTCCTCTCGCTGGTTGGCTGCCGGGGGTTGGGGACCCAGTCGGTTTCTGCCAACGCCGTTGTTTCGAGGCGCCGCTTGGTTTACAGCGAGCCCTTCAATTAACTGAGTCAGTGCGTCAAACCTAGCGTTAAACTCTTCTCGGAGCTCGGCGATCGTGGCTGGAGCATGCTCGTCACCTTGGTTGTTGGCCATGTGTGAGGTGGAGGGAAGATATTCCGTGCCCAGCCTAGTGCGCATGAACGAACGGTACAACAACAATTTTGACCTGATTTAAATTATGCGTTTGAATTTTTTGACGCAAAACTATTGAGCAACAGGAAAAAAATTTTTAGACTTTTTTCCTTAAAAAAAATGAGAAGAAAATTCAGAATTTTTTTTGGTAATTTTCTGGAAAAAAATAAAATTTGTGAGTTTTACTAAATGCAGCCCAAAATTCAGATTTTGACACGGTTCGTAACGAAAGTGCACAACTTAATTGAAAAAAGACAACCCTATGATAAAAGTGAGGATGGTGTCGATTGGGAAATCAACACAACCTGGCTCTGATACCAAATTGATGTAGGGGTGTCAAATCCTTTTACGAATCCTTCGGAAAACCAAACGAAAATTGCTAATCGGTTATTTGTTAACCACGAAGAATAATAATTCGGAAAATAACGCAAAATACGTCCACCACAAGAACTATCTAGGAAAAGAAATCTCTTGTGTAGTAATATCGTTACCCCCTCTCGGATTCGTAGATCCGTGATGCGCGGATCCACCAAGTATGATCGTTTTCCCTTTGAAGACCACGGAAGAGCGCTATGGATGAAGATCTTGTCGTCCCGTTCACGTCTCGCCGTTGAAGATTCCCTAGACTTCCTCCTTCCTTGCAAGACTTTTGAGGAGAGCCGATTTCTCCTTGGGTGAAGAGCAAACGCGGTTGTGGGGGAAAGAAGTTGGCCGTCGGTTTTGGAGAAGGATGGATGATGGTGGTGGCGGCTATGAGGAGGAGAGGCAAGGGGAGATGGTGGCCGATCCCTTGAAAGGAGTACCTTGGAGGCAATCGGGTTTGGGAAGAGGAATGGAGAGGGGAGGAGAGGTGGCCGATCCTTGCCTTAGTTGGCCGCCGGTTTTGGAAGGGAAAGAGTGAGGGGGGCGGCGGCTAGGGAGAGAGCAAGAGAGAAAGTTAGGGTTAGGCAAATGTAATTCTCAATTTAATATTAATCTACTCCAAATAAAAAAGTCATGGCCTTTATATAGGCTTACATCTCAAATAACAAAACAAGTGGCTAAAGACACACCATATAAAGGAAATGCAGGAAATAAAATAATGTTTTAAATAGCCTCTCATGAAATGGCTATTAGCACACCAAACTTATAAATAATCAAATACGAGTCTTGTTGCGAGGGCGAAGCTTGTAGCCATGACCGCTACGGCGTCGCACGTCCTTTGCCGGTACATCTTCAACATCCTCAATCCCAAGTGCTCTATCCTGATGGCCTTCGCCATCAGTGAAGCACGCATCAAAAGAAGCGAAGCGACCGTCAAAATGGGTTTGCATCTGGTCTATGCGAGTATGGAGCAACCCAAATTGCCGGTCCCAATAATTTGGAGGATCGGGCGCTGGAGCAGAGTGCAGCGATGGTGGCGGAATCTGCGGGGAAGGATGAGTACCGCTGGGACCGGCACCATGATCAAGATCAAGATCACCGCCACCAACGAACGGGGGAATAGCCTCAAACTCGTCGTCGCGTCGGCGAGCTAAACCAAGCGCCTGAAGGGTCGGGAACTGAAGAGGCTTCGGCGTTTGCATGCAAGTGAGCCGCGGAAGAGCAGCCCACACGCCGGTCTGCTTGGCGAGGAAAGTGATGAAATTCCCGCCGTGCACCGCTCCCAATCTCACATTTTCGGCCTGGTGCCGAAAGAAAATGGCGAGCATGTAACCAAGGTTGAGTGGGACCCGGTAAAACATACTATACAAGTATAGTAAGTCCGCCCGAGTCACCACGCCGTGGCTATCGCCGCGCCCGGAAATGGTAAAAGAGAGAAGGTTGTGCAGAATACGTAAAGCGGGGGAGATGAGGTGGCTACCCTTAGATTTCTTTGGAGTGTAGGGGGCGACATCATTACTAATTTCCGACCAAAAAGTAGGGAGACTGAAGTCGGGAGGGAAATCAGTTTTTAGGTCGGGGTAGGCGGGGGAAGTGGAAAAGGCCTCCGAGCAAAAGCCCATGACAACATTGAGTTGGCGGATGGTGAGCTGGTGCATCATCCCGCCCAGGCGAAAGACGATGAAATCATCTTGCGCCGCCCAACGGAACTCAAATGAGGCCAAGAACTCAATGGTGAGCTCGAGGAAAGCAGGCTCAGAAATGGAGAAGAGGGGATCCCACCCTTGGGTAGAGATGAGCTCCCGAACTAGCTCCGCTGCTCCGAATTGGGCGAGGATGGCCCAATCCAAGATCCGGAACACGCCAAAGGGTTTGGCGCGCAGTCTCTCGCTTCGATCTTGTTGGGTTGCATTCTCGAAAAGAAGCATGGCCTCCGCCGAGGCTGGATCAGCGGGGTGCTCGGAGGAGGAAGCGGTGGATCGTGCGTGGTGTCGAGGCATGGTGAGAAATGTGGAGGAAATTTCGGCCAAGGGGAGGAGAGAAGAGAGGGGTTGAAGGGTGGAGGTGTGAAGAGAAGAGGGGAGAAAAAAGTCCATTTATAGATTTTTCGGGTCGGTCACGCCCCCCTGTCACGCCCGTGACAGGGGGCGTGACAAGCCCGGGTCAAAGCAGAAAGGAATCCGAGGCGGACTGCCTCGGATTCGGGGGTCACGCCTCAGAGTCACGCCCGTGACTCTGAGTGACACGCCCGTGACGTCGGGCGTGTAGGGGGAATCCGAAGAGCATCCGATGCGAAGGCATCAGATTCTTCAGATAGAAACCCAGAGTCACGCCCGTGACTCGGGGCGTGTCGGTCAAATCTGGCACTTTGAGAAGGAATCCGAGGCGTGACTGGTCAACGCCTCGGATACCCGTGACACGAGCTCGACACGCCCGTGACAACAAATGTCACGCCCGTGTCATATCCGAATGACGGGCGGGAAAACCGAGGGAGGAGGAACCTCCCGCAGTCTTGGCAAATCACGCCCGGGACACGCCCGTGACCAATGGGTCACGGGCGTGACAAACACGTGTACGATAAATTTTTTTTTTTTTTTTTAATTTTTTTTTTTTTTTTTATAAATATACTATTTTTTTTATTTTTCTGTTTTTTTATAACATCATTATGTTAAAGAGCCTAATAAAAATAAATTAAAATTTACCGACTTGTAGAAATACGAAAATTCGACATTCGTCTCGACCCGATCGTCATGCAGCGATGTCCTTCAAGCCTGTAAAAATAAACTTAAAAAGAAAATTAAAAAAAATAAAATAATAATAATAATAATAATAATAATAATAAAAGAAAAGATAACCGTGGGGTGCCTCCCACGAGCGTTTTGTTTATGGTCGGTGAGCTCGACCATAGTGGCGCGCGCTTATTATGGGTTTGACAACATTATGTTGTCTAATTTTTCGTTAATATTATCACCGGCAAAAAATAATTTTAGCTGGTGCCCATTCACTTTAAAGTTGCCTTTTTCCGGGTGTGAAATAAGAACCGTCCCGTAAGGCCAAACCTCCTTTACGACAAAGGGGCCGGACCAGTGGGACTTAAGTTTACCCGGAAATAAGCGTAAGCGCGAGTTATATAAAAGGACTTGGTCTCCCGGTTTAAAGTCCTTTGGGTGCTTAATTTTCTTATCATGATAAAATTTGGTGCTCTCCTTATAGAGTTTATTACTCTCATAAGCGAGAGAGCGCCACTCATCGAGCTCGTTAAGTTGGAATTTACGGAGCTCGGAGGACAAATTTTCATCAAGATTTAAAAATTTAAGTGCCCAAAAGGCACGATGTTCAAGCTCAACCGGTAAGTGGCATGCTTTCCCATAGACCAATCGATACGGCGTACAACCGATAACGGTCTTGTACGCGGTCCGATAAGCCCATAGAGCATCATCAAGCTTGACCGACCAATCCTTTCTATTAGTAGAAACCGTTTTTTCTAAAATTCGTTTAATTTCTCGGTTAACTACTTCTACCTGGCCACTAGTTTGAGGGTGATAGGGGGTGGCTAACCTATGTGTAACGCCGTATTTAGATAATACTTTAGTAAATTGTGCGTTACAAAAGTGGGTGCTCCTATCACTAACTATTGCCCGCGGTGCTCCAAATCGTGAAAATAGTTGTTTAAGAAATCGGGTCACGACTCGGGCATCATTGGTGGGGAGAGCTTGCGCTTCCGCCCACCGTGACACGTAGTCAACCGCTACCAGAATATATTTATTTCCAAAAGAAGTTGGTAGCGGGCCGACAAAGTCGATTCCCCATAAATAAAAAACTTCAATTTCTATAAATAAATTTAAGGGCATTTCATCTCGGCGGGAAATATTACCTGAGCGTTGGCATTGTTCACAACGACTTACATGTGCGTGGGCGTCCTTGAAGATGCTCGGCCAATAGAAGCCCGCTTCAAGTACTTTCCGAGCCGTCCGATTAGCTTTATAATGCCCACCGGCGGGTCCCTCGTGACAATGTTTTAAAATTTCTGCGCCCTCTTCGTGAGAAACACACCTCCACACTACTTGGTCCGCACAAACTCGGAAGAGAAATGGATCCTCCCAAAAATAATTTTTCAAATCTGAAAAGAATTTCTTCTTTTCTTGATAAGAAAAACCATTTGGGAGGAATCTTGCAACAAGGAAGTTTGCAAAATCGGCAAACCAAGGAGTGAGGAGAGTGATTACCTTATGCATAGCGAGGAGGCGCTCTTCAGGAAACGTGTCATCGATGTCCTCCTCTTTGAGCTCCTCTGAATTGGGGTTCTCCAACCGAGAGAGATGATCCGCCGCTAGATTTTTCGCTCCACTTTTATCCCGAATCTCCAAGTCAAATTCTTGGAGAAGCAATACCCACCTAATCAATCGAGGCTTTGCATCTGTTTTGGTTAGTAGATAACGCAAAGCCGAATGATCGGTAAAAACAATAACTTTGGATAAAGTAAGGTAAGAACGAAATTTATCAAAGGCAAAAATTACGGCAAGAAGTTCTTTTTCGGTGGTTGTATAATTTTCTTGTGCGGTGGTTAGTGTTTTGCTCGCATAATATATCGGATGAAATTTTTATTGATGCGTTGTCCTAAGACCGCACCAACGGCAAAACTACTAGCATCGCACATAATTTCAAAAGGAAGTTCCCAATTGGGAGCTATCACGATTGGTGCGTTTATCAATTTTTCTTTAATAAGAGAAAAAACGCGCAAACAATTTTCATCAAAAATAAAAGGCGCGTCTTTTTCTAATAAGTGGGTAAGGGGCTTAGTGATTTTAGAAAAATCTTTAATAAACCGGCGATAGAAACCGGCGTGCCCCAAAAAACTACGAACGGCCTTAACATTTGAGGGTGGAGGTAATTTTTCTATAATTTCAATTTTTGCTTTATCTACCTCTATACCCTTGCTAGAAATTTTATGGCCTAAGACCAAACCTTCCCGCACCATAAAATGGCACTTTTCCCAGTTCAAGACTAGGTTCGTGTCCTCACATCTTTGGAGTACACGGGAAAGATTTGCTAAACATAAATCAAAAGATTCTCCAAAGACAGAGAAATCGTCCATGAAGACCTCCATGATATCCTCCACTAGTTCATCAAAGATCGCTAGCATACACCTTTGGAAGGTTGTCGGCGCATTGCATAAACCAAAAGGCATCCTTCGATAGGCGAAAGTGCCAAAAGGACAAGTGAATGTTGTTTTCTCTTGGTCTTCGGGCGCGATTGGGATTTGGAAATATCCCGAGAGACCGTCAAGAAAACAATAAAACGAGTGCCCGAATAACCGTTCAAGGATTTGGTCAATGAACGGCAAAGGAAAATGATCCTTTCGGGTTGCATCATTTAATTTACGGTAGTCGATGCAAACCCGCCATCCGGTAACGGTTCGAGTAGGAATTAATTCATTTTTATCATTAGGAACTACCGTTAAGCCTCCTTTCTTAGGCACCACTTGGACCGGACTCACCCAAGAGCTATCCAAAATCGGATAGATGATGCCCGCATCTAATAATTTAATCACCTCGGCCTTGACTACCTCCTTCATGTTTGGATTTAGCCGGCGTTGAGGTTGAATTGTTTTGTGAGCTTTTTCTTCCAATAAGATTTTATGGGTGCAAAAGGAGGGATTAATTCCTCTCAAATCCGTGATCTTCCACGCAATTGCGCGGCGATGACGTTTTAAAATATTTGATAATTTAAATTTTTCATCATCGGTCAAGTAGGCCGACACAATTACAGGAAGTTTAGAATCCTCCGCTAAAAATAAATATTCTAAATGATCAGGCAATTGTTTTAGTTCAAGCGTCGGAGGTTCCTCATATGAAGTTTTCAAACGATTACTACTAATTTCCAAAATTTCAAAAGTAGGTGTGCCAGTGATCGAATCCTTATCACTATTTTCATAAGTAATTAAATCTAAATTTTCAATATATGCGTTATGATCAATAGACGATAAAGAATATTCAGAAAAAGGAATGAAGTCTTCTTCGGGAGAAGCCTCTAAATAGTAACATGAGTCGTCATTGGAGAGCGAATTTTTCATAGACGTGTCAATAGTAAAGGTAACTTCTTCATCTCCGACTCTAAGGAGAAGTTTACCGTTACTAACGTCTATAACGGCGCGCGAGGTGGCAAGAAATGGGCGACCGAGAATGTGTGGTACCTCGGTGTCCTCTTCGATGTCAGAGATGACAAAATCTACCGGAAAGATAAATTTGTCAACTTTGACAAGCACATCCTCAATAATACCCATCGGATATCTTATAGACCGATCCGCCAATTGAATGCTCATTCTTGTGGGTTTAGGTTCTCCTAGACCCAATTTCTTAACTAAAGAATAAGGCATTAAATTTATTGAGGAACCTAAATCGGCTAACGCACGTTTTACCAATAAATCGCCAAATGAACAAGGTATAGAGAAACTACCCAGATCAGGTAATTTCTTAGGCAATTTATTAAGTAAAACCGCTGAGCACTCCGTGTTCAATTGAACCGTGCAGATATCCTCAAGTTTCTTTTTATTTGATAAAAGATCCTTGAGGTACTTAGCATATTTCGGCGTTTGTGCTATCACTTCGAATAACGGTAAATTTATTTGGATTTGTTTAAACATATCTAAAAATTTACCGTGATGCTCATCTATCCGGTCTTTTTGCATTCTAGACGGATAGGGAAGAGGTGGTTGATAAGGTTTTGGTTTAATATAACTAGAAGGCTTAATCGGAGGAGAAGATGAAGAAATCGTTACCTCCGTATCAACCGGAATTGGAGAAGTTTCAACTGGAATTGTAGAAGTGGTTACCTCCTTCCCGCTCCGTAAAGTGATGGCTTTGGCTTGCTCCCTTGGGTTGGGCTCTGTATTGCCCGGTAGCGCTCCTTGTTGTCGATCGGAGAGCATCTTTGCAATTTGCCCAATTTGAGTCTCCAAACTACGAAGAGATCCGGTGAGATTCCGGATATTGGCATCATTTGTACTTGTATATTTGGAGAACAACTCCTCGAGATTGGGAGCTTTTGGAGCTTGTGGTGGAAAATATCCTGGTGGGATTGTGTTTGGTGGGCGAGCCGCGTTCCCCGGATTACTCCAAGAGAAGTTGGGGTGGTTCCTTATACCCGGGTGATAGGTATTACCATAATTAGTATTACCCAGATTAAAGGGTGGCCGATTCGGATTTCCCATATATTTTCCACATGCTCGGCCAACGTAGTGGGAGAGGAGGAAGAAGTAGGATCCCAGGTAGGTATAGAAGAGGGAGCAGACATCTCTTCTAATCTTTTGTTTAGCATCTCAACCTGGAGAGATAGATTGGAGACCGTATCAATTTCATACATCCCGGCCGGTTTAGGTGATTTAGACCGTGGTGTACTCCATTGATAGGTATTCAAAGCCATACCTTCTAAAAGCTCTTGGGCGGCCGCCGGTGTTTTGTTATTAAGCGTTCCACCGGCGGCAGCATCAATATGTTGCCTAGTTTGAGAATTTAGGCCGTTATAAAAGGTTTGGATTTGTAACCAATCCGGAATTGCATGATGAGGACATCGACGAAGCAATTCCTTGAAACGCTCCCAAGTATCATATAACGTTTCCGAATCAAGTTAGGAGAAATAAGTAATATCATTGCGCAATTTAGCCGTTTTAGCCGGCAGAAAGTATTTCGTAAGAAATCTTTCCGTCATTTCAGCCCATGTTGTGATTGATCCTCTTGGTAGAGAACTCAACCATTGCTTGGCTTTAGTGCGCAATGTAAATGGAAATAACCTTAGCCGGATGGCATCATCGGATACACCATTAATTTTAAAAGTATCGCATATTTCTAAGAAATTAGAAATATGCGCGTTTGGATCTTCATCTTGAAGCCCATCAAATTGTACATATTGTTGTACCATTTGGATGATGCTTGGGTTCAACTCAAAATTATTGGGGGCAATAGCGGGGCGAACAATACTAGATTGAGCCTCGTCCAAGTTTGGACGGGCATAATAGGACATAGTTCGTTGTTCGACCGCATTTGGCTCACCCATATTGGAAGAAGAAGAAGAAAGAGATCTAGGAGAATGAGAAGAAGAACTAAATGAAGAAGGAGAAGAAGAAGATGGTGACGGAGAGAGAATTAAAGAAGGATTAGGAGTGTCTCCTAAGGATTCCGTATCTTGAAAATTCGGAACTCGAAATTGTAAGCGGTGCCGAAGGGTTCGCTCGATTTTCGGATCCAAATCAAAAAGAGGTGACGGATTCCCTGGGGTCATACACAAGAAAAAAACAAAAGATAAAAGTTTTAAGGTTTAAAAATTTATAAAATAGAATTTCCCGGACTTCCCAAGGGCTACCCAGTGACGGGTTCGTAAGGTACTAGGCGGTATTGCGGGATGAAAACCCGACACGGCCCTTCCGCAAGAAATTTTAAATATAAAAATTTAAAGATAAAACTTTTGAAAGAAAAAGTTTGTTTTTTTTTTGAAATAAAAAAAATGATAAAATTAATAGATCCTTGCTTTCAAAATATCAACAAAGAAAAGTCCCCGGCAACGGCGCCAAAAACTTGATGATGATTTTCTAGAAGTTAAATTACAACCAAACTAGAATCTCGAATAGGCAAGCGTACCTATCGAAATGTAGTATAGGAAGTGTCGTATTGCGATTCGGGGCCTGTTGAGTACTTGTACTCACAAAGAAGAGCTATTATTTTATCTAACGGAAAAGTTGGTTTGATTATACTAGATAATAAAACTAAAGCTGAAGCTAAAGAGAAATTCAAATATGAAGAAGCTAGCACTTGATCTAGAATCCCCTTGGACTAAAATAAATCTTCTTGAAAAATAATAAAATGCGAGTTCTTAATTATACTCACTCGACCGTGGAGGTTCCTAAAATATAGAAGCGTCTCTCTCGAGCTCATGCTTCTAACTAACCTTAGGTTGATCGATTAAGACCTCTCGGCCAGTCGAAACCCCTAAGCTTGCTTTATGCGGTGAACCCCACTATTGGATTTGACTCAAATCCGGAAGATTTACGTCGTCCTCTCTCGAGGAGTGCGTTCAACTCCTTTTATCTTTGAGTGATCTCCTCGTATCCGCAACCTCTCGGTCATTTAGGATACGGATCTTAGATCGAAGATCATATCCGCGTAATATGAATTCGATGAAATAAAAATCAAAGATAAATCGTAGCGAGAACAATTAAGAACAAGACATTTAATAAGAAGGAGAAAGATCTATTTTATTCTAAGGTTCATCATGATCAAGTGCTAAAAGAAGATTAGCTACTCATCATGATTGAGGACATACAAAATAAAGTAGGAAAAGACATGATTGAAATAGAAATAACTAAAATTAAAGTTACAACAAAGGTAAATCTAACTTAGAAATGAGAAAATACAGCAAAAGAAACAGAACATTACAAGACTCCAACTCCCAAAATTCGACTCCTCAGCATCTGAAGCTGTCTGGAATTTATAGAAAAAATTTCTGTTTGGTCATGCCCTAGGTCACGCCCGTGACCTAGGGTGTGTCAGGCTCGGAACCGTCGTCTTGAAAGCCCGGGAACGTTGGAGGAGAAACCGCCAAAATTGGTTAACTGACGGGTCACGCCCCTAGGTCACGCCCGTGACCTAGGGCGTGTCACGGCTGTTTCTGGAAACGGCGGGAAGTTGAAAATGGCGGGAGTAAAAGTGGTATTCAAGAAGGTGTCACGCCCCTTAGTCACGCCCGTGACTAGGGGCGTGTCAAGCAGGAACGGTCTCTGGCGGCAACGGCTGGAACGGAGGAATAATTGACTGGAAACGCCTGGGACAACGCCCTGGGTCACGCCCGTGACCCAGGCGTGTAATCTTAATCCGACGTGGCAGCGGTCAACGATTCTTCCACGGCCCGTCACGCCCCGTGTAAGGGGTACACGGGCGTGTCGTCATCCGACACGGGCGTGTCAAGGCCGGTCGACGATCTTTGGGCGCGGGTCGACGGCTCTGGCTGCAGGCTTAAATTTGCGTGTCACGCCCCTATGTCACGCCCAGGTAGGGCGTGTCACAGGGCGTGTCTAGGCAGAAAATAGGAAGATTCTTGTTTTGCTCCAAATAACCTGTAGATCAACCCTGCAAGATTAAAAATGATTTTATTAGAACAAATAGATATAAATTATAGAAACAAGTTAAAATAAACTTAATATTATAAAATTAATTTAAAATATCTAACAATTAATATAGAAAAATAAGTAAAACGATAGAAATAAATAGAGTTATCAAAGGGCTGCATGCTGAAGGACATGTGGGCTCGGCCAATAGTGCTTGCATCATGTAGGGCTCGGGTAGAGGCTTGTGGGCTGCTCCATCATGAAGGGCTGCATGCTTGGGCTCGGGTAGGGCTGCTTGGTGAAGAACATGTGGGCTGTACTTGAGGGAGGGGCTTGGACATGGCTCGGCCATGCACTTGGAGGATTGATGGGTGGCCGGCCAACCTACAAAATACAAAAAATAAAACATACATTAGTTAATTATAACATAACATGAACAAAAAAGATAAAAATAAAACATAACCTATCACATAACATAACACATAAAACATTTATAACTTGATATTAAAATTAGACAAACATGAAACATAATACATAACAAGTATAATAATAAAAATACATATAATAAAACTATATATTTTTATATAATAACATAAAATAAAATAGCGACAACACAATAAAACTATAATAAAACTAGTAACTATAATATATTATTAAAACATGAAATAACGAGCATAAACTATAAATAAACTTAGGTATTTAGGCTACTAAATTATCCCAAAAACGATGACTAAAACTAGTCATCAGTAGCGTGCGGACTGGTGCGGTGTCCGCTTGGTTGCGGGCTAGCTTCCAATCTTGGTGTCAGGCGGTTTTTGGTTGGCTTGTCCAGCTTTGTCCTTGCGTATTCAGCGGACTGGCTTGTGCTAGCTACGAGCTGGGGTGGTGATTCTATCAACTAGGGCGGTGACCACACTCCTCTCTGCACCTATAAATAGGACCCCCCCCATCATATCCACAATAACTGATGAATAGTAAGTTGACCATTGGTTAATTGCTGAGGCCTCGGTTTTCTTGTCCGCGCGATTTGAGAAGGTTAACTGGTTGCTGTTTGCAAGTTGCGTGGCTAGCATTATAAAATAGGAGTCTGGTTCTGACTACGGTCAGGAATAAGTGGAGCTCGCAGTTTATAATCGGCGGTTTCAGCAGGTCGCGTTTGCGGCCAGCCAGTCTTCACTCCTCCAGCAATTTTCCAAGTTCAAGTTCAATAACCTGTCTGCCGGTCTCGTCGATCTGTTTCTTCAATTCGGCGACGGCTTGCAGAGGAGTTAGTCAGTAGAATAATGGGTAGTATGCGGACTTCACGGACTCCGTAGTTTAGTTGGTGCAGCTGCGGCTTGGCGGCCTCGGCGGACTTAGCGGTCTCTGAGGCAGTCCGCCCGGATTGTCTCTTCTTGCTTGCTTGTTTTCTTCTCCATTGTACTTGGCTTAATCATGTATCGCCATGTATGTCTTGCCTTGTAATAGAGATAGTTGATATTATAAGATTTGTGTTTGTTCTCTATTGTCTCTGATCTACATAGCTCAGTTTATGGTTGGAGTGTTCTTGCGGCTTGTTTTTGTTTCTGCTTAATCAAGAAGTCAGCTTGATAGCTCTGAAAGTTTTTACTTGGTATCAGAGCTATCTCCTGATCAGCTTGTGAAATTTCAACAGGGCGCCGACATTGGATGTGGACAGTGACATTAGTCGTGGGGGAAACATTGGTCGTGGGGGTGTCATTAAATGTGGGCGGCGACATGTTGCGAGGAAGTTGTGGCCCTTGTGCCCTGTGCGACAATACCCAACCACGACAGTGTGGGCGACGACATTCGGCGGAGGAGGCGACATTTGGCCGAGGCGGCGACATTCGTCGGAGGTGGCGAAATTTGGCAGGGGCCACAATATTCGGCGTGGGTCGCGACAATTGGCGCGAGCGACCACATTTGGTGGGGGTGGCAACATTCGGCTGGGGAGGGCACATTCACATAGTAGTCACAACAACTAACCCTCTCTAAATGATTCATTTAGGGCTCATCATGACAGCCATATGTAACATTTTGATTTGAAAGAACCAAAGTTTTAATGCAATTAATCCATGAAAGGAGTTGATGGAATGATAAAACAACAAAATAATGTTGAGAGTTCAAGAACAAATATATATAAACATAAATGACTGATTACTGAGACCTAGAGAATAGAACACATCTCATGCTCCAAGCCATGTATATGAACACACCAAATATATCCCTGTTTTGATTACTGAGAAAACCTTTAACATCGGAGGAGCATATGAGATAGATCCCCTAACCACTATTAATGCAAGGATGAACAACTCCGGGAAGCTCAGTGCCCTTCTGCAGCACAGAGTGAAGCCTAATTTGATCATGACCCTTTCCGAAAAATTCGAGACGAAGGCTTTGGACAGGACTCCAAAATTTGGCCTTTCCTTAGCGCTTAAGCCTTTTGACTAATCTGACCTGTCTTGATGTGGGCCTCTCTTGTGAGAAAATCCTCACGAACATTTTTTTATGAATAATTTTTCCCAGTAATCTTCTCCCCTACAGCAGATGTTGGGATATAATATTTGGTGTTCTTATGCCGGCAGGAGGAAGAACAGTACAGAACAGAACACCAAGAAAACAGAACAGAACAGAACACAAAGAAACAGAGCACCAAGAAAACAGAGCAGTACCTTGTCGGAATGAAAGTGAGGGTAAGATCTACCTTTACTCTAGAGGGGGGGGGGTGAATAGAGTATATTAAAATAATTTTCCAAATAAAAATTATTTGCAGTGGAAAACTTAATTTAAGTATAGGTGTAATGTGCTTACAGTAAATAAAACCAAGAAAGCAATAAATAAAATCACAGAACACAGCAAAGCAAAAACACATCAATCCAGAAGACACAAGGATCTATAGTGGTTCTCCAATCAACCTGGGTACATCCACTCTTCTACCACCCTATGTAGGAATCCACTGCAGGAGTAGTTGATCAGGTGTCCTGGGCACCAATGAGCTTTTGATAAGGTGCTCAAAACCAAACCCAGATTTTTTGATCAGGTGTCTTGCCACCACTGAGTTTTGATCAGGTCTCAGAAACCAACCACAAAACTTTTGAAGGCAGTTTTGAGTAACCCTTTTACAGCAGAGTAAAGAAGGAAAAAGAAAAGAGTTTGTTGTTCTTCTTTGTCAACCGTCTAAGAGAAGACTAGTGGATGATGTTGTCAAATCTCCCCCTGAGATCTGCAATTGTTCAGGAAGAAGAACTTTGCTTAGGGTGATAGGTCTTCAGTAGCTTAAGATCTCCAGCAAAAGATGATTTCAGCAGTTGCTGAAAAGTGATGTGTCTGGAGTCTTTGATGAAGAAGCCTTTGAACACTTGAATCAAGAAGATCTTGAAGAGGTAGAATAGAAGAAATCTTTTTTGTTTGATGATCTCCTTCACAGTATGATTCATTGTGTTCTGTATGAATTCTAACTCAGAAATCCTGTAAACTTTTGTCTCTTTTGAATCTATTCCCAGAATTCTTTATTTCATTGATATCTCTTGTTTATCTTTCTCTAATTATTCTCTAGAGATATACTGAAAATCTATCTTTTAGATAGCCGTTAACCAGTCATAAATAACTGCCTTAAATAAACTTTGTCTCTGGAGGAAAGTCCTAAGAGACATTCCATTTTGTCTTCCTTGAAACTTGCTCCAAATTAGTTGAAACGGCTACAGAATCCTTTGAAATAAATGCTGATAATAAATCAGATTGAATACCATAACTGTCTGATTTGAATTCCTGGAATCGTCGATCTCTCCAAAAATCGTCGATCTGAGCTCAACTATCGTCGAACTGAGCTCAGAGACTGGATCTAGACTTAAAAAAGAAATCGTCAACCTGAGCTCAACTATCGTCGAACTGAGCTCAGAGACTTGGAATATAGCTAGAGACAGAATCTTCGATCTGAGCTGGAAGATCGTCGAACCGAGTTCGACGACTCGTTGAATTGAGCTCAGAGATAGTCGAACTGAGTTCGACGTTTCGTCGACCTGAGCTCTACAAAAATTGTCCTAGTCTTCAACACTTTAATTCTGATCTTAGAAGGTCTTGGGGGCAGCTTCCAAACCTAAGTTCTAACCCTTAAACTCATTCAAATTGACCTTTAGGACTATACAATAAGGTAAAAACAATTTCCTAAGAACATAGTGATCCTTGCCCAAATTAGTAATAGGGTGTTCCAACACGGAAGGAGGAAGATAGACCCCAAGAGGACGAATTCAAGTTGCGGAAATGGTGGAGGAGGAGAGGCACAGAAGATAGACCTAAAGCGGCATCGATCGCAGAAGCGGCATAAATCGTGGGAGCGGCATCTCGTGGAAGTGGCGTAGATCTCCTCCTTCCGCGATGATGGCATGCATTGTGCCCTAAGAAAGCTTCGTGGCTTGAAGATTGATGAGCGAAAGGGGTACGCCAAGGAGGGGAAAGGAAAGTGAAAGGGGGTGTCGGGAGAGGAGTGTGGTTCTGAGGGGTCCATAAGGGTATCGAAATTTTGAGTTGGGGGAATAGTGTCGGTTTCTATTAATTAAGCTTTGATCTTGCCAAATGACCGAAATACCCCCCAATTAACTTATAGAAGCTTGTGAAAGTGAGGCTAAGATCTATCTCAACTCTAGAGGGGGGGTGAATAGAGTATTTTAAAATAATTTTTCACAGTTGAAATGAACAGCACATATAAAATTTAATTTATGATATAGTGTAGAGTGCTAGTAAAAATGTTAAAAGCTAAGAAGTAAAAAGCACAGCACACAGCAAACAAATCACACAAACAAACCAGAAGACACAAGGAATTATAGTGGTTCCCCAAAAACCTGGGTACATCCACTCTTCTACCACCCTTGGTAGGAATCCACTCAGGATGAGTTGATCAGGTGTCCTGACACCAATGAGCTTTTGATAAGGTGCCCAAAAACCAAAACTAGATTTTTTGATAAGGTGTCTTGCCACCACTGAGTTTTGACAAGGCTCTCAGAACCAGACAGAACTTTTGAAGGGAGTTCAAGAACCCTTTTACAGCAGGAAAAGAAAAATAAGAATGAAGGGTGTCTTCTCTGTTCTCAATCAAATGAGAGAAGCACAAGTGGATTGATGAAGTCAAAGCTCCCCCTGAGATGTAGAAAGGTTCAGGAAAAGAAGCTTTGCTCTAGGGTGATAGGTCTTCAAAACTTTGATCTCCAGCACAAGATGGTTTCAGCAAGAAGGCTGAAGGTGAGGTGTCTGGAGTAATGAGATTGTGAACACTTTTCAGTCAGCAAGAAGATTTTTGAGTCACAGTTGTTCTGTTGTTCTTCTGCTATCAGTATATTCTATTCTGTGTGTTCACTTCTGTGTGTATTCCCCCCTAAAAAAACTTGATAACACAGAAGAAAGGAATAATAAATTTTCTGACGATTCCTTGTCCAAAATTAGCCGTTGGGAGTCATAAATGTCTTCCAAAAATAGTCTTGTCTTCTAGAGGAAAGTCCAGCAAACATTCTCTGAATAATTCTTTGAAACTTGCTCCAGAATTAAAGACAAACGGCTGGGAGATCTTCTGACATAAATGCTGATAATATTCAAAAACATTCCAAAGAACAGCAGCATTTGAATTCCTGAAAGCGTCGATCTCTCCAAAGAAAACATCGATCTGAGCTCTACGATCGTCGAACTGAGCTCAGAGATCAAATGGACAAGCAGACAGAAAACGTCGATCTGAGCTCTACGATCGTCGAACTGAGCTCAGAGATCAAATGGACAAGCAGACAGAAAACGTCGATCTGAGCTCTACGATCGTCGACCGGAGTACGACGATTTATTGAAGATGAGCTCAGAGAGCGTCGAACGGAGTTCGACGATTCGTCGACCTGAGCTCGACGAAAATTGCCTTAGACTAAGCTCTTCAACCTTGATCATGGAATGATCCTGGGGGCAGCTTCAAACCTAGGTTCTAAGACCTGGACTCATTCTAATGTTGACCTTTTCAACTATACAACTAGGTCAACTGGGATTCCTAAGACAAGCATAGTGATCCTTACCCAAATTAGTAATAGGGTGTTCCAACAATCTCCCCCTATTTGGGTTAGGATTACTATTTACAGATAATCATAGGAAATGAAAAGCATACAACAATACATAAGCTAATACAAAATGCAGAGAAGATATATAGCAGTAAAGCAGATCACAGATAAATATCAGCAGATGTCCAAAGGTGGATGAAATGTTTAGCTTACACAGTTCACTTCCTTTCAGATCCCTTTTTAAATAAAATTTCTCTATTTGGATTCTGACTTTCTTTCTTTGACCTTCTGTCATCCTCTGCACCTAGAGAAGTTTGAGATTTGGGCCTTGGAACAACAGCCTCTAGATGCAGCTTCATATAATCTTCTGGATTGAAGAATTTCCTTGATGCATATCTTTCCAGTTCTTTCTTTCTCTGCTCTGATAAGGTAGTTATGTTTGAAGTATCCTTTCCTTGTTCTCTGGCCTTTTTTATTTGATCAAGGGCAGCCAATTCTTTCATTCTGGCTGTCCAGGATACAGGGTTGTTCTCAGGGTCTTCAAAAGGAATGGGAGGTTCATATCTGTTGATGATTTCAGAAACAGTAGAAGGAGTCCTGGAAACAATAGTGTCTTTCAGCTTGTAAGGAAAAGGACCTGAAGAAGGGTCAGGGAGACCTTGTCCTTCCCTTTGATAGAATCTTTGTTCTATTTGATTTCCTCTGTAATTACCCCTTCTGGGTTGATATCCTTTTTGATGCTGTCCCCTTTGATATGATCTTTGATAATGCTGGGAAGAGCTGTGTCTGGAGACTGGAGCTTGAGGGGCTGAACCTGAGCCTGAATCTGGAGGAGGAGGAGGAGGAGGCTGATATTGAGAAGAACCCTTTTCATATTTGTCAAGCTTCCTCTTCTTCTTCATAGCTTTCAGTTGATTTTTGGAATATTGCATCCAAGGCTCAGAGATTGGGCAGTCATGCAGAATGTAGTATGGAATATCATTTGAGTCTTTGGCTTTGGCAGGAGGGACTGACATCATTGCTTTACTTCTGGCTTTTCTCTTCTTGGCAATAGTTCTAGCAGAATCATCAGAATCAGTCCTGTATTGGTCACTCTCAGAACTTTGATGTTGATCATACAGATCATCAATTCTTCTGATAAGCTCTTCTTGAGCTTTAAGTTTTGCAGAAACATCAGGAGCAGGAGGAGAGGGAGCAACAGCAGAGCAGGCAGAAGCAGTTTCATCAGCATCAGTTGCTGGAATCATTTCTATGTCAGCAGTAGCATCAGCAGCAATTTCAACAAAAGGAGGCACAGTGGCCTTAGTAACAATTGAAAGAGGCACAGTGGCCTTAGTATCAGCATCAGAGATATCCACAGCCTTCCAGGATTTGATGTAGGAATCAATATGGCTTGGATCACAGGTAGCTATAGGCACAATGGCCTTAGACAAATCTTCAGCAGGAATTGCAGGCAGACAACTGAAATGGACTGTATCAAATATAGATAGCAGCCTCTGCAGATTCAGTGCAAAAGCACATCCAAGAGCTGGAGCTGGAGCAGACATAATATCAGCAGCTGGCACAACCACTTCTTCATAAGGCATCTCCCCCTGCCTTGGTTTAGAGAAAGATGAATCAAGGCACACAGAAGATGGGATAGCCAGGGAGGAGGAAAGGAAGGCAATCTTGGTAGACAGCTCCTGTACTTGCTTTAGGAGTGGAGCCAGGGAAGACTCCAGTAGAGATGTCAGCTTGGGAGCTAGCAACTCATATAGCCTGTCTGCCAAAATAGGAATATCTACATGCTCAAGTGGGGCTTGAGCAGAGGTAGAGGCACAAGTAGATGGAAGGATGGTGGCTGAAACTGAAATTGTGGAGAAAGGTGGAGAGGGAATGGTTGGTTCAGAAGATGGAATAATGGAGATAGAGGAGGTTGAGGTGGAGATAGGGGAAGTAAGAGATGGTGTGAAGGAGGGTTGAGAGAGAATGTCATGGAGCAGTTGTTGAAAGGAGGAAGTGGAGGGTGGCTCAGGAGGAGTAGAGGGTGAATCATCCATGAAGGAGTCATCTGTAAGTGAGAAGGATGGAATGGTGAAGGTTGAATAGGAAAAGAGAGGATGGAATTCCTCTGAGGTGGATAGAGGAGGGGATGGCATAGGTGAGGAAATGGTAATTGGGGATGAGATGATTATGGTGGATACTGGTGGTGAGGAGGTGACAATTTGGGTGGTTAGGGTGGTTATGGCTGGAAGAGGGGAGGAAGCAGGCAGCTCTTCTGCTGAAGGAGTGACTAAAATAGTCCTTGTGCCTGAATGAAGTGTTGCAGCAGCCCTGGAGGGGTTTATAATCTGCCTGTCCCATTTACTGAAGAGGGCACAGGAAAGCCTCTTGGATGCATTGATAAACATGCCAGAGGAGGTTAATAGGTCAGGGCACCTGTTGTGCAGAAAGACCCCTAAGATTCTTCCATAACTAACTGCATTCTTGTTGATCTTCTTCTTAATCAGAGTGAAGAAGATGGAGCCCCAGTCCAGGTGTTTCTTGTCTAATAGGGCTCCCATCAGGCAGAACTGATATCTGGAAATGGTGTCATGGGCTGAATGCTTGGCCAACAGCACCTTCCCAACTACATCAGCCAGGAATTGAAATTCGATTGCCAGATTTTTCTTCAGCAGCTTATTAGGGTTTACTGCATTGTGACCCATCCTATCCAGCATGGTGTCAAACTCCTCTCCAGATAGTTCAATGGAGTCTTCTCCAGTGCTGAGTTGAAAGACTTCTGTTAGAAGAGCCGGGGATAGAAATACCTGAGTCCCCTTAATGGTGCCGACAACAGAATTCTCAGACTCGTCTGTTGCGGTAAAACACCACTCTTTTATCTCTTCTGAGGCGATCTTCATCCTTGTAGTCATTATTGGAGTCAGCTGTTGTTCTCGGAATAAGTTTAGGATGTCCTTGAAGCGCTGGTCGCTTCCGTCGAAGGAGTTTATGTCGATGTCAAAACCTGTGTCGAACTTCATCTTAGCAAAAGCAGCACTCGATTCAGCCATATTCACCTGCAACAGAAAACTAAAAACGACCAAGCGTAGAGAATTTGGAGGGAAAAGAAAGAGAGTTGCAGAGTATGAAAGCGCAAAGGGAGAAAGACGGCTGAAAGAAAGATTTTATATTAGGGTTCGACGCGAAAAAGGAAAATCGTTAAGCTCAGTTCGACGAAACGTCGAGCTCAGCTCGACGATTTGGGCTACAGAGGGAATCTGAAGAGTCTTCAAAATCGGCGATCTTCGTTCAACGATGTTGAAAAACGTCGAGCTCAGCTCGACGGCCTCTGATCAGAAGGAGAGAAAGCCTAGCTCTAGCGAGGGCTCTGAACTCAGATCGACGACTGCAAAAGCGTCGATCTCTGGTCGACGATTTTTGGAAAATCGTCGATCTCTGTTCGACGATTTTGGGGAAAACGTCGAGCGCAGTTCAGAGTCTAAACTCATTCTACAGACACAAAAAGAGGGAAATTTTTGACCTAGTCTTGGTCTGTTTTAGCTTTTTAAAATCTTGTAATTTAATTAAGGCTTCCTCCATCTAACATACCTAACTGATTTAGGAAGAAACTGTGTTTCTTTTCATCCAAAGGTTTGGTGAAAATATCTCCCCTTTGCAAATCAGTAGGAATATATTGAATTTCAATTTTATTTTTCTCTACATTATCTCTTAGAAAATGATGCCTAATTTCTATGTGTTTTGTCCTACTATGGAGGACTGGATTTTGTGCTATAGAGATAGCACTAGTATTGTCACAGAAAATTTTAGACTTCTCTATGTTGTAGCCATAGTCTAAGAGCTGATTCTGTATCCACAATATTTGTGAACAGCAACTGCATGCAGCCATATACTCAGCTTCAGCAGTTGAAGTTGACACAGATGTTTGTTTCTTACAGAACCAAGAGACAAGTCTATCACCAAGGAACTGACAGGTTCCACTGGTGCTTTTCCTGTCTATTCTGCATCCAGCATAATCAGCATCTGAGAATCCAGTTAAATCAAATGCTGAATCTTTTGGATACCAGAGACCTAGATTTGGACAACTTTTAACATACCTAAGAATTCTCTTAACTAAGATTAAGTGTGACTCTCTAGGGCTAACTTGGAATCTAGCACAAATACATGTGGCAAACATTATATCAGGCCTACTAGCTGTAAGGTACAATAAAGAGCCAATTATTGCTCTATATGTTGTCTGATCAACAGGTTTCCCATGTTCATCAGCATCTATTACAGCATTTGAGGGCATGGGTGTTTTCATACATGATGCATCAGACATACCAAATTTCTTAACCAGCTCTTTTGCATACTTGGTTTGAGAAATAAATATGCCTTCAGCATGTTGCTTGACTTGCAGTCCTAAGAAGAAGGATAGCTCACCCATGCTACTCATTTCAAATTTAGAGTGCATAAGCTTGGAAAACTTTTTGCACAATTTTGAATCAGTAGAACCAAAAATAATGTCATCTATATAAATTTGCACTAGCAGGGTGTGGGACTTATGGGTTCTAATAAAAAGAGTTTGGTCTACTCTCCCCCTAACAAAATCATTTTCCAGAAGAAAGCATGCTAGGGTCTCATACCATGCTCTAGGGGCTTGCTTGAGACCATATAATGCTTTATGCAATTTGTAAACATAATCAGGGTGAGTTAGAGAGATAAAACCTGGAGGTTGTCTAACATAGACTTCCTCTTTGATGTCCCCATTGAGAAATGCACTTTTTACATCCATTTGATACACTTTGAAACCTTTGTGGGCAGCATAGGCTAGGAATATCCTGATGGCTTCCAGCCTTGCAACTGGTGCAAATGTCTGATCATAGTCTATTCCTTCTTGTTGAGAGTACCCTTGAGCAACTAGCCTTGCCTTGTTTTTGACTATAACTCCTTGATCATCCAGCTTGTTCCTGAATACCCACTTTGTTCCAACAATGGGATGATCCTTTGGCTTAGGCACTAGTTCCCAAACCTTGTTCCTTTCAAATTGATGCAACTCATCTTGCATTGCAATGATCCAGTGTGGATCTTGCTCTGCATCTTGAATGGATTGAGGCTCAATTTGAGATAGAAAGCAAGTGTGCATCAGGTTTTGGTTGACCTGACTTCTAGTTTGCACACCAGCTGAGATCTCTCCAATTACTTGGGTGATTGGATGATCTCTTGTTGTTACTAAGTCAACAGGGAGTGTTGATTGTTCACCAGCCTGTGTTGTTGTCTCCTCTAGTGGAGCAGCAACTGGCTCTTCAGGATGATTTTCTTCAAGATGTTGAACTTCTTCTTCATCATCACTGCTCTCATTCTTTTCAGCAACTTGCAGTTTGTTCAAGTCTTCAGCTAGAGAATGTACCTGCAGAGGTTCTATGGTAGAAGCATTCTTCTCCTTGAAAGACATGTTAGCTTCATCAAAAATAATATGAACAGATTCTTCAATTTTACAGGAAGATTTATTATAAACCCTATAGGCCTTTCTGATCATGGAGTATCCCAGAAACACTCCTTCATCAGCTTTAGCTTGGAATTTTGCTAGATATTTCTTGTCATTATTATGAATAAAACAAGTGCAACCAAAAACTTTGAAATAGCCTATTTTAGGTTTCTTCCCTTTGAGCAATTCATAAGGAGTCTTGCCCTTCAGCTTGTGTATCAGGCTTCTGTTCAACACATAGTTGGAGGTGTTCACTGCCTCAGCCCAAAAGGACAGAGGTAAGTGAGCATCTGCCAATAATGTAGTTGCAGATTCAATGAGTGTTCTATTTTTCCTTTCAGCTACCCCATTTTGTTGAGGAGTTCTAGGAGCTGAGAAAGTGTGCCTGATCCCTTCACTCTGACAGAACTCTTGCATGAGAAGAGAATCAAACTCTGTCCCATGATCACTTCTGATCAGGGCAATGTGAGTGTTGAACTCAATCTGAATGCATTTGAGAAAATCTGTCAAACACTTGAAGTTATCAGACTTCTTCCTCAGAAAGAATACCCAAGTGAATCTTGAGAAGTCATCTACAACCACTAAAGTATAGGACTTCCCTCCTAGGCTTTGCACAGATATGGGTCCAAAGAGATCCATGTGCAACAGGTACAAAATCCTAGGTGAATCACTCTTATTAATTGATTTAAAACTACTTTTAGTTTGCTTGCCTAATTGACAGGCCTTGCAAAGTCCTTCCTTCTTGTAGGGACCAGAAGGTAGTCCTTTAACAAAGTTGTCTTTAGATAGCTTAGCAATGGTTCTAAGGTTAATATGTCCTAGTCTCTTATGCCATAACACATTAGATTTTGAAATGGAATTAAACAGGCAAATATCTACCACTAGTGAATGAAAATCCACTAAGTAAATGTTACCTCTTCTGTTACCTGTCAACACAGTTGTGTTGTCCACAGACTTGACTTTGCATATGGCTTTGTTGAAGGTTACTTGATATCCTTCATCACACAATTGACTGATACTTATCAAGTTGTGCTTGAGTCCTTCAACATATGCCACCTTCTTGAATGTGACTGGGCCAATTTTGACTGCACCATATCCTTTTGTAGTTCCAAAGCTTGAGTCTCCAAAAATTACTTTGGGTCCAAGCTTGGCTTTGAAGGAAGTGAAGTTGTCCTTGTCCCCTGTCATGTGCTTTGAGCAACCACTATCCAGATACCATTGATGGTTTGATGCTGGATAGGTCTTCACCTACACAAAAACAACTTATTTGTTTTTGACCCAGTTGACCTTGGGCCTAGGTTGATATCCCTTGAATTCTGAAATAAAGGACATCCCAGGTTGATCCTTATAACCTTCAGGATGGTATCTCCTAGGAGATACTATCCATTCAATATAGGGATTAAAGCCTTGGGATGTGGAGCTTCTAGGATTGAATCTGAATGTGCCATTGAAGGTGTGTTCACAAGCCTGAACTCTGTTCGACGATCGTCGAACTGAGGTCGACGATCTTGGGTCAGATCGTCGATCGCCGTTCGAAGATCGAATATGCTGAGATTCAGAGTTTGGATATCGTCGAGCTGAGGTCGACGATCTGTAGTTAGATCGTCGAGCTCTGTTCGACGATCGTCGAGCTCTGCTCGACGCCATCTGTTGAACTGAGTTCTTCTCTGACAGATCTGCATTCTTCCTAGGTACCTCTATTACTCCCTTTCCTTTGTCAGAGACAAACTTGATTGGAGTTGTCAGAATTATAGGTTTGCTGGATGAAGCACCCAAGCCCAGTGTGCTATTAAATCTAGAGTTCACTGTGCTTGTGATGTCCATCAGTCTGATACTTCTCCCATTTAGGGATTCTTCAAACTTTTTGGCCTTTGATAGTTCATTCTTCAATGAAGCTATCTCCTCCCTACAGCATTTTAACTCCTCAGAGAGTTTGAGGTTCTTTGAGTTTAGGACACTATGCTCAGATAATTGATTCCTGAGAGAGATTATCTCCTTCTCAGATTTTAATAGATCTAGACATAGTGTCTTAAATTCATCTTTGAAGTCTTCAGAATCAAAATCAAAAGAGTTGATTACCTGATCCTCATCTGGTTGACTTTCTGAATCTGAATCTGATTCTTCATCAGAGTTTTGCTGTGATGCATTGATAGCCATCATGCAAAATTCTTTTTCATCTACATCATCCTCATCATCACTGGAGCTGGATGAGGCTTCAGATTCCTCTTCAGTCTCACTCCATGTTTCAGCAACAAAGCCCTTCCTTGTATGTTTGTTCTTGCTGGAGGAGGCTTTGTCTGAGCTATTCTTCTTGTAATCCTTTTCTTTTCTTCTTTCTCTTCTTTCCCTTTTGTCCTTATTCTTGTTTTCTGGACAGTCAGGCACAATATGGCCTGGTTTCCTGCAACCAAAGCATATGATTTCTTTAGTGTTATTTGATTTATCATACCTTGGTTTATCATGACCCTTGTATGGTTTCTTTCTGAAGTCTTTTCTGGCCATCTTGTAGAATCTTTTGGCCAGAAGACTTATGAGATCATCATTTCCTGTAGCTTTATCTTCAGGCTCCTCTTCTACAGCTTTGAAAGCTATGGTCTTTTCTTTCCTTGTAGCTGGAGAGATAGCCTTTTGTTCTTCTTCTCTATTTTTAATGAGCAGCTCATAGGATTTGAGCTTGCCCAGGAGAGCTTCAGTAGTAATCTCATTCAAACTTCTGGCATCCTTAATTGGCCAGATTCTTGAATCCCAAGTGCTGGGGAAGCACATCAGGATTTTGTCATTTAGCTCAGTCAGTGAGATTTCTTTGTCTAGGGTTTTTAGCTCATTGACAATTAGACTTAGTCTATTGTACATGTCAGCCACTGATTCAGCTTCTCCCTTTTTGAAGTTCTCATATTGGCTTATCAGATGAGATCTTCTATCTTTCCTTTCATCAGCAGATCCTGAGACAATTTCAGAGAGTTTGTCCCAGATTTCTTTGGCTGAGTGGCATTCAGCTACCTTCTGAAAGATTTCATCAGACATTGTTTGGGCTAAGATGTTCATAGCCTTAGCATCTGCAGTCTTCCACTTCTTTATATCTGCATCTGTTCCAGAAGGAGGTGGGACAGCATTTGAACTTGAGCTTGCTGGTGGAGTTGGACAAACTGTCAAGACAGAATTGAAAATGTCTTCATCAATAGAATTCATGTATAATCTAATCCTTGCCTTCCAGAGTGCAAACTTAGAAAGGTTGCACACTGGTGGTCTGGTGCTTGCATAATCTTTGTTATGTGCCATGTCTTTAAATGAAAAGAAGATGTAGAGAAAATAATCCCCTTAAGAGATTGATCTTATCAAGGATCTTTTGGTTCAGGTGTTAGCCTGTATGAGCAACCAACCTCCCTCTGATACCAATTGAAAGTGAGGCTAAGATCTATCTCAACTCTAGAGGGGGGGTGAATAGAGTATTTTAAAATAATTTTTCACAGTTGAAATGAACAGCACATATAAAATTTAATTTATGATATAGTGTAGAGTGCTAGTAAAAATGTTAAAAGCTAAGAAGTAAAAAGCACAGCACACAGCAAACAAATCACACAAACAAACCAGAAGACACAAGGAATTATAGTGGTTCCCCAAAAACCTGGGTACATCCACTCTTCTACCACCCTTGGTAGGAATCCACTCAGGATGAGTTGATCAGGTGTCCTGACACCAATGAGCTTTTGATAAGGTGCCCAAAAACCAAAACTAGATTTTTTGATAAGGTGTCTTGCCACCACTGAGTTTTGACAAGGCTCTCAGAACCAGACAGAACTTTTGAAGGGAGTTCAAGAACCCTTTTACAGCAGGAAAAGAAAAATAAGAATGAAGGGTGTCTTCTCTGTTCTCAATCAAATGAGAGAAGCACAAGTGGATTGATGAAGTCAAAGCTCCCCCTGAGATGTAGAAAGGTTCAGGAAAAGAAGCTTTGCTCTAGGGTGATAGGTCTTCAAAACTTTGATCTCCAGCACAAGATGGTTTCAGCAAGAAGGCTGAAGGTGAGGTGTCTGGAGTAATGAGATTGTGAACACTTTTCAGTCAGCAAGAAGATTTTTGAGTCACAGTTGTTCTGTTGTTCTTCTGCTATCAGTATATTCTATTCTGTGTGTTCACTTCTGTGTGTATTCCCCCCTAAAAAAACTTGATAACACAGAAGAAAGGAATAATAAATTTTCTGACGATTCCTTGTCCAAAATTAGCCGTTGGGAGTCATAAATGTCTTCCAAAAATAGTCTTGTCTTCTAGAGGAAAGTCCAGCAAACATTCTCTGAATAATTCTTTGAAACTTGCTCCAGAATTAAAGACAAACGGCTGGGAGATCTTCTGACATAAATGCTGATAATATTCAAAAACATTCCAAAGAACAGCAGCATTTGAATTCCTGAAAGCGTCGATCTCTCCAAAGAAAACGTCGATCTGAGCTCTACGATCGTCGAACTGAGCTCAGAGATCAAATGGACAAGCAGACAGAAAACGTCGATCTGAGCTCTACGATCGTCGAACTGAGCTCAGAGATCAAATGGACAAGCAGACAGAAAACGTCGATCTGAGCTCTACGATCGTCGACCGGAGTACGACGATTTATTGAAGATGAGCTCAGAGAGCGTCGAACGGAGTTCGACGATTCGTCGACCTGAGCTCGACGAAAATTGCCTTAGACTAAGCTCTTCAACCTTGATCTTGGAATGATCCTGGGGGCAGCTTCAAACCTAGGTTCTAAGACCTAGACTCATTCTAATGTTGACCTTTTCAACTATACAACTAGGTCAACTGGGATTCCTAAGACAAGCATAGTGATCCTTACCCAAATTAGTAATAGGGTGTTCCAACAGCTTGTTTTATGAGGGTATTGTGGGATTAAAATGTTACACATGGTGTAACACCACGGTTCATGTAGGGAGCCATCAAACCAATAATATCCACCTTGACGCCCCTTTCATTGCATGCTCTATCTACAGCTTGGATTTTATCCCTCCAAAAGACTATCCCCACTCCCTAGGGTCACCACAATCATTAGGCATAAATGTTAGCCACAAAACCGTGCTTGAACTTGACTCATAGCAGGGGTTTTGTCAATATATTTGCAACGTTGTCCTCCGTGGGTACCTTCAGTAACTGAATGTTTCCATCTCCAATGAACTCCCTCATTTTGTGATAGCGCACATCATTGTGTTTTGACCTTGAGTGATAGACCGAGTTCTTTGCAAGATAAATTGCACTCAGACTGTCGAAATACAGCTTCACTTACTCCTTAGAAGTCTTGAGTTACTTGATAATACCCCTTAGCCAAATAGCTTCTTTAACAGCCTACCCTACATTAATGTAGTTTGCCTAAGTTGTGGATAGAATTTCTATATCCTGAAGAGTAGCATTCTAATTTATAAGACCTCCACCTCGAAGGAAATTCTACCCTGAAATAGATCTTCATCTATTGAGGTCTTATGTGTAGTCAAAGTCAACGGAGCCCTGTAGAGCTCCAACATCTTCGCTCCTCTTGAAAAGTAAACCGACAACTTGTGTTCCTTTTAAATATTGTAGAATCTAATTGCCTGCTTCTCTATGATGTTGCCCTGAATTTACTATATATCTACTAACAACACTCACTACTTGAGTGAGATCTGGTCTCATGTATATCATTGCGTACATCAAAAATCCTACCTCATATGCATATGCCACTCTTAGTTTCTTCAGTTATTTATCCTCTATGGCTAGAGATTGTTGCGTTGATTATCTAAACTATTGTCCTAAAGGAATCATAATAACTTTAAATTCTACCATGCAGAACTTTTCAAGTACCTTTTGAATATAACAAAATTATGAAAGTCATAACATGCCTCATCTCGCTTGGTCTCCATCCTAAAGATCTTTTGAGCGTGATTATGATCTTTCATCTCAAATTAAACGTTTTATTTCTGCTTCAGTTCTTGAATCTCTCAGGCCGACTTGCAGGCAATGAGCATATCATCAATATAAAGCGTCAGAATCATAATAATTCCATCTGTAAGAAATTTGTAGTAGACACAATTGTCATACTGGATCCTGCTATATCCATGTTGTGAGACCCCCCAACCTTTGCCCAGGTCGAACCAGAGGGGATCTTACTTGTCCAAGACGTCGACCCAGTACTCCTTAAGGGGTGACGACCCACACAACTAAGCACTGGTTGGCCGCCTTTCTCGATATGAATCACAACATACACATCACATCACAGAGTATTGCGAAAGCATTAAGAAGAAGCCATAATATATATATCCTCAAGGAGAATAAAAAGGTTGTAGCCACTGTTTGTACATGAGGCATGTTGGCTATAAAGGTTTTATCAACTCCAAATCCTCACACTCTCAATTCTACTCGCTAATACTCATGTCTCAAAACTCTGGAGATGACGGGGTGCCTCTGCTAGGGTAGTCCTATCAGCTACCGTATCGTCCTGCGGCAGCTGGTTCTCACGGTGCTCTATCTCCGGTGAATGGTTATTAGAATAACCGTTAGTCACAGAGCTAAGTGGAAACAAATCTTCTCCCTGGATCCATATCCTGGGAACGAGCTCACGCACCCAACAAAAGTAGATTGCC
The DNA here is from genome assembly GCA_039513925.1 of Platanthera zijinensis. Classification (NCBI taxonomy): domain Eukaryota; kingdom Viridiplantae; phylum Streptophyta; class Magnoliopsida; order Asparagales; family Orchidaceae; genus Platanthera; species Platanthera zijinensis. The sequence continues at coordinate 71,937,239 of CM077093.1, forward strand.
AAAGCAGGAGAGGGTTAATGCAATATTTCATCTATAAGCTAGGAGCAACCATAAAAGAAGGTGCAATACAGTATAACTGGAATAGCAGCAAAAATATATACCAGTTATAACAAAAGCTCTACCAGCACATCAGGTATTCATAACATGTATTCATACCACAGGTATTCAAAGCTGTGCACACACTGCAGGAATTCATAACCGCGCATACACCACAGGCATTCACAGTCGCAGACCTTCCCTATATCGACATAGTAAAGAACGTTTTTTGTCAAGCAGGGTAGCGAGCCCTGCGGGCCTCTCTAATGTGGTCGTCAGTGATAGTTGCCAGTCCCGCCACTTCTTATGGGTGGTCATACTGCACGGCCCAAACCCCAATGTACAAACCCGTATACTCTTAGATGTGAGCGACATCCGGTGATTCAACTTTTGGCCTACTAGTGGAGGAAACCTATCAGGGAAAAACATAACGGCCGGTCACCTGTGGTACTTAACTCCCTGTCACCTTGAGTCGTCGAACTTCCCGAACTAATATGAATGGTCTGCAGAAGTGACTTACTTGCCACGATTTACCACAAGGAATCATAATTTATCGATTATGCTAGCACGCACCTGGTCTATGGCGACCTGCCTTGCTATGCTTTAAATAATTCGGGCAAACAACACTTGTCTCGACTTTTATCAAAGAGCGTGAGAGCATTTTAGTTGGGGCTAATCTAGAAAGAGCACCTCAACTCCCGTTATCCCCAACTAAGGCACAACCTATCAGATAACTGCTCGTCAGAGCAGGACCTGTACTTAAATTAGTAAATTGTAGAAACAAAAGTGCGGTAATAAAGGTTATTGATAGTATATAAGCTACAGAATTGAAATGCTGTAATGAAATAGGAGCAGTATAAAACTGGAGCAATACTGAACTAAAAATAAGTACTGAAAGGAATTTTACCAGTACGAGACTGGAATAATACTTAAAAGAAATGAACTAAACTGAAATTAAATAAGCAGGACAAGTATGAGACTGGAGTCCGTGAAAGGAAGTGCTGAACTAAAATAAATAAAGGAACTGGACCAGTGCAAGACTGAAATAAATCATAAAGAAAATGGTTTGCAGTCGAGTCACTCCTTTTAGGAGGCTTCAGTTTCATCTCAATTCTCAAGAGACATGTTCAGTTCTATCTCTATTCTCTAGAGGCATGTTCAGTTCCATTTCAACCTTTTAAAAGGCTTCTTTAGATTTCTCCAATTACTAAGACCCGATAATAATTCAGTTATGAGTTTTAATTACAACTTAATCAGATCAGGGGGCTTATTATGCGTTATATTTCATGACAACTTATATGCCTGTATTCTTATTCTCAGAGATCACCCAAAATTCTCGAGAGTTATATTGAAAATGAGGCGTTTGGTGTTTTGCAAAACCCTGAAACACTGGGAGCTAGAAATCTTGCCTCGATGACCCTCGTCGTTTAATTACTTGAACTTAATATCCTATTTAGAAGGGTGGTCGCGCACTCTGATTTTCAATTCTGAAGAAATTGAGCGTGACCTTAGGTTCCAAGGAATCAGAAAAACTTTGATTTTTTATCCCGACATTCCTAATTTTAATACAACCTTTAGGAGGGCTTAAAATGAGCCTGGTAATTTTTCTAAAAAATTAATTTTGGGCCTTTAATTTAGCTAAATAAATATTTTTTAGGCTTTTATAAATATCAAACCTTCTCCAAAAATCCTCAAACTTTTTGTGGAGGAATCCCTCATCAAGGGGAACAACATCCATGTTCAAACCTTTTTCTCGAGGAGTCTAGATTTCTCTTAAAAAATCACCAAAATATAAGTTAAAATTTGGGCTACAAATAGCCAGATCAAGCCGAATCATGCGACTAGGATTGCGTTGGACGGGCAAATAGCCAAAATTTCCCCCATAGCGGATCAACCACGGATCCACTGTGGGGGGGCGCTGATACTGAGGTAGGGGCGACAATCCAGATTATCTGGACCCTCCGATTTCATCGTGGAGATTGGACGGTGGTTGCTGCTCCCCAGTGGTGCTGTGGGTGGCGGCTTCCACCACTACTGGCCGACAATAGCCAACTGCCGAAACCATTCACGATTGAATCGATGTGGGCCGGTGATCTTTTGAGTGGTGGTCCAAGGACCTATCGTCGCCGACTAGCACTTGAAATTCTAACCCGAGAGCGGTTTTGGTGTGGCGCTCTGTTTTTGGCGATGTCGCGCCACCCCGCCTCTCTATTGGCTGCCCGGCTATAACACCACCCCCGCTAGCACGTCGGTGGTTGTGATTTTCTCTAGTGGTGGTCCGACGACCTTGCGTCGTCGGTCGCTGGCGCAGAAAAGCAAATAGAGCTTTAGCTCTTTTTTCAGGTGCCGCCGGTGATTTCCGGCGGCACCTCGGCCCTTCATTGTCGGGGAAGGCTATCCCCGGTGGTGTAGCACTTCCCCAATGCCACCACTTGCATTGGGCAAGACTTACTAACCGCATCCACCACTCGACCTGGAGCTTGGCTCGGGTGGCGCCAGTGGTGCTCCGGGCATTGGGAGGCACATGTAGGTAGTTAGAAAGATGAATTAAAGGGAAGGGGAAGAGGTTCAACCTATGGTGGTATGGCTCAGGAGGTGCTGTGTTGAGACGAAATTGGAGGTGCTGGTGGATCTCGGGTGGTGGAAACTTTTTCGGTGAGCTTGAGCTCCAGCAGAGGGGCTCTAGGCTCATTTGTGTTTGTGAGGAGGAAGGCAGGGGAGGGCGTAGACTTTTATAGGCCGGGAGGAGGTCCTCTTCTTCTCACTAGCAATGTGGGATTAACCCGAGAGGAGGAAAGCTCCTATCCAGTTCCTCGAACTGTCCATGTCAGATGACATTGATCTAGTGTTGCTAGATGCCAACCATCCAAGGAGAGAGACTTTGTAGGCTTGCTCTAGAGCACGTGGGGTGCTTGTTGGCAAAGAGCGCGTTGGGTACTTGCTAGAGGAGAGCGTACAAAGCACTGGATGGTATAGAGCACACAGAGCGCTTGTTGGTAAAGAGAGCGCGCAGGGTGCTTGTAGGAGGAGATCGTGCAGGGCACTTGTCTGACGAGAGTTTATGGAGCACGTGGGGGGAGACCCGCGTAAGGGAGTGATGTGCGCAAGAGTGCACAAGAGTCTGTAGGGGAGAGACGCGTGCAAGAACATGAAAGGGAGAGGCGCGCACAAGGAAGAGATGAGCGGGAGAGTGCACAAGGAGGCGGTGCGTGCGAGAGCGCGCAAAAGAGAGATACGCGCGAGAGCGCGCAAGGAGAAATGCACGTGAGAGCACGCAAGGAGGTAGAGCGTGCGTAAGCATGCAATGGAAAAATGCATGCGAGACCGCGTAAGGAGACGACGCGTGTGGGAGCACACAAGAGAGAAATGTGTGCAAGAGCGTGCAAGATGGCGGCAAACACCGGAGAATGCAAGGAAGAGACGCACGCGATAACGCGCAAAGAAGAGGGATGGAGGAAAGAGAATTTCTGGGTGGAGAAGATGAAGATCTTCGAAGGTGGTTTCGAAGATGAAGGAGATATTTAAAGAATGCTTGAAGATATTTGAAGGGGGAGAAAGAAATGAAGAAGATGAAGGCGGAAGGAGAGAAAATTCGTAGGATTATTTTCCGAAGGAGAGAATGAGAATTAAAGGGAAATCTGGGGCCTTATTTATAGGCTTCATGGATTATTATGGATGTTATGTGATTATCCGCAGCCCATAACCACCATGATTGTTATTAATAGGCCGCATTTGATATAATTATTTTTATGAGACTATGGTAAACACACACATTAATTTTATAATTTATATTAAACATAGACCATTCCTATTTTTGGCAATGCACTTTCCCCATTACGGGAGGTCATGCGAGCGGTTACGTGGGTGGTTACCAACGTAACCGACGATGGCAATCGCAGTAGTGTGATTGGAAGGCATGGAATATACATGATGGACGGCATGCAGCGGTGACGACATGGAATATTACTCGCCAACAAAGGTCATGTTTGACCGAAGGGACTTGGCCGGCCAATGGGGCGAGGTTGGTCAACCGAGGGGAAGAGGAAACTGCCCCTTGGTGGTGCTGGCGGAGGAGGGATAGAAAAACGGCCGGCCTCCCTGGCGAGGAAGAGGCTGCCCCTATTAGGGGTGATCAACGGCGGGCGAATGAGGACGGACTACTTCATAGTAGCTTGTCCTGGGTGAGGAAGGGGCAACCCAAACTAGGGGTGGCCGATGACCAATGTGAGGCCAAATGGTCGCCCATTTGACGAAAAGGGCACCGCCCCTGTTAGGGGTGGTGGCGCCTCCCTGGCATAGGGAAAAAAGAGGGGAGGACGACTGGTGGGGCTTCCCTCCCTTGAAGGGAATCCGGCCGCCCTAACCGGGAAGCCGGGGAGGAAAAGCTGGCCGGCCAGAGCAGCACGAAAGCATGCAAAAGCACGATGTCGGCCACCCTGTGCGCGCGCAAAGGCGCCCGCAGAGGCGTACACGCATAGGAGAGCGCACCCCTAGGTGCGCGCGCCCTAGGCACGTCCCGACGCTCGTTCCTAGGTGCGCACGTCCCCCTGCGCACATGTGCGGGAGTGGACAGCGCACCGAGTTGCGCGTGGCCAGGAGGGACACAGCTGATGACTTGGGTTGCGCTCATCTGACTGCGACTAACCAGTTATAGGGAGCCTCATCAATAACTATTGTCATGCCAAACATATATTCTATAACGGTTGTCTTTTTATTCAAATATAGCAAAAATGTCAAACCAAATAAAGCCTAAGTCGCGAGGTCACTTAGTCAGTGAAAGGTCTGCCAATGTCACTCATCAAAGCCTCAATAATAGAAGAATCGAGGAAGACAGGCGAAAAATGAACTTGGAGGAAGATTGATTACAAGGGAAACTATGTTTTGAGAGACATTTATGGACAATTAATAACTGTAGGAGAGAGAATAAACCGAGAGACGAAGATCGACTTCCAACTCCAAGCCTTGAATTGAAGCAGAGTTTACGTTGCAATAGTTACTAGCCCTCATCTAAAGACCCCTGTCACCTTGGCCAGATGTATTGTTGTGGATGGAAGTACTACCATGAACTGAAGTACTGATGCATGCATAGGGGAAGCACTGTTTACCATGCACAATTATTACGAAATTTCTCGGGATCTCCCGGCACTGCGGAATGCACAACAAATTAACAATTTAAAAATTAAATCCACAAAATTAAGTAAAAGTAAAGCAGAGAAACAAGCAAACATAGAGGACACAAAAGTTACGTGGTTCAGAGAGAACTCCTACGTCCACAGGGAGAGCATCGGAGAAGATCCACTAAGAAATAAGAGCAATGTTTACAATATTTAAAAACAAGAATCTGGACAACCAAGGCACTCTTTATTTCTTTCAGTCGACCTCCACTTTCTTGTTGAAACCCTATATCAAATCACTGGAGGGAAAACCACTTCGTACTCCTACAACTCATAGCAAAAGACCCTCAAGCAAACAACTCCATCCAAAAAGAGGCTAAAGCCAATGAATAGCTCTCAATCGGAGGCAGAACTCGGAGAGCAGCTCAGTGGCCAAGGTGGAATAGACTTGTGTCTAAACACGAAAACACTTCTCTCGAAATTTCACCTAGATGGAACCGCAGACTCAATTTAAATTCCTCCTCTCTTCAATATGCCCTAGTGATTTCTTGTTTTCATATACATACATATATATATATATATATATATATATATATATATATATATGAGACAAATTAAACTGCACGGTTCAAGTAGGGAGCCATCAAACCAATAATATCCACCTTGACGCCCCTTTCTTACATTCTCTATCTACAACTTGGATTTTCTCCCTCCAAAAGACTATCCCCTCTCCCTAGGGTGACCACAATCAGTAGGCACAAATATGAGCCAAGTCAGAACTGTTCTTGAACTTGACTCATATCAGGGGTTTTGTCAATATATTTGCAATGTTGTCCTCCGTGGGTATCTTCAGTAACTGAATGTTGCCATCTCCAATGAACTCCCTCATTTTGTGATAGCGCGCATCATTGTGTTTTGACCTTGAGTGATAGACCAGGTTTGTTTGCAAGACAGATTGCACTCAGACTATCGCAATGAAGCTTCACTGACTCCTTAGAAGTCTTGAGTTACTTGATAATACCCCTGAGCCAAATAACTTCTTTAACAGCCTTCCCCACATCAATGTAGTTTGCCTCAATTGTGGATAGAATTTCTATATCCTGAAGAGTAGCTTTCTAATTAATAAGACCTCTACCTGGAAGGAAATTGTACCATGAAATAGATCTTCATCTATCGAGGTCTCATGTGTAGTCAAAGTCAACAGATCCCTCTAGATCTCCAACATCTTAGCTCCTCTTGAAAAGTAAACCGACAACTGGTGTTCCTTTCAAATATCATAGAATATAATTGTCTGCTTCTCTATGATGTTGCCCTGAATTTACTCTATATCAACTAATAACACTCACTACTTGAGTGAGATCTGGTCTCATGTATATCATTGCGTGCATCAAACATCCTACCTCACTGGCATATGACACTCTTAGTTTCTTCAGTTATTTATCCTTTATGGCTAGATATTATTATTGCGTTGATAATCTAAACTATTATCCTAAAGGAATCATAACAACTTTAGATTCCACCATGCAGAACTTTTCAAGTACCTTTTGAATATAACAAAACTGTGAAAGTCATAACATGCCTCATCTCACTTGATCGCCCTCCTAAAGATCTTTTGAGCGTGACTGAGATCTTTCATCTAAAATTCAACATGTAATTTCTGCTTCAGTTCTTGAATCTCTTAGGCCGACTTGCGGGCAATGAGCATATCATCAATAAAAAGCATCAGAATCAAAATAATTCCATTTGCAAGAAATTTGTAGTAGACACAGTTGTCATACTAGATCCTATTATATCCATGTTGTGATATCCCCCAACCTTTGTCCGGGTCGAACCTGAAGGGATCTTAATTTCCCAAGACATCCACCCAGTGCTCCTTAAGGGGTGACGAACCACATTACTAAGCACTGGTTGGCCGCCTTGCTCGATATGAATCACAACATACACATCACATCACAGAGTATTGCAAAAGCGTTAACAAGAAGCCATAATATATATATATACATATATCCTTAAGGAGAATAAAAGGGTCGTAGCCACTGTTTGTACATGAGACCCGTAGGCTATAAATGTATATCTACTCCAAATACTCACGCTCTCAATACTACTCAATAGTAATCACGTCTCGAAACACTATAGATGATGGGGGTGCCTCTGGTAGTGTAGTCCTATCAGTTGATATATCATCCTACGGAAGCTGGTTCTCACGGTGCTCTGTCTCTTGTAAATGGTTATTAGAATAACCGTTAGTTATAAAGCTAAGTGGAAACAAATATTCTTCCTGGATCTATATCCTGGGAACGAGCTCACACACACAATAAAAGTAGATTGCCAAAGCAGGAGAGGGTTAGTACAATATTTCATCTATAAGCTAAGAGAAATCATAAAAAAGGTGAATCACAGTATAAGTGGAATAGCAGCAAAAATATATACCAGTTATAACAAAAGCTCTACTAGCACGTCAGCACATCAGGTATTCATAACCTGTATTCATACCGCAGGTATTCAAAATTATGCACACACCGCAGGAATTCACAACTATGCACACACCACAAGCATTCATAGTCGTATACCTAACCTATATCGATATAGTATGGACCGCTTCTTTTCAAGCAGGGTAGCGAGCCCCGCGGGCCACTTTGATGTGACCGTCGGTGATAGTGGCCAGTCCTGCCACTTTTGTGGGTGGTTGTACTACACAGCCCAGACCCCAACTTACAACCCCATGTACTCTTAGATGTGAGCGACATCCGGCGATTCAACTTTTGGCCTACCAGTGGAGGAAACCTATCAGGGAAAAACATAACGACCGGTCACCTATGGTACTTATCACCCTTTTGCCTTGGGTCGTCGAAATTCCACACCGATATGAATGGTCTACGGAAGTGACTTACTCGCCATGATTTACTATAAGCAATCACATTTAATCGATTATGCTAGCATGCACCTAGTCTGCTGCGGCCTGCCCTACTATGCTTTAAATAATTCGGGCAAACGACACTTGACACGACTTTTGTCAAAGAGCGTGGGAGCATTTTATTTGGGGCTAATCAAGAAGGAGCACCTCAACTCCCGTTATCCCCAACTAAGGCTCAACCTATCAGATAACTGCTCGTCAGAGTAGGACCTGTACTTAAATTAGTAAACTGTAGAAACAAAAGTGTGGTAATAAAGGCTGTGATAGTATATAAGCTGCAGAATTGAAATGTTGTAATGAAATAGGAGCAATATAAAACTGGAGCAATACTGAACTGAAAGTAGGTACTGAAAAGAATTTGACCAGTACGAGACTAGAATAGTATTTAAAAGAAATGAACTGAACTGAAATTAGATTAGCAGGACCAGTATGAGACTGGAGTCCTGGAAAGGAAGTGCTGAATTGAAATAAATAAAGGAACTGGACCAGTGCAAGACTGAAATAAATCATAAAGAAAATGGTTTGTAGTCCAGTCACTCCTTTTAGGAGGCTTCAATTTCATCTCCATTCTCAAGAGGCATGTTCAGTTCTATCTCTATTCTCTGGAGGCATGTTCAGTTCCATTTCAACCTTTTAGAAGGCTTCTTTGGATTTCTCCAATTACTAAGCCTCGATAATTATTCAATTATGAGTTTTTAATTACGACTTAATCGGATCAGGGGGCTTATTATGCGTTATATTTGCCCGTATTCTAATTCTCCGAGATCACCCAAAATGCTCGAGAGTTATATTGAAAATGAGGTGTTGGTGTTTTGCAAAACCTTGAAACACTGGGAGGTGGAAATCTTGCCTCAACGACCCTCGTCGTTTAATTAATTGAACTTAATATCCTATTTAGAAGGGTGGTGGCGCACTATGATTTTCAATTCTGAAGAAATTGAGTTTGACCTTAGGTTCCAAGGAATCGAAAAAACTTCGATTTTTATCCCGACATTCCCAAATTTTAATACAACTTTAGGAGGGCTTAAAATGAGCCTGGTAATTTTTATAAAAAATTCAAGAAAATATGGGCCTTTAATTCTGCCAAATAAATATTGTTTAGGCTTTTATAAATATCAAACCTTCTCCAAAAATCCTCAAACTTTTTGTGGAGGAATCCTTCATCAAGGGGAACAACATTCATGTTCAAACCTTTTTCTATAGAAGCCTAGATTTCTCATAAAAATCACCAAAATTTGGGCTACAAATTGCCAGATCAAGCCGAATCATGCGACTAGGATTGCGCTGGAAGGACGAATAGCCAAAATTTCCCCCATAACAGATCAACTATGAATCCGATGTGGGGGGCGCTGATGTTGAGGCAGGGGCGACAACCCAGATTATAGGATCCTCCGATCTCATCGTGGAGATCAGACGGTGGTTGCTGCTCCCGGTGGTGTTGTGGGTGGCGGCTTCCACAACCACCAGCCGACAATAGCTAACTACCAGAACCACTCACGATTGACTAGCTGGGGGTCGGTGATCTTCTGAGTGGTGGTCAAAGGGCCTGTCGCCGCCAACCACCACTTGAAATTCTAACCCGAGAGTGGTGGCAGCGCGACGCTCTGTTTCCGGCGATGTCGCACCACCCTGCCTCTCCGACGGCTGCCCGAACACAACACTACCCCCGGCGGCACGCCGATTATTGTGATTTTCTCCGGTGGTGGTCCGTCGGCCTGGCTCTGTCGGTCACCACCGTTGAAAAGCAAATAGAGCTTTAGCTCTATTTTTGGTTGCTGCCGGTAATTTTCGGCGCACCTCGGCCCTTCACTATCGGGGAAGGCTATCCCCGGTGGTGTAGCACTTCCCCAATGCCACCACTTGCGTTGGGCATGGCTTACAAATCGACAACAGTCCTGATTCCCTCCTACCGCCACTTGCGGGGGGGCCGTCTCCAGTGCGCCAAACGTCCTCCCCTTCTCCTATCTCTATGGGTAGAATATAGGGATCTTTAGGGATGAGAATCGGGCTCAATTGAGCCCGATCGGGAAAGACATTTTCCCGATTTTTCCATGAAAAATCCACCTTACGGGATCGCATGATACGACCCCTCCAGTGGTCGTGCCTCCGCCAATCGACAGCCACAACCTCGGCGGAGGTGGTGGAGGTGGTGGCCGGCCAGGGAGGTGGTCGGGTGGCCGACAGCGGTGGCTTGAAGTTGACCCAGGAAGAGGGAATCAGGACCATTGGCGCGCTGGAGAAGATGACCAGATGCCGTCCATCCCTGCGCCAAGATTCGTGTCGCCTCAATTTATTTCATTGGGTTAATAAATCATTTCATTTGATTTCTGTCACAGAAAATGCCTTTAATGTGTTTAATTATAAAAAATGCCTAGAGACCTCTAGTGAAAAAATGGTAAACACCAAAGTAGTAGCCCTATTAGTGTACTTTAATTTAAAATTAGTTTGAACTAATTTGGATGTATTGTTTGACCAAAGCACTCATTTTGGTGGGGTCTATACCTAGGGTTAGTCAGAGATTAAAATGAGTGCCCCCACTTCATCTCATGTCCAAATGACCTGAAATTTGGACAGTGAGTCATTCTAACCTACGCCTAGGCCTGTTTAAAAAATGAGAATTTTTGGAGATACCATTCCTATAGTGTTTGGAAAAATTTAATAAATAATGTACAAATTAATTTGGTGTCTTAAACACCTAAAAAACCCCAGAAATTTTGGTGGGTGATCTTGAGGAATATTATAAGGATCTGGTAAAAATTTGAATCCTTTTGGGTTTGATTTAATAGGGTATTTGTGTAGGAAAAGCTTGACCCTTTTTAGGTCAAATTAGGGCTAAGTGCTCTAAGTGCTCTTTAGTTGGCCAACCTCATCCAAAAGTGATGGAACTTGGCACTCAGTCTTTTTAGCACATTAAATACCCGCTCCACTAATATTGGATGGAAGTTGAAGGGTGGAGCCCTAGAACTCTAGGGTAGGTCTTAGGTGTGCAAATCTAGGGTTTGAAGGTTAAGGGGTCATGTGACCTTGAAATGACTTGAAACATGGTGGAGAGGAGTTTGGGTAGTCAAGGTTATTTGGTAAAATTATTATTGGATTTGGAGGCTGTTAAACTCCCCAAAACCCTAACCTTAGTTTAAGGCACAAATATTATACATATAAGTTAGGCCATCAAAACTCTGTGGAAAGTTGTGCAACTTGGGTAGTGGAGTCATCGGGTTAATATGAGACTTTGGGAATTTTATTAGAAATTTTGGAACAATAATTTTAGTACCTCCTTTGTAATACATGGATTAGCCCTTATAATCATTTGTTTGCTATGACCTCACTGTTCATTGAAAAACCATGAAAATTGGGCAGAGCAAGTTTTAGGTCATTGTACTCATACATGAATTTTATTATAATTTTTAGATGTATATTTTCAGTACTTACCTCACAAGCTTATAAATATGCAAATATGTACAATAGTAGATTCAGAGATCAATGCTTTTTAGAAAATTATGAAACTTATTCAGTGGTATTCTTAGATCAATATTCTCATGAGAAAATTTTATTATAATTTTTATGTGTATAATTTCTGTAGTTATTTCATTAATATATGAAACAGGAATATTGTTCAAAATTAAAATTAGAGTTCATTTTTCACTTGAAAATTTGGATACGCGGTCAAGATTATGTTTAGTACATTTCAGTCTTGCTTGAATTTTCTCATAATTTTTGGATGTCTATTTGCAGCACGTGTTTCTTTAATTGATAAATATGTGTTTATATTTAAAATTTTGGATCGGAGGCCTAAACCTTGCAAAAAAAAGGGAGATTTGAATTTACCGTCTATTAGTGGCCTAGTATTTATCATAATTTTTGTGGAGCATTTTGCATGGCTATAAAAGCCACTTCATATTCAAAACTAGGGAATTTAGATTTTTAGGAAAAATAAATAAAATATCAGTTTAATTAGGAAAATTCCATGTTTCTGGATTTAAACTAAATATATCATGATAGGCCCTCATTAATTACCTTAGGGTTATTGGATTAAGATTTGGAGTACCTCCTATCATGTACATCATATAGCATAGGGTGATCTGCATGTAATAAATCTGCAAAAAACCCGATAGCAGTTCAATTGGGCATATGGATTGGGGTTAGTGGTTTGCTGGTTTGGCTAAAGTGAAATTGAGTACATCCGTGGAAGTTGGGATGAGTAGAGGGTTGGTTTTACAAGTATTAGGTGGTGCTCGGGATTAACGAAAGATCGTCTTTCCTGTGGAGGGAGAGAGAGGGTTAAAACACACTAGGGTTAGATCCAGAGTAATATTAAAGGGATTGGGAATCGGTTATTAAACAATAATTGTAAGTGTCTTGCAAAAGGGAGCTTTGAGCTTCAGCCCATCGTAGTTCCTAGTGCCCTCGAGAGCCCTTCACGGGGAATGTCTGGGCAGTATAAGATTAACGTAAGCCGTAAGAGTAATCAATGTTTAAGAGTAACTAGTATAACTAGGGGTTCACTTTCACACACCCCAATGTCTCGGGAAGTTAGGTTGGGTCACACGGGTGGTAGGCTCGGTTGTTTTTGTGATGGGAAGGTTAACCCGGCGAGCCGATGGCTCGGTAGATAATTGTGACCGACGGGTTAATCCGGGGAGCATTGTCTCGGTTATTGGTTGTGACGGATGGGTTAGTCCGGGGAGATTGTGCTCGGTGGTTGATACATTAAGATTGCATGTGCATAAATTATAAGGTGGTGGGTCTTCGGTATTGGAGGGTCGATGCACCGACGCCAATACGTTGACTCGGCAAGTGTGGTTTTGCACTTCGCCAAATTAAGTCCGGTGGACCAGCCGACAAAGAATTTGTTGGAGCTTCGCTTAGTGCACCAGCATCGAGGCACATGATAGGTCTGATTGGTAGTGTAATTACCGATTTATAGGTGGGCGAGGACCAACCCACAACTTCCATTTGCCACTACAAAGGTATCCTGGGAGGTTATGCTCCAGAAAGGGGGAACTAAAGGTCTGTGCGCACAGAGTTGGGTGGGTGTGTAGCACTTGCATGATTCACATCATAACATTCTTGCACGGCATAGCATAACCATTGCATATAACCCTTGAAACCTATTGTATAAATTGGTATGGGACTCTTTATACAATAGGCTCTACAATACGACCCCTTGGTTTATAAGCTTGCGTGAGCGTGCTTATAAGCTAAGGTTATTATTCTATGGATATATATTACCGACACCCTATCGTATAAATTGGTATGGGACTCTTTATACGATAGGAGCCTTACTGAAGACCCCTTAGATTATATGTTTGTTTGGGCACTCATATAAGTTAAGGTTAATTACTTATTTGATGTTCTGTCCTACATACCTTTACTACTGCTACATATTTTCATAGAACTGCTAGATTAGTTCTGTCGCCACCTACTACTTTATTATTATCCACCTTCATTACCTCTCTTTTCCTTCTCCCGCTCGGTGCCTAGGAGCAATGGAGGGAGGGGTAGGGGATGATAGTACTTAGTCTTTTAGACTAACGATTTTCGGACAACATCATTTTAGGGGATCGTGGAGCCCAGCACGGAGGTGCAGCCCCGGAGGTCGGCACACTTAGAGACGGGATAGTCTAGTACCGAAGTTCAAACAGCTGGGACAGTGAGTACCAATCGTTAATAGTTGTTTAGTTTTTTCTTCCGCGATGAGTGAAATGTACTGAGGACTTGATGTATCGTCCATGAGCCCTATTTTCAGTACTTTTATAATTATTGTCGTGGACTCTCCCATCATGGAGATTTATTATTATATATGTGATTGTTGTGGACATGTGTAGAGTTGTACTTTTATGTACTCTCATATTTTGCTACTATTCTGTGATCGATTTGGCCGGAAGGATCGGTGTTTTGTAGTGATGACCTTCCCGGGTGTGAAGGTGTTACCAAAAAGCGGCGGTTTTGGGCCTAAGACCTCGTGGTTTTAAAAGAAAAAAAGGGGGTCTTACAAGTGGTATCAGAGCGGAGCTTGATCGAAAAAGTAACAATCCACAAACCCAGGGTCACCCCCGCCCAAGTTTTGTTGGGGGACAAACTAAGTAGCGGAAGAAGTGGTGTGCCCATATGATGGATGACATGTAAATTGTCCACTTTTAATTAGGTTTGGGTATATTACTTACAAATGATCTTTGTTACGCAGCCTTTGGCACAGCCTACACCACCGGGCGGAGTCCAGCAGACTCCAAATTTTGCACCACCTCCCCCGGTTCCCACTCCGTTTCTATAGTCAGAGATGGGGCAAACACTGACAGCCATTCTGGAGGCTTTTAGGGCTCAGCAGGTTCTGGCTCCACAGCCAAACCCGGGGGCCAATTGGTTGAGCATCTTCCGAGGACTTTCTCCCCCATCTTACTTAGGGACAGAGTTGGCTGTACGGACAGAGGAGTTGCTTGATATCATGTACAAGATGCTGATTGGGATACGGTGCCCATGGGAGGAGAGGGAGCCTTTAGTGGTCTCTTGCATGGAGTGTCATGCCAAGAGATGGTTGAAGACACTGTTGGACACGACATTTACAGATAGGGAGGTTGCAGAAATTGCTTGGGAGGAGTTCAGGGCTGCATTATTGGAGCACTTTGTTCCACAGTAGGCAAGAGATGAGCTGGAAGATAGATTCCTGCAGCTGAGGCAGGGCAACAAGACGGTGGTGGAGTACTACCGGGAATTCAATCATTTAGCCCGATTTGTGGACTCCTATCAGCTGGATGAGACAAGATACACCAAGAGGTTCTATAAGGTCCTGCGAGAGGATTTGAGAGAGGCTCTTTTGTTCATATCTGACGGGCTTATACCTCGAATATTGGAGATGGCAAAAAGGATTGAGGCAGATTGGCACACGGCTCGAGGCCGGAAGAGGCCAACTGAGGATCAGGGTCGGGGAGCTAGAATTGATCAGTGAAGGGGCCACGTTACTGATGAGAGAGATAGAAGAAGGGCAAAGGACTAACCTCGTCAAGAGGTGAGGCAGGAGCTGAGGGAACTGATGGTAATGGCTCCTCAACCTCTCTAGATGCGGGAGATATAGAGATCCGGGGGTATGGAATATCCCTCGCCCGAGTGCTATAAATATCATCAGGTAGGGCATATCAGGAGAAACTGCCCCATGAGGGGGGCACCACTACCAGCACCACCAGCTGCCCTGCCTGCTCAGCAGGTTGGAGGTCGAGGATGTGGCCGAGGACATGGATTCCAGGGCGGAGACCGCATGCAAGATGGGGAGAAAGTGTATGCCATAAATCTGGCTCAACCTCGAAACCCGGAGCAAGTGATGATATGTAACGACTCCATCTATTAGATAACATATAATAGAAGGTCCGGTCGGGGACCCACACTATATGCCACAAACAGGCGGCGTGGTCACAAGTTAATACCAAAACAGGTACGCATCCTAATACAGAGCATACTAGCGGAAGATTTTAACGTTAAACTGAACTCAAACCATGAATTTCCACTATATATAAACCACCACATTTATATATACTCACGAAGGAATGTACAACAAATAGTCAAGAGTTTGGCCTTAAGGCCTTACAGTACGCTTTACAAGTGTGGATTACAAACATCGGCGCGCAGGCTGACCACACATGAACATTACAAAAGTATTTGCTTAGCCTTTGAGGGCCAGCAACAGTAGCAGAGGCTTCATCCCTCTATTTCCTGCTCGGCTCTCAAACACCTGAACAGGGACAGCCCACCATAATGGTGGCAAACAAAGCAACGGTCAACATTTAGCTGACCAATTTATAACGACCCTACCCCTTTCCCAGGGCAATGGTATTCCTTCCCTGCAGGCATAGCTTTTCACAAGCAGATATATCATACAATGTGCACTCACGCACAATCAACATATCACAACCGTCAGCCACGCGACCCAACAATTCGTGCACTCAGGGCACATTCTTGGTGTAGCAGCGAACCAGGGTCCCACCACCGTTTAAGGTCTGAAACTCAACGGTATTGATCATTCAGTCTTAATGGCACATAGGCCTAAGACTCTCATTATGCGATCCAATGAGACCAATAACTAGGTCTACCAGTTGGTCAGACATAACACGGTCCGGTTCAGCCAATCCCATTGCTCTAATCGTCCAACATGACGCAGGTCAGCTTTCTCCGTATCCGTTCAGCATGAAGCCTTCAAGATCTCACAGCTCACAATAGCCACACTGTCCACCAAGGACTGGCTTCATAATCCAAAAAGGAAGTTAGTGCCAGTGTTTCTCGCGTTCGCTTGGCGGGTTCAGCAGAACTCTCTTTCTGCACCCAAACTCACCCAAACATAGAATACAACACAAGAATCACGAGGGTATTTTACTAGAATTCCACTCCAGCACTTCCTGTTATTACCCTTCACAGGTACAACCCATCGGCTCGACAACATACACATTTAAACGCGGAGTCTTCTCCGGTGCGCAAAATGCAACATCACCAATCCAGACCAACCTGTCTAGATGGGTTTCACACAGCATGCCTATTCCGTACTACACATTTCCGGATCTATATGCAAGACTGGGGATTTTAAGAATCAACCCAAGGAAATCCCTCAAAAGCCACCTTTTGGTGGGGAAAATCCATATATATGCCAAAACAAGTACTTCACATGTCCAAGAAGGAAGATCGATACCCTTGACGATTTATTTGGAGCCATGGAAATCTAGTCGGATAGCAAGCACCGCAACGCTCTTGCCACCACAAATCTGGACTCGGCACGCAAATCTGAATGCTAAAGCTCCACCGGCGGCCGGATCTCTTTCTCCTCCTCCTCCTTGCTCTCCCTTCTCTCTATCTCTTTTCTAAAGAGAATATCCAAGATGAATGAGAATTATCTTCTCAATTCTTGGTCTTAACTCAGCAGGGAGAAGCTTGGACCATTGGATCCCAGATGAAGGAAATAAACGACCATAAATTGCCCTAAAATAACTTTTCCTGGGCCGAACACAGCTTGTGACACGCCCGTGTCATAGGCTGTGTACCTTAAGCGGCACACAAACCAACTTATCCAGAATTGGACACGGCCCTG
This sequence comes from Platanthera zijinensis, assembly GCA_039513925.1. Classification (NCBI taxonomy): domain Eukaryota; kingdom Viridiplantae; phylum Streptophyta; class Magnoliopsida; order Asparagales; family Orchidaceae; genus Platanthera; species Platanthera zijinensis. Next base: position 71,954,367 of record CM077093.1, read on the forward strand.
CGACACGCTCGTGTTACAGGCCATATGCCTAGACACGGCATCAGACACGCCCGTGTCCAGCCCGTGTTCAATAGGCCTCACAAACCTGGCCAAAACCCGAGGAGGACATAGCCTCTGACACGCTCGTGTCGCAGGCCGTATACCCTCTCGACAAACATCGAGAACATTTCGTTGAGTACTCGAGACAACACAGAGAAGGACATGGCTTGGGACACGCCCGTGTCCCAGACCGTGTGCCTCACTCGAGACACACTCAAGACCTAACTCACACTCGAGTAAACAGAGCAGGACACGTCCGTGTCCTAGGCCATGTCGCCCTCTCGACAAACATCGAGTGCATTTTTTCGAGCACTCAACAGGCTGTGTGTCAACTCGACAACACAGAGAAGGGCATGGCTTAAGACATGCCAGTGTCCAAGGCCGTATTGCCTATCCTGAACTCAATTTTGGGATTTGGGGTGTTACAACCCTCTCCTCCTTACAAGAAATTTCATCTCGAAATTTGGAAACAGTAAGGAAAATAACAATCAAGATGTTATAACTTCACAAAAGGTTGATACAACTTGACACGCACTGTACAAAAGTTTAAACAAATAGCTTGGGAAATTCAGCTCGCATGGTCTGCTCTCGTTCCCATGTTAGCTCCTCACGACCACAGTTGTCCCATCAAACATTGACCATCCTAATTTTCTTTTTTCGCAACTATTTATCGGCTCTATCCTCGATTCGAATGGTCCTAACCTTCGTCGTTAGCCTAAATTCGACTGGTACATGATCGTTTGCAATCACTTGAGTTGGATCTTTCATGGCTTTTCAAAGCACTGATATGTGGAGAACATCATGCAATCGACTCAATTTTGCCGAAAGAACTAGCCGATAGGCAGCTTCTCCAACTCGCTCCACCACTTCAAATGGACCAAGATATCTCAGACTTAACTTTTTCAGACACCAAATCCTGGACACACCTTTGAAGGGTTTGATCTTTAAATAGACCCAATCGCCCACCGCAAACTCAACATTTCGGTGCTTGGCATTATAGTATTTGGCTTGTCGATCTTGGGCTATCAATAGCCTCTCCCAAATAGTGCGTATCATCAAATTAGCTTCTTTGACTTCTTTATTCCCATATAGTTTAGATTCGCTAGTTTTCGCCCAAGCTAACGGTATACGGCATTTTCGACCATACAAAGCTTCAAACGGAGCCATACTTATGCTCTCTTGGTAGCTATTATTATAGGAAAAGTCTGCCATATAGAGATGATCTTCCCATCTCTTACCAAAATCCAAGACGCACATTCAGAGCATGTCCTCCATCGTTCTTTTGGTCCTCTCAGTTTGACCATTAGTTTGGGGATGAAAGGCCATACTGAATTTTAACTTTGTGCCCAATAGCCGATGGATTAGCCTCCAATCATTTGAAGTGAATTGCTCATCACAGTCACTTATGATGCTACAGGGAACACCGTGCAATCGTACTATTTGCTCAACATAAAGCTTCGCCAAGACTTCCACTGAATCGTCCCTCTTGTTCGGTAGGAAGTGAGCCACTTTAGTCAACCGGTCTACGATCACCCAAACCGAATCATTCCCTGGTTGAGATCTCGGCAACCCGTGCATGAAATCCATCGAAATATCATGAAACTTTCATTCCAGAATAGATAACGACTTCAGGAAACCTCCGGGTTTCTGGCATTCCGCTTTCACCAAGGCACATGTTTGACATTGAGCCACATAATGTGCTATGTCTTTCTTTAATCCTGGCCACCAGAACAACTTTTTCATGTCCTTGTACATCTTTGTGCTCCCTGGGTGAATTGAGTATTTTGTAAAGTGAGTCTCATACATCAATTATTTCCTCAACTTACCCATACTTGGGACGCACAAACGACCCTCTTTCCTTAAAAGGCTGTCATCCCAGGAGAATTGGTCATTTGAACCATCCACTGCATAGTGTTGGAGACTTTCATCAAGTTTCGTTGCTCGCCGAACCCTGTCCGCAAGGTCATACTATACCTCCGTCAAGTTCACGCATGCATTGGTTGTGGAATTCTTGTCAACACAAGAAATCTCTAACGCTTCCAACTCCTGGATCAGTTGCTCATCATGTATCTGCAACCAATTTTCCCTTACCAGAGTCCTACGACTCAAGGCATCTGCGACCACGTTTCCCTTCCCGGGAGTGTAGTGAATATCAAAGGTGTAGTCCCCGAGGAACTCCATCCACCTCCGTTGTCACATATTGAGATCCTTCTGATCCAATAGGTATTTTAGGCTCTTATGATCCGTAAAGATATCAACTTTTACACTATATAGATAGTGCCGCCACAATTTCAGTGCAAAGATCACCGCCGCTAACTCCAATTCATGGACGGGATAATTCCGCTCATGTAATTTCAATTGGCGTGAGCCATAAGCAATCACCTTGCCAAACTGCACAGGCGTCGTGGTCAAACGACTCTTTAGATCTTCAAAAGCTCGTGTGCACTCCTGCATCCAAACGAACTTCTCATCCTTCCTCATTAATATGGTAAGAGGCAAAACGATCAGTGAGAAGTTTTCTACAAAACGTCTGTAGTAACCGACCAGTCCAAGGAAACTTCTGACTTCAGCCACCGAAGACAACACTGGCCACTCTCGTATGACACTTATCTTTAACGGATCCACTGCAATGACCTCTCCACTTTCCTCGTGGCCTAGAAAAGACACTGACGACAGCCAAAACTCATACTTTGAGAACTTGGCATAGAGCTTATTTCTCTGCAGGGTATGCAACACCAACCGTAAATTGTTTGCATGATCAACTTCAAATTAAGAGTACACCAAGATATCATCAATGAATACGATCACAAACAGATCCAAGTACTCTCGGAACGTTCGGTGCATTAGATCCATGAACACTGATGGCGCATTATATAGCCCAAATGATATTATAATGAACTCATAATGACCGTAGCGTGTTCCAAACGTTGTCTTGGGAATGTCACCTTCCCGAATTGTAAATTGGTAATATCCAGATTTTAAATCTAATTTAGAATAGACGGTTGATCCCACTAGCTGATTGAAAAAGTCATCTATCCGTGGAATTAGATACTTGTTTTTCTCTGTCAGCTTATTCAATTCACGATAATCAATGCACAACCGTTGACTACTGTCCTTCTTTTTCACAAATAGAATAGGTGCGCTCCAAGGTGACATACTTGGGTGTATATAACCCTGTTCCAGCAACTCTTGCAATTGAACTTTATGTTCTGCCATGTCCTTTAAAGCTACGCGATATGGCGAGCGGGCCACAGGTTTCGCACCTGGCACCAACTCAATAGAGAAGTTGATCTCCCGCTGGGGTGGTAACCTAGGAAGATCTTTAGGAAACACATCAGCAAACTTCGACACAATCGGAACATCATTCACACTGGCCTTTGGCTCAACAACCTAAGTAAGCGTGAAGAATAACTCCGCTCCCTTCCGAATAGCATTGACGACTTGGAGAGCAGACATCAAGGTCCCGCCTACTCCTCGCATACCAGCGAACTTAGTCTCAAGCTCGGTATTCTGGCCCAGTGTGATCTCCTTTGAATTACAATCAATAAAGACACACTGCTCTGAGAGCCAGTCCATACCAAAGATCACATCAAATTCTGATATCAGTAGAACAGATGCGCTCAAGCAGAAATCCCGACTTCCTATTTGAACTTCGACATCGCAAGCCCTATCCGCAAGCATCACACATCCGTTTGGTAACAACACTTTTACGCTATCTGTCGTCACATGACTAGGTACTCTAATTCGAGCTACGAATTCCTTAGACAGAAATGAATGCGAAGCACCCATATCAAATAGTGCTTTCGCCAGATTGTTCTGAATCAGGACAAAGCCTAAGACAAACACATCATACACAAGCTACGCACAAGGCATGCAATATAAAAAGCAATCAATATCTTAACTTGTACCTGTGACGACGTCACTTTGTTTTATGGCCTCTTGCTAGCCATGATTATATACTTGGGGCTGCGCCTGGGATGTAAAGGACTCCACCACTACTTTTCCCTTCTCAGCCTAGGACGCTCCCGTCTTCTTTTCCACCTTTTGCGGACCAACCCTATAGTCATGGGCTATATGTCCCACTTTGCCACATGTAAAGAAGGTACGAGACTCTTGCCTCGCCATTGCTCCCGATGCAACTGAAGAAGAAGCCTGTCCAGACAATTTGGACCTCTTGCTCCACTTTTTTTGGTAGTTTGATTTTTTAGGACGGGGCACTTTGAACTCAGATTTCATCATAGCCAAGTCCCTCTTTCCTTGCACCCGTTTCATATCATTCTGCAGCACACAAGCAGTATCAACCAACGCCTGAATTCCTTGGTTCACCGAACTCGAGAGCAGTAATCTCAACTCACCCGTAACCCTTCGTAGAACCTATTGGTTTTCCTTTGTTCATCAGCGAAGATAGACCCCGCATAATGTCCCAACCTTGTAAACTCATGCAAGTAAGTATCAACACTACTTTCTCCTTGCGTTAGACGTTGGAAATCATTTTCCATGGCGATGCGTTTTATCGCTGGTAGGTGCTTTGCCAAAAAATAGTCGCGAAAACTCCTCGATCGAGACTTGTGTTAATTGCCTGCCTGCAAGGTGATGCAACTCTATCTCGTCCCACCAAAGCCGAGCCTCTCCTTCCAACAAGAAGGTGGCCAAGGTGACCTTCCGATCTTCCACTATCCTTATCGCCGTCAATACTCTCTTGACGCATGACAACCAATCTTCCGCCTACGATGGGGTTCCCACACATGCATACGTTGGAGTATTGAAGCTCATAAAATGCTTCAACTGCCGATCAGATGCTCGAGGATCAACAGCCTCAATAGGTTCTTGTCTAACACCAACCCGATCTGGAACCAATGCTGGCTGCGCTTGCCTAGTAGGCTATGCATGAATCATGGAAAATAGCGCCTCAGCAACTAAGTGGACTGTTTCTGCAGAAGGAGGAGGTGTGGGCACCTCAGCTGGTGTCGCACTCTCATCAGAAAGTTGGGGCTCAGACTAACCAACACAACTATGAGTCACCTCTAGGTAAACAAGACATACTTTAGCGACCTTGCACAAGAAATCACAACAATAAAGGAATGCGCAGGTTCCTCAAACAGGAGTATTTGCATTCCTTAGTGGACATTCCATAGTTAATTAATGTTAAAGCGGGTCGCACTGACACATGCTTGTCACACAACAAAAGAATTCGACAACGAATTCGAAAGAGGAAGACTGAGACAAGATGATACCAAAATGTAACGACTCCATCCGTTAAATAATATATAGTAGAAGGTCTGACCGGGGCCCCACACTATATGCCACAAACAGGCGGCGAGGTGACAGGTTAATACCAAAATAGGTACGCATCCTAACACAGAGCATACTAGCGGAAGATTTTAACGTTTAACTGAACTCAAAGCATGAATGTCCACTATATATAAACCACCACATTTATATATACTCACGAAGGAATGCACAACAAATACTCAAGAGTTTGTCCTTAAGGCCTTACAGTTACGTTTTACAAGTGTGGATTACAAACATCGGCACACAGGCCGGCCACACATGAACATAACAAAAGTCTTTGCTCAGCCTTCGAGGTCCAGCAACAATAGCAGTAGTATGGGCTTCAGCCCTCTATTTCTCGCTCAGCTCTCCAGCACTTGCACAGGGACAACCCACCATAATGGTGACAAACAAAGCAACGGTCAGCATTCAGCTGACCAATTTATAACGACCCTACCCCTTTCCCAGGGCAGTGGTATTCCTTCCCTGCAGGCATAGCTTTTCATAAGCAGATATATCATACAATGTGCACTCATGCACAATCAACATATCACAACTGTCAGCCACGCGGCCCGACGATCCGTGCACTCAGGGCACATTCTTGGTGTACCGGAGAACCAGGGTCCCACCACCGTTCAAAGTCCGAAACCCAACGGTATTGAGCATTAGTCTTAATGGTGCATAGGCCTAATACTCTCATTATGCGCTCCAATGAGAAAAATAACTAGGTCTACCAGTCAGTCAGACATAACGCGGTCTGGTTCAGCCAATCCCGTTGCTCAAATCGTCCAACATGACGCATGTCAGCTTTCCCCTTATCTGTTCGACACGAAGCATTCAAGACCTCGTAGCTCATAATAGCCGCACTGTCCACCAAGGACTGGCTTCCTAATACAAAAAGGGAGTTAGTGCCAGCGTTCCTCGTGATCGCTTGGCGGGTTCAGCAGAACTCTCTTTCTACACCCAAACTCACCCAAACATAGCATACAATACAAGAATCACGGGGGTATTTTCCTAGAATTCCACTCCAGTACTTCCTGTTACTACCCTTCACAGGTACATCCCATCGACTCCACAACATACACAATTATACGCGGAGTCTTCTCTGGTGCGCAAAATGCAACATCACCAATCCAGACCAACCTGTCTAGATGGGCTTCACACAGCATGTCTATTCCATACTACACATTTATGGATCTATATGCAAGACTGGGGATTTCAAGAATAAACCAAAGGAAATCCCTCAAAAGCCACCTTTTGGTGGGGGAAATCCATATACATGCCAAAACGAGGACTTCACATGTCCAAGAAGGAAGATCATTACCATTGACGATCTCTTTAGAGCCATGGAAATCTAGCCCGATAGCAAGCACCGCAATGCTCTTGCCTCCACAAATCGTGACTCGGCTCGCAAATTCGAACGATGAAGCTCCACTGGCAGCCAGATCTCTTTCTCCTCCTCCTCCTTGCTCTCTCTTCTCTCTATCTCTTTTAGAAAGAGAATAGCCAAGATGAATGAGAATTATCTTCTCAATCCTTGGTCTTAACTCAGTAGGGAGAAGCTTGGAACATTGGATCCCAGATGAAGGAAATGAACGACCATAAATTGCCCTGAAGTAACTTTTCCTGGGCCAAATATGGCTCGTGAAACGCCCGTGTCACAGGCCGTGTACCTTAAGCGGCACACAAACCGACTTATCAAGAACAGGACATGGCCCTGTGACACTCCCGTGTCACCCTGTGACACTCCCGTGTCACAGGTCGTGTGCCTAGACATGGCTTCGGACACGCCCATGTCCAGCCCGTGTTTAATAGGCCTCACAAACCTGGCAAAAACCCGAGGTGGACACAGCCTCTAACACGCCTGTGTTGCAAGCCGTGTACCCTCTCGACAAACGTCGAGAACATTTAGTCGAGTACTCGAGACAATATAGAGAAGGACACGACTTGGGACATGCACGTGTCTCAGGCCGTGTGCCTCACTCGAGACACACTCGAGACCCAACTCACACTCGAGTAAGCAGAGAAGGACACGGCTTGGGACACGCCCGTGTCCCAGGCCGTGTCGCCCTCTCGACAAACATCGAGTGCATTTTGTCGAGCACTCGACAGGCTGTGTGTCAACTCGACAACATAGAGTAGGACACGGCTTGGGACACGCATGTGTCCCAGGCCGTGTTGCCCAGCCTGAACTCAATTTTGGGATTTTGGGTGTTATATAACATGTATGCCAGTAATTTTAAGTTATTTTTTTTCCTAAAAAGCAAGACATATGGATATAGAATTTTTAGAACTAGGAAGGAAAACCATAACTAGATTTCTCAGATATTTAACTACCCCAAGCATAATCTTCATCCGTGGCAAGCCCGCTTATACGTTATTCGATAAGGGTGCTTCACACTCATTCGTGTCTGAAGCCTTCGTTGAAGGACTGAAGGCATGGAGCGATTCACGGGCTTGATGATGAGGGTGCAACTACCCGACAGATCGGAGCTATTCACCTATGCCCACAGCAACATGGCGGCAAAGATCAGCGGAAAGGAATTTGAAGCACCGGCAATGATCCTCAGGATGCCAGCCTATGATTTGATCCTTAGCATGACATGGTTGTATTGGAACCATGCCCAGATCGACTGTCTGTCAAAGAGGATCACCTTAAGGCATGGGGATTCCTATGTCATCATCTAAGGTATTAGACCTACCACCCCTCTCTTGTTATCATCAGTGCAGGCCGTCAAGGCCCACCTACAGGGAGAAGAGGTCTATGAAGTGTGTTTGAGATGGACGAGGCCAAGGATTCCATCTCTAGTATCCCGGTGGTGCGGGATTTCGCTGATGTATTCCCAGAGAAGCTACTAGGGCTACCCCCGCATCGGGAGAAGGACTTCCAGATACAGCTCGTGTTGGGGGCTAAGCCGGCATCTAGAGCTCCTTACCGGATGGCCCCGAAAAAGTTGGCGGAGTTTCAAAGCCAACTGCAGGAGCTAGTGGAAGCCGATTTGTTCGGTTGAGCTCTTCACCATGGGGAGCCCCGATGCTGTTCGTCAAGAAGAAGGATAGGACACTCAGATTGTGCATCGACTACCGAGCACTTAACAGACTGATAATCCTGAATACCTATCCACTACCAAGGATAGATGAGTTGTTTGACAAGATGAAGGGGGCACATTTCTTTTCGAAACTGTATTTGAGGTCGTGCTACTACCAGCTGCGGATTTAAGAGGAGCACATTCTGAAGACTGCCTTTAGTAGCAGATATGGGTTGTTCGAGTTTATCGTTATGCCCTTCGGGCTCACGAATGCACCGTCGACGTTCATGATCCTAATGAACCGGTTGTTCAAGGCTTATCTAGATGTGTTCGTCATCATGTTTATTGACGACATCCTCATTTACTCGAGGACAGAGGAGGAGCACGCATGACATCTGACACTGACTCTAAAGAGACTGAGGGAGCACCGCCTTTATGCGATGTTTAGCAAGTGCAAGTTCTGGTTGAAGGAGGTGGCCTTCCTAGGCCACATTATATGTGGAGCCGGGTTGGCAGTGGACCTGGCTAAGATTCAGGCAGTTCGGGATTGGCTGCCGCTAAAGACGGGCACAGACGTATGGAGTTTTCTAGGACTTGCCGGCTATTACCGGAAGTTCATGGAGAGATTCTCTAAAATTTCCCTCTGACTCACATCTCTTACAAGGAAGGATGTGCCCTTTGTCTGGACCCCGCAGTACGAGACGGCTTTCTAGGAGCTGAAGGATCGACTCACCTCAGCTCCTATCCTTGCCCTTCCTTCAGGGAAGGAAGGATTATAGGTCTACACCCACGCTTCCTACCAGGGCATGGGTACAGTGCTGATGCAAGAAGGCCACGTGATTTCTTATGCTTCCCGCCAGCTGAAGAAGCATGAGAAGAACTACCCTATTCATGACTTAGATATGGGAGCGGTTGTGTTTGCCTTGAAGGTCTAGCAGCACTACCTCTACGATGTCCAATGCGATATATACTCTGATCACAAAAATTTGAAGTACATGGACACGCAGAAGGAGCTGAATATCAGGCAGAGGCGATGGGTGGATTTTCTAGCATATTACAAGTATGAGATGCACTACCACCCAGGGAAGGCAAACATGGTAGCCGATGCGCTGAGTCGGAGAGCCGCCACCTCCAGAGCGAAGCCCTAGATTATGTCCATGGAGCTGGTACATAGATTAGAAGATATGCACATCACGCTGGTGTCGTCTGATGACCCCGAGCTCTATGAGGAGTATTTAGCCGTGATTAGCACCACATATGACATTCGAGGCCGAGTCAGAGATGGGCAGAGGAAGGACGCCAAGCTGGAGACGATACTTTGGGCCTTGGAGGCAGGCACTGCTGGAGATTACACATTGAGGGATGGCCTGGTATGCTTCAGAGGATAGGTTTATATACCAGAGGGAGGCCAGGTCCGGGAGGATATCATGACGAAGGCAAACTACAGCCGGTATTCCATACACTAGGGAGTTATGAAGATTATTGCGGTTCTAAAGAAGACCATGTACTGGCCAGGCATGAAGAAGGGTATTACCTACTTCATGACCCACTGCGAACATAGCAGCACTAGAGCACCGAATCCCATCAGAACTTTTTTTAATGGCCTCCCCAGCATAACGCTCACAAGGACGGCCGCCGACACCACCAGCACTACGCTCGAAAGGGTTCAGCCTAACTAGGTTTGCAGACCATGCACCCCAACCCCTCTCCATACACTGGTGGGTTTTTGAGGCCAGGGATCGAACCTGAGACCTCCTTGATAAGGAGTTTTCAAACCACTCCTCATCACCAACTGCAGCTCAGTTGGTGATGAGGAGTGGTTTAAAAACTCCTTATCAAGGAGGTCTCGGGTTCGATCCCCAGCCTCAATAACCTACCTGTGGATGGAGAGGGGTTAGGGTGCATGGTTTGCAGACCTAGTTAGGCTGAACCCTTTCGAGCGTGGTGCTGGGGGTGCCGGCGGCCGTCCTTGCGAGCGTGGTGCTAGAGAGGTCGTTACAAAAAGTGCAGCTCAGTTGGTGATGAGGAGTGGTTTGAAAACTTCTTATCAAGGAGGTCTCGGGTTCGATCACCGATCTCAATAACCAGCCTGTGGATAGAGAGGAGTTGGGGTGCATGGTCTGCAGACCTTGTTAGGATGAACCCTTTCGATGGTGGTGCTAGGGATGCCGACGGCTGTCCTTGCGAGCGTAGTGTTGGGGAGGCCGTTACAGCCACCACCCGACCTGGAGCTTTGCTCGGGTAGCGCCAGCGGCGCTCCGGCCATCGGGAGGCACATATAGGTAGTCAGAAAGATGAAAAAAGGGGAAGGGTAAGAGGTTCCACCTATGGTGGTATGGCTCAGGAGGTGCTATGCTGAGACGCAATTGGAGGTGTTGGTGGAGCTCGGGTGGTGGAAACTTTTTCGGTGAGCTGGAGCTCCAATAGAGGGGCTCTGGGCTCATTTGTGTTTGTGAGGAGGAAGGCAGGGGAGGGCGCAACCTTTTTTACGTCGGGAGGTGTTCTTCTTATTCCCACCGACGGTGTGGGATTAAACCGAGAGGAGGAAAGCTCCTCTCCTCTTCGTCCAACTATCCAGATCAGATGACATGGATCTAGGGGTGCTAGATGACAACCATCCAAGGGGAGAGACTTGGTAGGCTTGGGCCTTGGGTTTTAAGAAGAAATAATAGGAGGGTAAGGGAGGGGTTGTGGGTTTTCTCCAAGGGCCCACTCACCATGCCCTTGTTGGTTTGGTGACCCAATGAGTGCGAGGGGGGGTGTAGGGCCCTAAACCTTCAATGAAGAGGAGGTGTACACGTCCTTTGAAAGTCTTTTGTTTCAAGGATAGCTAAACACATAGAGGGGGTGAATAGGTTTTCCAGTCTCTTTATGTTTTTCCTTCTTTAGGTGTGTCGTGAGTTAGTTATTTTCTGCTTTCAAGACAAACCACAAAAGCACACACAAGATTTATAGTGGTTCCCCAAATTATGGTAACATCCACTGTCCCTCCCACCTTTCTAACAGTACTTTAGACAAGACACTTCTCCAAAACTTGACTCCTAAGAGCTTACAACACAGATCCCTCGGGATCTCTAAGTCTCCTCCAAGACCTACAGCTCAGGCACAAAGCCCTACAACTCAGAGCAAATTTTCTCCTACAGCTCAGTGATCCAAAGGTCACGTACCTTAGACTTGAGCACAAGTCCAACACTTAGGCTAGGAGGTTAGCCCTACCACTCAGAGAGGATGACTCTCCTACAGCTCAGGCACAAAGGCCCTACCTCAGATCTATAGAAGGATCCTACAACTCAGGCACAAAGGCCCAACAACTCAGAGAGAATAACTCTCCTACCTCAAGCAAACTGTCATACCTCAATCACACAGGCCCTACCTCAATCACACAGGCCCTACCTCAGATCCATATAGGATCATACCTCAGATCAACAAATTATCCTACACTCACCCTTTATAATTAGGCCTACACTCAGATCCAAAGGATCCTACAGAAAGTAAAGAGTTTTGTTGATGTTGATTTGACTCTAGAGAAATATTCTTTGAGCCTTCTTCTTCCTGAGCTGAGATGAACTCAGCCCTAGCTTTTTCACAACAACAAGAAAGATGATCTTATGAAAACTGCTGTTTGTGCTGGAAGTAACTCAGAAACACAAGTTTCTGAACTTGTTGATGAAGATAGAAGAGTTGACAGTTCTTTGTATTCTTCACTCAGTTAACCTTGAGTGTAGAAATCAGATAGCTCTACTTCTTCTTTCTCAGAATATTTTTCTGAACATACTGTTGCCAGTGAAAGTTACAACAGCTAACTGCTTGAACTTTTAGATCAATAGGTTGAACTGTAGCTTCAGGCTCTGAAAAAATGGCGAGAGGAAGAATACAAGGTTTCGCCTCTTTGTGAAAATAAAACCCTAAAATTTGATTTGATTCAGCCAATCTCAATCCTTTTATCTTTCGTCGTGCAATGGCTCTTTGACCCGTGAGCCCACCTGTAGTTGTTGGCTTCAACTTTACTTTTACAGAAAAAGTCATGCAGTAGGCCTGCGATGCCATTTGTCGTGTACTATAGACTTCCCGCAATGAGTCTGAATTTTGCTGAATCTTGCTGATGTCAGCATCTGTAGACTTAGCCAAATTTACTGTTTCATCCCAGGCATTGAGTGCGTTAAGTGAATAGCCTTCAACTCAGCGCAAAAACCCTTAGTCTTATATTATGCATTACCAGGCGTGGAGTGCGTTGAGTAAACCTTCATCATTCAACGCATTTGGACTTAGCCAATTACTTCTGCACTTCTAGGTGTTGAGTGTGTTGAGTGAGCCTTCATCACTCAATGCTTTTGGAATTAGGCAATTACTTCTGCACTGCTAGGAGTTGAGTGCATTAAGTGAACCTTCATCACTCAACGCATTTCTACTTAGCCAATTACTTATGCCCTTCTAGGTGTTGAGTGCGTTGAGTGAGCCTTCATCACCCAACGCTTCTAGACTTAGTTGTTTCTCTTATTGTCTACCATCTTTCTGAGGCATTGAGTGAACTACCTTCACTCAATGCTTCTGTACTTAGCCGATCTTCTTGATGAGCTTGCGTTGAGTGAGCTGTCCTCACTCAACCCATCTGGACTTAGACAGATTTTTCAATCTATATCTTCTTAAGCTTTGACTGAGCACTAGTCTGTCGACGCTTTCTCCTTTGGGTGTTGAGTGACCTGCCTCCACTCAATGCTTTTGGAAATGTCCAGAATCCTGCTCTGATTCTCAGATGCTTTGACTGCTTGAGCTTGACTCAATGCTTCTTTATTCAGGGGTTGAGTGAGCTGTCCTCACTCAACGCTTCTAGACTTAGCCAGAATTCTCGCTTATCAATGATGAAGCTTTGATAGAATGAGCTTTACTCGATGCCTCTTATTATATGGCGTTAAGTGAACTACTTCACTCAATGCCTGTGGACTTAGCCGGAAATCTTCTTTGCAAATTTTCGGCCTTTGACTGTCCATGCTTTACTCGGCATTTTTTGGCATTTGGCATTAAGTGAACTAGATTCACTCAACGCCCGTGGACTTTGAAAAATTCTTGTCTTTCCTTCATCCTTTCTTGACATCTAGCATTGAGTGAACTGGCTTCACTCAATGCCTGTGGACTTAGACAGATTTCTTTCTCTCCTGCATCCTTCCTTGACATCTGACGTTGAGTGAACTGCCTTCACTCAATGCCTGTGGACTTGGATAGATTTCTATCTCTCCAGCATTCTTTCTCGTGACCACCTATCACAATCACTTAGACAACCTATCTAAACTTGTTCCAAGGAACATCATGCACATACTGAACTTGAACATACATCAAATACAATTATGCTCTTAGTATTGATTATAATGCCTCTTCAAATCTAGGGAATATTGAGGGCTATTGTTGGGTATTATATCCACAATGTACCTGATTTGAAGAAGCCCCTGAACAAGCTAAGGTGAATTGACAATGTATTTGATTACTTATTTTCAAGTTGTGCTTGCAGTTTCATCGCTAAGTACACACCAATGTCAGGGTGCAGTAGGTCAATATACACGGGTCTGTGCAACGTAATCCCTCGTTGAGCAGATTAGTGTGTTGGCTTACGTGTACTCTCTCTATTGGAGTGTACTTATTTTCAAGCACAGGGTTATGTAAGATCAAGAGCAGTCAAGGAGCAAGGATGGGCCAAAGACCAGCTCACGGGAAGAAAGACGAAAATCGTCTAAGTACAAATCGACGAGAATCACTGATTCTCGCCGATTCGACGAGAATCCTCGCCGAATCGTCGAGAATCACGAACTGATTCTTGTCGATTGCTGCCGGTTGTCTCGAAGCCGCCTTGAATTCCTCCAAGAAAGAATCGTCGAGAATCACGAAGTTATTCTCGCCGACTCGTCGAGAATGACTCTGCATTCTCGACGATTCGGCAAGAATCAATTGTGATTCTCGCCGATTCTCACCGGCTTGTATTATCAGTGGAGATTGAATTCTGTTAAGAAGAATTTGGCGAGAATTGTAGTTAATTCTCGCCGATTCGGCGAGAATCATCTACGATTCTCGCCGAATTTGACTTAGGCAATTTTCGCCTATTCTCTGGACCGGTCCACGTTAACTGAACTATTTTGAACCGGTCTTAGGGTTTCCTTTTGGTGGGGCCCACAACGGTCATGTGGAATGACCTAATGTATAAATACCTCCGTATGGTTGAGCGGAAGAGATACAGAGATATACGAATACACGATTCAAAAAGAACAGCCGCTGACGTGACCTAGAACGCGATCTTGCTTCGCGGCCGTCGTCGCCGCTCGTACAGTTAGTCGTCGTTGCTGATCAAGGTTCTTCCAGATCTCCGGCGACAGAAGCTCAACCTAGCAAGCGTCTCACACGTCTAACCAGAGATCTTTTTTCTCTTGATTCGTAGATCGGGAAAACCATCCCCTTCCGAATCGATCGAGACGATCGATCCTAGTGTGACCGTTGGAAGACCTTGTTACCTTTGCTACGAAGGTTGAATCTCCATTGCATCGCCGCAGCACTCCGTTGCCGCCGCCAATCCCGAGAGCCAAGCCGTCGCCCTTTGCCGCCGCCGGTTTCGGGGAGATTCTCTCCAAGAGAGATCTAGGGTTGTGGACTCTTCGTTGACTTCAAAAACACGTCGTCGAACGAAGAGGGACACCATAGTCTCCATAAGTTGTTTGTATTTCTAATATATTCTATTTTCATTTTCATGTAAAGGAACGTTTGGTTCCTAGTTGTAAGGGTTGGGTGCAACCCGTGGTGTGGGAGTGGTGACTCCAACGTGTGGAAGGGTTCCTTCCGTTAGTGCAAGGATTGGATTTCAATCCTGTTGGTGAAGTGACCGAGTCATCCCTGGTTGGGAGATAGGTCGAAGGGGGAAAGTGGACGTACCCAAATCAGGGAACCACTATAAATTGCTTGAGTCTTTTCTGTGCTGTGTTGTTTGATTTATTTGTGCAGGTACAGTTTTTAATTCCACAAAAACACTACAAGACACCTATTCCCCCCCCCCCCCATAGGTGAAGCTAGTTGGCACTAGGTGGACTTTCAAGTGGTATCAGAGGGAGGTTACTCATCAAAAGGGTTCACACCTTGAGTAGAATCCTGCCACCAGTGTCAAGAAGAAGACAGATATCTACCATGGACGGACTCAAGTACTCCGGCAAAATCCCAGTGTGCACCAGACTGAACTTTCCTATCTGGAAGGAAAGAATCAGATTCTACTTGGAAGCAGTCGACCCACGACTATTTATAATTGTTGAGGAGGGACCTTATGTTCCCACAAAGGCCTCCACCATTGATCCTACTAAACAAGTGCCAAAGACGTTGTCAGAAATGGACAAGGACGAAATGGTGCTGGTAGGACTCGACAAGAAAGCACAGAACATCTTGGTAAGCGCAGTTGACAACTCTATGATGCAGAACTTCTGCAACTGCAGGACAGCCAAGGATCTCTGGAACTGTCTGATTGTACTAATGGAGGGCACAGATGAAGTGAGGGACGATCGGAGATCCCTCCTCAACCAGAAATATGAGGCCTTCAGGCAAGGGCCCAAGGAGGAGATCGGAGTTACCTTCGAAAACTTCCTCAAGATCGTCAATGCACTCAAGGTATATGGAAGAGTGTTCACTAACGGTGAACTCAATGATAAATTCCTTAGGTCCCTTACTAAGGAATGGGACACAAAGATCTGCGCCATCTGAGAGTTTGGCAGACTTGCTGAAACCGACCCTCAAATTCTGTTCGGGAAGCTCATGTCCTATGAGCTTCAACTCAATACAAGGAAAGCTGAAGAGGAAGTAGAGAAAGCCGCAGCCAAAGAAAAGACGGTGGCCCTAAAAGCCATTCATTCCAGAAAGGGCAAGGGTGCTGCTTCTTCCCGTGCGTGGAAGAAGGATGAGGAGGAAGACTCCGAGCCATGCTCCTCCGGCTCAGAATTATCTGAAGAAGATTTCTCCCTCATCACCCTAGAATTCAAGAAGTTCCTCAAGATGAGGAATCAAAGAAAGAGAGACGGCTCCTCCTCTAGATTTCAGAAGAAGAATTATTCTTCTGACAGGTATGAATCAAAACCAAATAAACATTGTAATACTGACATCATCTGTTTTGGATGCAATAAGCCAGGACACGTCGTGGCCGACTGCCATCAAGGCAAGAGGGAGAAGGGAAAGGGAGAGGAGCACAGGTCCTCAAAAGACAAGAAGAAGGAGAGGAGTTACATCGCGAAGAAGCCAAAGACGCTGTGTAACGTCCCAATTCGCGCTAGGCCCCTTGGTTGCGTATTTGAGTCTAGGGGGCTATGGTGAGCCCAATGGGGGTGTGGGCGAGCAGGTGCGAATGTACGGGAAATGAGGAAAACAAGGCAAAATGGCAATTCTGGCTGACACGGGTATGGACACGGCCGTGTCCATACCCGTGTGCCTCATAAAATTAGGCTTCCAGTCAGAGAGGTACACGGGTATTGGGACACGGGCGTGTCCCTAGCCGTGTGCCAAGGACACGGGTCGAGACACGGCCATGTCTCTACCCGTGTGCCGCAACCCCGACCCGGCAGAAAGTGGATCTGTGATGAACACGGCCTTGAACACTGCAGGCAACACGGCCGTGTCACCTGCACACGGGTAGGAACACGGCCGTGTGCCTACCCGTGTCTGCGATGTATAAAAAGGAAAAAGTTGTGAAACCCTAGCATTCATTCTCCTTTCTTCTGCCCCGAAAATTCTGAGAGGGTTCTTGGCTGGAGGAGGAGGAAGAGCTTGCCGGAGCCATCCTTGGAGGAATCAAAACGCCGCCGCCGTCAAGGGAAAAACAATGCTGCCGCGAAGGAGTGCGAGGCTCATGGCCGGCCATGGTGGTACCGCTGGACTTGAGGTGAGCTTCCTCCCCTCTCCCTTGGTGCTAGATCTATAGCTATTTTAGGAGAGACATCGACTCCATAGAGTCTTGATGGTGAGGAGGAGAGTTCTTAGGTTAAGCCATGCCTAGGTTTTCTAGGCTTAGTCTTCCTCAACCTTCTCATCGTTCAAAGTGGAGATGAGAGGGATTTTCGTTGAGGGTTTGGCTTTGAAAGGAGAAATAAGGTTGGGTGTGATTTCTGGAGAAGTTTATGCGAGGTCGTTGCAAGGAAGAAGATGAACGGATGCCGTTCATCTCGCCTTAAGATGCGTGCAGAAATCTGATTTCTGCACGCAGCGACCTTCGTGGCCAATTTCGGAGGTGTTCTGGCCAGATCTGGGTGAACGACTCAACACGAAAGTTGTAGCCCTTGAAATTACCTTTCCAACGAGTGGTTGCTCGTTTCCATGCGATACCTGTAGCCACGGCAAAGCTGGTTCGAGTCCGCTGCGTTCGGGAAAATTCCTGTACAGGAAACTGTTTCCTGTACGTGTTCGAGTTGAATTTCTGGTAGGTTGCGACCAGATCTGGGCGATCGACTCAACACGAAAGTCGTAGCCCTCGCGAATACCTTTCCAACGAGGGGTTGTGCGTTGTGATCGGATTCCTGTAGCTCCGGGAATCCCAGTTTTAGTATTGGGCTATCCTATGTTAATGCACTTGTTAATTTATAATGTTAGCTCTCTTGCAATGATTGTGATTTGCTCATTTGATATCTTGCTCCCATATATCTATAATGTTGTTGTTACTATAATTTAGCATGGTTATTCATTTGGTTGTGTAATAAGGTATAACCATGTATTGGTAGAGAAATGGATTGGATGGGAAGGCTAGATATTAGGAGTTGAGATCGGTATAGGATATACGTTTACAATTTGGTGTTGAATATATCTATTGTGCGTAGTGTTGAGGTGAAGTTATTGAATAGGTGGGCGTGAAAATGATGAACACTATGCAAGGAGTATTTTGTAACCGTAATCCGAGCCCAAGGGGTTATTAATAACCGATGCTTAGAGTTGAAGTCTCCCTACGGGTAGCATCGAGTGAGTTGTTTTGGGGCATGTAATGTGCGACGATTCATCGTGTCGCGATATTGAGATAATGACTGTGGCAGGTCTACGGGTTCGCCAGTCGTCACACCGATGGTAGCCAATGGGTAGACCTTGGGCGGTAGGGTTAGATACTTGGTGTCCATAAACCGAGATCTCCTCCGCGCCATGAGAACGGTTGGGCTTGCACCTCGTGCGCTTCCGAGGTTCCATCCGGTTCGAAATCAAAGGCCAGGTTGGGCTGTGTTCTTGGTGCACATTTACCCAAGACCCCTTCTGAGCCGTAGTACGCATGTGAGCTCCGCTGTTGTGTTCTTAGCGTTGAGGCGTACGGGGGCCTAGGATAGGTAGTGTGATACCACCTAGTAGTGGAGACGCCCGCTCCACTGTCGCCGTCTGGCCACGACGGACGACGCCTGAGAGGTTAGCTACCTGCTCGAAAAGTGGGAACTTCAAGTCTGTGTCGACATAGCAACTTGTATGTGCGTGCGCATGAGTCGGTCATACCATAACATTCATATCATGTCATTCATTGCATACACAAGATCCTCATCGTATAAGTTTGTATGGGCACTCCTATACGATGAGTTACTTTATTGTTAAGCCGATCCTTAACTTATAAGTTTGTATGGGCACTCTTATAAGTTAAGTTACTATTCTGATTAATTATACCTGCTGTCATATATTATTGATATTTGTAGAACTGCTAGTTGTGTAGTGTAGTTTATACTCCACTATATTTACAGTCACCTGCTTGTTTACTTGCTTATATATATACATATTATACCTTGTTCCTTTCTCCGCCCGGTGCCGAGGAGTCGTCGGGGGAGCGGATGTGAAGCCACTTAGTCTTATGACTAACGGTTGCTACGTCTTCCTTTTTAGGAGGAAACCCCGCAGGTAGAGCAGCGACGGACTATGCAGTAGGGCAGCCAGGCCCGGATGATAGGACCTGAGGTGGTGGTGCCATCGGCACCGTCAGTGACAGTCGTGAGTGTTTTCATGTAGCCGTTTGGCAAAGCATTTCTAGACTCTTGTTCTTTTTGTACAAGCCTGTTGTGCTTGTTATCTTCCGCTACTTTTGGACTTTAACTTAGCTGTGAACTGAACTGCTTTTGCTTTTACTTTTCTGTTATGTTTGGGTTGGCATAATTGTTGTGATATGGATTGTAGCCGGCGGAATAGGCGTCTTGTGGTAAAGGCTAACCCGTGTGTTAGTGCTACCGCAAGGCGGCTATTTCGGGCATAAGACTCCCCTCGTGCCGTGTGTTGTGTTCCGGGAGGGGGGTCTTACACGCTGAGTGAATCTGACACGTCAGACACCACCGATGACGAGGAAGCCTATTTTGGGCTAATGTGTCACTGTGACTCAGAAGAAGAATGCCCCCCATTTACTGGGAAGGTAAAAGCTCACACCCCTCTCTCCGACTCTGACTCTGATCCTGAGTCTCAAGATGATGACCCTGAGGATAGCCCTTCGGCCCGTGAAGCTGAGCTCCTCGATAAGTATGAGCTTCTGCTCAATACTTTCAAGGAGTGTCGAAAGAGACTGAAGGCTGAGAAAAAGGATGTTAAATTCCTTAAAGGTGAGAGTGTATCCCTGAGGGAAGAGATCACCAGTTTGATCTCCCTCCGACAGGAGCACTTGGACCTGACTTCTAAGCATTTAGAGTCTCTTAAGCTCCTCGATCTTAAGCAGGAGGAAATTGACAGGTTGGAAGAACAACTTGCGGCAGAAAAGAAGATCGTTAAGAGCTTCTCTATGCCAAAGACAGTTCTTCCACTGGTTGATACCTTCACTGCTCAGGCCAAAGGAGCTGGTTTGGGGCACGTAGGGGTACCTGGTTCCTCATCCAGGAGAAACAGGAACCAGAGGAAGAATAAGGCTGCTAAGAAGGCCTCTGTTGCTGAAAAGGGAAAGGCCCCACTCAATCCTGTTGCGTTCAGAAAGCCCAGCTTTCCCTGTAACCAACATGACTTTGAGTCAACATATGGCCATCACTTCAGGCCCTCGGTTGCAAAGACAAAGAGCCGATATGACGGTTGGACCTTCCCCCGCAATTTTGGCGAGAGTGTCTTCAAGGCACCTTATGAGGAAGTTCAGATGAAGGATTATGGCCACTTCTCTAGCGGTCATAATAGGACGCAGGCACCTAAGGCCAAGCCTATTACACTGAGAAACCAGGAGGTGAAGAAATCATGCGACTGTTGTCATCATGATGCCTCCACCACCAGGTCCGAGGCCCCTGTTGAACCTTCCGTTCCAATAGTGAAGCAGGTGCCTAGGAGAAAGTATAACAGATTTGACTGCTGGTGTTGTGGCAAAGTTGGTCACTTTGCCATGGATTCCTTGTTTAATCCGAGGAATAACGAGACTCCTCACGTTGGCAATGTGAGGCAGACCACTTGTAGGGCTAACCATTCGAGGGGGAGCATGCTAACGAGGAATCTAGGACCCAAGTTCGATTGGGTTCCTAAGGCAAATTAATTCTATTTTGCAGGAATGTCCAAAGGCCACCAAAACTCCCATATGGTATTTGGACAGTGGATGCTCCCGTCATATGACTGGGACAAGAAGCCTGCTGCGGGAGTACTCTCCAGTCGAGAATGGACCCAAAGTCATCTTTGGGGGATCTGATCGGGGAGTCACCAGAGGTTACGGTATGATTTCCAACGGTATACTCTCTATCACTAACGTAGCTTATGTTGAAGGGTTAAATCATAACCTGATTAGTGTAAGCCAGTTATGTGATAAAGGGTATGACGTTAAGTTCTGCAAGGATAAATGCCTGATAATATCATGTGCCTCTTCGGAGACGGTATTAACCAGCATTAGGAGCAGAAATATTTTCTGTTTAGATATTCTCAGTTTAGATTCTTCTACCCCCGTATGCCTAGTAGAAAAGGCAGTGCATCTCTTTGTGAACAATGGCACAAGAGATTGGCACATATTAATTACAAGACAATTAATATGCTGTTTTCCAAAGATTTAGTAAGGGATGCTCCCATTATTAAGTGCATCAAAGATAGTCCCTGTCCTGCATGCTAGATGGGCAAACAGACTCGGGCTACCTTTAAGGGCATCTTAGACAAAGACTCCTCTAGATGTCTTTATCTTCTGCACATGGACTTGTTTGGTCCAATGCAAGTTCATAGCTTAGGAGGGAAGTCTTATACGCTAGTGATTGTAGATGATCACTCTCGGTTTACTTGGGTGTTCTTTTTAAAACGCAAGTCTGATACGTTTGACATCTTCACCAGCTTTATCAAGCAGATTCAGAATGAACTTAACTGCTCAGTGGTCAAAATCAGAAGTGACCATGGAACAGAGTTCGAGTCTGGTGCTATGACAGAGTTTTGTGAAGAACTTGGTATCTTTCATGAGTTTTCCTCCCCGCGCACTCCTCAACAAAATGGAGTTGCGGAGAGGAGAAATAGAACACTCATTGAAGCATGCACGACAATGTTGAATGACGCTTCACTCCCAGAATACTTCTGGGCCGAGGCTATCAATACGGCTTGTCATGTTCAAAACCGGGCGTTGATCAACAAAAGTCATCGTAAGACGCCCTATGAGCTACTGAAAGGCAGGAAACCAACCATGTCCTATTTGAGGATCTTTGGTTGCAGATGTTATGTACTGAATAATGGGAAGTACCTGCGTACTAGGTTTGGTGAAAAATGCTTCGAAGGCATATTCATGGGCTATAGTAGCCATAGCCGGGCTTATAGAGTTTTCAACAGGAAAACCCTAGTGGTAGAGGAATCAATAAATGTTGTATTTGATGAAGGAAGTTTGCTTAATTGCAAGTCTTCTAGTGGTCTTCTTGAAGATGCAGGTGCCAGACTCGAAGAGCTACACCTGGATGAGCCCGAGAAAGATGCAACTCCAAAATACGTCAAGGTCTCCACCTCAACGCCAATCGGAGAGGATGACAATCAGGATGGAGCAGTCCTCCCTGAAGAGGAAGGAGCCCCAGAAATTGCTAGAGCTCCTGATGCAAGACTTCTAGAGCTCCGACACGTGAGGGATCATCCTAGAGATCAGATCATCGGAGATCCTCGCGACGGTGTCAGAACTCGAAGAGGTACTATTAATGAGATTTTGCATCTTAGTTTCCTATCACAGGTTGAGCCAAAGAAGTTCGATGAGGCGAACAAAGATGCAGCATGGATATTGGCCATGCAAGATGAACTACATCAATTTGAAAGATACAACGTCTGGACGCTGGTTCCCAGACCAAAGGGGCAGAACGTGATCGGCACCAAGTGGATCTTCAGAAACAAACTGGATGAACATGGTGTCATCATAATGAATAAGGCCAGGCTGGTGGCTCAAGGATACAGACAGGAGGAGGGGATTGAATTCGACCAGACGTTTGCGCCAGTTGCACCGCTCGAGGCAATCCGTCTGTTCCTAGCCTATGCCTCTCATAAAGGATTCACAGTCTATCAGATGGACGTGAAATCGGCATTCTTGAATGGAGACTTGAAAGAGGAAGTATACGTCACTCAACCTCCAGGCTTTGTCAATCCTACTTATCCTAATCATGTCTACTTTCTTAATAAAGCTCTATATGGGTTAAAACAAGCTCCTCGAGCTTGGTATGAGACCTTGTCTAGTTTTCTTCTTGAGAACAAGTTCTCTAGAGGAAAAATAGACAAGACATTGTTTCTCAGGGAAGTCAAAGGCAAGATCTTGCTAGTGCAAATCTATGTCGATGACATTATATTCGGGTCAACGGACAACAATCTTTCCAAAAAGTTTTCTAAACTTATGCAAGGAAAGTTTGAAATGAGCAGTATGGGAGAGCTGAAGTATTTCTTGGGACTTCAAGTGAAACAGTCTGAGGAAGGAATTTTCATTTCTCAGACAAAGTTCACCAATGAACTCCTCAAGAAATTCGTAATGGAGAATGCAACCTCTATGAGGACTCCAATGGGATCCACCATGTCTTTGGATAAGGATGAGAAAGGGAAACCTTTTGATGAAACCAAATACAGAAGCATCATTGGATCCCTGCTCTACCTTACTGCCAGTAGACCGGATATCATGTTCTCCACATGTTTTTGTGCCAGATATCAGGTGAACACTAAGGAATCTCATTATGTCGCTGCAAAGCGAATTCTTAGATACCTTAAAGGTACCCCTAATCTTGGCTTGTGGTACCCGAGAAACAATGATGTCGAGCTAATAGGTTTTTAAGATGCTGATTTTGCAGGGAGTAGGGATGACAGGAAACGCACTTCCGGGACGTGTCAATTCCTCGAAAGAAGGCTCATCTCATGGAATAGCAAGAAGCAGAATTGTGAAGCAACCTCCACAGCAGAGTCTGAGTAAATCTCGGCTGGCAGCTGTTGCGCACAACTCCTATGGATCAGAAATCAGTTAGCAGACTATGACCTTCAGTTCAAGGAAGTACCAATGTACTGCGACTCCTCCAGTGCAATTGCCATTGCCAACAATCCGGTATCGCACAGCAGAACGAAGCATATTGAAGTGCGCTACCACTTCATTCGGGAACACGTGGAGAACAAGGACATCTCTCTTTGCTATGTCCCCACGGACAAGCAGATTGCAGATATTTTCACAAAGCCCTTAGATGAGGCCAAGTTCAGTCTTTTCAAAACTGAACTGGGGATGCTAAACTATGAGGAATGAAGACTACAGAAGCTCCAGGCTCGTGCATCTTGGGGGAACATCTGCCAGGAACTCAAGTGTAAGCACAGGTGCAAGAACTGAGGGGGAGCATGGTGTCAAATGCACCAGACCCAGATTTGCAGAAGCCGAAAAAGGGGAGATTATCCTCTCGGCTAAGGTGCTAAGGTGTATGCTCCAAATGCTCTAAAGATAATGGTATGGAATTTCAACTCACTTTTTTTTTAAAAGTTGTGTTTTCTTCCAAGCCGTTATATTCACCTTAGCTTGTAGGGTTTAGGCTTCTTCAAATAGGAGAAGATTGTTGGGTATTGTATCCACAATGTACCTGATTTGAAGAAGCCCCTGAACAAGCTAAGGTGAATTGAAAATGTATTTGATTACTTGTTTTCAAGTTGTGCTTGCAGTTATTCATCGCTAAGTACACACCAATGTCAGGGTGCAGTAGGTCAATATATACAGGTCTGTGCAACGTAATCCCTCGATGAGCAGATTAGTGTGTTGGCTTACGTGTACTCTCTCTATTGGAGTGTACTTATTTTCAAGCACAGGGTTATGTAAGATCAAGAGAAGTCAAGGAGCAAGGATGGGCCAAAGACCAGCTCACGGGAAGAAAGACGAAAATTGTCTAAGTACAAATCGACGAGAATCACTAAGTGATTCTCGCCGATTCGACTAGAATCTCGCAGAATCATCGAGAATCACGAACTGATTCTTGCCGATTGCTGTCGGTTGTCTCGAAGCCGCCTTGAATTCCTCCAAGGAAGAATCGTCGAGAATCACGAAGTGATTCTCGCTGACTCATCGAGAATGACTCTGCATTCTCGACGATTCGGCAAGAATCAATTGTGATTCTCGCCGATTCTCACCGGCTTGTATTATCAGTGGAGATTGAATTCTGTTAAGAAGAATTCGGCGAGAATCGTAGTTGATTCTCGCCGATTCGGCGAGAATCACCTACGATTCTCGTCGAATTTGACTTAGGCAATTTTCGCCTATTCTCTGGACCGGTCCACGTTAACTGAACTATTTTGAACCGGTCTTAGGGTTTCCTTTTGGTGGGGCCCACAACGGTCATGTGGAATGACCTTATGTATAAATACCTCCGTATGGTTGAGCAGAAGAGATACAGAGATATACGAATACACGATTCAAAAAGAACAGCCGCTGACGT
This sequence comes from Platanthera zijinensis, assembly GCA_039513925.1. NCBI lineage: Eukaryota > Viridiplantae > Streptophyta > Magnoliopsida > Asparagales > Orchidaceae > Platanthera > Platanthera zijinensis. The sequence goes on from CM077093.1 coordinate 71,979,502, forward strand.
GACCTAGAACGCGATCTTGCTGCGCGGCCGTCGTCGCCGCTCGTACAGTTAGTCGCCGTTGCTTATCAAGGTTCTTCCAGATCTCCGGCGACAGAAGCTCAGCCTAGCAAGCGTCTCACGCGTCTAACCAGAGATCTTTTGTCTCTTGATTCGTAGATCGGGAAAACCATCCCCTTCCGAATCGATCGAAACGATCGATCCTAGTGTGACCGTTAGAAGACCTTGCTACCTTTGCTATGAAGGTTGAATCTCCATTGCATCGCCGCAGCACTCCGTTGCCGCCGCCAATCCCGAGAGCCAAGCCGCCGCCCTTTGCCGCCGCCGGTTTCGGGGAGATTCTCTCCAAGAGAGATCTAGGGTTATGGATTCTTCGTTGACTTCAAGAACACGTCGTCGAACGAAGAGGGACACCTTAGTCTCCATAAGTTGTTTGTATTTCTAATACATTCTATTTTCATTTTCGTGTAAAGTAACGTTTGGTTCCTAGTTGTAAGGGTTGGGTGCAACCCGTGGTGTGGGAGTGGTGACTCCTACGTGTGGAAGGGTTCCTTCCGTTAGTGCAAGGATTGGATTTCAATCTTGTTGGTGAAGTGACCGAGTCGTCCCTGGTTGGGAGATAGGTCGAAGGGGGAAGTGGACGTACCCAAATCGGGGAACCACTATAAATTGCTTGAGTCTTTTCTGTGCTGTGTTGTTTGATTTATTTGTGCAGGTACAGTTTTTAATTCCGCAAAAACGCTACAAGACACCTATTCCCCCCCCCCCCCCCCATAGGTGAAGCTAGTTGGCACTAGGTGGACTTTCAGCTATATTTCCAACAATCTCCTCCTATTTGAAGAAGGCAGAACACACATCAATACTAAGAAGTATTTTCTCATAAAGCATATTAATTCAATGCAACTGTAAGCTAGCAGATATAGCTTTCCCATACCACTTGAATGTCTGTCTCTCCAACATATTAATTCAATGTTCTCCATTTTAATGCATTGACTTTCTCATACCACTTGAACATTTACTTAAGTAATATGCACTTTTCTCATACCACTTAAATGGAGCACTTTCCTCATACCACTTGAAGCACTTCCCTCATTCCACTTGAAGGTGGGAAAGTAATATGCAATGCCTCAACATGTAGTCATTGCACTCCTCATACTACTTGAATTTTTCCAAGTAAGATACACTGACTCAACATGACCTGGTCATGTCAAGTATTTCCCATACCTCCCACTTTTTGGCTTTTTCAATAAAGGCATTTTTCTAATGAGGGAGGTGAAAGGATCATGGGAGAATTTATCTATTGATCCTAGCAAGATTCTAATACACTAGTGATCAAACTACATGACTAGAGATCATACCTCATGTGTTGATACCACTGATACAACACTTCACTGCAACCACTTGACATTTAAGTGGTCCATTGATCCACTTGGGCTAGCTGCTATCATTGATCCACTTGAGCTAATGCTACTCCTCCCCTTTCATGTCTTCTGCAGAAGCAGCTATAGTCAGGGAGGTGCTGGCTTTTCCTCTTCTCCTACAATAGCTTTGTCTTCTCAGCGACAGCAATCCACTGGTGTTGATCTCCCCCTCAGTCTGTGCATTTTCCTGAGGACATATTGATCAGCAATGTTGATCATTGATCCATTGTTATAGCTGACGCACTTGCTCTCCCTCAACAGGAGCATCTTGACTTGCTCCCCCTCAACTAGAGCATCCTCTGCCATTCTCTCTACTTGACACTTGAATCCATTTAAGTCTTGATACCAATTGAAAGACTTGAAAGTCTTGATACCACTTGAGAGACTTATCATCCTATAAGAAAAGTGATTACTGCAATAAAAACAACATATGGAGCAACTGAAGCTATACCAAGTTCAACATACTCAAGTCAAACTTGAAAGTGTTGAACTTGACTTCATCTAGTGGCTTAGTAAAGATGTCAACCACTTGCTTGTCTGTTATGACAAACTCAAGTCTAATATCTTCCTTCTCCATATGCTCCCTAATAAAATGATACCTAATCTCTATATACTTAGTCCTGCTGTGTGTGATAGGATTCCTAGCAATAACGATTGCACTAGTTGAATCACTATACATGGGGGTGTTACTTATCTTGAGGTTGTAGTCCTGGAGCTGATGTTTCATCCATATCAACTGTGCACAACAACTTCCTGCTGAAATTTACTTTGACTCAGCTATTTAAATTGCAACACTGGTCTGCTTCTTGCTACTCCAAGGCACAAGTCTTCCTCCAAAGAACTGACAGGTACTTGATGTGCTTTTCCTGTCCTTTTTGCATCCTGCAAAATCTACATCTGAATAACCTATTAGTTCAAAATACTTATTTCTAGGGTACGATAGGATAAGATCTAGTGTGCCCTTAAGATATCTCAAAATCCTTTTAGCAGCAAAGTAGTGAGACTCTTTAGAGCTAGCCTGATACCTAGAACAAACACATGTAGGATACATGATGTCTGGCCTACATACAGTAAGATATAGAAGGGATCCAATTATCCCACTATACAAAGTTTCATCATTAGGTTTCTCTGCCTCATCTTTGTTTGTAGGCATGCTTTGTAACATCCCTGTCCATCACATAATATATAACAGAAGATCAAACGGGGCCTGACGCCATATACTACGAACAGTTGATGGAGTTACTAATTTAAATCATAAACTATGTACATGCATCCTAACACAGAGTGCATTCTAGTGGGAGTAGTTTAAAGGTTATTAATAGAACCCAATAACAACATGAATATCCACTACCATAACCAGGAATGGGAAAAAATACACAAATAAGGTCTTTGCCTTAAGCCCCTATATTGTTCAACTCAAATTAAAATGTCTTACATACACCGGCATGCAGGCAGACCACATATGAACAATAAAATAAGCAGGTAATTCTCTTTGGCCTTCAAGGGTCAGCTTAGCAATCTTGGGCTCCAACCCGCTATATCCCTCTTGGCTCGTCTGCACCTGCATGAAAAATTCTATCGAATGGTGGCAAATAATATAAATGGTCAACATTAGCTGACAAAATTATAATAACCACACCCCTCACCCGGGGTGGTGGTGCTCCTTCCCTACAGGCATTAGTATAATCATATATTGGCAATCAAAACGTACAACTTAAGCAACATAGACATTGGTGCAAATTCCCAATGCCCCATGCTCTTAGGGCACATTCTTGGTGCACAGGACCATAAGGGTCGCACAACTGTTCTCTGTGATGGTCAACAACGTTTGAGCTTCCAGTCTCACAAGGGCCAAGGCCAGAGACAACTCCCTAGTGCTACGACAAGTCATGTGCTTTACACATTGACCACTCCAAGTCGACCGACATAGGGGAGGGTATAGTTCAGCCATATCTTGTGCTCAAATCATCCGGCTCGCAGGCCTGACGTGGGTCAACATCCCCTTTCCCTTTTCTGCATGATCCATAACTTTTTAAGGATCCTAGGCTAGCACTCATGGCTACCAAAGCTGAGCAATTCAAGCTTATGCTCCACAAAACAGGCCCCCAAGTCTTCGAGAGACAGGCTATCAAGGCCCCCAGGTCTCATATGACAAGCCTCAATAAACAACACAACACTCACTGGGAGCTATCGCCGGCAGTAGCACTACCGCCGCACGGTAGGGGGATAGACTATCGATTCTACCCCCAAATCAGGTATTTTCCTGGAGTCTACATCCACCGTCTGTCACCACATACTTGTGCTCACCACCCCTTAGAAGAATTCGACCACGAATTCGAATAAGGAAGACCGACAGCAGAGTCTGATACAAACTTTGTAACATCCCCATCTATCACATAGCATATAATAGAAGGTCCGGTCGGGGCCCGATGCCATATTCTATGAACAGTCGAAGGAGTTACTAATTGAAATTATAAACTATGTACACGCATCCTAACACAGAGTGCATTTTAGTGGGAGTAGTTTAAAGGTTATAAATAGAACCCAATAACAACATGAATGTCCACTACCACAACTAGGAATGTAAAACAAATACACAAATAAGGTCTTGGCCTTAAGGACTTACATTGTTCAACTCAAACTAAAATGTCTTGCATACATCGGCACGCAAGCCGGCCACACATAAACATTAAAATAAGTAGGTAATTAACTTTGGCCTTCAAGGGCCAGCTTAGCAATCCTGGGCTCCAGCCCGCTATATCCCGCTTGGCTCGGCTGCACCTACACGAAACATTCCACCGCATGGTGGCAAACAATAGAAACAAAATTATAATGACCCCACCCCTCACCCGGGGTGGCGGTTCTCCTTCCTTACAGGCATTTGTATAATCATATATTGGCAATCAAAATGTGCAACTTAAGCACCATTCTCCACATACATTGGCACAAATGCCCAATGCCCCATGCTCTCAGGGAACATTCTCGGTGCATAGGAACACAAGGGTCGCACCACTATTCTCTGTGATGGTCAACAATGTTTGAGATTCTAGTCTCACAAGGTCCAAGTCCAGAGATAACGCCCCAGTGCTACGACAAGTCATGTGCTTTACACATTGACCACTCAAAGTTGGCCGACATAGGGGAGGGTACAGTTCAGCCATATCTCGTGCTCAAATCGTCTGGCTTGTAGGCCTAACGCGGGTCAGCATCCCCTTTCCCTTTTTCGCATGATCCATAACTCTGTAAGGATCCTAGGCTAGCACTCATGGCTACCAAAGCTAAGAAATTCAAGCTCATGCTCCACAAAACTAGACCCCAGTTCTTCGAGAGATATACCACCATAGCCCCCAGGTATCATAAGAAAGACCTCAATAAACAACACAATGCTAACTAGGAGCTACCGTCGGCGGTAGCTCTAACGCTGCGCTGTAGGGAGATAGACTATCGATTCTTCCCCCAAATCGGGTATTTTCCTGGAGTATACATCCAGTACTCTCAATACAGCCATCTGCACACCAAGCGACTCAGAAATTTATGCGATAACCACTGAGTCTTCTCCGACAAAAAAACATGCAAACATCACCAATCCATGCTAATCTATCTAGATAAGCTTCACACAACATGCCTATTCCGTACTTCAATTTCGGATCTAAATGCAAATCTAATGGGGATACATGGATCTACTTGCCGGGAGAACCACTTTCACGTGTTCGTGGAGTGTCTACACTCTAATGCTAAAAAGAAGGACTTCACATGTCCAAGGAAAAGGATCGTTATCCTAGAAGTCTGCTTCACTGCCATAGGAGAAATTCTAGACGGATGAACATGACCGTTGCGGCTATGCCTCCGTAGATCCGAACTCACTTCGCGAATTCGAGTTCCGAATCTCAAATGGTGGCGAGATCTCCTTTCCGTCTCTACTCCTCCTCCAAAATATCCGATCAAGTTCTCAACTCCAAAGGAAAATGAAGTGAAACGGCTGAACCAGTACTATAAAAAAAGCTACCGTCATGTGGTAACCACCTACCGCCACGCGGTACTGTTAATCAATGCCTCGATTCGAGCGCAACCTCCCATGCCCTCCAATCACATGCCGACATATGGCCACATCGTTATAGATTCTCTATCGCTAGATGTTAGAATGCTAGCACCTCGCTATAGCAAGCGATGGTTACGACACGACCGCTCCTGCTACCGCCACACGATAGCTACTACCTTTGCATGGTAGAAACCCGAGCTCTTTGAAAAATTAATGGCCAAGATACCACCTGCGGTAACTCTACCATTGGGCGATAGCTTCCCGAGAGCTCGGCAAAGTAAATGGCTAACACCGTGCGCTAACAACCTACCGCCGCATGGTAGACTAGGCGTTGAGTCACCTCGCTACACTCAATGCTCTCGACAACTAACACTACCACCATGCGGTATTATCCTACTGCCGCACGGTAACCTCTTTTCCTGACTACAGAAACTCGGTGTGTTACATGCTTGACCCCATGGGAGTTTTCATGGTGGAGGAATTCTCCATTCCAAACTTTTTAATCAACTCCCTAGTGAACTTAGACTGTGAAATGGACAATCCATCTTCAGTCTTCCTTACATGTAGGACCAAGAAGAACTTAATCTCACTCATACTACTCATCTCAAACTTCCCTTGCATAAGTTTGGCAAACTTCCTATAAATGTTGTCATCAGTAGACCCAAAAATTATGGCATATACATAAATTTAGACTAGGATGATCTTGCCCTTAGATTCCCTTAGGAATAGGGTCTTGTCTATCTTCCCCCTTGAGAATTTGTTTTCAATGAGGAAGCTAGACAAGGTCTTATACAATGCTCTAGGGGCCTTCTTCAACCCATGTTGAGCTTTTCTAAGTCTATCAACAAATTTAGGAGAGTTAGAATCAATAAAAGCTGAAGGCTGTTCAACATAGATTTCTTCTTTTAAGTCACCATTCAGGAAGGCTGACTTCACATCCATCTAGTAGACTTTAAATCCATTATATGCAGAATATGCATGGAATATTCTGATGGCTTCCAATCTTGATACTGGGGCAAATGTTTTATCAAAGTCAATACCTTCTTCTTTTATGTACCCCTTAGCTATCATCCTAGCCTTATTCTAGATTATAATGCCATTTTTATCAAGCTTATTCTTGTAGATCTACTTGGTTCCAATAATATTATGTCCTTGTGGTCTGGGAACCAGCTTTCAGACCTTATACCTCTTAAACTGGTTCAGTTCCTCTTGCATTTCTATAATCCAGAACTGATCTGTGTTGGCCCCTTCAAATCTCTGGGCTCAACCTATGACAGGAAACTTGAATGCAAAGCTATATTAAGACTTATGCTCCTTGTCACCACTCCTTGGTTTGCATCATAAATAATCTGGTGTCTTGGATGATCCCTTAGATGCCTGACAGCAGGAGGCAATCTTCCTTCAGCATCCTGAGCTTTAGTGGTTGGAGCTTGCTGATCTTCATCCATGTCATTTGAGCTTTGCCCTTCTTCTAGAACGCACACTCTTTCATCTTTATCTTGAGCATTTGGAGTAGTTTCCTTAAAGGTTATCTTGTCTATCATTAGCTATAAACCTGCAGGCTAGAAGAGGAGCTTGGCAGCTCACTGATAAATCATTTTTGACTCATCAAATACTATATTAACTATCTCTTCTACAACTTCACTTGTCCAGTTTTAGATCCTATAGGCCTTACTATGATTGTTGTACCCAACAAAAATCTCATCATAGGACTTGGCAGCAAACTTAGTCACATAGTACTTCCTATTATTCAGTACATAGCACTTGCTACCAAAGATCCTGAGATAGGAAAGGTTTGGTTTTCTTTCCTTCATAATCTCATAAGGAGTCTTCTTATGGCTTTTGGTGATAGAAGCTCTATTAGGGACATGACATGCAGTATTTGCTGCCTCAGGCTAGAAATATTCTTGGAGAGATATGTCACTTAGGAAGGTCCTACCAGCCTCTATGAGAGTTCTATTTTTCTTCTCAGCAATCTCATTTTGTTGGGGTGTTCTTGGAGAAGAAAATTCTTGATGAATCCCTTGCTCTTCACAAAAAATTTTCATGCTTTTAGACTAAAATTCAGTCTCATGATCACTTTTGATTTTCACCATAGTACTGTCTAGCTCATTCTAAATTTGCTTGACAAATGTCTTGAAGATATCAAGAGTTTCAGACTTTTTCTTAAGAAAGAAAACCCTAGAGAAGTCATCAACAACCACAAGGGTGTAGACTTTCCTACCTAGACTATGAACTATCATAAGACCAAACAAGTCCATATGCAGGAGGTATAAACACCTCATCAAGTCTTTGGTCTCAATGCTCTTGAAGGAAGCTTTGGTCTGCTTGCCCTTTTGGCATGCTGAGCAAATGCCTTCCTTAGTGCTTTTCATCTTTGGACTATTCCTAACTAGCTCTTCACTAAAGAGTTTGCCAATGATCTTATAGTTCAAATTAGCTAGCCTCTTGTGTCATAGTACATAGTATGAGACTTTCTCATTTGCAACTAGACATATAGGGGAGTCTTTATTAAGACATAGAAAGTTTAAGCAATAAATATTTCTACTCCTAGTGCCTATTAAGATGACCTCTTGGTCACTTGATCTCTTAATTTGGCACTCATCTTTGTGGAATTCAATGACATAACCAAGATCACAGAGTTGGCTTATGCTTATCAGGTTGTGTTGAAACCCTTCAACATAAGCCACTTTTGAGATGACTATGCCATTGGTAATCTTTCCATAGCCTCTTGTCACTCCTCTATCTGAACCACCAAAGATTACTTTGGGTCCATTCTTCACTAGAGTGTACTCCTTTAAGTTGCTCCTTGTTCCAGTCATGTGCATGGAACAACCAATGTCCAAGTATCATATAGGGTATGAGCACTTGGACTAACCTGTAAAAAATGATTTAATTTACCTTAGAATGCCAATATTTATTGGGTCCTATGTTCTAATTAGCCTGAAAATACACTTGTCTTCTTACAGATTTTCTAACAGGTACACTAGCATTTTCTCTGAGAACATTAGGATTGTGTCAGCTATCTAAGGAAAAATGCCCCACTTTGCCACAACACAAACACTCATGAATATTATACCTTCTCTTCTGAGCAGGTATGGTAGCTAGGCTGACAATAACTATCTGTTTAGAAGGAAGAGAAACAACCTTCTTTAGGTTCCTTTCAACAAGGATCTAATTTAAAGTGTGTCTTCCAGTAGACTTATTTGGATTGCTATGACTGCCATTGACAACAGTGTTATTTGCAGAGAGCTGGCTCTTAATATCATCAGAAATAGAAATATCAGTCTTACTGATAGACTTACTCTTGGTCTAGGTCTTTACTGGATGGCCTTGAGAGTTTTCCACTGCCTTGTTCTTGAGTGAGGGGGTTGTGAAAGAAAAGGGATAGATACTACTCTAGAGGGGGGTGAATAGAGTAATCAAAAATTGCACTAGCAAAGTTGACTGTCTACTCAACTCCCTTGGAGTTAATTGCGGAATGAAGGTTATAGATATTTGAGAAGTAACCCTAAAGCCTAACACAAGTGTTATGCACAAAAGGCAGCCAACTGTAATTACAATTAAGGCTTGGAATCCTAAACAGCAGCTAGCAATCCTAGTTAAAATTTAATCACAGCCAATCAGCACAGAGAATTAATTAAACAATCCAGACGACACAAGGAATTTATAGTGGTTCCCCAAACAACTTGGGTACGTCCACTCTTCTACCAACAAGGTAGGAATCCACTCAGGTTTTTGATCAGGTGCCTTGCCACCAACAAGATCTGCTGCAGGTAGATCTAGAGACCCTTTAGACTTTTGATCAGGTGTCTAAAAACCAACACAGGTTTTTGATCAGGTGCCCTGCCACCAAGGTATACTTTTGAAGGGAGTAATAACCCTTTACAGGAGGGGGAAAGGAGGTTAGAATGTCTTCTCTATTTTACAATAGATTAGAGAAGCACAAGAACTTGCACTGAGCTAGAAAGCTCTAAAGAGTCAAGGCTCCCCCTGGCTAAAAGAATGTCCAGCTGAAGTCTTGCTTCAGTGCAGAAAACACTTCAGAAAATCTGAAGGAAAAGCTACAAGAAGATAAATAATATTAATTGAAATTTCTTCTTTAGGCACCTATCTTCTTCTTCTTCTTCTTCAAAAAGCTCTGAGTGAAAATCTTCCTGGAGGCAGGAGAACTTAGGTTGAAGAAGAGTGAAGAACTAAAACTTCTTCTCAGTTAGATGTGAACGAGCTGAGAGCAGTTGTAAACTGTAAGTTGTAAGCTTGAATGCTGCTATTAGCTTTTTGTATATATGAACTAGTTGATTTCTTTCTCCAAAGAATTCTTTATATAGCAGCAGCAACAACGACTCTCATTTGAGTTTGAATCTTGTCTTCTACTGAAATCTGCAAGCTGGGCTGCAAATAGCATAAAGCAAAACAAATACTGTAGACAGATATCCTATAAGAGGATAAAGCTTTCTAAGAAGCTGCAAGAAGCTCTGATAAAATAATACTAGAGAAAGTCACATCAGAAGAGACTCTTTACGGCCAAGGAAGACTTTTTGAGTCTAACGGCTATAAAGGACAGCCTGGCAGATAAAGCAGAAATCATATCTCAGCTAATAAGACAAACAACTTTGTCAGAAAAAGATTAGCTCATGCATAAGGAATGGAGCAGATATTGCATGGAAATAATATCATAAGTTTATTCAAATAATCTTTTTATAAAATATGCCAAAATAAATATGAAATAAATCACATCATAGAAGACGACAAAATTATTCAAGACATACAGCAAAACGTCGAACGACCCTCGGAGATCGTCGAACGAGGCACAGAGATCGTCGACCTATCAGACAGATAGTCGAACGATACAGATAGTCGAACTATCAAAGAAGATAGTCGAACTACCACAGCAAATAGTCGAACTATCAGGACAGATAGTCGAGCTATCAGATAGTCGATCTATCAAGACAGATAGTCGAACTACCAACCAAAACAGATAGTCGACCTATCAACAGATAGTCGACCTATCAAATAGATAGTCGAACTATCAAAGAAAACAGATAGCCGACCTATCAAACAGATAGTCGAACTATCAAAGAAAATAGATAGTCGACCTATCAAACAGATAGTCGAACTATCAAAGCAAACAGATAGTCGAACTATCAAACAGATAGTCGAACTATCAGATAGTTGAACTATCCAAACAGATAGTCGAACTATCAAACAAAACAGATAGTCGACCTATCAAACATATAGTTGAACTATCAAACGAATCAGATAGTCGACCTATCAAACAGATAGTCGAACTATCAAAGCAAACAAATAGTCGACCTATCAAACAGATAGTCGAACTATCAGATAGTTGAACTATCTAAACAGATAGTCAAACTATCAAACAAAATAGATAGTCGACCTATCAAACAGATAGTCGAACTATCAAACGAAACAGATAGTCGACCTATCAACAGATAGTCGAACTATCAGATAGTTGAACTATCCAAGCAGATAGTTGAACTACCAAGAAGAGCAGATAGTCGACCTATCAACAGATAGTCGAACTATCAAGGAAAACAGATAGTCGACCTATCAACAGATATTCGAGCTATCAAAGACAACCGATAGTCGACCAATCAAGCAGATAGTCGAGCTATCAGGAAGACGATCGTCAAACGGCTGATCGACGATAGTCGAGCGACGTTCGACCATAGTCGAACGAAAAACAACTTAACCAAATTTTCATCTGGACAAGTGACAAGACTAAACTAGAGCAAACTAACTACACAACTAACCTTTGACCATAGATAAATCTTGGGTCAAGAGACAGAAAGAGAGGACTGAACTCAAATAAAACTAGGGTACCAACAATCTCCCCCTATTTGAGTTAAGTCTCTCAACAACTAAACACAAAACTAATTACTGAAAGTAAATAAAAAATTCATGAAAAAATAAATAAATAAGCAGATAACATCAATCAATCAGATAAGCAAATAACTGACAATTAATGAAATATTAAGATGCTTCAGAATTAGGTTTAGGATCAGAAGAGCTAGAAACAAAAGTAATCTTTCTAGAAGGATCTTGGGCTTCTTTCCTTGACAACTTCAGGTCTTGTTCTCCAATGATTTTCAATTCTGATGCTCTTGGGACAACTGCCTCAGGATGCTTTTTCATGTATTTTGAAGGATCAAATACCTCAGGTCTGACCTGGAATTTATCGAGCTCCTTCATTCTGAATTTTGACATAGTGGTCAATCCTGCAGTGTCTTTGCCTTCAGCTTTGGCTTTCTTAATTTGAGCTGCTCCAACAAGTTCAAGAAAATGAGCCATCCTAAAATTAGGATCAAGCTCTGGGCTTTCATACACATTTTTAGAAGATGTATCAACTGGCTCTTTATCCTGAATAACTAGATAAGAAGGAGGAGCAGACTTAGCAAATATCTTGCTAGAATTTTTAGAGAAAATAATTCGCTTACCTTTTGAAATACCCTTCACAGTATGATCTGGCTTTGGAGAGGTTGAGCTCTTGTGTTCTTTAGAAGGAGGAGGAGAAAAAGTTGGTCTTTGATACACCACCTCCTTTACTTGTTCCTTAACAACAGCATCAAGTCTTTGATAGCCAGTTTGAGTTTTACCTTGATATCCTTGAGAACTTCTCCTTTGTGATGACTGAGATGGGTTGAACCTTTCAGACTGAGCAGCAGGGTTTGCAGATTGGTTTCCAGAGGCTCCTGCACTGGGAGGTGGAGGAGGAGGACCTCTAGGAGTCCATCTTGGAACAGGACTGTCATACCTCTTTGACTTCTTCCTTTGCTTCTGCTGATTTTTAGAGAATGCCATCCAGTGCTGGAAATCTTTTGATTTAGGATCAATTCCTTTCATGATATAATAAGGAGTATCATTATCTGGATTTGGAGGAGGAGGAGCCACAGCTTTCCTTTTCTTTTTAGCAGATCTTTTTCTTTTAGACTCATCAGATTCATCAGAATCAATTTCATCCTCAGAATTTGATGAAATAGGGAGATCATATGGATCAATTGCTTCTTGCATAGCTCTTTCCTTTTCTTTTAGAGCAGCTTTTTCTAATTCTTCTTCCATGGCATCCTGTGCCAGGAGAGCATCTAAATCCAATCCAGGGGAATCATCCCATACAGTAGACTTTTCAATTTGAGAATCTGAAGCCTTTTCTTGTTGATCAGAAACTATCATGGTGACCAGTTCTACTTGCACTTCTAGCTGAGCTGGCTGAGCAGCCTCAGAAACTTGAACAGCTGGTTCTGGTTGAACTTCTTGAGATGGTTGGATAACAGACTCTTAACCATCTAGTACTTCTTCCATTTTATCTGTAGTATTATGAATAAAATTTTGCTAAATGACATCGAATCATCCCTTTCAGGTATTCCCATACAAGCATATCAGTTATCAAGTCTAAAAAGTGAGTAAAAGGGATACCTTCAGAACTGTCCTTTGAGTATCCTAACTCCCATAATTCATCTAGAAAGGAAGTGATAACTCCTTCTAGGTATAGGGCGACCAGGGGAGTAGAACATTCTTCCAGGCACACTTTGACAATGAATTCAGACTTCAATAAGGCATCAGAAATTTCTTTTTCAGACAAACTTTGAGGAGGAGCTGATTCTTCTATTTCTTTCTCTGCCACTGCAGGAGGATCTGCTGGAGGGGAGGCCAAAGGCTGCTCAGAGACATCTTCATTAAGCATTTCCCCCTGCCTGATTTCAGTAGATACTGAAACCAGGCCCCTAGAGGAAGAGGGCTCAGCAGACTTTGACAGTGCTTGGATGGCAGCAGTCAAAGAAGAGATGTATGAAGCAAGGGGAGCAATTGCCTCTTCAATCATAATTTTGATTGAGGGGGTAATTAACTCCAGGATGCTAGAGATGAATGCTGGAGTGATTTCAAAGGATGATGATGATGGGGGAATCTCAGAGGATGGATGATCAGCAGGAATGGTGTATTCTTGATGATCTGGAGAGTGAATTGGAGATGGATGAGTGGATGCAGGATGATCAATGTGATCTGAAGAAGGAATTGGAGAATGAGGAGGAGTAGAAATTTCAGAAACCAATAAATCAAAACTAGGATGAGATATCCTAGCAAGATGAGAGGGTAGAGGAGATGCAGGAGGTGATGCATGGAGAATTATAGATGAAGCAGGAAGATGAGAAGCAGAAGGTCGTACTTCAATTGAAGTTGATGGAACTTCAACTGAAGTAGACGGCAAAGCAGATGAAGAAGATGGAAGGGAGAGGTTTGCTGAGCCAGCTTCTTGTAGGGGAGGAGTGACTGAGGCAGTCCTGGTGCTCTCAGATGCAGCTGGAGCGACCCCTGTGGGAGCGGGCTTCAGAAAGGTCCTTTTCCACTTGGCAAACAAGGTAGGGTCCATCTTCTTGCTGGCATTGATGGAGGTAGCAGCTGAAACTAACAGATGGGGATATTTCTCCTTCAGAAAAATCTCGACCACCCTACCTAGGGTGACTTCTTTCTTGCTATTCTTTTTCCTGATCAAATCAAACAGAACTCCTGCCCAATTAATCTATTTCTTATTCACAATTGCACACATCAGTGCAAACTGCTGTCTTGTAATGTTGTCATGGGCAGAGTGCTTTCCCAGTAGCACTTTTCCAACAAGTTCAGCAAGGAACTTAATCTTAAACGGAAAATTTACCTTAAGCAGCTTAGAGGGAATGCCTTCGGCATGTCCCAGCTCTGTCAGCATTCTCTCAAACTCTGGGGTATCTTGCTCGTAATCTTCTTCCCCATTTATCAATCCAAATATTTCAGTTAAAATGGCGGGAGTCAAAGTTACCTCTTCTCCGCCAACTGTTCCGGTCATAGAATCATCATTTGAAGAAGAAGTAAATGCCCATTCTTTAATCTCTAGAATATTTATCTTTATTCTGGAGGACATGAGCTTTTCCAAACCTTGATCTTTGCAAAGACTGAGAATTTCCACTATAGCAGATTCGCAGCAACTGAAAGACTCGAAATCCACACTGAAGCCTGCATCGAACTTCACTACTGCCAGGAGCACTGAGCTATCGCCATCGAAAGGGCTGGAGAAGACGAGGGAGAGATGGCGAGGACGAAGGGGCAGAAATCGCAAGACAAAGAGCAAGCAGGAAGACGGAATGCGAAAAGACGCTTTCCGTCGACGATAAAAAGAAAGAGCTCTTAACCTAGGTCGACTATCGGCTTTATATTAAAACAACGATCGTCGATATATTTTAAAAGATACTAGAGACGATGGTCGAACGGTCGTTCGACGATCGGTCCTGAAGCAGAGTAGTCGATCAATCGTTCGACTATTTCTGTCTTCACAAATAACAAGCTATCTTCAACCATAGATCGACGATATGCTCAACCTATTCGACGATCTTCGAACGTCGCTCGACGATCTTCAAGCAGATAAGCTATTATCAACCATAGGTCGACGATAGGCTTGATCCGATCGACTATCTTCGAGCGTCGTTCGACGATCTTCAAACAGGTTTCAACAAGGCAGACGTCACACTTAGTCTCTTCCATTAATCATGCCTAGTTGAACCAAAAAGAACAGATGCTTCTGTTCATCTAAGGGCTTGGTGAATATATCACCTCTCTGAAGGTCTGTGGATATGAACTCAAGGCTGATCTTGTTCTTTTCCACACAATCTCTCAGGAAATGGTGTCGGATTTCAATGTGTTTCGTTCTAGAGTGGTGCACAGGATTTTGTGCAATAGAGATAGCACTGGTACTATCACACATGATTTTTGTGTTCTTGTGTGAGTACCCATAATCCAAAAGCTGGTTTTGTATCCACAGGATCTGTGAACAACAACTAGCAGCTGCTATATATTCAGCTTCTGCAGTTGAAGTTGATACAGAAGCCTGCTTCTTATAGAACCAAGAGACCAATCTCTTTCCCAGGAACTGGCAAGTTCCTGAGGTACTTTTCCTGTCAACTCTACAGCCAGCATAATCAGAATCAGAATATCCAATTAATTCAAATTCTGACTCAGCTGGGTACCAAAGACCTAGATTTGGACATCCCTTCAGGTATCTCAAGATTCTCTTGAGAAGAATCAGATGAGATTCCTTGGGGTTGACCTGGAATCTAGCACAAAGGCATGTAGCAAACATTATATCTGGCCTACTTGCAGTTAAATACAATAGGGAACCAACAATGGCCCTATAATTCTTTTGATCAACAGGCTTTCCCTGATCATCAGAATCAATAACTACATTAGTAGCCATAGGTGTATGCATTGCTGAAGCATCAGCCATCCCAAACTTCTTTACTAATTCCTTGGCATATTTGGATTGGGAGATGAAGATGCCATCAGCATCTTGCTTTACTTGGAGACCAAGAAAGTAAGACAGCTCACCTATACTACTCATCTCAAACTTGGAATGCATCAAGTTAGAGAACTTTTTGCACAGTTTGGGATCAGTGAAACCAAAAATAATGTCATCCACATACACTTGAACTAACAGGATTGTGTCCTTGTGGTGCTTGACGAAGAGGGTTCTATTAACTACTCCCCTAACAAAGTTGTGCTATAACAGAAAACTAGCTAGAGTCTCATACCAGGCTCTGGGTGCTTGTTTGAGTCCATAAAGAGCTTTTTGCAACTTGAAAACATGTGAGGGCTGAGTTGAAGAAACAAACCCAGGTGGCTGTTCAACAAATACCTCTTCCTTTAGCTCACAATTTAGAAAGGCACTTTTGACATCCATCTGAAAAACTTTAAACTTCATATAGGCTGCATAGGCTAAGAAGATCCTTATTGCCTCTAGCCTTGCAACAGGAGCAAAGGTTTGGTCATAATCTATACCTTCCTCCTGTCTATATCCCTGAGCTACAAGCCTAGATTTGTTACTTACAATGATTCCATTTGCATCCAACTTATTTCTATACACCCACTTGGTGCCTATGATCAGTTGGCCTTTAGGTCTTGGAACCAAAGTCCACACTTTACATCTCTCAAACTGATTGAGTTCCTCTTGCATAGCAATGATCCAGTGGGGATCTAGCTCAGCATCTTTAATGGTGAGGGGCTCAATCTGAGAAAGGAAACAAGCGTGCATCACATCCTGTCTTAACTGATGTCTTGTTTGAACACCAGCTGACATGTCTCCAATAACTTGAGATGTAGGATGATCTCTAAGTGTGACAACATCAGCAGGTGGGATGTGATCTTCAGCAATAGTTGGGATTAATTCCTCAGGAGGAATTTGATCTACTATTGGTGGAACAACAACAGCTTCTGCAATGTCTTCATCACTGTCTGATTCAGTGATATGAAGAGTTGAAAGATGAAGAATTTCTTGAGTGACATCTTTGCTAGATTCTTGTACCTGCAATGAACTAGACGAAGGGGAAGTTTCCTTCTCCTTGTAAAACATTTGAGATTCATCAAAGGACACATGAACAGACTCTTCAATTTTAGAAGATGATTTATTAAAAACCCTATAAGCTTTGCTTACTTGGGAATATCCAAGAAAAATTCCCATTGAAGCTTTTGCTTCAAATTTTCTAAGATATTCTTTATTGTTATTATGAATATAAACTACACAACCAAATACTCTAAAATAATTTATTTTAGGTTTCTTTCCTTTAAGCAACTCATAAGGAGTTTTACACTTAAGCTTGTGTATCAGACTTCTATTCAAGACATAGTTGGCTGTACTAACAGCTTCTGCCTAATAGGAAAGAGGCATATTAGCATCTGCCAACAATGTGCCAGCAGCTTCAATCAAGGTTCTGTTCTTCCTTTCAACTACCCCATTTTATTGGGGAGTTCTAGGAGCTGAGAAGCTATGTTTGATACCTTCTCTCTCACAGAATTCTTGCATGAGAAGAGAGTCAAACTCAGTACCATGATCACTTCTGATCAAGGCCACATGAGTAGAGTACTCAGTCTGCACACATAATAGAAAATCTGTAAGGGCTTTGAAGTTATCAGCCTTAGTTCTCAAAAAGAACACCCAAGTGAATCTAGAGAAGTCATCTACAATGACTAGGGTGTAATACTTCCCTCCTAGACTCTGTACATTTATTGGGCCAAATAGGTCCAAATGTAATAAATACAGGATTCTAGGAGAATCACTTTTATTTACTGATTTAAATGAATTCTTGGTTTGCTTGCCTAATTGACAAGCCTTGCATAGGCTCTCCTTCTTGTAGGGGCAAGAAGGTAAACCTCTAACAAGGTTGTGCTTAGATAACCTAGATATATTCTTGAGGTTAACATGGCTAAGCCTTTTATGCCATAAAGTATTGTTATTTGTTACTTCATTAAATAAGCAGATTTCAGAGTGAGTTGAGTTGAAATCTACTAAATAAATGTTACCTTGTCTAATACCTACTAACACAACATTATTATTTAAAGTAATATTACAAAGAGAGTTAGAAAATGATACCTGGTATCCAGCATCACATAACTGACTTACTGAAATGAGATTATGCTTCAGTCCAGTTACATAAGCAACTCTCTTGAATGTTACAGCTCAAATTGTCATCCTGCCATAGCCTTCAGTTTGACCACAGCTTGAATCTCCAAAGATTACCTTTGGGCCAAGCTTGGCCTTGAAATTTGACAGATGTTCTTTATTTCCTATCATATGCTTGGAGAAACCACTATCCAAATACTACTTATTCTGAGTGATAGGATAGGTCTTCACCTGCAAATAAATCAATTAAACATTGTGGACCCAGGTAACCTTGGGTCCCTTGTTTTTCACATAAGAAAAACTGGAAATAAATGAATAAGCAGGTTGAGGGTGATAACCTAACGGGTAAGATCTCCTAGGTGGGATTCTCCATGCAGATGATGGGTCAATGAACCTAGGGTTTCTATTTACATTTGGGTTTCTAAAGTTCTGGTTGAATTTTTGAAATTCATGTTGAAAACGTCGATCGGCGTTCGACGATTGGTACTCAGATCGTCGATCTCCGTTCGACCACTGAGCCTGCGATCGTCGAGCAGCGTTCGACGCTCTTTGTAATTCCTTCAATTTTTGTTTTCTTTTCTCTCTCTTAGCTTTATTTAAGGCTTTATTAACCTGATTAACTTGCTCAGTGTTCTTTATCCCATCAGCTGAGATAAAGTTCACTGGAGTTGAAAGATGGTTTTTAAGAACAATTGGGGGTTCACTAGATGAAGCTCCTAAGCCTAATTTGTTATTGCCTGTCCTAGTGTTAGACATGCTGGTTATTTCAAGCAGCTTAAGGCTTCTACCATTCAGAGACTCTTCTAACCTTTTGGACTTAGCTAATTCATTCTTAAGGAATTTTATTTCTTCACTAGCATTAGTGAGTTCTGCTGTTAACCTAATGTTTTCAATAGAAATTAATTCAGATTCAGCTAGTTTATTTCTAAGATCTTTTATTTCCTTTTCAGAACTAATTAAATCTAAACATAAAGATTTAAAATCTGATTTAAATTCATCAGATGTAAAATCGTAAGAAGATAATACCTCATCTTCCGTTGGCATTTCTTCATCAGAGTCTGAACTCTCTACAGTTGAGTGATTGCTGCAGGCATCAATTACCATCAGGCAAACTTCCTTTGTCTTCTTTTCTTCCTCATCCTCACTGGAGCTTGAGGAGGAAGATTCCTCATCAGAATCGCTCCAAGTTTTAGCAACAAAACCTCTCTCCTTCTTTTTGTTCTTGTAGGAGGATGGCTTGGAATGCTTCCTGTGCTGATCCTTGTCTTTCCTTTTCTCTTTATTCTTTTTCTCTGGACAATCTGGAAGAATATGTCCAGGCTTCCTGCAACCATATCAAATTATTTCTTTAGTAGGAGTACGATCATACCTTGGTTTTTCTTCATATCATGAAGATTTCTTTCTGAATTCTTTCCTTCCCATCTTGAGAAACCTTTTGGCAAATAATGCCATCAGTTCCTCATTGGACTGGCTTGTTTCAGAAGCATCAGCAGCTTTGAGAGCAAGGGTTTGCTCTTTTCTTGTGGGAGTTGGAGTTTTTGCTTCAGCCTCAGCTTCCCTGGACTTCAGCACTTGCCCAAAGGACTTGAGCTTGCCGAGAAGGGCTTCTGTTGAGATTTCTGTTGTGCTTCTGGCCTCCTTGATAGGCCAGATCCTCAGATCCCATGTGCTAGGGAAGCACATAAGAATCTTATCATTGACCTCTGTCAAAGAAATATCCTTATCAAGAGTCCCCAGCTCATTGATGATTGAGCTGAGCCTTGTGTACATTGCTTCAACTGATTTAACATCAGTTTTCTTGAAGTTCTCATACTGGGAGATAAGGTTGGACCTTCTGTCCTTCCTTTCATCAGCTGAACCAGCTACAATCTGGTTCAATGTATCCCATATTGCTTTTGCTGAGGGACAGTCAGCAACCTTCTGGAATACTTCATCAGACATTGTCTGAGCCAGAATGTTCATTGCCTTAGCATCTGCTATCTTTGCCTTTTTGTATTCATCATTGTAATCTGGAGGAGGCACTGCACTCATATCAGTTGATGATGAAGCAGTAGCTGCAGCAGGTGCTCTTGGTGGTCCTGTCAAAATAGAAGCAAAAATACTCTCATCAATAGAGTTCATATATAATTTAATCCTTGCCATCCAGATGCTAAACTTAGCTAAGTTGCATGCTGGAGGTCTGGTGCTAGAGTAATCCTTGGACTGGGCCATGATAGTGAAAGTGAATATCTATAATCCTTGGTATCTATCAGGATCTTGTGACTTAGGTGTTAGCCTATACAGTCAGCCAACCTCCCTCTGATACCAATTGAAAGAAAATGGATAGATACTACTCTAGAGGGGGGGTGAATAGAGTAATCAAAAATTGCATTAGCAAAGTTGACTGTCTACTCAACTCCCTTGGAGTTAATTGTGGAATGAAGGTTATAGATATTTGAGAAGTAACCCTAAAGCCTAACACAAGTGTTGTGCACAAAAGGCAGCCAACTGTAATTACAGTTAAGGCTTGGAATCCTAAACAGCAACTAGCAATCCTAGTTAAAATCTAATCACAGCCAATCAGCACAGAGAATTAATTAAACAATCCAGATGACACAAGGAATTTATAGTGGTTCCCCAAACAACTTAGGTACGTCCACTCTTCTACCAATAAGGTAGGAATCCACTCAGGTTTTTGATCAGGTGCTCTACCACCAACAAGATCTGCTGCAGGTAGATCTAGAGACCCTTTAGACTTTTGATCAGGTGTCTAAAAACCAACACAGGTTTTTGATCAGGTGCCCTGCCACCAAGGTATACTTTTGAAGGGAGTAATAACCCTTTACAGGAGGGGGAAAGGAGGTTAGAATGTCTTCTCTATTTTACAATAGATTAGAGAAGCACAAGAACTTGCACTGAGCTAGAAAGCTCTGAAGAGTCAAGGCTCCCCCTGGCTAAAAGAATGTCCAGGTGAAGTCTTGCTTCAGTGCAGAAAATACTTCAGAAAATCTGAAGGAAAAAGCTACAAGAAGATAAATAATATGAATTGAAATTTCTTCTTTAGGCAGCTATCTTCTTCTTCTTCTTCTTCAAAAAGTTCTGAGTGAAAATCTTCCTGGAGGCAGGAGAACTCAGGTTGAAGAAGAGTGAAGAACTAAAACTTCTTCTCAGTTAGATGTGAACGAGCTGAGAGCAGTTATAAACTGTAATTTGTAAGCTTGAATGTTGTTATTAGCTTTTTGTATATATGAACTAGTTGATTTCTTTCTCCAAAGAATTCTTTATATAGCAGCAGCAATAACGGCTCTCATTTGAGTTTGAATCTTGTCTTCTACTGAAATCTGCAAGCTGGGCTGCAAATAGCATAAAGCAAAACAAATACTGCAGACAGATATCCTATAAGATGATAAAGCTTTCTAAGAAGCTGCAAGAAGCTCTGATAAAATAATACTAGAGAAAGTCACATCAGAAGAGACTCTTTACGGCCAAGGAAGACTTTTTGAGTCTAACGGCTATAAAGGACAGCCTGACAGATAAAGCAGAAATCATATCTCAGCTAATAAGACAAACAACTTTGTCAGAAAAAGATTAGCTCATGCATAAGGAATGGAGCAGATATTGCATGGAAATAATATCATAAGTTTATTCAAATAATCTTTTTATAAAATATGCCAAAATAAATATGAAATAAATCACATCATAGAAGATGACAAAATTATTCAAGACATACAGCAAAACGTCGAACGACCCTCGAAGATCGTCGAACGAGGCACAGAGATCGTCGACCTATCAGACAGATAGTCGAACGATACAGATAGTCGAACTATCAAAGAAGATAGTCGAACTACCACAGCAGATAGTCGAACTATTAGGACAGATAGTCGAGCTATAAGATAGTCGATCTATCAAGACAGATAGTCGAACTACCAACCAAAACAGATAGTCGACCTATCAACAGATAGTCGAACTATCAGATAGTTGAACTATCCAAACAGATAGTCGAACTATCAAGCAACACAGATAGTCGACCTATCTCACAGATAGTCGAACTATCAAAGAAAACAGATAGTCGACCTATCAAACAGATAGTCGAACTATCTAAGAAAACAGATAGTCGACCTATCAAACAGATAGTCGAACTATCAAAGAAAATAGATAGTCAACCTATCAAACAGATAGTCGAACTATCAAAGCAAACAGATAGTCGACCTATCAAACAGATAGTCGAACTATCAGATAGTTGAACTATCCAAACAGATAGTCGAACTATCAAACAAAACAGATAGTCGACCTATCAAACAGATAGTTGAACTATCAAACGAAACAGATAGTCGACCTATCAAACAGATAGTCGAACTATCAAAGCAAACAGATAGTCGACCTATCAAACAGATAGTCAAACTATCAGATAGTTGAACTATCCAAACAGATAGTCGAACTATCAAACAAAACAGATAGTCGACCTATCAAACAGATAGTCGAACTATCAAACGAAACAGATAGTCGACCTATCAACAGATAGTCGAACTATCAGATAGTTGAACTATCCAAGCAGATAGTTGAACTATCAAGAAGAGCAGATAGTCGACCTATCAACAGATAGTCGAACTATCAAGGAAAATAGATAGTCGACCTATCAACAGATAGTCGAGCTATCAAAGACAACTGATAGTCGACCTATCAAGCAGATAGTCGAGCTATCAGGAAGACGATCGTCGAACGGCTGATCGACGATAGTCGAGCGACGTTCGACCATAGTCGAACGAAAAACAACTTAACCAAATTTTCATTTGGACAAGTGACAAGACTAAACTAGAGCAAACTAACTACACAACTAACCTTTGACCATAGATAAATCTTGGGTCAAGAGACAGAAAGAGAGGACTGAACTCAAATCAAAACTAGGGTACCAACAGGTTGGTGAACCAAATACAAATGGTCCATATTGGGCCATTTTAATTTCTTCACGGGGAGCCATGAAGGCACTCATCCCCTTGCTGTATCTTCCACTATAATTGTCAACACTTTTATTCACACTTGCGGATCTACCATTCAACCAGTGACCATATATGATTTCTTGGTCATACCTGTTTGAAGGTAACATCACCTTCTTAAAAGGGATGGGAGGCTTAGATGCCAGGGGCTGAATAGGAACTTTGCCATTCCCTTTGGGATGGGCAACACTAGTGTTTCCTTTGAATCCCAATCCCTTCTTAACCTTTTGAGTGGAGAAGGAGTCTATCAAGGGTAACACTGACTTTGGCTTAGAGAAACTAGCCACAATCCTTCTCTCCCTTTAGAGCTTTTATTCCAGATCCCTAATGAGACTGTTCTTGTACTTAATGGTCCCAATCTGGATGAGAGTTATGAACTTAAGTTGGCTTTCTTCCCTTGTCTTTTGATCCAGTAAGGATGATGTCTTAGCCTACTGGGAATTAGCTAGCTAAAGGGATGCAATCTCCCCGGCTTGCTTTTTGGCCAACATCTTGATCCTTTTAAAAGCATCCAAAGGTCCATCATACTTGTCAATCAACTTATTGACATCTTCCTCAAATTCTGACCCAGCTTCATTACAGGATGATGATGCATCAGAATTTGGACTAGTATCATAATCTGAGTCAGAAGATGTGCTGGATAGAAAGAATACCTTTTCTGGACCAAGCTGATCCTGCCTAGATTCTTCATCAGACCTGGCCATCAGTCCATAACAGTGTTGGCATCTTCATCTTCATCATCCTCCTTTGAGTCACTGTCTGAATGTGATAGAGGGTCCCTGATACCTATCTTGGCAGCAGGATAGTCTTCAGCTTCTTCTTTAGTAGCAAAAAACTCTATGTAGGCTTCTTCTTCTTTAGACTGAGAAGATGTTGAGTCAGACTGCCTCCAGTTCTTCTCCTTCTTTGAAATAAAGGAATTTTCCTTCTTGCCCTTCTGCCGGTGAACCTTTTTCTCACCAGACTCTCTTCTCTTGACTGGGCAGCAACAATTACATGCTTAGGTTTGCTGTAGCAATAAAAACAAATTTAGAGAAAACATATTTACTAGGTTTAGTGGCATACATGTCTCCATTGGAGTGATTCTTCCTATAATGAGAGGAGGAGGAAGGTCTGCTCCTCCACTGCTTCATCTTCATCAACTTCTAAAACTGCCTAGAGAAGGCAGCAAATTCTTCATCAGAGTTGCTGCAGTCTGATGAGCTTGGCCCTGTGCTGTTTGAATCAGCAGGCCTCCTTGGAGGAGAGGCAGTCCTCTCCTTGCTCTTCTTGGTGCTCTCAACTTTGAAGGCCAAAGAATTTTCCTTATCCTGGGATTTGCTGATAGTCTCCTCCTCCATCATGGCAGACTGCTGTATCTTATAGTATAGCAGCTTCCCAAACAGTATGTGAGGGGGAGTGTCAGCTAGCTTTGCCACCTCTCTGATGATACAAATCTTGGTGTCTCAATCTCTAGTTAGAGACCTTAGAAACTTTTCATTAAGCTCATAATGGTTGAAGACCCTCCCATAGGTCCTCTGCCCATTCACTATTCTAAAGAATCTTTCATAGCATTCTGCAATGTTATCCTTCTTATTCTGCCTGAAAGCCTCATACTCTTGGCTGAGTAAGGACTTCTTATAATCTATGACCTCCTATGTGCCCTCCATGTAGACCACCAAAGTGTCCCACATCTCCTTGGACGTCTGATAGTGAACCAAGTTTTGGAAGGTTGAGTCATCTATGCCACTGATAATGATGTTTTGTGCCTTCTTATCCATGGTTGCCAATATGACTTCATCCTTGGTCATCTCTAAATATTTCTTTGGTGTTTGTATAGTTGCATCAAGAAATGAGACTTTCATAGGGATGGAAGGTCCATCTTTAACTGTAATAAAGATCCTTGGGTAATATGCTTCCATGAAAAGTCTGAGCCTCTCCTTCTAGATTCTAAAGCTCTCCTTCCAGCTGATTGGAAGCTTCATGGAACCCAAATCCTTATTGTTCCCTCCTGAACCCATAAATATAATACTTGTAGCAACCGTTGGAGATCAACTCAGACTGTTAAGTCCTTCTTGAGCAACCTCCCTCTGATACCACTTGAAAGTATTTAGTTTTAAGGATAGCTAAAGACTTAGAGGGAGTGAATAGGTTTTTCAGTTTCTTTATGTTTTTCCTTCTTTTAGTGTGTTGTGAGTTAGTTATTTTCTACTTTCAAGACAAACCACAAAAGCACACACAAGATTTATAGTGTTTCCCCAGATTATGGGTACATCCATTGTCCCTCCCACCTTTCTAATAGTATGTTAGACAAGGCACTTCTCCAAAACTCAGCTCCTAAGAGCTTACAACACAGATCTCTCAGGATATCTCAGTCTTCTTCAAGACCTACAGCTCAGGAACAAAGCCCTATAACTCAGAGTAAACTTGCTCCTATAGCTCAGTGATTCAAAGATCACCTACCTCAAACTTGAGCACAAGTCCTACACACAGGCAAGGAGGTAAGCCCTACAACTTATAGAGGATGACTATCCTACAGCTCCAGCCCAAAGGCCCTACCTCAGATCCATAGAAGGATACTACAACTTAGGCACAAAGGCCCTAACACTCAGAGAGAATGACTCTCCTACCTCAGGCAAATTGCCCTACCTCAAGCATACAGACCCTACCTTAGGCATATAGGCCCAACCTTAGATGCACACAGAACCCTACCTTGGATCAACAAATGATCCTACACTCAGCATTTATAATTAGGCCTACACTCAGATCCAAAGTATTCTATAGAGAGTAAAGAGTTTTGTTGATGTTGATTTGACTCCAAAGAAATATTCTCTAAGCCTTCTTCTTCCTGAGTTGAGATGAACTCAACCCTAACTTCTTCACAGCAATAAGAACGATGATCTTCAGGAAACTACTACTTGTGCTGGAAGTAACTCAGAAACACAAGTTTCTGAACTTGCTGATGAAGACATATGAGTTGATAGTTCTTTATATTCTTCACTCAGCTAACCTTGACAGCAGAAATAAGATATCTTTACTTCTTCTTCTTTCTCAGAATATTTTCTGAACATGCTGTTGCAGGTGAAAATCATAACAACGCACTGCTTGAACTTTTAGATCTGCGGGTTGAACTTTAGCTTCAGGCTCTGCAATAATGGCGAGAGGAAGAAGATGAGATTCTTCCTCTTTACGAAAAGATAAAACCCTAAAAGTTGATTTGCTTCGCCGATCTCAATCCTTTTATCTTCCGCCGTACAACTGCTCTTTGACCCGTGGGCCCACCTATAGTTGTTGGCTGTAACTTTACTTTTACAAAAAAAGTCATACAGTAGGCATGCGACTCCATTTGTCATGTACTATAGACTTCCTACAATGGGCTGAATTTTGCTGACTCTTGTAGATGTCAGCATCTGTGGACTTAGAAAAATTCACAGTTTCATCCCAGGCGTTGAGTGCGTTGAGTGAATAGCCTTCACTCAGCGCAAAAACCCTTAGTCAGATAATCTGCACTGCCAGGCATTGAGTGCGTTGAGTGAACCTTCATCACTCAACGCATTTGGACTTAGCCAATTACTTCTGCACTTCTAGGCATTGAGTGTGTTGAGTGAGCCTTCATCACTCAATGCTTTTGCACTTAGCCAATTACTTCTGCACTGATAGGCGTTGAGTGTGCTGAGTGAACTTTCATCACTCAACCCATTTGGACTTAGCCAATTACTTCTACACTTCTAGGCATTGAGTGCGTTGAGTGAGCCTTCATCACTAAACGCTTATGGACTTAGCTATTTCTCTGATTTCCTGCCATCTTGCTGAGGCGTTAAGTGAACTGCTTTCACTAAACGCTTTTGTACTTAGCCGATCTTCTTAATGAGCTTACGTTGAGTGAGTTGTCCTCACTCAACACATCTGGACTTAGATAGATTTTTCTATCTATATCTTCTTAAGCTTTGACTGAACACTGGTTTTTGACGCTTTCTCCTTTAGGCATTGAGTGAACTACCTCCACTCAATGCTTCTAGACTTAGCCAGAATCCTGCTCTGATTATCAGATGCTTTGACTGCTTGAGCTTGACTCAACACTTCTTTCTTCAGGCATTGAGTGAGCTGTCCTCACTCAATGCTTTTGGACTTAGCCAGAATTCTTGCTTGACAATGCTTAAGCTTTAACAGACTGAGCTTTACTCGATGCCTCTTATTATATGGCATTGAGTGAACTGTCTTCACTCAATGCATGTGGAATTAGCCACAAATTTGCTTTGCAAACTATTAGGCTTTGACTGTCCATGCTTCACTAAGCGCTTTTTGGCATCTGGCATTGAGTGAATTGGCTTCACTCAATGCCCGTTGACTTAGACAAATTTCTTTCTTTTCTGCATCCTTCCTTGACATCTGACGTTGAGTGAACTGACTTTACTCAACACCTGTGGACTTAGACAGATTTCTGTCTCTTCTGCATCCTTCCTTGATATCTGACATTGAGTGAACTGGCTTCACTCAATTTCTGTGAATTTAGACATATTTTTATCTCTCCAGCATTCTTCCTTATGACCACCTATCACAATCACTTAGACAATCTGTCTAAACTTGTTCCAAGGAACATCATACACATATTGAACTTGAACATACATAAAATACAATTATGCTCTTAGTATTGATTGTGATGCCTCTTCCAATCTAGAGAATATTGAGGACAATATTCCCAACAACCATTGAGCAAAATTCCAAAATATGGATTTTTTAGGGGTTTGACCAAAGTCAACCCTCAGGTGGGTCGCTCATGCTGTTCAAAGTCAAAGTAGGTCCATGTTATTGGGAGTCAGGACAAAGTTGGGGTGTCATGTCATAATTTGTGTGTACACGCTTTCTGGTGCATGACAATGCTTTGTTTGACCTTGGATTGACTACTCATCCTCAAAGTTGACCGAAATGCACTCGGTTGACTTTGTATTGACCATACGAATCCAATGTCACTGACTGGGGTCGAATTGGAGTTCATTTGCTAAATATTCAAAATCCATGCTACGCGCCGCGCTAAAACGGTCAAGATGCTTACAATACTTGTTAGGCTTCGAATTGCGACGCAATAAATTCCGACATATTCGTATTGAATATACGATGTCGTAGGAACTAACAGAAGTCAAATTAGAGTTCTCTAGGTCAATATTCAAAAATCTCGTTTTCGCGACGTTCTACTAGGAACGACCATATCCACCATGACCTTGGAATGCATGGAATGAGTTACAACATTCTTGTATTGATTATCTGAGGCCACATGAACTGACAGAATTCAAATCTGAGTTTTCTAGCTCTATATCCCCTTCTAGGATTGTAACACCCCTATCCGTCCCATAACATATAGTAGTAGGCCCGGCCGGGGCCCGAGGCCATATACCACGGACAGACCGGTGGGTTACTCAACTAAACCATTCAACCAATACACATATCCTACACAAAGCATCTAGCGGAAGTAATTTATTAATTAGCACAAGTAAGAACCCAGCAAACAAGGATGAATGTCCACTAACAAACCACACAGGAATGAAATACAAAGTACCAAAGAGTACTGGCCTTATGGCCTTACAATAGTTCACCAATATTTAAACAGTGTCTTACAAACTTTGGCTCGCAGGCCGACCACACATAAATTAAACAAAGTAAACAAACAAGGCCTTCGACAGCCGGCTCAGCAACTTGGGCTTTGGCCCACTATTTGCCGCTAGGCTCCGCAGCACCTGCAAACACAAATAACCGTAATGGTGGAAAACAAGAATAACTGTCAGCTAAAGCTGACCAAATTATAACGATTCCGCCCCCAAACTCGGGGCGGCAAAGCTTCTTCCCTGCACTTGTATTAGTATAAACAATCAGGATTGCGAAAGCACAATTTAAGCACACTTCACCACAGGTGTAGGCACGCACGGCCGCACACCCCGTGCTCTCAGGGCACTTACACGGTGAACTCGGTCCACCACCGCCCCAAGAACGACAATCTCGTGAGCATTAAGTCTTCATGGCTAAAGACGAATACCCTCCCTCTATGCCATCGGCGGGCCATGTTGGGTACATTGGAAAATGTGTACCTAATTTGGAGAAGCCTCACTTAGCTCAATGATATACATCAAGGTGTATTTGATGTTATTTTGAGTTTATATGTGCAGGTTAAGAATGTGCTAGAATGCAGGAAAAATATTCTAATTCCATATGTCGACACCTGAGGAAGCTGTGTCGACACTTCAGTAAGATTGTGTCGACACTTGGAAATGGCTTTGTCGACACTTCAGTGAGTTTGTGTCGACATCGGGAGGCAGTGTCGACACACAAAAGATTATAGTCGACATCGACTGTGTCGACATCGGGAGGCTGTGTCGATACACTGAGGCAGAGTCGACAACAACTGTGTCGACACCTAAAGGCAGTGTCGGCACATGTTATTTCATGAGTCTACATCAACTGTGTCGACACACAGGACTTGTGTCAACACACAGCTGAGTCTAGACCAAGTTGATTGCTGATGAATGGTGAAGTGTTTGTGTCGACACAAATAATCAATGTCGACACATTCTCAAGATGTAGTGTCAAGAAGCTGTGTCGACATCAAGGCAGCTATGTCGACATCACCAAAGGCTGTGTCGACACTTAAGTCACTTATGTCGACACATATTGACAGATGGTCTCGACACTTTATGACATTATGTCTCGACGCTTTGTTGACAGAGACAAAGGCTCAAGAACTGTTTGAAGACTTGACAGCTGTGAGTTACAACAGGTTTACTGAAGCTATATGACTTATCAGAAGTTAGTTAGAAACCGAATCAGCCGATTACCATGGATGAAGTCTATAAATAGATGGATTCAGAAGAAGAAATATATAGAAAAGAATAATACACACAACTAACACACCTATTATGAGGTTGATCTCTGATCAAGAAAGTACAAGTAACAAAGAAGAAGATCTTCATGAGAAGATCTAAGAAGACATTCTGAAGTAGTTTACTATTCAGATTCTGTCTAAGTTTAATTCAATCAAGAATTAAGAAGTATCTTCAAGAGGTTTGGATAGAGAGAGATCAAGCTATTTGAAATCAAGAAGGAGACATTCACAGGTCTCTCAAGAAGCAGATACTGAACTAATCTATCAAGAAGATTCAGATTTATTTCTGAAGTCTAAGAAGGAAGCTCCCAGTCAGTTATATTCAAAGGAAATCAACCACACTAAGTTCAGATTCAAGAAGCTTTGAAGAAAGCTAAGATCAAGTTGATTTCAGCCATAAGCCTCTTCAAGAAGCTGATCAAGAAAGTTCTTATCCCTTCTCTCTCAATAGGGGTAAGAGATTACAAAATTCCTTATCAAATTCTGTAGGATCTATTCATAGATCTGAGTTGTAAGCCTATTTTATAAAGGCTGAGTGTAGGAGATTTATTCTCTAAGTGGTAGGGCTGTTTATGCCTGAGTTGTAGGAGAAGGTATTCTCTAAGTTGTAGGCCTTGTGGAAAGGCTGAGGTTGGGCTGTTTATACCTGAGTTGTAGGAGAAGGTATTCTCTGAGGTATAAGCCTTGTGGCAAGGCTGAGGTAGGGCTTGTTATCCTGAGTTGTAGGAATGTGGAGACATTCTGAATTGTAGGAATCCTTCTAGATTCTGAGCTAAAGGAAGAAGTTAGGCCGAATCTAGCATATTGCTAGATAGGTGAAGGGGGAAATTGGATGTACCCAGACCTTGGGGAACCACTATAAAACTATGTACAATCTGTGATGTGTGTATGATTGTGATTGTTGTGCTGTGTTAGCTGTAGAAATATCTGATTTACTCAAAGAACTGTAGTTATTTTTTGCCTTAAGTTAAATGAAGGAAAAGTACCTATTCACCCCCCCCCTCTAGGTGTTTAGGTAGTCTTGAAAGAAAAACTATCAAGTGGTATCATAGGGAGGTTGCTCAAAGAAGGACTTAATAGTCTGAGTTAGATCCCTAAGGCAGAATCAAGAATCAAGAAAATGGGTTCTTGAGAGAATCACAAGGAACTAGGGTCAATTAAATTACTCATCTGCAGGAAAGAGATTTTTGGAATCTGGAAAGAAAGGGTTAGATTATTTATGGAGGCCTCTAACCCAAGGATATATATCACAGTAAAAGAAGGTCCATATATCCCAATGAATGTGTCTGTTCTAGATGCAAATCAGAGAACTCCTAAAGATTTTTCTGAAATGACTAAGGATGAGATTATACTGGCAACTATGGATAAAAGAGCTCAGAATATCATAGTAAGTGCCATAGATGATTCTACTTTCCAAAATCTGATTCACTGCAAAACCTCTAAGGAAATGTGGGACACTTTGATTGTCTACATGGAGGGTTCTGAAGAAGTTATACAAGACCGAAAGTCTATGCTCAATCAAGAATATGAGAGTTTCAGACAAGGGAAGTCTGATAGCATATCTGAATGCTACAAGAAATTCTACATGATAGTGAATGAACTAATATTCTATGGACGGGTCTTCAGTACTTATTAGCTGAATGACAAATTCCTAAGATCCTTGACAAAGGATTGGGATACCAAGATTTATGCCATTAGAGAAGTGGTCAAACTAGCAGACATTTCTCCTCCAATCTTATTTGGAAAGTTGCTATCATATGAAATGCAACTAATGGCTAGGAAGGAGGAAGAAAGAAATATAAAAGGATAGCATAGAGAAAAGTCAGTGACCTTCAAGGTTGAAGCCACTAGAAAGAGTAGGAGAATGTCTCCATCACCTCCTAAGGAAGTTGCTGAAGTTATCTCAGAGAATTAAGACAATCAGAACTCAGATAACAGTGATTCAGATGCAGATTTTGCTGCCTTTACAAGGCAGTTTCAGAGGTTCTTGAAGAAGAAGCAGTGGAAGTCAAGGCCCTCTACATCACAGCCAGTTGATGACTACTATTAAAATAGAAAATCATCAAGAAAGGAAAGGAGCAGGTCTAAGCCCAGCAAAGCTACAACATCAAAAATTGTTTGCTATTGCTGCAATAGGCCTTGGCATGTGGTGGCTAAGTGTCCAGAAAAGAGGAAGGAGTCAGCAGACAAAAAGAAGACTCAACAAAAGGGCAAGAAGTAGAAATCCTTTCTTGCTAAGAAGGAGAAGAGTCTTACAGATCAATAATCCTCAGAGTCAGAATCTGAAGCTGAAGCATACATTAGACTGTATGCAGCTAGTGAAGAAGAGGAGTTTATGTAATTACTGGACTCCATCAATGAACAAGAAGACCATCAGTGCATGGGACTGATGGCTGAATAAGAAGACAACAAGTGCCAGGATCAGCCTGGTCCCAGTAAGGTACAAAGTAATTCTAGAATTTCTGATACTGGTTCAGAGTCAGATTCATCTTCATCAAGTGATGAGGATGGATCAGAATCTGAAGGAGATATTCATCAGTTGATAGATGAATATGGGGACTTATTGCAGGCACTTAAGAAAAACAAAAACCTGGCCAAAAATCAGGCTAAGGAAATTGCAGATCTTAAGATGACTGCATCTGGTTTAGAGAAAGAATTGGATCAACAAATGAATAAGGTTGCCAAGCTGAAAACTATTACTGTTATTCAGATGGGTACAATCACATATAAAAATAATCTAATTAAAGGTCTGTAAGTCAGACTTCAAGTAGAGAAAGATTTGGTGGCAAGTTACTCTAAGCCAAAATCAGTCTTACCCTTAATAGATGAGTTTGTGGCTCAAAAGGGTAAGGCTGGAATAGGCTATAAAGGTAACACCAGGGCTGCCCATTTCAAGAGAAAGAGCAAAGCCTCTGTTCATCTATTGAACTTTAAAGTCCCTGTAGTTTTTAGAAAGGTGCATGAGCCTTCTAACAAGTATGATCTTGAAAACATTCATGGTCATAATAAGACTGATGTTCTGAATAATAAGGGTGTTAATGCCAATAAGTCAGCCCATGTTCATAAACTCCATGGTTATAAGAAATCAGTGGGTGTAGCTGCAGCAGTACCAGTACAGAAAAGAAATTTTTCTGCCAAAAATGTATCTAGACCTAGATACAACAAGTATGAATGCTGGTGTTGTGGCAAGACAGGCCATTTTTCCTTAGACTGCTGGCATAACATAAGTGTCAGGAAGAACAACAGTCTACCAGTTAGAAGAGCTGCTGGTAGTTTTGATATGAATGGTGCTAACTTGAACCAAGGACCCAAGACTTACTTGGGTTCTTAGGGAAAGTAATTCTGTATTGCAGGAAAGTCCAAGTTGTCATGCCCCCATATGGTACTTTGATAGTTGATGTTTGATGTAGGCTACCAGATTCGACACAGTGACGGCTAAGGGATTCACACGTACGCTTCTCTACTATCACTTTTACGTCCACACAATAACAAAATGCAGTAACTACGCAATAGCTATAATTAAAATATTTAGGTGATGGGGGGTTCGCTAAGCCCCTCAAGATAATACCAAGGCTATAGGCCAAGGTTTTCTCAAGCGAAATGAACCCACACGGTTCGGTCGAGCGTAAGTTGTACCAAAAGAGACCCCACCGAAAACAAAGATTCGGATAATGGGTGGTTCTCTCCCAACAAAATAAAATGAGGGCCGCCACGCTTCACGAATGTAAATGGAGACAAAGAGACAATAACAAATCTATTATGAATCAACCACGAAATTTCAAATCATTCACAAGTAACGCGCTACGCTTATGCCATAAGAATTGTCTAAGAAAGGAAATGCTTAAGAGTGGAGATGTTCGTTACCCAATCGGAATGGATGAGTCCAGCTTTCCTATCCTTGAATCGTCTCTTTCTGAATCCACCGGAAGCACACCGATTGGAGGGAAACACGTCCTTCGTTGCCTTCACGTCATCATTGAAGATCCACGAGATTCACCTCTTAGTCTTGGCCGAATTATTGGAGAAGGAGTTGAGGGTGGTCAGTTTTCTTGGTGGAGGAAGAGGAGGCTCGGGTTGACAAGAGAGATATGGAGAAGGGGGAGGAGAGGTTAGAAACTGAGAAGGGGGGTGGGAGGAGAAGGGAGGGCCAGCGGCCAAAAAGGGAAGGAGAGGAAGGGGGCGGCGCCCAAGGGGAGAAGAGGAGGAGGCAAAATTTCAACTTGAAATTTGGTTTAAGTTTTTTTTTCATTCATTCTTCTGGATTATGACAAAACAATGCCTATATATAGGCTACAACACAAACAAGTGGCTACATGCAGCCCACTCTAAAGAGAAACAAAATTTGGCTAAACATAGACCAACATGAAATGAACATGAAAGTGCTTAAATAATAATTAAAATGCTGAAATTAAATATTGGAATTAAACAACAATATTATTATTTCATGCGTAGATGCGGCGGAGATGTTAACGCGGCCTTGGCGGAGATGTGACGTGGGCTTGGCGGAGATGTTGACGCGGCCTTGGCGGAGATGTTGACGCGGCCTTGGCAGAGGATGTCGCGGTCAAGTCCCAACCTTCAAGTTTGCGGCAACGGTCATCATAATCTTCAAACTCCACATAGAGACGGACAACGACACCAAACATAACCGGGTCACCATAATCATCCGGAAAGGGATCTTCCTCAGCAACGTGACACGGGTCTTCAACATGTACCGGATCACCATCGTCGTCCGGAGGGGGACGCTCCAAATCAACATGCGGGGGATGACGGCTCCATCAATCCTCTCCTTCTCAAAAATACTCATCACTGATGAGTAGTCCTGTGTATAATCGCCGGGGAAAAGGAACCTGCAAGGCAAAAGGTGGTCTTGGGGGGACCTCAAAAACGCATTAGCCAAATAAGAACAAAGAATTTCCACAACATCAACCCACATACCTCCGATGGAGACCGGGAAAGAGAACGACCTAGAAATACTAACACCACCCAACCCAATAGAAAGCATAGTGGAATATGTAAACGTGGAGATAGACTTTTCAAGGGGCATAAAAGCATGAAGTGTTAAATATGAAAAATCGAAAATAGGAGCTATGCCCCATTCAGTGGGAAATTCTACAAGAAATGCCATGTTACTATGTTAGTACCCTAGTTTGATTTGAGTTTAGTCCTCTCCTTTGTGCTCCTTGACCCAAGAATTATCTATGGTCAATGGTTAGTAGTCTAGCTGTAGAGCCCTCACTTTTCCAGATTGAGAATTTGGTTAAGTAGTTTTTCGTTCGACTATAGTCGAACGCCGCTCGACTATCGTCTATCGGCTGATCGACGATCGTCTATCAGTTGGTCGACGCTCTGTCTGCGTTGATAGTTCGACTATCTGTTGATAGGTCGACTATCTGCTTGGCGTGATAGTTCGACTATCTGTTCTGATAGATCGACTATCTGATAGTTCGACTATCTGTTGATAGGTCGACTATCTGTTCCGCTTTGATAGGTCGACTATCTGTTGATAGGTCGACTATCTGTCGTCTTTGATAGTTCGACTATCTGTCCTGATAGTTCAACTATCTGATAGTTCGACTATCTTTTGATAGGTCGACTATCTGGTCTCTTTTGATAGATCGACTATCTGTTGATAGGTCGACTATCTGTTTTCTGAGGTAGGTCGACTATCTGCTTGATAGGTCGACTATCTGTTTGCGCTTGATAGTTCGACTATCTGTCCTGATAGATCGACTATCTGATAGTTCGACTATCTGTTCTGATAGGTCGACTATCTGCCGAGGTAGTTCGACTATCTTCTTCGATAGGTCGACTATCTGGATCGTTCGACTATCTGCCCGATAGTTCGACGATCTCCGTGCGTCGGTCGACGATCTCCGAAGGTCGTTCGACGCTTTCTGCCTGCCTTTATATTTTGTATTTATTTATTATATTTAATTAATTAATACATTTTCTGGCAAGTTGTTTCAGTTGATTTATGATAATATTTCTAGGCAATATCTGCTCTATTCTTTTTGCCTGAGTCAAATCTTTTTAGATAAAGTTGTTTGTCTTATTAGCTGTCTTTGTAAATTACTTTATCTGCTGACATCCCTTTATAGCCGTTAGACTGAAAAGTCTTCTCTTTGCTATAAAGAGTTTTTTTTTGATGTGACTTTATTTAGTCCTTCTGTTATTTGATTTGGGCCTGCAGCTTCTTAGAAAGAGGTTCATTCCTTTTATAGTATAGCCTGCTGCAGAGTTTGTTTTGCTGTGTGTTATTTGCAGCCCAGGTCTCAAGTCTCAGAAGAAGACAAGTAATTCAAAACTGAAGAGAGCCGTTACTTGTTACTGCTATATAAAGGACCCTTTAAAGAAGGATTGAAGCTAGTTGAAAAGCTAATAGCTAACCAGTTGTTCACTTAAGCTTTCAAGCCTTCATCAAGTTCAAGCCTTCTGCTCTCAGTAATTTCCATCTAACTGAGAAGTGTTAAGATCTTCTACTCTTCTTCAACCTGAGTTCTCCTGCTTTCAGGAAGTTCAGACTCAGAGTTCCTTTGAAGAAGAAGAAGAAGAAGATAGCTGCTTGAAGATCTTTTATTTTATTATTCTTTATCTTCTTGTAGTTTTTCCTTCAGAACTTTCTGAAGAGTTTTTTTCTGCACTGAAGCAAGACTTCACCTGGACATCTTTGAGCCAGGGGGAGCCTTGATTCTTTAGAGCTCTCTAGCTCAGTGCAAGTTTTTGTGCTTCTCTAATCTATTGTAAAATAGAGAAGACATCTTAACCTTCTTCCCCCTCCTGTACAGGGTTATTACTCCCTTCAGAAGTATCCCTTGGTGGCAGGGCACCTGATCAAAAACCTATGCTTGGTTTTTAGACACCTGATCAAAAGTCTAAAGGGTTTCTGGATCTACCTGAAGCAGATCCTGTTGGTGGCAGGGCACCTGATCAAAAACTTGAGTGGATTCCTACCGTGTGGGTAGAAGAGTGGACGTACCCAAGTTGTTTGGGGAACCACTATAAATCTCCTTGTGTTGTCTGGATTCCATTGTTTAATTCCTGTATTGTTGCTGTGATTAGATATAACTAGGTTGCTAGTTGCTGATTAGGTTTTCCAAGCCTTAACTGTAATTACAGTTAGCTTGAGTTTGTGCACATCACTTGTGTTAGGCTCTAGGGTTAAATCTATATCTATAATCTTTCATTCCGCACTTCACTCCAAGGGAGTTGGGTAGACCATTAAGTTTTGTCTTGTGCAAAATTTGATAACTCTATTCACCCCCCCTCTAGAGTAGTATCTATCCCTTCACTTTCAATTGGTATCAGAGGGAGGTTGACTGACTGAATAGGCTAACACCTAAGTCACAAGATCCTGATAAATACCAAAGCTTATAGATATTCACTATCATGGCCCAGTCCAAGGATTATTCTAGCACCAGACTTCCAGCATGCAACTTAGCTAAGTTTGGCACCTGGAAGGCAAGGATAAAACTATATATGAATTCTATTGATGAAAGCATCTTTGCTTCTATTTTGTCAGGTCCCCCAAGAGCACCTGCTGCTGCTACTGCCTCATCATCTGATATGAGTGCAGTGCCTCCTCTAGATTACAATGATGAGTACAAGAAGGCCAAAATTACAGATGCCAAGGCAATGAACATACTGGCTCAGACAATGTCTGATGAGGTGTTCCAAAAGGTTGCTGACTGCTCTTCAGCAAAAGCCATGTGGGATACACTGAACCAGATTGTAGCTGGTTCAGCTGATGAAAGGAAGGACAGAAGGTCCAACCTGATCTCACAGTATGAGAACTTCAAGAAAACTAATGCTGAATCAGTTGAAGCAATGTACACCAGGCTCAGCTCAATCATCAATGAGCTGAGGACCCTGGACAAGGACATATCATTGACAGAGGTCAATGATAAGATTCTTATGTGCTTCCCTAGCACATGGGATCTAAGGATCTGGCCCATCAAGGAAGCCAGAAGTACAAATGAGATCTCCACTGAAGCCCTTCTCGGCAAGCTCAAGTCTTTTGAGCAAGTGCTGAAGACAAGGGAAGCTGAAGCAGAAGCAAAGACCCCCACTCCAACAAGAAAAGAGCAATCTCTGGCTCTTAAGGCTGCTGATGTTTCTGAAGGCAGCCAATCTAATGAGGAACTAATGGCATTGTTTGCCAAGAGGTTTCTCAAGATGGGGAGAAAGGAGTTCAGAAAGAAGTCTTCACGCTATGAAGACAAACCAAGGTATGATCGTTCTCCAGCTAAAGAAATTATTTGTTATGGTTGCAGGAAGCCTGGACACATCTTGCCAGAGTGTCCAGAGGAGAAGAACAAAGAAAAGAGAAAAGAAAAGGAACAGCACAGGAAGCACTCCAAGCCGTCCTCCTACAAAAACAAGAAGAAGGAGAGAGGTTTCATTGCTGAAACCTGGAGTGATTCTGATGAAGAATCCTCCTCATCAAGTTCAAGTGAGGATGAGGAAGAGAAGAAGGCAAAAGAAGTTTGCCTGATGGCAATAGATGCCTGCAGCAACCACTCTGCTGCAGAGAGTTCTGATTCTGATGAAGAGATGCCTACAGAAGATGAGGTACTCTCTTCCTATGATTTTACTTCAGAAGAATTTAAATTAGGATTTAAATCTTTATGCTTAGATTTGATTAGTTCTGAAAAGGAAATAAAAGAACTTAGAAATAGGTTAGCTGACTCAGAATCAATAGCTACAGAAAACATTAGGTTAAAGGAAGATCTCACTACTTGTAGTGAAGAAATTAAATTTCTTAAAATAGAGTTAGCTAAGTCTAAGAGATTAGAGGAATCACTTAATGGTAGAAGCCTTAAGCTGTTAGAAATTACCAGCATGACTAACACTAGGTCAGGTAATGACAAACTAGGCTTAGGAGCTTCTCCCAGTGAACCCCCAGTCCTTCTTAAAAACAATCTTTCAACTCCAGTGAACTTCATTTCAGCTAGTGGAAAGAAGAACACTGAGCAAGTAAACCTTGTTAATAAAACTTTAAATAAAGCTAAGAGAGAAAAGAGAAAGAAATTCTTTAAAGAAATGCAAAGAGCGTCGAACGCAGCTCGACGATCGGAAGTTCAATGGTCAAACGAAGGTCGACGATCTGAGCACCCATCGTCGAACGTCGATCGACGTTTTCAACATGATTTTCAAAATCATAATCAGTACCATAGAAACCTAAGTGAAAATAGAAACCCTAGGTTTGTTGACCCATCATCTGCATGGAGAATCCCACCTAGGAGATCTCACCCACTAGGTTATCACCCTCAGCCTGCATTTTCATATATTTCCAGTTTTTCTTATGTGAAAAACAAGGGACCCAAGGTTACCTGGGTCCACACTGTCTAAATAATTGTCTTGCAGGTGAAGGCCTATCCAATCACTCAAAATAAGTGGTATTTGGATAGTGGATGTTCCAAGCATATGACAGGAAATAAAGATCTTCTGTCAAAGTTCAAAGCTAAGCTCGGCCCAAAGGTTATCTTTGGAGACTCCAGCTGTGGTCAGACAGAAGGCTATGGCAAGATCACAATTGGAGCAGTTACTTTCAAGAGAGTTGCATATGTCAATGGACTGAAGCATAATTTGATTTCAGTCAGCCAGCTATGTGATGCTGGCTACCAGGTTTCATTTTCTAACTCCTCTTGTAATATTACTTTAAATAATAATATTGTTTTAGTAGGCATTAGAATAGGTAATATTTACTTAGTAGATTTCAATTCATCTCATTCTGAAATCTGCCTGTTTAATGAAGTAACTCTTAATAATAATTCTTTGTGGCATAAGAGGCTCAGTCATGTTAACCTTAAAAATATATCTAGGTTATCTAAGCACAACCTTGTTAGAGGTTTACCTTCTTGCCCCTACAAGAAGGAGAGCCTATGCAAGGCTTGTCAGCTAGGCAAGCAAACCAAAAACTCTTTTAAATCTGTAAATAAGAGTGATTCTCCTAGAATCCTGTATCTATTACACTTGGACCTTTTTGGCCCAATAAATGTACAGAGTTTAGGAGGGAAGTATTACACTTTAGTAATTGTAGATGACTTCTCTAGGTTCAGTTGGGTTTTCTTTTTGAGAACTAAGTCTGATAACTTCAAAGCCCTTACAGACTTTCTACTATGTGTGCAGACTGAGTACTCTACTCATGTGGCCTTGATCAGAAGTGATCATGGTACTGAGTTTGACTCTCTTCTCATGCAAGAATTCTGGGAGAGAGAAGGTATCAAACATAGCTTCTCAGCTCCTAGAACTCCTCAACAAAATGGGGTAGTTGAAAGGAAGAATAGAACACTTATTGAAGCTGCTAGCACATTGTTGGCAGATGCTAACATGCCTCTCTCCTATTGGGCAGAAGCTGTTAGTACAGCCAATTATGTCTTGAATAGAAGTTTGATACACAAACTTAAGTGTAAAACTCCTTATGAGTTGCTTAAGGGAAAGAAACCTAAAATTAATTATTTTAAAGTTTTTGGCTGTATTGTTTATATTCATAATAATAATAAAGAATATATTAGAAAATTTGAAGCAAAAGCTTCAATGGGAATCATGCTTGGATATTCCCAAGTAAGCAAAGCTTATAGGGTTTATAACAAATCTACCTGTAAAATTGAAGAATCTGTGCATGTGA
Source organism: Platanthera zijinensis (assembly GCA_039513925.1). Lineage (NCBI taxonomy): Eukaryota > Viridiplantae > Streptophyta > Magnoliopsida > Asparagales > Orchidaceae > Platanthera > Platanthera zijinensis. The sequence continues at coordinate 72,019,848 of CM077093.1, forward strand.
CTTTTGATGAGTCTCAGATGTTTTACAAGGAGAAGGAAAATTCTCCTTCCTCAAGTTCATTGCAGGTACATGATGCCCCTCAAGAAATTCTTCAACTATCAACTCTTCAGATCACTGAATCAGACAGTGATGAAGACATTGCTGAAGCTGTTGAAACTGTTGTTGTACCACCAACAGTAGATCAAATTCCTCCTGAGGAATTAATCCCAACTGTTGCTGAAGATCACATCCCACCTGCTGATATTGTCACACTCAGAGATCACCCGACATCTCAAGTGATTGGAGACATATCAGCTGGTGTGCAAACAAGACATCAATTAAGACAGGATGTGATGCACGCTTGTTTCCTCTCACAGGTTGAGCCCCTCACCTTTAAAGATGCAGAGCTAGATCCCCACTGGATCATTGCAATGCAAGAGGAACTCAATCAGTTTGAGAGATGTAAAGTTTGGACTTTGGTTCCAAGACCTAAAGGCCAACTGATCATAGGCACCAAGTGGGTGTATAGAAACAAGTTGGATGCTAATGGAATTATAGTAAGGAATAAAGCTAGGCTTGTAGCTCAGGGCTACAGACAGGAGGAAGGTATAGACTATGACCAAACCTTTGCTCTTGTTGCAAGGCTAGAAGCAATAAGGATCTTCTTGGCCTATGCAGCCTTCATGAAGTTTAAGGTGTTCCAAATGGATGTCAAAAGTGCATTCCTAAATGGTGAGCTTAAGGAAGAGGTGTTTGTTGAACAACCACCAGGGTTTGTTTCTTCAACTCAGCCTTCTCATGTGTTTAAGTTGCAGAAAGCTCTTTATGGACTAAAGCAAGCTCCTAGGGCCTGGTATGAGACCTTAGCTAGTTTCCTGTTAGAGCACAACTTTACTAGGGGAGTAGTTGATAGAACCCTTTTCGTCAAGCATCACAAGGACACAATCCTGTTAGTTCAGGTGTATGTAGATGATATTATTTTTGGCTCCACTGATCCCAAACTGTGCAAAAATTTTTCCAACTTAATGCATTCCAAGTTTGAGATGAGTAGTATGGGTGTGCTGTCTTACTTTCTTGATCTCCAAGTTAAGCAAGATGCTGATGGTATCTTCATCTCCCAATCCAAATATGCCAAGGAATTGGTAAAGAAATTTGGGATGGCTGATGCTTCAGCAATGCCTACACCCATGGCTACTAATGTAGTTATTGATTCTGATGATCACGGCAAGCCAGTTGATCAAAAGAATTATAGGGCCATTGTTGGTTCCCTATTATATCTAACTGCAAGTAGGCCAGATATAATGTTTGCTACATGCCTTTGTGCTAGATTCCAGGTCAACCCCAAGGAATCTCATCTGATTCTTCTAAAGAGAATCCTGAGATACCTGAAGGGATGTCCAAATCTAGGACTTTGGTACCCAGCTGAGTCAGAATTTGAATTAATTGGATATTCTGATTCTGATTATGCTGGTTGCAGAGTTGACAGGAAGAGCACCTCAGGAACTTGCCAGTTCCTGGGAGAGAGATTGGTCTCTTGGTTCTGTAAGAAGCAAGCTTCTGTCACAACTTCAACTGTAGAGGCTGAATATATAGCAGCTGCCAGTTGTTGTTCACAGATCCTGTGGATTCAAAACCAGCTTGTGGATTATGGTTACTCACACAAGAACACCAAAATCATGTGTGATAGTACCAGTGCTATATCAATTGCACAAAATCCAGTGCACCACTCTAGAACGAAGCACATTGAGATTCGGCACCATTTCCTGAGAGATTGTGTGGAAAAGAACAAGATTTGTCTTGAGTTCATATCCACTGAGTTTCAGAGAGGTGATATATTCACCAAGCCCTTAGATGAACAGAAGCATCTGTTCTTTTTAGTTCAACTAGGCATGATCAATGGACGAGACTAAGTGTGACTTTATCTGCCTTTGTTGAAACTTGTTTGAAGATAGTCGAACGACGTTCGAAGATAGTCGATCGGGTCAAGCCCATCGTCGACCTATGGTTGATGAAAGTTTGTCTGATTGAAGATCGTCGATCGACGTTCGACCATCGTCGAACAAGTCGAGCTCATCGTCGATCTCTAGATGACGATAGCCTGTTGTTTGAGAAGCCAAAAATAGTTGAACGATTGTCCGACTACTCTGCTTCTGAGCCGATCGTCGAACGACCGTTCGACCATCGGGTCTAGTATCTTTTTAATAGATCGACTATTTCCGGTCTAATATAAAGCCGATAGTCGACCTAGGTTAAAAGATCTTGTGTTTTATCGTCGACGGAGCGTGCCTTTTCGCATTCTGTCTTCCCGCTTACGATTTTCTGCTGCTTCGTCCCCTTCGTCTTCTCCGTCCTTCTCGAGCTTTCTCCAGCGAATCCATGGCGATTTCTCCCGCAGTTCTAGCAGTTGTAAAGTTTGATGCAGGCTTTAGCGTGGATTTCGACGCGTTCAGTAGCTGCGATGCAGGGATCGTAGAAGTTCTACAGCTGTGCCGGGATCAGGGATTAGAGAGGCTAATGTCTTCAAGGATTAAGATAAACATCCCAGAGATCAAGGAATGGGCCTTCACGTCGTCCTCCACCGACGACTCGATGACTGGAACCATCGGAGGAGAAGAGGTAATCCTAACTCCGGCGGTTTTGACTGAAATTTTTGATTTAATAAATGGTGAAGAGGATTATGAGCAAGACGCTCAAGAATTCGGAAGAATGTTAGTTGAGCTGGGACATGCTGAGGGCATTCCCACCAAGCTGCTCAAAGTAAATTTCCCCTTCAAAATCAAGTTTCTTGCTGAGTTGGTAGGAAAAGTGCTCCTTGGTAAGCACTCGGCCCATGATAATATAACAAGGCAACAATTCGCACTAATGTGTGCGATTGTTAATCGGAAAAGGATAGATTGGGCAGCAGTTGTGTTTGATTTAATAAGGAAAAAGACTGGTAAGAAGGAAGTCACCCTAGGAAGGGTTATTGGAATCTTCCTGAAGGAAAAGTACCCCCAGCTGCTGAGTTCAACCGCAACAACAATTAACGCCAGCAAGAAGATGGATCCCAACCTGTTCTCAAAATGGAAGAGAACATTTGTGAAACCCGCTCTCACAGGGGTTGCTCCAGCAACATCTGAGGACACCAGGACTGAATCAGTCACTCCTCACCCTGTCGAAGCTGGCTCAGCTCTTCCCTCTTCTTCTGATATGTTGTCTGCTTCAGTTGAAGTACCATCAACTTCAATTGAAGTAAGACTTTCCCCTTCTTCTTCTCCAGAAACAACCACGGTTGTTCCTCTTTCCCCTCCAGCATCTCCTCTACCTGCTCATCTGGCTAGGATATCTGCTCCTAGCTTTGATTTGCTAGGTTCTGAGAGGATTCCTACTCCTCCTCTGTCTCCCATTCATTCCCCAGTTAATTCTCCAATTAACTCTCCAGCTCCATCTCCTGTTCAATCCCCTGTACACACCAATCTTCATCCCAGCATTTCAACCATATCTGCTGCAGCTCCATCCACTTCACATCCATCATCTTTTGAGATTACTCCTGAACTCATCTCCCGCATTGTGGAGTTGATTACCCCGTCAATCAAAACCATGATTGAAGAGGCAATCGCTCCCCTTGCATCCTCCATTGATATCTTAACTGCCTCCATCAAATCTCTCTCAAAATCTGCTGAGCCATCTTCCTCAAGGGGCCTGGTTTCAGTCTCCACTGAAATCAGGCAGGGGGAGATGTTCTATGAAGATGCCTCAGAACCTCCTGCCTCCCTTCCAGCTATAACAGATACTGTAATGACAGCTCTGGAAGAGTCTGCTCCAGCTGAGAAAGAAGTAGTTCCAGTGTTATCTGATAAGGAAATAGCTGATGGAATCATGCTATCTGAAATTACAGTAAAAGTCTGCCTAGAAGATCTCACCACTCCTGTGGTTGCTAGAGTCCTAGAAGGAATTATTACCTCATATCTAGATGAATCATGGGAGATGGTCAAGTATGAAGGTAATTCATTCATTCGCTTTGTTGATGAGTCGATTAATTTGCTTGCTAGTGAATACCTTGAAGGAATGATTATTGCTTATTTAGCAGATCTGTATTCATAAATTCTACAGATGTTATTAGAGAAGATTTATCTGCTCAGATACTAGTAATTGTCTCAGAGGCTGCCCCAAGTGTTCCTGATATCCAAGTAGATCCTGAATTGGAATCTTTCTTAAATGATAGAGAAGATGAGTCTGAAAAGCAAGATGAAATCAAAGCTGACACTCCTGCTCTGAGTGTGGAAGAAGAAAAAGCACGAGCTGCCTGGGATTTAAGAGTACAGTCTTTGTTGGAAGATAAAGAAAAAGAGCTGCAAGTTGAAAAGTCAACCATCTGGGATGATTCACCAGGGTTGGACTTAGATTCCCTTCTGGCTCTGGATGCCATTGAAGAGGAAAGAGAGAAATCTGCTCTGAAGCTTAAAGAAAAGGCTGTTTCTGAAGCCTATGATCCGTATAAAAATCCTCCCTCATCTCATTCTGATGATGAAGAGGATTCTGATGTATCTGAGAAATCAAGGAAAAAGAAAGTTGTTCAAAAGAAGAGAAAAGCTGCTCCTCCTCCTCCCAGTAAAGATAATGATATTCCTTATTATATTCTGAAGGGCATTGACCCTAAATCGAAGGAATTTCAGCACTGGATGTGGTTCTCAAAGAACCAGCAGAAAGAAAGGAAAAGATCTAAAAGATATGATAGTCCTGGTTCAAGATGGACTCCCAGAGGTCCTCCTCGTCCTCCAGGTGCAGGAGCGTCTGGTAATCTTTCTGCCAACCCTTCAGCATCTTCAGGAAAATCTGCTCCATCAGAAAGATCTGCTTCATATCAGCATCAATCAAGGAAAAGTTCTCACAGCTCTTATGGAAAATCTCATTCTGGCAGTCAATTGCATGAAGCAGAAGTGAAAGAACAAGTTAAGGAGGTTGTGCATCTAAAGCCAACTTTTTCACCTCCTCCTTCTCCTAAGAGAAAGGTTTCAACTGCTGCACCAGTTCAGTCTGAGAAAGCTGTTTTAAAAGGTAAGTAGTTTACTTTGTTTTAAAATTTCTAGCAAGATCCTTTTGCTAAGTTTGCTTCCAATGTATTTTCTAGTTATTCAAGATAAAGTATCTGATGCTGCTCCTCCTGAGCCTGTTTATGAAAATCCTGAGCTTGATCCTAATTTTAGGATGGCTCGTTTTCAAGAACTAGTTGGAGCAGCTCAAATAAGAAAAGCAAGAACAGAAGGAAAAGATACGACTGGTTTAACTACCATGTCTGTTTTCAGAAAGAAAGAGTTTGAAAAGTTCCAGGTTAATCCTGATGTTTTTGACCCCTCTAAATACATGGAAAAGCATCCTGAAGCAGTAGTCCCAAGAGCTGCAGAATTAAAGATCATTGAGGTGCAGGACTTAAAGCTATCAAAGAAAGAATCTGATGATCCTTTAAGGAAAATCTCTTTTGTTCCTAGTTCCTTTGATTCTTTGCCAGACTCTGTAGATTCTTAATAGTCTGATTGTCTGCTGTGATATATTTTTATTATCTATCTGGTTGATAATCTGCTAGTTATTTGCTATCCATTTCTTGTATTGTTTTTAGTGTTCTATAGCTAGCTGTATGTTTTAGATTTTGAAGGACTTAACTCAAATAGGGGGAGATTGTTGGTACCCTAGTTTGATTTGAGTTTAGTCCTCTCCTTTGTGCTCCTTGACCCAAGAATTATCTATGGTCAATGGTTAGTAGTCTAGCTGTAGAGCCCTCACTTTTCCAGATTGAGAATTTGGTTAAGTAGTTTTTCGTTCGACTATAGTCGAACGCCGCTCGACTATCGTTTATCGGCTGATCGACGATCGTCTATCAGTTGGTCGACGCTCTGTCTGCGTTGATAGTTCGACTATCTGTTGATAGGTCGACTATCTGCTTGGCGTGATAGTTCGACTATCTGTTCTGATAGATCGACTATCTGATAGTTCGACTATCTGTTGATAGGTCGACTATCTGTTCCGCTTTGATAGGTCGACTATCTGTTGATAGGTCGACTATCTGTCGTCTTTGATAGTTCGACTATCTGTCCTGATAGTTCAACTATCTGATAGTTCGACTATCTTTTGATAGGTCGACAATCTGGTCTCTTTTGATAGATCGACTATCTGTTGATAGGTCGACTATCTGTTTTCTGAGGTAGGTCGACTATCTGCTTGATAGGTCGACTATCTGTTTGCGCTTGATAGTTCGACTATCTGTCCTGATAGATCGACTATCTGATAGTTCGACTATCTGTTCTGATAGGTCGACTATCTGCCGAGGTAGTTCGACTATCTTCTTCGATAGGTCGACTATCTGGATCGTTCGACTATCTGCCCGATAGTTCGACGATCTCCGTGCGTCGGTCGACGATCTCCGAAGGTCGTTCGACGCTTTCTGCCTGCCTTTATATTTTGTATTTATTTATTATATTTAATTAATTAATACATTTTCTGGCAAGTTGTTTCAGTTGATTTATGATAATATTTCTAGGCAATATCTGCTCTATTCTTTTTGCCTGAGTCAAATCTTTTTAGATAAAGTTGTTTGTCTTATTAGCTGTCTTTGTAAATTACTTTATCTGCTGACAGCCCTTTATAGCCGTTAGACTGAAAAGTCTTCTCTTTGCTATAAAGAGTTTTTTTTTGATGTGACTTTATTTAGTCCTTCTGTTATTTGATTTGGGCCTGCAACTTCTTAGAAAGAGGTTCATTCCTTTTATAGTATAGCCTGCTGCAGAGTTTGTTTTGCTGTGTGTTATTTGCAGCCCAGGTCTCAAGTCTCAGAAGAAGACAAGTAATTCAAAACTGAAGAGAGCCGTTACTTGTTACTGCTATATAAAGGACCCTTTAAAGAAGGATTGAAGCTAGTTGAAAAGCTAATAGCTAACCAGTTGTTCACTTAAGCTTTCAAGCCTTCATCAAGTTCAAGCCTTCTGCTCTCAGTAATTTCCATCTAACTGAGAAGTGTTAAGATCTTCTACTCTTCTTCAACCTGAGTTCTCCTGCTTTCAGGAAGTTCAGACTCAGAGTTCCTTTGAAGAAGAAGAAGAAGAAGATAGCTGCTTGAAGATCTTTTATTTTATTATTCTTTATCTTCTTGTAGTTTTTCCTTCAGAACTTTCTGAAGAGTTTTTTTCTGCACTGAAGCAAGACTTCACCTGGACATCTTTGAGCCAGGGGGAGCCTTGATTCTTTAGAGCTCTCTAGCTCAGTGCAAGTTTTTGTGCTTCTCTAATCTATTGTAAAATAGAGAAGACATCTTAACCTTCTTCCCCCTCCTGTACAGGGTTATTACTCCCTTCAGAAGTATCCCTTGGTGGCAGGGCACCTGATCAAAAACCTGTGCTTGGTTTTTAGACACCTGATCAAAAGTCTAAAGGGTTTTTGGATCTACCTGAAGCAGATCCTGTTGGTGGCAGGGCACCTGATCAAAAACCTGAGTGGATTCCTACCGTGTGGGTAGAAGAGTGGACGTACCCAAGTTGTTTGGGGAACCACTATAAATCTCCTTGTGTTGTCTGGATTCCATTGTTTAATTCCTGTATTGTGGCTGTGATTAGATATAACTAGGTTGCTAGTTGCTGATTAGGTTTTCCAAGCCTTAACTGTAATTACAGTTAGCTTGAGTTTGTGCACATCACTTGTGTTAGGCTCTAGGGTTAAATCTATATCTATAATCTTTCATTCTGCACTTCACTCCAAGGGAGTTGGGTAGACAATTAAGTTTTGTCTTGTGCAAAATTTGATAACTCTATTCACCCCCCCCCCCCCTCTAGAGTAGTATCTATCCCTTCACTTTCATACTAAATTTCCATAAAATTTGCAAAAGATGGACTTGCCGATTCGTAAATATTTCTAAGGTACCCGGAGGCATCTATTCAGGGGCGAGCCAAGCCAAAACCAAATGATTCATGTAACGATAAGATACTCTCCGATACAAACTAACAATCTTAAAACTGTGTGGGGAGAACCCATGTGCAACATGACTTGTTTCAACAGTGGGAAATAACGGGACTAAGTCAGGTGGCACAGGTGTTTTAAAATCAGTGGTAAAGTTGGTGCAGTCCAACGTCGAAGTTTGAAATTTAGGCTTAAATTTAAATTTTAAAACGTCATGAAGAAATGCCAGCGGATAACACTCATCACCAACTTTAGAGTTGGACGCTCCCGGATTTGAGAAGACGTGCGAGCGACACAACTAAACATTCCCAACTATGTTAAAAATTATGCGCGTGCACGGGTCATCAAAAGGAGGGGGATAAATGCGAGCGTTCAGGCTTGGCAAATAAGTGTGTCGAGGGGACATCACATCATAATGCACCATAGCCAAGGTATCACTAGAAGTCTAATTCGAAACCTCAAAACTCGGATTTGACTTCCAAGAAATATCGTCCGACTGCAAGCCATTAAAATCATAAGTAAATTCAAACAGTGGATTCACCCTTACGGAAAACTCATCCGACATGTCTTCCAATGCGTTATGTATATCATGTGATTCAGACTCAGTGATCGGGTCATAGACCGGCACCAATACTACGAGATCAGGCGGCACTAAGGGGACAACCTCTGGTGGTACTAGCAGAGTGAACTCAGGGCATACCGTAAGACTACTATTATCAGACGTACCACACTCGTGTCCTAAATAGTCTGCTCGTCGAGTCAACGGGTCAGGAGAAAAAGTCGGTAATACTACGATCGGGAGAGAGTTAAGATCATATTCAAATTCATGCAACGGAATTAGCATCAGGGGATGCTCATCCGGCTCCATTTCAATAACATCTTCCAGAGTTATGACCCCCTCACTAAGACAATCTTCCAACGCATCGGTCAGGACATCAGTAGCAGTAAAATTCTCAGGGACGGGCACTTCGATATGTCTCGGGCTTGAAATATCAAGATCAAGTCCTAATAGATCATCACCTGAATCACGACTGGGTAAGCTCGCATCGAAATATAAATCTTCCGACTCATCCAGTTTATCACCTGACTTAGGCTCAATAGAGAATTCCATGTCAATGAAGGTAGACAACGCGGACATATCGTCGGAGGGAAATGGAGATGACTCTTCGGGGAAGAAGTCGTCATCCAGGTCACTAGGGTAACCAGTCTCCTCAATGTTGCTACCATCGTCAGTGATAATAGCCTCGTCCTTAGTGACGGGCACACTCGTAATCACAGACTCAGACTCAATCATGCTAATAGGAACACTCTCACCCCGTGGGCTCATAGAATTCCTAGCACTTACGTCTAACGACCTAGGGATAAAGGTCCTAAGTTTCTCTTTCCTCTCATAGGTAGGTGTACTCGTGCTTGAGATAATCAAATCTTTGCGGGGCAAGTATCTAGCGTGAGGCTTATAATCATTCCTACAATCAGGAAACTGGGAACGACAGTAGGTAGGGTAATACTCATCCGTTAAGTAATTTTTCATAATCTGCCAACCTATATGTGGGTCGACGGAGGGCATTCCTAAACGTCTTTCCTCATTGAGCCAGAAGGTATGGGCTCGACCAAATAATTGCAGTCTCGCAACGGGAATCCTGTGGGGATCCACAATACGAAATTGCTCAAAATAACGCTCCATATTTTCTACCCAACATAGAAACACTTGCGTTCCACCTAGCCCATCATAGGTCGGAGCAGGAACTCTAACATGCCTAGATGAGTGTGGTGTAACTTGATTAGCGTTTAGTTGGCTAATCAACCCCTTAATCTCTTCCACTATCGGGCAATGGAATGGCTTTCTAACTTTCATGACGGAACCTAAAGGTTTCATTCGGGAAACGAGAACATCGTAGGCCACTTCAGAGGGAACCGGAGAGAACACTCAACTAGAACCGGTGCACATGCAAAGAAGAAAATAGCATGGTCCTATTTATTTTTAAAGATAGATTTGTTCCCGCTAATATTTCAAAATAATATATAATTTTTTTTTTGATATTCTTGTGGGCAAAAATATGGAGATTATTATTTAATTTATTTCTGATTTTTTTTATTACTGAAAATAAAATTTAGCCGGCTATTGGCAGACCATAATTTTTTTTTTGTTTTTTTAATTTGGAGAAAAATTTGTAATTTGAAATTTGAAATTTGAAATTTGAAATTTTGAAATTTGAAATTAGAAATTAGAATTTTGAATTTTGAATTTTGAATTTTGAATTTTGAATTTTGAAATTTGAAATCTGAAATTTCGAAATTTGAAATTTGAAATTTGAAATTTGAAATTCGAAATTTGAAATTTTAAATTTGAAATTTTAAAATTGGAGGAGTGCCAATTAGGAAATTGACGAGAACCTCCCTCTAATACCAAATTAATATAGGCTACCGGATTCGACACGGTGACGGCTAAGGGATTCACACGTACGCTTCTCTACAATCACTTTTACGTCCACACAATAACAAAACGCAACAACTACGCAATAGCAATAATTAAAATATTTAGGTGATGGGGGATTCGCTAAGCCCCTCAAGATAATACCAAGGCTATAGGCCAAGGTCCTCTCAAGCGAAATGAACTCATACGGTTCGGTCGAGCGTAAGTTGTACCAAAAGAGACACCACCGAAAACAAAGATTCGGATAATGGGTGGTTCTCTCCCAACAAAATAAAACGAGGGCCTCCATGCTTCACGAATGTAAACGGAGACAAAGATACAATAACAAATCTATTATGAATCAACCACGAAATTTCAAACCATTCACAAGTAACGCGCTACGCTTATGCCATGAGAATTGTCTAAGAAAGGAAACGCTCAAGAGTAGAGATGTTCATTACCCAACCGGAATGGATGAGTTCGGCTTTCCTATCCTTGAATCGTCTCTTTCTGAATCCACCGGAAGCACACCGATTGGAGGGAAACACATTGTCCTTCATTGCCTTCACGTCGTCATTGAAGATCCACGAGATTCACCTCTTAGTCTTGGCCGAATTATTGGAGAAGGAGTTGAGGGTGGTCGGTTTTCTTGGTGGAGGAAGAGGAGGCTCGGGTGGACAAGAGAGATATGGAGAAGGGGGAGGAGAGTGTAAAAACCGAGAAGGGGGGTGGGAGGAGAAGGGAGGGCAGGCGACCAAAAAGGGAAGGAGAGGAAGGGGCGGCGCCCAAGGGGAGAAGAGGAGGAGGCAAAATTTCAACTCGAAATTTGGTTTAAGTTTTTTTTAATTCATTCTTCTGGATTATGTCAAAACAATGCCTATATATATGCTACAACACAAATAAGTGGCTACATGCAGCCCACTCTAAAGAGAAACAAAATTTGGCTAAACATAGGCCAACATGAAATGAACATGAAAGGTCTTAAATAATAATTAAAATGCTGAAATTAAATATTGGAATTAAACAACAATATTATTATTTCATGCATAGATGTGGCGGAGATGTTGATGCGGCCTTGGCGGAGATGTTGACGCGGGCTTGGCGGAGATGTTGACGCAGCCTTGGCGGAGATGTTGACGCGGCCTTGGCAGAGGATGTCGCGGTCAAGTCCCAACCTTCAAGTTTGTGGTAACGGTCATCATAATCTTCAAACTCCACATAGCGACGGATAATGACACCAAACATAACCGGGTCACCATAATCATCCGGAAGGGGATCTTCCTTAGCAACGTGACACGGGTCTTCAACATGTACCGGATCACCATCGTCGTCTGGAGGGGGACGCTCCAAATCAACATGCTGGGGGATGACGGCTCCATCAATGTTCCAGGCACATGACTTGAACAAAGGGGCTACTGAAGAAGTACACACCTATCAAGGATGGGCCTAAAGTAATCTTTGGTGGATCTGAAAGAGGAATCATCAAAAGATTTGGTAACATTTCTTCAAACCAAATTACCATCACTCAAGTGGCTTATGTAAAAGGTTTGAAACACAACCTTATAAGCATAAGTCAGCTGAGTGATCTAGGATATGAAATTTCATTTGTTAAGAATGGATGTCATATCAAAAGGTCAAGTGATCATAAGGTCATATTGACTTGGTATAGAAAAAGAAATGTTTATTGTCTTGACTTTGTGTGTGAGAACAAAGGTTCTCCTATTTGTCTTGTAGCTGATGAGAAAGCATCTCATTGTGTCAAATGGCACAAGAGGCTGGCCCATCTTAACTACAAGACAATTAGCCAACTCTTTAGTAAAGAGTTAGTGAGGAATGATCCTCAAGTTAAGTGTATAAAGGAAGGGATATGTTCAGCTTGTCAAAAGGGCAAGCAAACAAAATCCTCCTTTCATAACCTTAAAAACAAGGATTCAGTTAGGTGTCTATACCTCTTACATATGGATCTTTTTGGTCCTATGCCAGTTCATAGTATAGGTAGGAAGGTCTACACTTTTGTAGTCTTAGATGACTATTCTAGATATTCCTGGGTGTTCTTTCTCAGACAGAAATCTGAAATCCCAAGTATTTTACACAGTTTTGTCAGACAAATTCAGAATTAACTGGACAGTACAGTGGTCAAAATCAGAAGTGACCATGGCACTGAATTTCAATCTGAAAGTATGACAAGATTGTGTGAAGAGTTTGGGATTTTTCAAGAATTCTCCTCACCTAGAACACCTCAGTAAAATGGTATTGCTGAAAGAAAGAATAGGACATTGATTGAAGTTGGTAGAACTCTATTGAGTGACACATCTCTCCTAGAATATTTCTGGGCTGAGGCAGTAAACACTACATGTCATGTGCTCAACAGGGCTTCTATCACCAAGTACCACAAAAAGACTTCCTATGAGATCATGAAAGGTAGAAAACCAAATCTATCCTATTTTAGAATCTTTGGTTGCAAGTGCTATATCCTTAACAATGGCAAGTCTTATCTAACTAAGTTTGCTGCCAAATCCCAAGATGGGATATTTGTTGGGTACAACAACAATAGTAAGGCTTATAGGGTCTATAACTTGATTACACAGGTTGTAGAAGAATCTGTACATGTTGTATTTGATGAAACAAGATTAATCAACAGTGAGTTGCCTTATAGTTCATGCAGTCCAACAGGTATAAGCAATAGAATGGACAAGCTTTCCATTACAGAAGGCTTAACTGCAGATGAAGTATTGGAAAATGATGGCTACTGTCCAGGGGGAGTACAAGACTCTCTAGAAGCTGATGACAACCAAGAGGTGTAGCATAATGAAGAAACTGGAGGTGTTCAGCCAGAAGGAAGTCTACCTCCAGCTGTAAGACATCTAAAGGATCATCCAGCAAATCAGATAATTGGTGATCCAAGACATGGAGTGCAAACCAGAAGTAGAAATCTTAATACAGTCCTGCACTCAAGTTTTCTATCTCAACTAGACCCAAAGAAATTTGAAGAAGCTATCCAAGACTAACACTGGATTAATGCTATGCAAGAGGAGCTTAATCAGTTTAGAAGATGCAAGGTCTGTGAGTTGGTTCCTAAACCAAAAGACCACAACATCATTGGTACAAAGTGGATTTTTAGGAACAAGTTGGATGAGAATGGTGTTATTGTGAAGAATAAAGCAAGATTGGTTGCAAAAGGATACAGGCAGGAAGAGGGAATAGACTTTGATCAAACATTTGCACCAGTAGCAAGACTGGAAGCAATCAGAATGTTCCTTGCCAATGCAGTATATCAAGGCTTCAAGGTATATCAAATGGATGTGAAATCAGCATTCCTGAATGGTGATCTAAAAGAAGAAGTCTATGTAGAGCAGCCATCAGGTTTTGTAGATTCTCTTAAACCTAGTTATGTCTATAGACTTAGGAAAGCATTGTATGGGTTAAAGCAAGCCCCAAGGGTTTGGTATGAAAACAGGTCTACTTTCCTTATTGAGAACAAATTCTCAAGAGGTAAAATAGACAAAACTCTATTCCTAAGGGAATCTAAAGGGAAGATAATCTTAGTTCAGATCTATGTAGATGACATAATTTTTGGGTCTACAGAGAACAACCTTTGCAAGAAGTTTTCCAAACTTATGCAAGGGAAGTTTGAAATGAGTAGTATGGGGGAACTTAAGTTCTTCTTGGGACTCCAAGTAAGACAGACTGATGATAGATTTTCCATATTCCAGTCTAAGTTCACCAAGGAGTTAATTAAGAAGTATGGTATGGAATTATCCTCCACCATGAGAACTCCTATGGGAACAAGTATGCCTATATGCAAAGATTATGTAGGTAAACCTGTAGATGAGTCTTTGTACAGAGGAATAATTGGCTCTCTATTATATCTCACTGCTAGTAGACCAGACATTATGTATGTAACATGTGTCTGTGCTAGGTACCAAGCATGCCCTAAAGAATCACATTATATTGCAGTCAAGAGGATTTTGAGATATCTAAAGGGCACACCTAATCTAGGCCTTTGGTACCCTAGGAATGGAGATTTTCTACTAACAGGTTATTCAGATGTAAATTTTGCAGGCTGTAGAGAAGAAAAAAAAGTACTACAGGTACATGCCAATTCTTGGGAGGAAGATTGATATCTTGGAGCAGTAAGAAGCAGACTAGTGTGGCAATATCCACAGCTGAGTCTGAATATGCGGCAGCAGGAAGTTGTTGTGCACAGCTATTGTGGATTCAATATCAGCTAAGGGACTATGGTATTCAAGTAAGTAGAACACCTTTATTGTGTGATTCTAAAAGTGCTATTTCTATTACAAACAATCCTGTTTCACATAGTAGGACTAAGCATATTGAGATAAAATACCTTTTTCTTAGAGAACATGTAGAAAAAGAAGACATCTCATTAGAATTTGTTAAAACTGATTTTCAAATTGCAGATGTATTTACTAAGCCTCTGGATGAAACTAAATTCAATAGATTTAAAATTGAATTAGGAATGCTGACCATAGGTTAGTTTACCAAAAATTGGCTAAGTAAAATGGTGTCGACACATTCGGTGATAAGGTGTCGACACAGAGAAGTCATGTCGACAATTCAGGGAAATTGTGTCGACACAGAGAAAATGTGTCGACACCTAAGGGACAAAGAGTCGACACATCCAGAAATGTTGTGTCGACACAACCAGAGTAATGGTGTCGACACTTACAGATTTTGTGTCGACACTTATAATAAGAGTCGACACAGAATTTCTGATGAACTACTAAATATCTCCTGTGTCGACATATCATCAATTGGTGTCGACACATAGTAGTCAGCACCGTGGTCAAGATAATGGAAGTTTGTGTTGACACATTCCAACAGTGTCCACACTTTTAGATAGTTTTTGCCCGCCTTTTGATCTTCTTTTATTAGAAGGGTATAAATAGGTCAAGAACTTATTCTGTCGACACGCTCACCAGGGTTTCTAGACAAAAACCTTGTGTCGACAATCTCTCTCCTCTCCAATCAAGCTTTCTCTTCATTCCAATGGCGCCCAAGGTTAAAGATAATGTCAATGAAGGATATGAGTTGGTTAGGCATGCATTCGACGATGCCGACTCAGAGATCAAACAGGTCATTTCACTTCTTACAGAAAACGGATTAGAATATCTTGTCTCTGAACCTACTAAGATATGGAAGAAAGAAGTATTCGAGTTCTATACTGCTGCATCACTGGACTCAACTGGGTTGAAGATCAAATCCATTGTACATGGAGAAAAAGTCAAGCAATCTCAGAAAAGGTTGAGCAAGATTCTCCATCTTCCTAGAATACATGAGGAGGAAGAGGTGCCAGCCTCAAGGACCAAGGAGGCGCTTCAATGGTGTGGATTGGATCCAACCATAAAAATAGGATCTGCCATCAACAGGAAGGGCATGAATCATCAGGTGAAATTCCTGTCTGAAATAATAGGTAAAGTTATCTTATGTAAACATGGTGGCCATGATAGGATATCAGCTTATATGTTCAGCCTGATGACAAGGGTAATCTTTAAAATTCAAACCAATTGGTCTGCAGTACTGTTTGATAAGATTAAAGAAGGAATCAAGAAGCCAAAGGCTGGAATAATTCAAGAGGTCATGCAACAGATTCCTAGATCAAAGATAAACCACATGAGGAGAATGGACATAAGGTTATTCTCCAGTTGGGATAGAGTTCTGTCAAAAGAGATGCCTGAGCATGGTCATGAAGATGCACAAGACCAGGAAGAGCAAGTTAGAGCACAAGTTCAGGATCTGACTGTGACTACCTAAGTCCAGGAAGAGACTATATCTGCACAGGTATAGGGGGAGCCAATTACTACACATTTGCAGGGGGAGACACATTCTGAATAAGTGCAAGAGGAAGAAAGAATCAATTTATCAGAGGACATTGTTCCTCAAACTGATCTTGATATTTCTGGAGTTGCTGCTGCTGTTGAGAAAGTACAATCTCCTGCTCTCACACAACAAGATTTCACTCTTGAAGAGCTGTTTCCTGATCTTGGAGGAGAAGCATATAAAATGGAGACCCAAAGATTTGAGGGGGAGCAAGTAAGGGTTGAGGGGGAGCAGGTTGATATAGAGGAGGAGCAACATTGAGCTGAAAAAGAAATTTCTTCCACTCCTCAAGAGAGAGTTTATATTGAATGTTCTTCAGAGTCTGAGCATGAAGAAGTCAGGGAGGCCAAGAAAAGAAAACTTATGGTCTTTAAGAGAAGAAGTCAAAGCTATAAGCAGGCTTTACAAGCTACTTCTTCCCAACCAGCACCTGCAATTGATTACAAAAAACTTTTGGTGGATTTACAAGTCAAAATGGATGAGCAGAGATTGGCTCTTGAAAAGTATGTGGATGAAAGTCATAAGGCTCTTCAATTTGATCTGGCACAAGATATAAAATCTATAAGATTTGAAGTTAATCAGAATAAAAGAGAGATGACAGATTACTTTCACAAGGGAGGACATGCTGTGGTATTTCTTGCAAAGCAACAAGCAGAAATAAAGAAGCAAGTGGATGAGATGGCTGTCAAACAAGGCTATGTCCTTGAAAATCAAATAAGAATAAATGACAATCTGACAGAATCTCACAATGTCATAGTAACTGAGTTTATAAATACTGTTATTTCCATGACTGAAACAAGAACTAAAGAAATGGAAGAATATGATAAGAAGCTACAAGCTGCCCTAGATTCAATTAAAACTGCCATCACTTCATCTCAAAAGTTAATTAGTGACAAGCTTTAAAAGTTAAAGCCATTCTTTAAAGATGGAATCAATTACCTGGATGGGCAAATACGATTTCAAAAAGAGGACTTAAGAGATCATATGACCAGAGAAGTCATAAAGGGGGATAGGTGTTAGTCTATGCTGGCTCTGATCATGCCAAATGGGTAACCAACAGCATAAGAGCCACTCTGGGATATCCACCCTTGTGTGATGATGATAATAAGGCTGAGTCAGGGGTGCAAGCAATTCTACTTGAAGGTGATCAACCTGAGGTTTCCCAAGTCATTTACCCTCTTGCAGATATTGAAATGGTACATCAATAAGTTGAGTCTATGTACAGCCCTTCTCTACCAGTTACAAATGTTATTATTGAAAAGGTTGATATGATAGAAGCTGGTCTGAAAGCTCAGCAAGATGCTCTATTATCAAAGAAAAGATTTAGAGAGCAAGCAGAATTAAAGTCAGACTTTGAGCAGTGGAGTCCCACTTCAAGGAATATAATTTTAACTGCCTGGAAAGCTGTAAAAGATCAAGTACATGAAAGGGGAAAATTGTACAATGAGCAAGAATGGCAAAAGTATGAAGCCAGGCAGGAGGCCATAGTTCAACACAAGAGAAAGGCTAAGATGGGGAAGCTACCTCCTGATACTCAGGAACCTAGCAAGTATTTCCCCAAGCCCTTTCATTATTTTGAAAGGCAAAGGATCAAGGCTGATGCACAAAAGAAAGCTGAGTTGAAAGGCAAGAAGCCTATTGAAGATACAGAACCTATTGTGCAGGCTCAGATTAAATATGGCAAAGGGAATGTCATCAAGGAGCCAGTCCAGCCTTAGTCTAAGTTTTACTAGTTTTTGTTCAAGAACTATGTAATTGTTAGTTTGTTAAAGAAATCAATGTAAACAACTTGTAACAAACATTTTTGAGTTAATATACAAAACATTGTTCTGTGATCATTCTCTTTTACATCTTTATTCTGTGATGTAACAATGATATGTGTTTTGTTATAGTACTGATAAGTCACTAATTATGGTTATTTTCATATAGTTTTTATTTAATTAATAGTAAGATTATAATTATATTTTAGTAATTATGGTTCTAATTGCTTTATTTTCATATTTCAGGTGAATTTGGGCTGCGAATAATAATTTGGAGCTTGCAGGACGAATCAGGAATTGAAACGGAGAAAATGAATATTTTTTGTATCGGATAGCTGAACTTCAAATGGTCATAACTTTCAAACCAGGAAGAGTTACGGGACGTGCAACCAGTCAACGGAAAGAGGACGATGTCCTCTACAAATCTGGAGAGTTTCAAAAGTACACGCCCCTGAGACACGGGCGTGTCGAGGGCGTGAACACGGTCGTGTCTAGGTCAAAAAAATATTTTTCTCCAGAAATCATCCCGGGACAATTCTGCACCATTTCTCAAGTACACGCCCCCCTGTCACGGGCGTGACCTAGGGCGTGACCTCTTCGAAACTGCCAAATTAATCCCAGATTGCGCCGTTTCCAACTGTTTTGCTGACCCAGTCAGACACGCCCTAGGTCACGGGCGTGACCTAGGGCGTGACCACTTCAGAAACGGCAGAATTACTTCCCGCCGTTCTCATTCCCGCCGTTTCCTGTAATAGACAAGACACGCCCTAGGTCACGGGCGTGACCTAGGGGCGTGACCCGCAAAACGGCAATTATT
Source organism: Platanthera zijinensis (assembly GCA_039513925.1). Lineage (NCBI taxonomy): Eukaryota > Viridiplantae > Streptophyta > Magnoliopsida > Asparagales > Orchidaceae > Platanthera > Platanthera zijinensis. The sequence continues at coordinate 72,038,581 of CM077093.1, forward strand.
GGCGGTTTTTCTCCAACGTTCCCGGGCTTTCAAGACTGCAGTTTCCGAGCCTAACACGCCCTAGGTCACGGGCGTGACCAATGGGCATGACTCCCAAGCAGAAAAATCTATAAATAACAGATGTGTTTAGAAGCTCAGGAGGAAGATTAGGAGCATGTTTTAGAAGTATTTTGTAGCTTAGTTTATTGTTTTTCAGCATTATCTTTTATGTAATTTCAAATTCATAGTTTAGATTTCAATTCAAGTATTTCCTTTTTGCAACCATGTTCTTCTTTCCCTTCTTTTTATGTATTTCCTTTATCATGTCATGTAGCTAATTTACATTAGCACTTGATCATGATGAACTTTGAAATTAAATAAAACTATTTTGTCAAACACTTTTACCGCTTTGATCTAACTTTGATTTTATCTGTTTAGAATTCGTAATTCATGAATGCGTTTTCTACCCTAGATCCGTATCTTAAATGACCGAGAGGTTGCAGATACGAGTAGATCACTCAAAGATAGAAGGAGCCGCATGCACTCCTCGAGAGAGGATGACATGGATCTTCCGGATTGGAGTCAAATCCAATAGCGGGGTTCACCGCGTAAAGCAAACTTAGGGGTTTTGACTGGCCGAGAGGTCTTAATCGATCAACCTAAGTTTAGTCAAAAGCATGAGCTCGAGAGAGACGCTTTTGTACCTTGGGAACCTCCACGGTCAAAGTAGGTAATTAAAAGTTTGCATTTTATAAGTTTATTTGATTTCAAAGGGAGTCTTGATCAAGTGCTTATTTATTTTCATTTTCTTCATTTATTTTTAATTAACCTTCAATTTTTATTTCGATAAAATAATATTAATTTGCGTGAGTAGAAGTACTCAACAGGCCCCGAGTCAAATACGACATTTCCTATACTATATTTCGATAGGTACACTTGCCTATTTGAGATTTTAGTTTGGATAATATTTTAAAACTATAGAAAATCTGCATCAAGTTTTTGACGCCGTTGCCGGGGAATTTTTGTTGATATTTTGAAAGCGCAAATTTTATTACTTTTATCATTCTCTTTCTCCATCTCCTTTTCTACTCTTCCTTTTCTTTTTCAAATTCATTTCAATTAGCTAACGGTTGTTTTTATTTTCTTTTATAAAAAAAATGTTATCACATTTGGCCGCTAAAATTGTCGAGCTTACACACAAAGTAAATCTTTTGAAAGCCGCAAGACAACGCCAAATTGTTTGTTATTATTGTGGTGGTTCTCATCAAAGTGAATATTGTTATCATTATAATTTTTATCAAAATCTTTCTTATGAAAATAATTTTGATAATAATTATGAAAATAACTATTCTCACTTTTATGATAATTCTTTTTCAAATTTTTATGAAAATAATTTTTCCAATCCTTCTAATTTTCATGAAAATACTTTTTCGAATTCAAATATGAATAATTATTTCGATTTAAAAAATTCTTCTTCCATCTCGGCTATTGGTTTTTCTTGTTCACAAGATCAACCGGAAAATTTTCCGAGTTATGAGAACAATTATTTAGATCCTAATTCTTGTTCTTCTTTTATCACACCACCCACTTCTTCTAATCTTGGGGACTTTACACAATTTCAAGTTGATCCTACCCAAACTTTAGAAGAAATTATTGTTTGTCCTAAAAATTCTTCTCCTTCTTTGAAACTTTTACCTTTGGTGGAACATGACTCTTCATGTACCCCCGTAGTTGTTTATACCAAAGAAGAGGAAAAACTCTTATTTCAAGAGTTTGTTAGGTGTATGGACGCTATGGACGAAGTAGAAGAAGAACATGTGTCTCCTCCTACGACTTCCACTTTTTTTCCTCCATGCACAATTTATGACTTTTTAGGAGCAAAAATTTTTGATCCTGATGCGTCCAATGATTTTATTTCCAGTAAAATTTTGGATAAGAAATTAAATTTAGAAAATAAACAACCGGAGCCTAATCTTATACCTTTGCAAGAACCTCCTCCTTGCGAAGATTTTTCTGAAATGCTTACTTTTGATTTTCCTTATACTAACGATTTTCATGTAGAAGAGGAGCCGTTGCAATTAAACGTCATCCACGATCCATTTGCCGCTCCTCTACAAAAATTCAAATCACCTCAGGTATGGATAGGTGATTTGAATTTATATTTTCAAGTCAACTGCTATAACAAGGAAAATCAAGAAGACAGCAGAGGAGTAGTCGGGCGAGCAATTTTGGCATCGTCGCCAAAGCGTGAATTAAGGGAGTTACCCGTCCATTTTAATTTTTATTTTCCATTTTCTTAACAATAACCGTCTAGCTTAAAGACGGGAAAAAGAAAAGCGCTCTTGGGAGACACCCCTTGCTTATCTTTTAATTTTTTATGAATTGCTTTTTCTTATTTTTTAGAAATAGTTTATTTTTCCCCTCCTACTTGGCTTGTAAACATTGGGGACAATGTTTATTTTTAAGTATGGGGGTGAATTCTCATATTGTTTTTATTTTGAAAATCCAAAAAAAAAATGAAAAAATCTTTAGAAATTAAAAACAAATTAAAAAAAATAATAATCCCCTACTTACTTTTTGTGATTTCTAGAAATATATTTTGAGTTTATTTATAAGAATTTTTATAATTTTTGATTTTCTAATCTTTTATTTCATCAAAGTTAGTTAAATTAATTTTTAGGTGATTTGATTTTGAAAAATAAACTTATGAATTAATTTTGTTTAGAGAACCTTATTTACTTCTGTTTTCTCTTAATTCTAATTAGTATCAATTTTATAGTGTTTAGTTTAACAATCTTTTGATTTTAATTATAATCATTTATGCTTAAAGATTCTTAGGAAATTCTAAATTTACTATAGTTGCTCTATAATTATTTTAATTTAATCTAAATTTTGTGTAACCTTCCCTTTATTTTAAATTTTCTTGTTAGATCATATGTCATAGGGATGAGAGGATAAAATTCATCATCCCTTGGTACACATATGCAATTTTTTTTTGTTAGATCATATGTCATGGGACTTATAAATTCCTTGGTACACATATGCAATCTCCAAATAAAAAAATAGGAGTAAGAGAATAAAATTCATTACTCCCATTTAATTTTTGTTTTGATTTGAAGAGAAAAAATATTTGTTCATATGTCATGGAAAATGAGAGGATAAAATCCATCATTTTCTTGGTAAACATATGCAAATATCAAAAGAAAAAAATGTGTGGGGTGAGAGGATAAAATTCATCACCCCCAATCCAAAAACTCTTCATTTTCTTTTCCCCAAATCCTAAAAAATGGTTTTAGAAGTAAATTAAAATACTAAGAGAGCATAAGTAGTAGTTAAAAATTTCTTACAAGTTTCTTTTTAGTAATAATGCGAATAATTCTAATCTAATTTTGTTTGCTAAATTACTTAATTTTGAATTCTAATTAATTTATATGAGAAATTTTTGCTAAATACCTTTCTCTGTACATTTTAATTTCATAGTTTAGAATTTAATATTTAAATCGCTAAATTTTATTTTTAACTTTCTTTTGATTTAATGAATTTTTAGTTTAAATTAAAAAATATAAATTTCTTATAAGTACTTCTCATAGTTTTGCTCTGGAATAGCAAAAGATTAAGGGTCTGTTTGGGACAGCTCTGGCGGATTGAAAAGCTGATGTTCGGATAGAGCTGTTTTAAAATAGATCTCTGGGGAGCAGTTTTGAAAAGCTGCAGACTGTTTGGGTGTTCTGTGCAGAAGTGCGCTTGGAATCGCCGGAGGAAGGACGTCGGGGGCTCGTAATCGCCGGAGGAAAGCCGCCCGGGGCTCAGAATCGCCGGAGGAAGGTCGTCTGGCCTCTGAGCATGTTCCAACTGAAGAAATCATTAGATTTCCAAAACATGTGAGAGAGAAAGCTATTTTGCGGGAGCAGAAGCTGGGAGGGGAGAGATTTCTGAAAAGCTGCAAAACAGCTCCAGATTTTTGAAAATCTCTTCACAGAGAGCTGTCCCAAACAGACTGAAAGCAGCTCTGGCGGCTGGAATAGAGATTTTCCAGCCGCCAGAGCTGCGCCAAACAGACCCTAAGTATGGGGGTATTTGATAAGTCACTAATTATGGTTATTTTCATATAGTTTTTATTTAATTAATAGTAAGATTATAATTATATTTTAGTAATTATGGTTCTAATTGCTTTATTTTCATATTTCAGGTGAATTTGGGCTGCGAATAATAATTTGGAGCTTGCAGGACGAATCAGGAATTGAAACGGAGAAAATGAATATTTTTTGTATCGGATAGCTGAACTTCAAATGGTCATAACTTTCAAACCAGGAAGAGTTACGGGACGTGCAACCAGTCAACGGAAAGAGGACGACGTCCTCTACAAATCTAGAGAGTTTCAAAAGTACACGCCCCTGAGACACGGGCGTGTCGAGGGCGTGAACACGGGCATGTCTAGGTCAAAAAAATATTTTTCTCCAGAAATCATCCCGGGACAATTCTGCACCATTTCTCAAGTACACGCCCCCCTGTCACGGGCATGACCTAGGGCGTGACCTCTTCGAAACTGCCAAATTAATCCCAGATTGTGCCGTTTCCAACTGTTTTGCTGACCCAGTCAGACACGCCCTAGGTCACGGGCGTGACCTAGGGCATGACCACTTCAGAAACGGCAGAATTACTTCCCGCCATTCTCATTCCCGCCGTTTCCTGTAACAGACAAGACACGCCCTAGGTCACGGGCATGACCTAGGGGCGTGACCCGCAAAACGGCAATTATTGGCGGTTTTTCTCCAACGTTCCCGGGCTTTCAAGACTGCAGTTTCCGAGCCTAACACGCCCTAGGTCACGGGCGTGACCAATGGGCGTGACTCCCAAGCAGAAAAATCTATAAATAGCAGATGTGTTCAGAAGCTCAGGAGGAAGATTAGGAGCATGTTTTAGAAGTATTTTGTAGCTTAGTTTATTGTTTTTCAGCATTATCTTTTATGTAATTTCAAATTCATAGTTTAGATTTCAATTCAAGTATTTCCTTTTTGCAACCATGTTCTTCTTTCCCTTCTTTTTATGTATTTCCTTTATCATGTCATGTAGCTAATTTACATTAGCACTTGATCATGATGAACTTTGAAATTAAATAAAACTATTTTGTCAAACACTTTTACCGCTTTGATCTAACTTTGATTTTATCTGTTTAGAATTCGTAATTCATGAATGCGTTTTCTACCCTAGATCCGTATCTTAAATGACCGAGAGGTTGCGGATACGAGTAGATCACTCAAAGATAGAAGGAGCCACATGCACTCCATGAGAGAGGATGACATGGATCTTCCGGATTGGAGTCAAATCCAATAGCGGGGTTCACCGCGTAAAGCAAACTTAGGGGTTTCGACTGGCCGAGAGGTCTTAATCGATCAACCTAAGTTTAGTCAAAAGCATGAGCTCGAGAGAGACGCTTTTGTACCTTGGGAACCTCCACGGTCAAAGTAGGTAATTAAAAGTTTGCATTTTATAAGTTTATTTGATTTCAAAGGGAGCCTTGATCAAGTGCTTATTTATTTTCATTTTCTTCATTTATTTTTAATTAACCTTCAATTTATATTTCGATAAAATAATATTAATTTGCGTGAGTAGAAGTACTCAACAGGCCCCGAGTCAAATACGACATTTCCTATACTATATTTCGATAGGTACACTTGCCTATTTGAGATTTTAGTTTGGATAATATTTTAAAACTATAGAAAATCTGCATCAAGTACCCTGTAATATAATGCTTATATACATCATATGGTTTATTTTCAAAGTGGTGCATATCATTGGTTAAAGGGTTATGACTTCTCCAAATAGGGGGAGATTGTTGGGTACATTGGAAAATGTGTACCTAATTTGGAGAAGCCTCACTTAGCTCAATGATATACATCAAGGTGTATTTGATGTTATTTTTAGTTTATATGTGCAGGTTAAGAATGTGCTAGAATGTAGGAAAAATATTCGAAGTCCATATGTCGACACCTAAGGAAGCTGTGTCGACACTTCAGTAAGATTGTGTCGACACTTGGAAATGGCTGTGTCGACACTTCAGTGAGTTTGTGTCGACACCGGGAGGCAGTGTCGACACACAGAAGATTATAGTCGACATCGACTGTGTCAACACCGGGAGGCTGTGTCGACACACAGAGGCAGAGTCGACAACAACTATGTCGACACCTGGAGGCATTGTCGACACACACTATATTCTGAGTCTACATCAACTGTGTCGACACACAAGACTTGTGTCGACACACAGCTGAGTCTATACCAAGTTGATTGTTGATGAATGGTGAAGTGTTTGTGTCGACACAAATAATCAGTGTCGACACATTCTCAAGATGCAGTATCAAGAAGTTGTGTCGACATCAAGGCAGCTATTTCGACATCACCAAAGGCTGTGTCGACACTTAAGTAACTTGTGTTGACACATATTGATAGATGGTCTCGACACTTTATGACAGTCAGTCTCGACGCTTTGCTGACAGAGATAAAGGCTCAAGAACTGTTTGAAGACTTCACAACTGTGAGTTACAATAGGTTTACTGAAGCTGTCAGACTTGTCAAAAGTTAGTTAGAAACAGAATCAGCCGATTACCATGGATGAAGTCTATAAATAGATGGATTCAGAAGAAGAAAGATATAGAAAAGAACAATACACACAACTAACACACCTATTATAAGGTTGATCTCTGATCAAGAAAGTACAAGTAACAAAGAAGAAGATCTTCGTGAGAAGATCTAAGAAGGCGTTCTGAAGTAGTTTACTATTCAGATTCTGTATAAGTTTAATTCAATCAAGAATTTAGAAGTATCTTCAAGAGGTTTGGATAGAGAGAGAACCAGCTATTTTAAATCAAGAAGGAGACATTCACAGGTCTCTCAAGAAGCAGATACTGAACTAATCTGTCAAGAAGATTCAGATTTATTTCTGAAGTCTAAGAAAGAAGCTGTCAGTCAGTTATATTCAAAGGAAATCAACCCAACTAAGTTCAGATTCAAGAAGCTTTGAAGAAAGCTAAGATCAAGTTGATTTCAGCCATCAGCCTCTTCAAGAAGCTGATAAAGAAAGTTCTTATCCCTTCTCTCTCAACAGGGGTAAGAGATTACAAAATTCCTTATCAAATTATGTAGGATCTATTCATAGATCTGAGTTGTAAGCCTATTTTATAAAGGATAAGTGTAGGAGATTTATTCTCTGAGTGGTAGGGCTGTTTATGCCTGAGTTGTAGGAGAAGGTATTCTCTGAGTTGTAGGCCTTGTGGCAAGGCTGAGATAGGGCTGTTTATACCTGAGTTGTAGGAGAAGGTATTCTCTGAGTTGTAGGCCTTGTGGCAAGGCTGAGGTAGGGCTTGTTAGCCTGAGTTGTAGGAATGTGGAGATATTCTGAGTTATAGGAATCCTTCTTGATTCTGAGCTAAAGGAAGAAGTTAGGCAGAATCTAGCATACTGCTAGATAGGTGAAGGGGGAAAGTTGATGTACCTAGACCTTGGGGAACCACTATAAAACTGTGTGCAATCTGTGATGTGTGTATGATTGTGATTGTTGTGCTGTGTTAGCTGTAGAAATATCTGATTTACTCAAAGAACTGTAGTTATTTTCTGCCTTAAGTTAAATCAAGGAAAAGTACCTATTCACCCCCCCCCCCCTTAGGTGTTTAGGTAGTGTTGAAAGTAAAACTATCAGGCCACTAAACCGAACCACATAGAGCAGGTACGGTTTCACTCAACTCGCTGCTCACTCATCCACGACGCTAAAAGTCATCGGCGCGAGCTAAGTTTCCTCGTAACCCGTAAATCGATCAAACAACGTACATAACCCGATTATGTACAATGATGGCTCCCGGACCACCAACAATGGAAAAACCACGCTTCTGCCCAGATTTTTGGGTGCACCTTGGGGTTAATCCCCAAGGATCCCTGCTGCAATCTACCACGTAGAAACCTGAAAATAACAAAAGGGCACGGAGTCTTCTCCGACTAACAATGCATAGTAAAACATCACCGATCCAGACCAACTTGTCCGGGTAGGCTTCACACACCATACCTATGTCCATTTCGATTTCGGACTCTACATGCAAGCAAGTTGGACTTTACATATCTACCCCAAGGAATACCGTAAACTCGCCGCACACTCGCGGGAGAGGGTTTTCCCATGTAATAGAAGAAGAGCTTCACATGCTCAAGATGAGAATCATTATTCTAGCATTTCTCTTCGGCGCCATGACGATCTAGTCGGATAGAAAGCACCGTATAAGCCTTGCCTTTGCGGATCTAGACTCGGATCGAGAATCGGAGCTCTTAAGCTCCACCAGCAGCCGGAGTTAACCTCCTTCTTCTTCCTAGCTCTCCCCTCTCTCTAAGCTTTTTAGAAAGAGAAGATGAAGATGAAATGAGGGTTTGAACCCTATTCCCAGCTTAAAACCCAACCAGGACAGCCCTGAACCATTAGATCCCAAAGTAAGGAAACAGACGGCCACGATTCACACTTAAATTGAACTTCCTGGGCCGAACACGGCTTGAGACACGCCCGTGTCCAAGGCTATGAGCCTCAATCGACACCAAAATCATCGCGTCCCGAAAAGAACACGGGCACTCGACACGCCCGTGTCAGGCTTGACACGCCCGTGTCAGCAAGTACACGCCCGTGTAGCTAAGCATGTGCCTCCATCGACACAGGTACAAAATGTCCAGAGCACGACACAGCCATGTAACACGCCCATGTCACATGTCGTGTGCTAGATACGCCCTGGGACACGCTCGTGTCCCAGGCCTTATAGCTTCCTTAGAACAACTCGCCAAATGACACGAGGAGGACACGGGTATGCGACACGCCCATGTCGAATTTGACATGCTTGTGTCGGACCTGAACACCCCTGGGCCCAGGCTATGCATCCTAACTTAACGATCGTTGAGTGAAAGGCTTTGAGTGCCTGACATGCCCTGGGAAACCCCCGTGTCCCAGGCCGTGTTCACTACCTAGACGACCGTTGACTGCAATTTCGTCGACCACGCAACCAGCGCCGAACCTGAGCACGATACGCCCTGGGACACGCCTGTGTCCCAGGCTGTGTCACCTCCACCAAATCCCAGATTTGGATCAAAACACCACCCGTCACTCTTTTGAGTTTCAGGGCTACAACTCTCTCCCTCTTAAAAGAATTTCGTCCACAAAATTACTAAAGGAAAAGATAAACAAAACCAAAAGTGGTACCTGAGTGGAATAACTCTGGGTACTCCTCAAGCAAGGTTACAAAGTCGCTTGACCACAATTGTCCCAACAGACCTTGACCACTCTAATCTCCTTGTTACAATGTCGCTTGACTTCAGAGTCCTCAATACAAATGGACTTGACCCTAGTTGTTAACCCTTCGTCCACGGGTACTTGATCAATTATGATCACCTATGATGGCTCTAGAACTGCCTTCTACAACACTAAAATGTGGAATATGTCGCATAGACCAGTCAACTCCACCGACAACTTTAGACGATAAGCCGCTTCGCCGATCCGCTCCAGGACCTCAAACAGTCCAAGGTACCTCGGGCTCAGCTTCTTAAAGCATCTTACCCGTGAAATACCCTTGAACGGATTTATCTTCAAACACACCCAATCGCCAATCGAGAACTCTACGTTTCAGTGCTTAACATTGTAGTATTTAGCATGTCTATCCTGAGCGATCAGCAAACGCTCCCGAATGATTCATACCAATGAAGTAGTGCTTTCCACCTCTTGCTCCTTATACAACCTTGCCTCACCCATTTCTAGCCACGACAACAGCGTACGGCACTTTCTATCATATAATGCCTCGAAGGGCGCCATTTGTATGCTCGCTTGGTAGTTATTATTGTACGCAAACTCCACCAAATATAGATTGTATTCCCACTGCTTTCCGAAGTCCAAAACGCACATGCGAAGCATGTCCTTCATCGTCCTGTTGACCCTCTCGGTCTGCCCATCCGTCTGCGGATGAAAGGCTGTGCTGAACTTTAACTTAGTCCACTACATCTGCTGCACCAACCTCCAGTCATTAAAAGTAAAATGCCCATCTCTATCACTCACGATGTTGCGGGGTACACCGTGCAGTCTAACAATATTATCCACATATAGCTTCGCCAGTTTCTCCACAGAATCATCCTTCCTATGCAGAATTAAGTGCGACACTTTTGTTAACCGATCTACGATCACCTAGATGGCGTAGTTTTCCTTATGCGACCTTGGCAAGCCATGCACAAAGTCCATCGAAATGTCGTCAAACTTCCACTCCGGAATAGATAAAGATTTCAAGAAACTCCCTGGCTTTTGGCACTCTACCTTCACTAAGGCGCAAGTCTGACATTTAGCCACAAATAGTGCCACAACCTTCTTGAGTCCTGGCCACCAAAACAACTTCTTCATATCTCAGTACATCATCGTTCTCCCTAGGTGAATTGAGTACTTAGTATGATGAGCCTCGTACATAAATTCCACCCGTAAATTACCCATGTTTGGGACGCACAAACGATTGTCCTTCCTTATCAGTCCATCTTCAACTATAAATTAGGAATTTGACCTATCCGAAGCTGCATCCATGATTTCCTTCATGCTGCTATCCAAATCCATAGCCCGCTGAATCCGATCAACCAGATCATACTGAACTTCCGTCCAATTCAATAATACTTCGGCGCTAGTCTTCTTGTCAACACAATAGATGTCTAACGCCTCCAACTCCAGAATCAACCGCTCATCATGAATCGACAACAAGTTGGCTTTGGCGGGAGCCCTGTGACTCAAGGCATCCGCAACTGCATTGCCTTTCCCGGGAACATAATGAATTTTGAACGTATATTCCCCCAGGAACTCCATCCATCTCCGCTGCCTCATGTTCAAATCCTTCTGATCCAACAGGTATTTCAGGCTCTTGTGGTCGGTATAAATATCGACCTTTACACCGTACAAATAGTTCCTCCACAGTTTTAGTGCAAAAATAACGGCCGCTAACTCCAAGTCGTGGACCGGATAATTCCTTTCGTACACTTTCAGCTGACTCGAGCCATACGTAATAATACTATCATGATGTAGTAGCACGCAGCCCAAACCACTGCCTGAGGAATCACTGTATAACTCAAAACTTTTGGTCCCACTCGGCGAACTTACCAATGACGTCGTGGTCAACTGACTCTTCAACTCTTCGAACGCTTGCGCGCACTCCTACGTCGATACAAACTTCTGATCTTTTCTCGTCAAAGTCATGAGGGGGTAACTCTATCCGCGAGAAGTTCTCTACGAAGCGCCAGTAATAGCCAGCCAGCCCCAGAAAACTCTGGTCCTCCGCTACCGAACGCAACACAGGCCACTCGCGTATCATAACTATCTCCGCTGGATCCACTACAACACCCACTCTACAAACTTTATGACCGAGGGACACTACCTAGGATAACCCAAAACTCGCATTTGGAGAACTAGGCATAGAGTTGGTTCCTCATTAGCGTTTCCAACACCAAAAGCAGATGCTTGAAGTAATCTTCTTCGCAATACAAGTACACAAATATGTCGTCAATAAAGATGATCACAAAATGGTCTAAGTACTCCCTGAACGTACTGTTCATCAGATCCATGAATACTAATGATGCCCGAACGACATGACCGTAAACTCGAAATGCCCATACTTTACGCCGAATGTTATCTTTGGGACACCGCTTTCCCTTATCCTTAGCTGATGGTAACCGAACTTAAGATCCAATTTTAAGTATACTGATGACCCAACCAACTGATCAAAAGATCATCAATCCTTGGGATTGTGTACTTACTCTTTTCTGTTAACTTGTTATGTTCTCTGTAGTCGATACACTGCCGCAAACTTCTGTCCTTCTTCTTAACAAAGAGGACCGGCGCGCTCCAAGACGACGAACTTGGACGCACATAACCTTGCTCCATCAAATCTTCCAGTTGAGCCTTTAGCTCCGCCATCTTCTTAGGCGTTAACCGATATGGAGAGCGTGGCAAAGGTTTGGCACCTGGCACTAGTTCAATCGTGAAGTCAATCTCTCGCTACGGTGGGGCTCTAGGGAGACCATCAGGGAAACACATTAAGATATTCAGATACACCCGAGATACTATCCAATCTAGGCTTAGGCTTTGAAGCCTCCCATGGTGGCAGTAATAACGCTTGCAAGTAGAACTCCTGACTCCCAAACCGTAACCTTGCGACAAAGACTCTCTCTCCGCGCGCATCAAACGACAACTGAGCAATAACACATCCAAATTGTCCTTTACCATCGAAGGATATACTCTGATGCGCAATACAAATCCTTCGGACAAAAGGAGTGCGAAGTTCCCGTATCGAAACTATGCCCTCGCCGGTTTACCAAAAATACAAAACAAAGCCTAGAACATCCAGTCCTAAGCTAACACGCATAAGGTAACAGGTGTAAGAAGCTAAATTACTACCAATTAAACAATACCTGACATCCCGACGGTCGAACATAAGACCTCCTGCTTGCCAAGGATGTCCACTCTCGGTTGGGCCGAAGTATACAGTGATGCGGTGGACTCAACCGCCTTACCCTTCTCCTCAGATGTTACCCCCGGCTTATTCTCGGACATTGGACGTCTGCTCTAACAATCCTAGACATAATGTCCCAGCTTGCCACAATTAAAGCATGCGCCCGGTGCACGACCTGTAGTCGCCCCCGAAGCACCAGATGAAGGGGCTAGACCTGAAGTCCTAGCCTTTTTATTCCACCTCCGGAAACCGGACTTTGAAGTCAATTCCTTGAACTCTGACTTCTTAGAACCAGAGTCTTCAACTGCTCCTACCATAGCTTTCATTGTCTTCTGAGCACCCTCCCGACAATCTCAAGCAAAGTGCCCTTTCTTGCCACAAGAATGGCAATTGTAAGTAGCCTGGCTAGTAGATGGTCCAGCTTCTTTTCTCAGCGTTCTGCGGTAGGCAGTCCTTATAGGATCTGCAGGGTTTGGTACCCTTTTCACTGGTATTTGATGAGTTTTCCTCAACTCTACTTCCAAAGTTTTGGCCGACTCCACCAAGGCTCGGAATCCCAATAGCTTTGGCCATACCAGTAGTATACCCAACTCGTTGCGTAGACCATTATAAAATCTATCGACTATAGACTGCTCGCTTTCCCACTAGAAGCTTGGGTAGCGCCTTATCATTAGGAACGTCTGCAAATATTCGTCAATTGAGTGCGCTCCCTGCAACACAATCATGTTCCTTTGTTGCCCTAATGGGCCTCTAAATGCCATTTGCTCCATCACACCGCCCGGTGTTGGGGCCATCTCAGGGACAGAGGGTTGCACATTTCTTCCATGTTGTGCATTGGTCACCACAAACACCGCTTCAAATACCCTTCTTATGGTTTCAAAAGAAGTAGGAGTCTCAGGCACGTAGCTGGGTGCAGTACTTTTCTCAGAAAGTGTGCTTTCAGACTGCCACGCGCCACTCCCGGATACCCATTGTCGTACGAAACACCAATAAGTAACCGAACAAAATTGCAAAAAGCAATTATAGGAACACGCAGGTTCCTCAAACATGTGTATTTTCATTACTAAGTGAACATTCCTGGGTTCTTTTAATGTTATAACGATGACGCACACACATATGCTCACCACCCCTTAAAGTGAATTCGTCCAAGAATTCATTTAAGTCTGACCGAAACCTGGCTCTGATACCAAATTGTAATACCCATATCCGTCACATAGCATATAGTAGTAGGTCTGGCCAGGCACGACGCCACATACCACGAACAGACCGGTGGGTTACTCAATGAGACCATTCAACAATTACACATGTCCTACACAGAGCATCTAGCGGAAGAAATTTATTAAGTTGCACAAGTAAGAACCCAGCCAACAAGCATGAATGTCCACTAACAAACCACACAGGAATGAAATACAAAGTACCAAAGAGTACTTGCCTTATGGCCTTACAATTATTCACCAATATTTAAATAGTGTCTTACAAACTTCGGCTCGCAGGCCGGCCACACATGATTTAAACAAAGAAAACAAACAAGGCCTTCGAGGGCAAGCTCAGCAACTTGGGCTTTGGCCTGTTATTTACTGCTCGACTCTACAGCACCTGCAAGCACAAATTACCGCAACGGTGGCAAACAAGAATAACCATCAGCTAAAGCTGAGCAAATTATAACGATTTCGTCCCCAAACTCGGGGCGGCAAAGCTTCTTCCCTGCAATTGTATTAGTATAAACAATCAGGATTACAAAAGTACAATTTAAGCACACTTCACCATAGGTGTAGGCACGCACGACCACACACCCCGTGCTCTTAGGGCACTTACACAGTGAACTCGGTCCACCACCACCCCAAGGACGGCAATCTCGTGAGCATTAAGTCTTCATGGCTAAAGCCAAAGACCCTCCCTTTATGCCATTGGCAGGCCACTATACCGAACCACATAGAGCAGGTACGGTTTGCCCTCAACTTGCTGCTCACTCAGCCACGACACTAAAAGTCATCAGCGCGAGCTAAGTTTCCCCGTAACCCGTAAATCGATCAAACAATGTACATAACCCGGTTATGTACAATGATGGCTCCCGAGCCACCAACAATGGCAGAATCACGTTTTTGCCCAGATATCCGGGTGCGCCTTGGGGTTAATCCCCAAGGATCCCTGTTGTAATCTATCACGTAGAACCCCGAAAATAACAAAAGGGCACGGAGTCTTCTCCGACTAATAATGCATAGTAAAACATCACCGATCCAAACCAACTTGTTCGGGTAGGATTCACACACCATGCCTATGTCCGTTTCGATTTCGGACTCTACATGCAAATAAGGGGGAATTTACATATCTACCCCAAGGAATACCGCAAACTCGTCGCACACTCGCGGGAGAGGGTTTTCCCATGTAAAAGAAGAAGAGCTTCACATGCTCAAGATGAGAATCATTACCCTAGCATTTCTCTTCGGCGCCATGACGATCAAGTTGGATGGAAAGCACCGTATCGGCCTCGCCTTCGTGGATCTGGACTCAAATCGAGAATCAGAGCTCCGAAGCTCCACCGGCGACCGGAGTTTACCTCCTTATTCTTCCTAGCTCTCCCCTCTCTCTAAGCTTTTTAGAAAGAGAAGATGAAAATGAAATGAGCGTTTGAACCCTATTCCTTGCAAAAATCCAAACCAGGACAGCCCTGAACCATTAGATCCAAAAGTAAGGAAATAAACGGCCACGATTCGCACTTAAAATGAACTTCCTGGGCCAAACACGGCTTGCGATACACCCGTGTCCAAGGCTGTGTGCCTCAATCGACACCAAAACCGTCGCGTCCTGAAAAGAACACGGGCACTCGATAGGCCAGTGTCAGGCTTGACACGCCCGTGTTAGCCAGTACACGCCCGTGTAGCTGGTCGTGTGCCTCCATTGACATAGGTCCAAAATGACTAGAGCATGACACAGCCATGTGACACACCCGTGTCACATGCCATGTGCTAGACACGTCCGTGTCCCAAGCCGTGTAGCTTCCTTAGCATAACTCGCCAAACAACCCGAGGAGGACACAGGTGTGCGACATGCCCGTGTCAAATTTGACATGCCCGTGTCGGACCCAAACATTCATGGGCTCAGGCCGTGCGTCCTCACTCAATGATTGTTAAGTGAAAGGCTTTGAGTGCCTGACACGCCCGTGTCCCAGGCTATGTTCACTGCCCCGACAACCGTTGACTTCAATTTCGTCGACCACGCGACCAGTACCGAACCCGAGCACGACACGCCCTGGGACACGCCCGTGTCCCAGGCCGTGTCACCTCCACCAAATCACAAATTTGGCTCAAAACACCACCCGTCACTCTTTTGAGTTTCGGGGCATTACAAGGGTTACCTCCATCTTGGTATGGGCCACAGGTAGAGGTTGAAGTCACTTTTATTGGGCCCATTAGGGTTCTGGTGGAAAATTAAAAGTCAGGATGTTGCACATGTGATGTCATGACAGTGTCAAACTATTTGTACCACATCTATGGAGACTGCTCCAGACCATAAAGAGACCTTTTCAACTTGTACATCTTTTTCTCATCACCCGGTCAAATGAACCCCTCAAGATGCAATATATAGATCTCCTCTTATAGGTTGTTGTGAAGAAAGTTAGTCTTCATGTCCATCTACTCTAGCTTTATATCCCACATGACTACCATAGTGAGTAGTACCTGAATTTTATAATACTTCACCACAGGTGAGAAGATTTCAACGAAGTCAACTCCTTTCTTCTTCCTGAACCCCTTGGCAACACATCTAGTTTTATATCTCCGCTAATCTTTTCCTGATATGTACTCCTTTTTCCTAAACACCCACTTTGAATTGATTGCATTGGATCCTTTTGGTATATTAACAAAGTTTTATGTCATTTTTTCTAAAGGGACTCCATCTATTCCATCATGGTTGTTTTCCCTGAGAATTGTCTCTGCTTTCGATAGCTTCTTGATAGAAACAAGGATCCAATGAGATAACCTGAAATACATAAACTGCAATGTCCTAAAGCCTGTAAGGTTGTGTAACCTCTCTCCTTTCCTTTCCTCTAGGAATTCAGTATGACTTAACTTCGGTAGGTTGCATAGTATCTGTCTCATCAGAGTTAGATGAATCATCATGATCATCTATCTTGTTGCTTCAATCCATATCAACCTCCATTGGTGAGTCTAAAGTCTTCTCCACCTATTTGGCTCGAGACTGAGACTAATTTAGCATAGAAGACTCATCAAAGACAATGTCACACTTTAGCTCGATCTTTTTAGTTTTAGGATTATATAACTTGAATCCTTTAGTGTCGGCCCTCTTGTCCAGATAAATGCATTCCATGGACTTAGCATCCAACTTTATCTTCTCTAAATCATGCAATAATACATAGACTTCAGACCTATAGCTTATTGATAGGAACAAGGATTTAATGAGATAACATGAAAGACATAAACTACAATGTCCTGCAGCCTGAGAGGTAGTCTGACCTCTCTACTTTCCTTTCCTCTAGGAATTGAGTACGACTTAACTTTGGTAGTTTGGACAGTATCTGTCATATCAGAGTCAGATGAATCACCATGATCATCTATCTTGTTGCTTCCATCCATCTCAACCTCCATTGGTGAGTCTAGAGTCTTCTCTACCTATTTTGCTTAAACTGAGACTTATTTAACATAAAAGACTCATCAAAGACGATGTCACACTTCAACTCGAACTTCTTAGTTTTATGATTATATAACTTGAATCCTTTGGTGTCGGCCCTCTTGCCCTTATAAATGCATTCCTTGGACTTAGCCTCCAACTTTGTCTTCTCTAAATCATGCAATAATACATAGACATGACTTCCAAAAATATTAATGTCAACATAACCAATTTGTTTAACTGACCATACTCCTATGGGGACTTAAGATCTAGTGACATGTATGAATAATAATTCACTACATAACAAGCAGATTGATGGCTTCAACCTAGAAAGATTTAGGTAGATCAATGAATAGCCTCACTCACCAAGCTTTTTCTAGTAATGTTTTGTTTATCCTTTCTACAACTCCATTATGTTGTGGTGTATTTAGGATGGTGAAATGACAAGTGATACCTTCTTAACTACAATATGCCTAAAAGTTTGCTGATTTGTATTTGTCTCCATTGTTATATCTGAGGTATTTCACCATTTTTATAGTCTATTTTTTTAATGTGGTCTTCCAGAACTTGAGCTTTTTGAATACTTCAGATATGTGCTTAAGGAAGAAAATCAAGACCTTTCTTGAGAAATCTTCAATAAAGGTCACAAAATACCTAACACCTATATATGATGGCTTTGGGATTGGACCCCAAGCATTTGAGTGTATATACTTCAGTATATGTCTATCATGCTTTATTGATGTCATAAATTTCACCTTGCATTGTTTCTCGAGAATACACATTTTAAAGAATTCAATCTTGCATATTTTAACCCCTTTTAGCAGAACCTTTTATATAAGTCCAGCAGCTATCATGTGGTTATGCTTATCATGTCATAACAAGGAGGAATCCTCGTCTGTCGACATAGAAACTACTGCATCTCCATCTCTTATAGTGCCAATCAATCTAAAAAGTACTTAAATGCTCTCCTTTCATCACCACTAGAGAGCTTTTATCGTCCTTCAAGTAGCCACCATCAACGGTGTGTGGGTATCTGGTTGCATCTAAAGTGCCTCTAGAAAACATACTTTTCATAGATCGGGAACATATCTGACATCCATGAGTGTTTTGACGGTTCTATAAAACATCTTTATTCTGATACTTCTAATTCCCAACATTTTGCACTCTGAATTATTTCCCAACATAATATGACCACCATCACAGACTTGAAGTTGTAGAACCATTCTTTATTCGGAAACATGTGATAGAAGCATGCAGTATCTATGATCCATGCATTTATAGTATCAAGACTGGATGTGTAAGACCCCTTTTTTCAACACCGGGGTCTTAGGCCCAGAATCGCCGCTTTGCAGTGACACCTTCGCGCCCTGAAGGGTCATCACCACAAAGCGCGGATTCTGCCGGCCAATTCGATCACAGAAAAGCAGCAATAGTAGAGTAAAAGCAAGTCCACATAAATCACATATATAGAAGTAAAATCTCCACGAAGGGAGTCTCCACGGAACAATATATCAGAGTACTAAAATACGGGTTTATGCCCGGTACATCACACACACACCCGACTCTGTGTACACAAACCTTTAGTTCCCCCTTTCTGGAGCCGTAACCTCCCAGGATACCTCCGTAGTTGCAGACGGAAGCGGTGGGTTGGGCCTCGCCCACCTATAAACCAATAAAGCACTACCGGTCAGACCTATCGTATGCCTCAACGCTTGGTGCACGAAGCGGACTCCTACGTACTCTTGTCGGCTGGCGCACCGAACTTCTGTTGGCGAATTGCTAACCACACTTGCCGAGTCAGCATATTGGCATCGGTGCATCGACCCTCCAATACCGAAGACCCACCACCTTAATTTTCTTTCCCTTTTATGCACATGCAAATTTAACGTATTCATAATAAAAACTGAGCCGAAGCTCCCCGGACTAAAACATCCGTCTCAAACAATCGAGCCGAAACTCCCCGGACCAAAACATCCATCTCATAATTAATCGAGCCAAAGCTCCCAACAATCTTCCCGTGCTAACAGTGTTTGTGAAATGTGAGACCCTAATTACTAGGTTACTCTTTTCAGCTTGTTAATACAGTTTACGTTAACCCAGAACTACCCCCGATATACCCCATGAAGGGCTCTCAAAGGGCACTAGGAGCTATGATGGTAGCTAAAGCCCATTGTTCCCTTTCGCAAGGCACTTATTGTTATTGGTTGATTCCCTTTACCCATTCCCTTCTCATATTACGATAGACTAACCTAGTGTGATTTTTAACCTTCCTCTCTTCGGGAAAGGCGATCTTTCGTCGATCCCGAGCACCTCTTAACTCTAGCCAACACGACTTCTCACTAACCTTCCCATCCTTATATGGTGAACACTTTCACATCCATCCAATTCAGCAGATTAACTAACTCCAACGCTGTGCCCCATCATACCCTATGACTGTTAACACAAATTGCTAATTGCAGACTATCCTATGCTATAAGTCGAACCGGATAGGAAATGATCCAATACTCATCCAAATGCCCTAACTTATTTACTGGAGGTATATCATGATATAATTAGCCTATAATAAGAAAATTATAATTTTTCCTAATTTATTTGGCATTTAATTAATTTCCTCAAAAATTCTAAGGGCTACCGGTTTGAACATGAACTACCCTAAGTACTCATGCAAGATGTCCAAAAAAAATATTATAAATATTATGTTATCTCAATATGGTAAATCCAAAGTATCACAATTTTTCTATCATCCAAAGGGCACTAAAACTATTTCAGCGATATTTTCTATCTTTCGTTATTTATGAATCAAGTACAGAAAATATCCATACAAAAATTATAAATTAATTATACTATGTAGATACAACCTTAAAAAAAGCATTGGCCAAGTTTCATAATTTTTCTGCAATTATTAATCTCTGAATAAATTAATTATCAAAATCTCCATAAGGTGGACTTGTAAAGAAAGTGTCGTAACTAAGATTCTAAAAATCATGAATAAATGTCTACAAGCATAAAATGGCCAGAAAGTCTCAATTCCTAAGTCTCATAATTTTTGAATAGCAATATCATCCATAATTAATTTTTAAACCATAAATCTCCTTTTTAACATTTGTGAATGAAGTACTAGATTTACTCAACTAAAAATTATACAAAAATTCAAGATGAACCATTCTGACCTAAAACATTTAATTCCAAGATTTCATGGGGATTCAATGAATAAAAAGATCTAAATAATTAAAATGTCAATTAGGGCTATAGCAAACAATACAAATGAAGTGTTAGAGATAAACATCATAAAATTCCAATAAAATTTCTATAGGTTCTAACCATTTCAAAAATCACTCTACCCGAGTTTCACAGCTTTTAGATAATGTTTAGTGACTGGTTTTACTTATTTGATATTTTACCCCTAAACTAAGGTTAGGGTTTTGAGGTATCTACCTATCTCCAAATCCTCCGAGATTCCATTCAGATGATTTATATTATGCTAACGTCGATTTTACTGAATTTCAAGGCAATATGAGGGCATTTGCCCCCATGTCCTTCACAACCCTCAAAACCCACCCTTTTGGGTTTGAGTTTGGGTCCTATGGTAAATCAACCCTAAACCACACCATTTTTCTCCAAGTGGGTTATAATAACCCTTCTAAGTATGTGGTAAAAATATCAGCCTCTGTTGAGGTGATTTGACCGTTCCAACCTCTTAGTGCATTTTTTACTCAAAAACGCCTCATTAATGCCTAGTTAAGGATAGGTTATTTCCTACCCAAAACTCATCCAAATGATTTGTAATTTTGTACAGAGCTAGGTTTTATAGACAGGGACCACTCACCAAAATTTGGGAGGGTTTGGAGGTCATTTGACCACTTAAATAAATTACTCTAACTTTATTAAATTAAAACAAAACCTTAGGAAACGTATCTCCAAAACTTCCCTTTTTAAACAGCCTTTAGGTATGGCTAAGGGTAACCCTCTGCCTAAATTTCAGGTCGTTTAGACAAGGGACGAAGAGTGGGCATTCATTTAAGTTTCTGCCCAACTCTAGGTACAACCCCCACTAAAACGGGTATTGCGGTCAAACCACTCACCCAAATGAGTTAAAATAAATTTTAGATTAATCTAAACTAGAAGGGCTGCAACTTTTGTGACTGGCCATTTTTCCTAAATCGGCCTCTAAGTGCCTCATTTTGCAGCATAAAAATGAGCCCATTTAATGTATCTTTTCCTTATATATTATATACATAATTTTTATATTATAAAAATGTTCTTACGATGGCTATCGGTCGGTGGTGGTTTGGCTGCCGGAGGTAGCGGTTTCCGGCAGACCCGAAAGTATATTTTTCATGGTTTTTCCATGAAAATGCGAGATAGGTCCGGCTCCGTTGAGCACGAACTTCTTTTCTAAGATCCTAAGATCTACCCATAAAAGAAGTAAAGGAGGACCTTGTTCGCGGTTTGGAGGCGAGATGAACGTCGGGTTTTCATGGCGCGGTGGTGGCATTTCCGAACTTCTCCTACAGCAAGAACAATAACTCTAATCCATTTGGTTAAGAGTGTAAACTTCTCATCTTGCTCTAAGGGGGCTTTTATAGATCACCAAGTGGGGAGGAGAAAGGGTAAAGCATTTATGGCCATGAAGGTGAAATTCGGTCATGGCATATCCCTTGTATTCAGCCACCTAGAGGCTGATGAAAACCCTTGGTCTCCTCTAAATAATGAGGGGAAGATGAATCAAGGCTTTGGAATCAATTGGAGAGGAACTCTTGCTCTCCCAGGGCCATTAATGGCTCTCTCTCCCCTCTTTCTCTCTCTTCCTTATGGAAGAAATTAAATTCAGCCACTTTTATGGCTTGTTATGATTATTAAACTCCACAAAACTGATGAGGGAGAATATATTCAGCCCTTGGAATCAAATGGAGAGGCCCTTGGTCTCCCTTGGCCATGAATGACCCTGTTAAACCACTTTCTCTCTCCTCCATTAAAGGGTAAACTGGAGTTTTCTCTCTCCTAGTCATCAAGGCCGATTTGTTCATCTTCCTAGCCTATTGGCAGCCCACTAATTCATACTATTAATTAATTAGGAGGTGGTTAGCCCAAATGGAAAAGGGCTTGAGCTTGGGTTACCCATTTAGGCTAATTTGACCTATTTCAAGGATTGAGTTGACCTTGGTCAAATTGACCATTTGGGTTGACCCCAATGAGACCTTGGTGACCCATTAGCTTCCCCTAAGGTCTAGGTAGGGTTGGGTATGGTTGACTTGGCACCTTGGAGGTCACTTGTCCCTTAGTAAGGGCACTTAGACCACTTTGGGGCTAGAGTTGACTTGAGTCAACTTAGCCTCTTGGGTTGTCCCAAATGGTTCCTTGGTGACCCATTGACCTCACTTAAGGTCTAGGAAGACTTAGGTAGGGTTGGTTGGGAATATTAGTGGCACATTGCCCTTAATTAGGGCACCTTGCCCAATTTAGGCCTATGGTGGTCTTAGGTCAATTGACCCTTTGGACCTTCCAATAGTTTAGGGATATTGTGGTGGGGTCATGGAGTCATGGTGAAGCCCTATGGTCATCCTAAACTAGTGTTTAGAATTATACTATTTGCAGACCATGGTGATCTCCACCTTCATACCTAAGCTCACTTGGTCTTCTTGGGCTTCTTAGGGTTTTGTCATGACCTAGTCATGACAAAACCACTCCTAGGGGTCTAGCTAGAAATGGGATGTTATAGGATGATACATAAATTTCACTGGCATCGCTGTCATTATCGGATGTCAATGCTTCTTGTTGTGGCTAGTGTTGCCTCTCCTTGAGCTTCTTCTTCAGATAGTTAGTTTCTCATTATTCCTCTTTCTTGTACTAATGACACATTGTTTTGGACTTTAGACTTAGACATGAGCCTATTTCCCTTCTTGCCTCTATCTCTAGATATGACTCTGATCAGGTCATTGCTCTTCACTAGAAGACCCTCACCCTTACTTGAACTTGACTTACTTTTTGTTTCATTTGATAGCAGTGTATTCATCACCTCTTCCATATTTATGGTATCCTTTCGGTAATGGATTGTGGTGACTAAATGATAAAAGCACTTAGATAGCAAAAATAACTGAAGAAGATCTTGATCTTCTTCTTCATCATTTACGACCGTACTATGTAATTGAGAGACGAAATTGTTGAATAAATTCATATGCTCAAGCAACTGGGTACTTTTGTGTTGGATCCCTAGTTGGATTTGTGCTAGATTCACTAATTTAGGCTGAGTGTGACCCAACATTGTATAGCTAGGGTCATGAGTAGTAGTCCTAGAGTTTAGGCTAAGTCCTGATTAGTGCTACCTCCTTGGACAAGCCAGAAGTGGACTTCAGAGAATCAGATTTAGCAGCTTTCAAAAGACAGTGATCAGTTCGAAATTCTTTGTTCTCAACTCGATGATCGTCGATCTCAGATTGACGAACTCAGAGTTAATTCTCTGAGCTGAGCTCGACGTTCTCAGAGCTCAGGTCGACGCTTAGTTTTCTTTTGTCAGTTTCTCAGCTCGATGAACTCAGAGTGCAGATTTGGAAAGTTATTCTCAGTTAGCAGATCGCAGAGCTCAGGTCAACGAACTTGAATTCCCTGGTCGACGATCTTTGATCTCAGGTCGACGAATTATGTTTTGCATTCGAAGTTATCTGTGTAGTTCCAGAATGAGTCCTTCCCTCTTATGTTCCTTATTAGCAGTATTATTCTGAGCACTTAATACAAATATTCTTCTGAATATAGCTGTTATTTGGCTGCATTAAATGTGGTATTCTTCAGAATAAATATTTGCTTATTCTATCAAGAACAGTTGGGAAACTCATTAATGTTATTATTCCAGCCATTTTCTATTCCCCACAGCAGCCAGCATTTATGGAAAGAATTAAAAAATTCAAAGTGAATTTTTCAGAAGTGGAATAAAAGTAATTCTCTCCTCTTCAAGATATACAACAACAAAAGAAAAAGAAGAAAGTCAGTCAGAGAGACGGGAAGAGAAATCGAGAAGCACTGCACAGGAAATATTGAACAAGTACTCGACGCTGTCAATGCCTTTTCTTTCTCTGTTAACACTGTAGTTTGAAGAAGAATAAATCATCAAGATTAAGAGTCTTCTTCAACTTCTGTTCTAGAAATCCTCAGAGACATTCTATTCAACATCTGTTACTGGATTTCCTGGACCTTGGAAGATCAAGCTTAAGACCTACTCACCCTTTAGCAAAGCTCTGTTCTTCCTGAAGTATTCTACTTCTCAGGGGGAGCTTTGACAACACAAGAATCCACACAGTCTTGTCAGATGTATTTGAGAAAAGAGAAGACTTCCATCAACATCTTCCATCCCATTGTACAGGGTTATAACTCCCTTCAAAAGTTAGTTTGGTTGACAAGTCTCACTCCAAAATACTTGAAGTTGGTTTTTGGGCACCTGATCAAGAGCCTGAAGCGTTTCTTGATCTATCCGTACTAGATCTTGTGGTGGCAGTCACCTGATCAAAACCTGCTAGTGGATTCTTACCAAGGGTGGTAGAAGAGTGGATGTACCCAAGTTTAGGGGAACCACTATAAACTTCTTGTGCCGTCTGGTTGCTCCTTTTCATTTGTTTTTGCTGTGCTTGTGATTGCTGAATTGTTAGCTTAGTTTTTCTTATTCCTTAACTAATATATGGTATCACTATATTTACTCTGATATAATCTAGAAAAAGAGCCAAAGTTTTAATACTCTATTCACCCCCCTAGAGTAATCTAATCTAACACCCTCCTTTCAATTGGTATCAGATGTTGTTTTTGTTTGGTTGTACAAGTTAACAATTGAACCAAGATCTAGTTAGATCAGATTTTCCTCTTCCCAACTGTTCTCTATCACAATGGCACAAAACAAAGATTATGCAAGCACTAGACCTCCCGTATGCAACCTAAATAAGTTTGCCATCTGGAAGGCAAGAATTAAGTTGTATATGAATTCTATTGATGAGGATATATTTAACTCTATCTTGAAAGGACCTCCTACTATAGCAACTACTTCAACTTCTACTTCAAGCACTCGTGTTGTTCTACCATGTGAGTGGACAAATGCCCAGAAGAAAGCTAAGATTACAAATGCAAGAGCCATGAACATTTTAGCTCAGACTATGTCTGATGACATTTTTCAGAAAGTTGTTGAGTTAACTTCAGCCAAAGACATCTGGGATTCCCTAAACTAGATGGTGGCTGGATCTACTTATGAGAGAAAGGACAGAAGATCCAATCTCATCTCCCAGTATGAGAACTTCAAGAAGGAAGAAGTTGAGTCAGTTAGTGACATGTACAATAGGCTAAAATTAATCATCAATGAGTTAAGGACCTTAGACAAGGAAATTACACTGACTGAAGTGAATGACAAGATCCTTATGTGCTTTCCCAGCATATGGGATTCAAGGATCAGGCCTATCAAAGAAGAAAGAAGCATGACTGAGATATCAATTGAGTCTCCCCTTGGAAAGCTCAAATCATATGAGCAACTGATGAAGACCAGAGAAGCAGCAGCTAAAATAAAGACTCCAACACCTACCAGGAAGGAGCATAACATTGCTTTCAAGGCTGCTGAGGACTCTGAAGGGACAGCAGTTAATGAAGAATTGATGAGTCTATTTGCTAAAAGATTTTTCAAAATGGCAAATAAGGACTTCAGAAGGAAGTCACCTAGACAAGATGACAAACCAAGGTATGACAAAACACCTTCTAAAGAAATTGTCTGTTTTGGTTGCAGGAAGCCAGGACACTACATCTCTGAGTGTCTAGAAGCTCATAAGAAAGATAGGAGAAGAAAAAAAGAGTCAAGAAGAAATCATCACAGCAAACCCTCCTCAAGCAATCATAAGAGGAAGGAAA
This sequence comes from Platanthera zijinensis, assembly GCA_039513925.1. Lineage (NCBI taxonomy): Eukaryota > Viridiplantae > Streptophyta > Magnoliopsida > Asparagales > Orchidaceae > Platanthera > Platanthera zijinensis. Next base: position 72,064,545 of record CM077093.1, read on the forward strand.
AGGGTTTTGTTGCTGAGACCTGGAGTCATACAGAAGAAGAGTCATCCTCTTCCAGCTCCGGTGATGACGAAGAAGAGCAAAAGGCAAAAGAAGTTTGCCTAATGGTAATTGATGTCTGCAGCAGCAAATCAGATGCTGAAGATTCAGATAATTAAGAATCAATGTCTACTGAAGATCAGGTAATTGCTTCCTATGATTTTGAATCAGAAGAATTTAAATTTGAATTTAAAAATCTTTGCTTCGACTTAATAAGCTCTGAGAAGGAAATCAAACTTCTTAGAGAGAAATTAACTGATCAAGATAAATATCTTGGTGAAAATGCTAAATTGTTAATTGAACTAAATTTAGCTAATGAACAAATAGTTTTTCTTAAAATTGAACCAAGGCCAAGAAACTAGAGGAATCTCTAAATGGCAGGAGCATGAAATTACTAGATATAACTATTACCTTAAATGCTAGGACTAATAACTGTAAACTAGGATTAGGTGCCTCATATAGTGAATCACCTCTGATCCAGAAGAACAATCTATCAAAACCTGTAAACTTTATTTCAGATAAAGGCTAGAAGAACACTGAACTGGTTAATAAAGTTAATGAAGTTCTAAAAAAATGGAATTAAAACAAAAATCTAAGAACAAGAAAAATAATAGATATAACAATGTTCAACAGTTTTCATCGAAATCAGATCGACGAAACGTGAACAGTTCGTCGACCTCAGAACGACAAACTCTAAACACAAACCATAATAATAAGAATTCTTCGATCTATGATCGATGAAACAAGTACGGTTCGTCGACCAGAGATCGACGATATTGGTGCCCTGAGAATGAATACTTTCCTTCTTCGAGCAGAGATCGTAGATCTCATTCCAATTTGTCGAGCTCAGGTCAACGAACTCACCAGAATTCGTCGATCCCAGATCATAATAACAAGAACTTAAATTCCAACAGAAACTGTAACATTAAACCTGACCAATATAGGGAGAACATCAACCCATTCACTCAATGGATAATTCCTCCTAGAAGATTTCACCCCTTATGTTATAAGAAGCAACCTGAATGTTCATTTATATCCAGTTTTTCATTTGAGAAGAAACAAGGACCCAAGATTACCTGGGTCAAGAACTTTTAATTTGTTTTATTACAGGTAAATACCTATCCTATCACTCAAAATAAGTGGTATCTGGATAGTGGGTGCTCTAAGCACATGACTGGATGCAAGGAAAGCCTCATTAACTTCAAGGCTAAACTTGGTCCAAGAGTCATCTTTGGAGATTCAAGTTTTGGACAGACTGAAGGCTATGGAGACTTCAAATGTGGAGATGTCACTTTCAAAAAGGTGGCATATGATAATGGTCTCAAGCATAACCTCATATCCATAAGTCAGTTATGTGATTCAGGTTATCAGGTTTGCTTTTCTGAATCACAATGTATTATTTATGCAAACAATCAAATTGTTTTAACTGGAATTAGACAAGGTAGCATATACTTATTAAACTTTAAATCTGTTAGTTTAGAAATCTTTTTATTTAATCTTGTTAGCAATCAAAATGATTTGTGACATAAAAGATTAGGTCATGTAAATTTGAGAAATATAGCTAGGCTTTCTAAAGACAACCTTGTTATAGGATTGCCTTCTGACCCCTATAAGAAGGAAAGTCTCTGTAAGGCTTGTTAGTTGGGCAAGCAAACTAAATCTAGTTTTAAGTCATTAAACAAAAGTGACTTACCTAGGATATTGTACTTACTACATATGGACCTTTTTGGCCCTATATCAGTACAAAGCCTAGGAGGGAAATCTTATACTTTAGTGATTGTAAATGACTTTTCTAGATTCACTTGGGTATTCTTTTTGAGATCTAAGTCAGATACTTTCAAGGTTCTTATAATTTTCTCAAGAATATACAGATTGAGTACTCTACTCCAGTTGCATTGATCAGAAGTGATCATGGTACTTAGTTTGAGTCTCTTCTTATGCAAGAGTTCTGTAGGAAAGAAGGTATCAGACATTGCTTCTTAGCTCCTAGATCACCTCAACAAAATGGGGTTGCTGAAAGGGAGAATAGAACACTAATTGAATCTGCAGGCACATTACTTACAGATACTTATTTGCCACTAACCATTTGGGCGGAGGCTGTAAGCACAACAAATTATATGCTGAATAGAAGTCTTATATACAAACTTAAGAATAAGACTCCTTATGAGTTATTGAAAGGGAAGAAATCTAAAGTCACATATTTTAAAGTATTTGGTTGTATATGCTATATTCATAATAATGACAAGAAATATATTAGAAAATTCGAAGCAAAGGCTGTAATGGTAGTTTTTCTAGGAGATTCCTAAGTCAGCAAAGCTTATAGGTTGTTTAATAAATCATCTTTAAAAATTGAGGAATCTGTGCATGTAACTTTTGATGAAGCTAATATGTATTGCAAGGAGAAAGAAATTTCTACCAATGAGCTTTTGCAAGTACCTCACTTGTGTGAGAAAATAGATGAAATAAACCTTACACCAAAGGTTATATCACATCCTCCTCCACAATGTGATGAAGAAAGTGAAGAAGAAACTGTGGAAGCAGTTGAACTTCCTCCAACAGCAGATGTAATTTCACAAGAGGAATTCATTCCAAATGTTGTTGCTGAACCAACTCCACCATCTGATCTTGTCACACTAAGGGATCACCATGGATCTCAAGTGATTGGAGACATGTCAGTAGGTGTACAGACAAGGCATCAACTCAACCATGATGTGATGCATGCCTGTTTTCTCTCTCAAGTTGAGCCTCAATCCATAACTGATACAGAGCAAGATCCCCACTGGATTATTGCAATGCAAGAGGAGCTCAATTAGTTTGAGAGATGTAGAGTTTGGGACTTGGTTCTAAGGCCTAAAGGCTATTTAGTAATTAGGACCAAGTGGGTTTTTAGGAACAAGCTTGATGCTCATGGTGTGATTGTGAGGAATAAAGCTAAGCTTGTTGCTCAAAGCTATAGGCAAGAGGAAGGGATTGATTATGATCAAACCTTTGCACCTATTGCCAGGCTAGAGGCAATAAGGATTTTCCTTGCTTATGTTGCTTTCAAGAAATTCAAAGTCTACCAGATGGATGAAAAAAGTACATTTCTGAATGGAGAACTAAAAGAAGAGGTTTATGTTGAACAACCTCTAGGTTTTATCTCTTCATCTCATCCCTCTTATGTTTTTAGATTGCATAAAGCTCTCTATGGTCTAAAGCAAGCTCTAAGAACTTGGTATGAAACCTTAGCTAGCTTTATTTTAGAACATAAATTTTCTAGAGGCATGGTAGATAGGACTTTATTTTTCAAGCATCATAATGATAAAATTCTTTTGGTACAAATATATGTAGATGATATATTATTTGGCTCTATAGATCCCAAACTATGTAAAAAGTTTTCTAACCTTATGCATTCCAAGTTTGAGATGAGTAGTATGGTGAGCTTTCCTACTTCCTTGACCTCCAAGTGAAGCAGACTCCTGATGGCATTTTCTTATCTCAATCCAAATATGCTAAAGAGCTGATTAAAAGGTTTTGGATGGTTGATGCCTCAGCTAAGAAAACACCTATGGCTACAAATGTTGTGGTTGATTTTGATGAATAAGGGAAACCTGTTGATTAGAATTTGTATAGGGCCATTATTGGGTCCCTTCTATATCTCACAGCAAGTAGGCCTGATATAATTTTTGCTACATGTCTTTGTGCTAGGTTTCAGGTGAAGCCTAAAGAATCTTATCTAATTTTATTAAAAAGAATTTTAAGATATATTTAGAGTTTCCCAAATCTAGGACTCTAGTATCCAACTGAATCAGAATTTGAGTTAACCAGATACTCAGATGCTGAAGAAGCTATTGAACTTGAATCTTTGGACTAGTTAACGGTGAAGAAGATATTGAACTTGAATCTTCTGAATATGAGGAAATGTTGACTTTGATGGGTTATTGTGGAGATAACCCAAATAAATTGCTGAAGAAGCACCTATCTGATGGGTATAAATTTCTTGCAGATGTAGTCGGTAAAGTGTTGTTGGGCAAGCATACTGCCCTTGATCACATTATAAGGCATCAATTCTTAGTGATGAGTGTTGTGGTAAATAAGAAGGCTATTAATTGGGCCAAAATTTTATTCAATCTGATTAGAAAGAAGAACAACAAGAAAGAAGTTTGCTTTGGAAGTATTCTTGGAATCTTCCTTAATGCCAAGGCCGCTGAATCCCTGGTCGCCCTGACCATATTCATCAACCCCCCTCAGAGGCTGACCTGCGCCTTGTTTGGCAGGTGGGAGAGGACTATCCCAAAGCCGTCCAGGGCTTCCTCCTCTAAAACCTCTGAGAGTACTAGGGTAGTACCAGCCACTCCCTACCCTGTAGAAGAAAGTTCCACTCCCCCTCTTGACCAATCCCTTTCATCATCCCTCTAACAAATTTCCTCAACTCCAGCATCTCTACCTATTCCTCCTGCTTCCCCCATCCACCCTGCTTCTCCAGTTCATCAACCTAAACCTTGTAAGTCCCCCATCATTTCATCCTCAGTGCAACAACAACAACTTCTAGAAAAATCTCAATCTCCAGATTCTATAACTCCACCTTTATCCCCCCCTTCCATCTCATCTTCAAAATCTCACTTCTCTACCCTCTTTCAACCTTCTTTAATCCCCAAGCAATTATTCAGATGAAACAATTGTTGGGTACATTAGAAAATGTGTACCTGATTTGGAGAAGCCTCACTTAGCTCAATGATATACATCAAGGTGTATTTGATGTTATTTTGAGTTTATATGTGTAGGTTAAGAATGTGCTAAAATGCAGGAAAATTATTCTAAGTCCATATGTCGACACTTGAGGAAGCTGTGTCGACACTCCAGTAAGATTGTGTCGACACTTGGAAATGGCTGTGTCGACACCTCAGTGAATTTGTGTCGACACCGGGAGGCAGTGTCGACACACAGAAGATTATAGTCGACATTAACTGTGTCAACACTGGGAGGCTGTGTCGACACACATAAGCAGAGTCGATATCAATTGTGTCGACACATGGAGGCAGTGTAGACACACAAATTTTGTGTCTACAATAACTATGTCGACACACAGGACTTGTGTCGACACATAACTGAGTCTAGAGCAAGCTGATTGCTTATGAATGGTGAAGTGTTTGTGTCGACACAAAAAATTAGTGTCGACACATTCTCAAGATGCAGTGTCAATAAGCTGTGTCGACATCAAGGCAGCTTTGTCGACATCACCATAGGCTGTGTCGACACTTAAGTCACATGTGTCGACACATATTGACAGATGGTCTCGACACTTTATGGCAGACAGACTCGACGCTTTGCTGACAGAGTCAAAGACTCAAGAACTGTTTGAAGACTTGACAGCTGTGGGTTATGACAGGTTTACTGAAGCTGTCAGACTTGTCAGAAGTTAGTTATAAACCGGATCAGCCGGTTACCATGGATGAAGTTTATAAATAGATGGATTCAGAAGAAGAAAAACAACATAGAAAAGGAAGAAGTATTATCACCACTAACACAATTAGAGATTAATCTCTGATCAAGAAAGTACAAGTAAAAAAGAAGAAGATCTTTGTGAGAAGATCTAAGAAGAAGATCTGAAGGAGTTTTCTATTCAGATTCTGTCTAAGTTGAATTCAATCAAGAATTCATAAGTATCTTCAAGAGGTTTGGATAGAGAGATATCCAGCTATTTGAAGGCAAGCAGGAGACATTCACAGGTCTCTCAAGAAGTAGATACTGAACTAATCTATCAAGAAGATTCAGATCTATTTCTAAAGTCTAAGAAGGAAGCTGCAAGTCAGTTTTATTCAAAGGAAATCAACCCAACTAAGTTCAGATTCAAGAAGCTTTGAAGAAAGCTAAGATCAAGTTGATTTCAGCCATCAGCCTCTTCAAGAAGCTGATCAAGAAAGTTCTTATACCTTCTCTCTCAACAGGGGTAAGAGATTACAAAATTCCTTATCAAATTCTGTAGGATCTATTCATAGATCTGAGTTGTAAGCCTATTTTATAAAGGCTGAGTGTAGGAGATTTATTCTCTGAGTGGTATGGCTGTTTATGCCTGAGTTGTAGGAGAAGGTATTCTCTGAGTTGTAGGCCTTGTGGCAAGGCTGATGTAGGGCTTCTTAGCTTGAGTTGTAGGAACCTTTCAGGGTTCTGAGTTGTAGGATATGAGGATCTGAGATAAAGGAGGAAGTTAGGCTGAATCTAGCACACTACTAGATAGGTGAAGGGGGAAAGTGGATGTACCCAGACCTTGGGGAACTACTATAAATCTGTGTGCAATCTGTGATGTGTGTATGTTTGTGATTGCTGTGTTTTGTTAGATTAGAAATATCTAATTTATTCAAAGAACTGTAGTTATATTCTGCATTAAGTTAAATCAAGGAAAAGTACCTATTCACCCCCCCCCCCTCTAGGTGTTTAGGTAGTCTTGAAAGTAAAACCGTCAAGTAGTATCAGAGGGGGGTTGCTCAAAGAAAGACTTAAAATGCTGAGTTAGATCCCTAAGGCATAATCAAAAATTAAGAAAATTGGTTCTGGAGAGAATCACAAGGAATTAGGGTCAATGAAATTACCCATCTGCAGGAAAGAGATTTTTGGAATCTAGAAAGAAAGGGTTAGGTTGTTTATGGAGGCCTCTCACCCAAGGATATATATCACAGTAAAAGAAGGTCCATATATCCCAATGAATGTGTCTGCTCTAGAATAAAATCAGAGAACTCCCAAGGATTTTTCTGAAATGACCAAGGATGAGATTATATTGGTAACTATGGACAAAAGAGCTCGGAATATCATAGTGAGTGCCATAGATGATTCTACTTTCCAAAATTTGATTCACTGCAAAACCTCCAAGGAAATATGGGACACTTTAATTGTCTACATGGAGGGTTCTGAAGAAGTTAGACAAGACAGAAAGTCTATGCTCAATCAAGAATATG